>CM042979.1:18963512-20163512 GCA_023678885.1 Pogostemon cablin | reverse complement strand
CAGATCATAATCCTATTATGACTAGCTGTAGCAACAATGTCTTCTCTCGAGGCCTTTTCACTTCCAAAATATGAGGCTTAAAGATACGGGATTCTTTGTCATGGCTGCTACTTCATGGCAAAAACCCATACTAGCAGCAATCCGATCTCTCAATTTGCATCTAAGCTTAGAAGACTAAAACTTGATATCAAAAATTGGAATTCGAGTGAGTATGGAAATATTTTTGATGTGGTTGAAGCTGTTTTCGATCAACTGAGAAATATTCAAAATCGCATGATTCGGATGGAGACAGCCTGGAGCTTTTTGCGGATGAGGTGGATGCTCAACTGTCTCTTAATATTAAACTTTTGGAGCAACACCAATTCTATTCTAAAAAACACAGATCTTCATGGCTTAAGGATGGGGATCGCAACACCGATTTCTTTCACCGAAGTCAGCATGCTGCAAAAACCAGATCGAACATCTTCTATGATGATTGATGGTGAATTGATGGATAATATGGAGGTTATAGAGAATCATGTAGTGGAGTTTTACTCTAAACTCTTTCAAAGCCCAATTGACACGCTCGATTTTGGAGTTCTGGACTTCGTTCAGAAAACTATCGACATCTCGAAAAACATTGCTCTAACTCGTACCACTTTTGAAGATGAGATAAAAAGTGCGGTGATGGAACTTTCGGGGGATAGTGCTCCAGGCCCTGATGATTTGGAGGCAATTTCTATCACAGGTTTTGGCATTTCATTGGTGACGACCTTTATCTATACTTCTTTAATCATGTGTTTATCCCTGCAGGGATTAACTGCAATTTCGTGGTACTTGTGCCTAAGCTAGAGGGAGCCAACAAGGTTGAGGACTTTAGACCTATTAATCTCTGTAACTTCTTCTTCAAAATTTTCACAAAGATAATAGCTAATAAACTCGGTCATATCCTACACAAGAAGTTGGGATCACATCAGTTTGGTTTTGTTCCAAATCGCAGCATCCATCACTGTACTGCCCTTGCATCGGAAAGTTTTAATTGTCTCGACATCTCTAGGAAAGGCAGTGTGGCATTCAAAATTGATATTAGAAAGGCGTTCGATACGATCAGATGGGACTTCCTTCTCGAAGTGGTTAGACGTATGGGTTTTTCTCCGAAGTTTGTGGAATTGATCAAAACTATTCTCACTTCCTCCAGAGTATCTATTTTGATCAATGGTACTCCAAAAGGATTCTTTGATTGTGGAAGAGGGGTTCGACAGGAGGATCCTCTATTCCCTTTATTGTTTTGTATTACAGAAGAAGTTCTTGGCATATGGATACTAATTTGACTAATAATGGCATTATATCTAGAGCCAAAGGAAGTCACAACTGTCTTCTTCCTTCCTACTTGTTTTATGTTGATGACA
The DNA here is from genome assembly GCA_023678885.1 of Pogostemon cablin. Lineage (NCBI taxonomy): Eukaryota > Viridiplantae > Streptophyta > Magnoliopsida > Lamiales > Lamiaceae > Pogostemon > Pogostemon cablin. The sequence continues at coordinate 20,162,124 of CM042979.1, read as the reverse complement.
TTATGTTGTTTTGTAAAGCAGATAGTAACTCTGTTGAGGGTTTGAAGCAGACCCTTATTGGTTATGCAGCCATTTCAGGACAGGTCTTCAACCCTCGCAAATCAAAGTTTTTCTTCGGCAAGTATACAAAGGAGGAGATCAAAGGTAGAATTAATGAGGATCTTGCCATACCTGAGGGCGCTCTCCCCTTTAAATACCTAGGAATCCCTATATTTCGTGGGGTGATAGGCATTTTCTTTGCATGCAAAATTAATCCTCAAGTATTAAGGATATCAATTGCAGTTTAAGCAAGCGACCAAGTGAATATCGAATCCAAAGAATGGTGTATTATCAATTTAATTATTTACTAAATTAATTAAGACAAGTAGCAATAAGATTGAAGGTTTAATTATTAATCTACTAACAATTAAATTAAATAACAAATAAAATAAAAGATCACTCGAAGAATACGAAAGTGGATCAAGTAGGAGAATAGGTAGCTCTAGGATAATCCAGTTTCACTCATTAATTTCCCTTCCGTGTGTTGATGTCCGACTCTGCCTTTTGGAATATGGATGCATCACTAAACCATGCATATCTACTCTATAGATACAAGTAAACATGCATGTAACACGTGTGAATAACCTCGGAGCAAGAGATATAATTCCATCCCCTTTCTAGGTACTATCAGTATCAATTATTTTCTTGGCCAATTGGTACTCTAACCCGATATGATCTCCCTTTATAGGTACTATAAAATTATCCTCTTTATCCTACTTAATAACCCGAATTCAATTCAAATAATAAGTATTCATATATGATAGTTCTAATGAAGCTTCGGAGCCTCCTCATTTAGAATCATAACATGGAATCCTGTTCAGCGGTGAACACACTCAATCTATAACCAAGATATATATTCAGACTCAATATACCAATTGAAGATGCACAAAACGATCGTGAATATGGATTAAGAAATCACAATCATATATAAAATAAATCCACAAGTAGTGTTGTACGAGTTTACACACGAAAGTTGAATTAATTAGATAAAGCCTTCATAACCCTAGTTCTACCAAAAAGGCTCTAGCCCATGATATTATGAAGAACAATCATGGGTGTTAGATAGATCTTACCGGATGTCTGGAAAATTACAAGATAAATTAGAAAACGAAATAAATCCTAGATGCGGGAGTCATCGCGTCCTTCTCCGTCTTGAATCCTCCTCTTGGTTCTCCTCTTGATTCCACAGACGAACCTTCAAAGTGATGGATGGATGGAGAAAATGATGTGGATGATGGTTGGGGGGTGAACCCCCCCATTGTGGGGTGTAGTATTGTTGTGGCCCCTCTCCAATTCAATCTAATCTAATCTCCCTTAATTTATGAATAATGATGTGAAATATATATAGGTATGAGAAGGGAATTAAATAAGGAAAGAAATATATATGGGTGAATCATGAAGGATTATGTGATAAGGAGATAAATTAGGTCATTTTCGGAAATTCTCGGAAATTCTCGCTGGCCCATCTCCGATTTGAGTGATTCTTATGTTCACGCGATCCTCTCTTCCTTGGCTTTCTATACATATAAAAAACTCACAGAAACTCTAAGATTTGAATATATAACAAGTCATGCAAAATGGCACTGCCGTTCTATTTGACACAGCTTGCGCGACGTAACCACTTTGATCATAATTTTATCGTTTGGAATCCAATTGAGGTGTTCTTTATGCCAAAACGACCCTCTCTTCTATATCTTTCCAACCATGTATCACACATCCAATTAAGAGCTCCACACGAATATAGAATAATTACACAAGTTGGACGTGCGTTTAAGAGCATCCTTGCACAAATTGCACCTTTTCTCCAACTTGGCACTTTTGATCTCTTTTTCCACCTAAAATACAATAAAAAACCTCAAGTGCACCTTTATCTCATATAAATTGAATATAAGATACTTGTGCTAATATATGAAAACAATACTCATCAAAAAGGTGTTAAATTGAACACTAAAACATGCTTATTTTTACTCTCAACATGGGGCTCCTAAATCCGCTTACTTTAAGGAGGCAACTGACTCAATCATTTCTAAATTTCTGAGATGGAAGGGCAATACATTCTCTATGGCTTGTAGAATTTGTCTTGTCAATTTGGTGATTATTTCTTCAGCTGTGCATGTGATGATGATATATAGATGGTCAAGATACCAAATCAAAATAATAGAGACAGCCTGCAGAAATTTCATATAGAGTGGGGATGTCTCCAAGCACCATCATTTCACTGTGGCATGGAGTAGAATATGTAGCCCAACTGCAGAGGGGGGATTGGGTGTTCGATCAATTAAAGCTGCAAATGAAGCATACCTTATGAAACTATCTTGGGACATCATTAGTGGTGTTGATTCCTTGGAGTTTCTTCGACAAAGATGGTTTGAAGGGGGTATATTCAGGCACTCTTATATTCGCTCTTCCTTTAGATCAGCTTGCTCTCCACACATTTCACATCTCATGACGGAGGAGGTACGGATTGTTGGCTATGACTCTAAGGTTTGTTTTTGGCTCGATAATTGGATAGACAGGTCGATCGCTGATATAATTGGAATTCCTATGGAGTATAGGAAACACTATGAACAAACCATTGGGGACTACTTTTATGAAGGGTATTGGCACTTTACTCTTGAGTTCACGGATGCCTATTCGTTTATAGTTGATGCCATACTTGCCACCTGCATGTTGCCTAATCTGGAGGATCGTAGGCTTTGGAAAAGATCTTTGCATGGGACAGTTACGTCCAAGCTAGCTTATGCTCATCTACGGCCTTTATTCTCTGCTACAAACTGGGGGTCGTGGATCTGGGCGAACTATATACCTGCTCGACGATCTATTACGCTTTAGAAAGCTATAAAAGGGGTTCTTACTACATGGGATGTATTGATGCATAGAGAGTTTCATGGACCGTCTCGTTACTATCTATGTGAATCAGAGTCAGAATCTATTGACCATTTATTTATACATTGCAGGATATCCTCCGAGGTGCTGAGATATTTGCTAGCAGGCTTTGGCTTTGAGGGGCATATTCCATTGGATCAAAGCTTCGTTGGTGTGCTTCTACATGCCATGTAGATGACTGGCAGCTCCCAGGTTCTATGTTTATAGAATGCTGCTATGGTGTCCTTTTTTAGATCATTTGGATGACGAGGAACAACATGTAAAATATGGAACTTGATTCGGAAGGAAGGCACAGGCCACTGAGGGTGTCAAGCATCATTGCGGTTCTTGCATCCTTGATTAAAGAAGCGGGCTTGTCGCCCATGGGCACAATGAATAACACCATGGAGGACTTTACAACTCTCCATTTCTTTGGTGTGAAAGGAATACCCAGGAAAGCTCCTAATATTATCTCCCTACGTTGGCAGCATCCTCCTCCAGGTTGGATCAAAGTTAATACGGATGGGCATGCTGCAAGTGCACCGGGTACTATCTCTGGGGCAGGGATTTTTTGTAATAGCAGGGGGTTTGCTAGAGGCAGCTTCACATGTGGATATGGGATTAGATTTGCTTTTGAGGCAGAATTGGCAGCGGCCTTCACTGCAGTTGAACTAGCGAATTATAAGGGCTGGAAATCTATTTGGCTGGAAACAGACTCAACATTTGTAGTTTATGCATTTCAGGACCCATCCCCAAGGATCCCTTGGCATCTATTGGCTAGGTGGAGAAGAGCCAAAGACATTGTTGCTTCCATGGATTTTCATGTTTCACATATCTTTATAGAGGGCAATACTGTGGCTGATGCTCTATCAGACATTGGTGGGGATTTAGATTGGCATGATTCAGCGCCAGCTTTCGTTCTCCATCTTATGTTCAATGATATGAATTCGGAGTATTTTCGTTTTAGATAGACTCTTTCATCGCCGCATGTGGCTATTTTCTTCATAACATCTTCTGCACTTTGTATTTTTATTTTTCATCTTTTAATATCATCATCTATTTGCCTAATTTTGCGGGCTTGGGCCTCCAATTTTATAAGATTGTAATCAGACCCACTTGACTTGGGACTGATTTAAATTGTTTGGACTTATTTGAATTGGGTCAGACCTTATTTAATTTAAGCTCTGTCAGGCTTAAATTAATTATCCATTATTTATTTTAGGAATTTATTTATTTAAATTCCAAAATAAATTAAAATTGATATTTAGTCAAGAAAATCAACGTGCTGCAATTTGATTGGACTGCAAATTTTAACTTCTTACAAATGCCCCCTTGGATTTGTTCACGGCCATCGTGTCATGTTGTGAAGGAATCCCAAAAGTTACATCTTTTTTTTTCAACATTTGTAACTTGGGCTTTTCAAGTGTTGCTTAAATAATGTGTAATATCAATTACACAATTAAAAAGCTACTTAATCCAAAAAGTAAAGTAATTTTTCTTGGTCAAATTCTCTCAAGTCTAAATCTACTTCTTCCCTGAGAAAAGAGATTACCGCTAATGAATAAGAAAAAAAATCATTACTTAGACGTTCATGTCTTGTTTGGAATAAACTTCAGATTGGTAAAAATATGATGACTTGTATCATCATGCACAATAAGATTGTACAGGATTAGCGTAATACATATCAAAACTATTATGATCCCACCGAATTTATTACGGATAAGCCTATAAAACGACAAGAAAGAAAAAGTGGAGTGCATGAAAAGATGATCGCGGTTTGTCATACTCCACCAGATGCGTTGCAAGCTTGTCTACTTATATGACTAATATGGCACAACTTCGCAATAGAGAAGCTCATAATGCTCTTAAAAATGACTTGATTGAGCATATATGACAAACTTTTGGTAATGACAGTTGATTATATAATTTGTATCTTTTATTTTTATGATTTTATGTTTCATATATTTTTTTTCATTTTTGTATCTTAATTATGTAATTTTTATATAATTATTGCAATTTTAATTTTGTTATTGTGTTCTATGTTATTTTTTATGTGTTTTTAAAATATTTTTTTCTATAATTACGGAATTAAATATTTTTTAAAATATAGAATTATTTTAATTTTAAATATAATATTAAAAAAAATTCATAATAATAATAAGTAATTTAATAATAATTATTGTATATACAGATGAGAGAGAAATAAATATTTTATTGAAAAGATAGGTTGAATTGGGTTGTTGATGGAGTATAGAAAAATTGAAGTTGGGTTGAATTATATGTTGTACATGTGGAAGAGAAAGAAATAAATAGTATTGTTGAGCTAAGTTGTTGTGGGTTATATGGATGGGGATAACCTTAGGATAGAATACACACTTTTTTTCTTTAATTTAATTCGAATGCCAAACGGAGCCTTCTTTTTTTCATTTATTTTATAATTTAATTTGAAATATATATTTAATTGGGATAAAGGATGCTTCCGTCTCACGAAATAGGATCCGTGAGAAGGTCTCGCACAAGACCTACCCTTTATTTTAAGATTTGAATATAAATATTATCAAATCAAAATTATTGTTAATTAAAGTTTAATGTAGATAAATACATCGAATAAAATAAAATTTTATTTTGATGTATATAAAAAAAATACATATTCAATTTTTCTCCACTTATAAATAAACTTTATTTGTATAACACAACTGTAAATCGAATATTTGATATTTATTTAGAATTTTTTATTTTTAATTATTTAATGAAAACATATTTTTTAACATTTCTATCCCACATAATACTCAAATTTTTGTAATATATATATCTTTAATATACTAAAGGAGAGTTTAATTTTGATGATGTGTCATCTCCACAATTTTTTTCAGTTATTTTAATTATTAATTAATATAGATAATTACATATATTTATTTAAGATTTGAATAAAATATGATCAAATCAAAATTAATTATTAAGACAAGTACTAAAATGGAACATTCTTACTTTTTAATTTTCATGAGACCGGATGTTTTGAAAGAAATGGGAGGATTAAAAATAGTGGAAATGGTAAAAAGTGGCCACTTTTGGATAACTGTAATTTTAAGTGGCCACATTTGTTATACATAATTTTTTCTAGCCACTTTGAAATGAATTGGCCAAAATGCCCTTGTGGGGGACCCACTTTTCATGTGGTTGCAGATGAGATTCCACACTTTTTTGACCCAAAGTACAGTAAAGGAATCGAATTCTTCTTTATTTCTGAATAAAGTGTGGAAGTACAATACCTAATACCTAGTACTACTATGTAGGCATGTGCTCCCGCAGCTCCCCCATATCCATACAAAATAATGAGGATAATATATAGTGGAAATTGGAAAATGGGGGTGGTCGTCCAACACATATTAAAATTTTTTGTACCAGAGGTTGAGCATTTGGGAGCAAATTTCCAGTAATTTTGGAGAGAATTAAGATATTTGGGTAGCAGGTATACAAGGTATGTTAAAACAAGTTTTATAGTTGTGATGCCCTAATTTATAATTGTTGACATGGCTCATGAGTGTATTCTAATTATTCAACGTTTTTATAATAGAATAGAAAAAATTGTATGACTTGTAGAATAATTTTGTAACATTCAAAAGTTTTTCTCTCTTAAATCTTCACCACTCATGTTACATCTTGGTTTTTTTAATTAATCTTTTCAAATTTGTTAAACAATGGTGAGTAGGCCGAATAGATTCAGTTGCTGGGCCGAGTAGAACAACTTTTTGGGCCGAATAGAACACCCGTCGGTCGAAATGCCCAAAAAATGATCTTTTATTTTGTGAAACTTAGTAGGCCGAATAGAAGAAGTTAGTGGGCCGAATAGAATAGCTTGGTGGGCCGAATAGAGTAACCGTTGGCCGAATAGCCCAAAAAAATTATTTAAATTTCAGAAAGTTAGTAGGCCGAATAGAACAATGTTGGTAGGCCGAATAGAACAACTTTGTGGGTCGAATAAAACACCCGTTGGCCGAAATGCCCAAAAAATTATCTTTTATTTTTTGAAACTTAGTAGGCCGAATAGAAGAAGTTAGTGGGCCGAATAGAATAGCTTGGTGGGCCGAATAGAGAAACCGTTGGCCGAATAGAGAAAGCGTTGGTAGGCCGAATAGAAACTCAATGTTGGCCGAATAGAGCAAGTTACTAGGCCGAATAGGAGACACTTTTGGGCCGAATAGAGGAATAATTGGCCGAATAGAAGAAAAAAATACTGACACATTTTAAGGTGTGTCAAGGGTTTAGGGTTTTGTTGAAACAGTGTAGGTTTGCATACATTAATTTGTTGACTGGATAGAATACAAATTTAGTACAAATTTTCTAATGATTTAATGATGCAACTAATTATCTAATCTTTTAATGTTGATGTCATTAAAGTTGTTTTTGAAAAAATGTGCAGATGAGTTATAGAAAAGTTGGGATATGTTGGGGTGAAGCATGGGAAGGATTGCAATATATAGGTGGAGTGGCGTGCTCACAAGATAATCCACCTCCTCCTATCATAGATAATCCTAACCACCGTATACGTAGACAAAAAAAATGTGGGAAATGTGGTGAAATTGGTCATACACGTCTACGTTGTCCTTCTTAAACAAAATTAAAATTAACAAAGTTCATCCTGTTCTACCCGTCTCATACCCATTTTATCCATATTTGTTTATTTAATTATATTTTAAACAAAATTTAATATTACTTTTTGACAATAAATTTCATTTAATAATTTAAATATATGAGTTCATATAATACAACATAATCTACCTTTAAAAAGAAAATAAAAATGAAAATTAAAATTTACTAAGTTCATCCTATTCTAGCACACTGAAAGATCGTGAAGGCAACGTACTTACGGAAGCGCAGGATGTGATCAGGGGTGTCCCAGTTAAAGTTCCTTACTAACAGTCCCTCTATGGTTCTCAGACAGGCTGGTCCGCAACTCGAACCGTCCTCTTGCTTGAAACAATACTCTCTGGGAGCTGGTGATAGAGGGAATGTGTGCGGGACCCCGGATGAGTCAAGCTCGCGCATCAGAGATGGGATGACACGTCTGTATGGTAGAGTCTCCAGTATCCGGCGCTCCTTCATGTCGGGCTCCTCATCCCATCTATGGCAAAACGAGTCAAAACAAATTAATTTCATTTGCTTTTTAAGGACCACACATGGGTAGTAGTGCCCTGAGGTGTGGACAATGAACAATAACTGCCAAAGAAAGTTAAAAGGAATGCATACATTAGATGTAAAAACACTAGAGTCATTCTAGGGGATATTATCATGTAAGTGAACCAATGGTTAGGATATAATACCATATCACAATCAATCCAGGATCTCGACCCCCTCCACACTGGCAATAAACCTCGGGCGTACTGACGGAGATCTATCAACAATTCATTAGTTATGTTGGCATATGTTGATCTATCATCCCTAAACTGACCCGTGTGCTCATTCCATACTGCTTGTACTCGGACCTTACACGAGAATCATTTCATAATATTAGTCTCAAAAAATTAAATACCAAAATTGCCACAGTCAATTGTAATGAATTAATTTACTTACAGAGAACTCCATGTCCATAATGCAGTAGGGACCCACCTCCGGATGCACGTGTACACCTATGTCAGAGGGGCGCTCCGATAATAAGCGGAGGTATGCATCCAGGTGCTGAAAATCCATCGAATAAAATTAACAATTGATGACATAATGAAAATATTTACAACAATTTATATAAACACGAACTAAATATTTCTGACCTCACTTCCAAACCAAACACTGGTTCTCCATCTCAGTGAAAAAGGAAGCCCCTACTCTAAAACTAAGACCAACGTCGATCCTGCATTCAATAATTCATTAAAATCAATGCACATTGTTTAAAGTAATATATGATAACGTCTACACTACTGGAGTAGTACTTACTGTTCTCTGCTTGAAATAAATCTGCGGTACAGTTCCCATCGGCGCTCTCGGTCTGTCGTGGTAAATGGAGACTGTAACGCTGCAGATGGATTTCGTTGCCTCTTAGACCGCATTATACCCTCTTCATCACCCCTGGGTGTGGGGGCCATCGGGCTGAGCGCCTCCACCGGTCTAGTAGGGGAATGTCTAACCCCTGACCTCGAGCTGGTTGGCCCAGCTTCAGATATCCTGGTCTGCGCAAGCTCTGATCGAAGGCGCCTAATCTCAGCCGTAAGTTCCTGTCGAAAATAATGAGCTGTTTGATGCTCAGACACAACCTGACAAGCAAGGTTGTGTAAAAACTCATCCTGTTGATCCAGCCTACGAAAGACCCTTTCTTGGAAGTCCTGATCATATCCCTGGTGGGGTTGATCACCTCGGTATGCGTCCCTAGAGCCACTCCCATGAAAACCTGGGGAATCATTCATCCTATCGTCAAGAGGCTGCTGTGCGTCTGCATCGTAACGATGTTGTTCGTCATGCTCTTTCATAAATCGAGCATGCCAGCCAGCACTCGGATCATAGGAACCGGGCTCAACATACGTCCTCTCCCCTGAAGCATATCCGCTGTGGTCAGGACTGGGAGTACAGCGAGGTTGGTAGGAATGGGGATCCCGATTTGTCATCCAAGCCGCAACATCATCCGCCCACTGGCCCCTCCACGCATCATCAACAGCCACACCCGTATAGTACCGCTGATCCCATGGATTACCGGTAGGATCGTATGCCCGGACAGCCTTTGTGCTGGTTTTAGAGAATGACTTGGTGTACATCCCCATGATCAACCCCTCCAAAGGCTCATCCTCTATGCCAATCCAATACCCTTGTCTAAGCACATCAGGAAGGATCATCGGAAAATCAACCACATCAAGAGCCTGATTCAAAATAAACAATTACATAAGAAACAATATAAAACATATCTGTCTTCACTAAATGGATTAATAAGTCATACCTGATCAAACAGAGTCCTATCAACCCTCTTCCATTTGCGAAAAATCCATCGCAATCAGAGTGGCCTTAAATTCAACCTACCGTGGGGAACATGGCCATACGGTGCAGCAACGGCAGGTAGACGCTCGTACGCCCAAACCTGTCACACGTAAACCACATATGTCAGATAATTAATACAACTAAAATTGAAAATACACTATAACTTTAATATATCTACTAAAACACGTACCAGTAATGCGAATGTGCACCCATAAAAGTGGTATCTGTACCGATTGGGATTTGCTTTAGCTGGGACTTTGGTCACAATGTGGTCCATAAAGTGCAAAAGCGTCATATAGCTGACCTGTCCCCAAGGGAATAAATCCCATCTCTGTTCGTCCTCCACTAGGCACCAGACCCAGTTGTCTACTCCCACCTTGGTGACATCCGACCCAAGGAGAAAGTAGTACAACAACAGAACTTTGGCAACCTTAACTGCGTCCTCAGGGCTAACACCTATAAATCTTCGTCCTTCAAAGTCACTAGCAATCTGACTTACTAAAGGTCTCTCACCCTGACCATAAAACCTATCATATAACCCACCAGGCGGGATACCATACGTCTCGTTCGGATCAAAGCCGAGTCTATTGATGAGAGTGGAAATTCATGTATTTTCGAGTCCAATTTGATACCTTTTTGAGTGTATAATTGCTATTATTTGCACATATATTATTACTTTGAACTATTATTGATTAAAAGATGCTACTAAGGTATTTTATTGTGTTTTGATAGGAAATAGGATCAATAGTGCAAGATTGGAGAAAAGGTGCAATTTATGCAAAGATGATGAAAAACGCACGTCCAACTTTCATAATTTTTCTGTATTTTTGTGGAGATCAAAACTGAGAGTGTGCTATATGGTTGAAAAGCCACTGAAGAGAGGGTCGTTTTAACATAAAGAACACCCCAATCGAGTTCCAAACGAGGAAGTTATGAGCAAAATGGTGACGCCACGCGAGCTATGCCGAACAGAATTTCTGTTCTACTTTCCGTAGCTTTTTGCATATTCAAATCTTGGAATTTTTGTGAGTTCTTTATATTGATAGAAAGCCAAGGAAGATAGGATCACGTGAGCGCTAGAATTATTCAATTCGGAACTCTGAAGTGGAAGTTATACACGAAACGATGAGGAGGTGCAAGTCCATTCGACCTAAAAAAAGCATCACTTCGACCTCAAAACATGATTCAAGTTGCAAAGTGCACACACATGGGAAAAAATGAAGATAATACACTCCACATGGGACACATGAAGCACCTAACATGCCATAGATTCTTCAAAACAAAGAAGACAAGGAATGAGCTGAAAAAGAAACATGCAAAGTGAGGTGGAGCAACATGGGCAGCAAGAACAAAGTGAAGTGGAAGAACATGGGCAGCCATGGATGCATGTGATGTTGCCATGGATGCATGTGATTTTGTGTCCCCTTCCACAACTATAAATAGGGGCTGCAAGAACACAATTCAAACATCCCACAACAATCCACAACACAATTCATTCACACAACAATCACAACACATAACACAAGTGAGTAGAGGGTGTGGAGCTAAGTTTGCAGCTTGCTGCATATTTTTGCAGTAGCAACATCATCTGCACACATCCTCAAATCCTCACCATATTCTTTCATCCGGAGAGCCGATTAGAGTTGCTACTTGGATAGGAGACGGAGATTCCAACGGATATCGTAATTGAAGAAGACGGAGTCCTCAAAACGGGTTCTTTCTTTTTAGTTGCTTATCTCTTGTTATTTAGCACTATGGTTAGGATTAATTACATATTCATGATTTATTCTATTAAATCCATGGGCTAAGTTCTTTGTTGGTAATGTTAGGATGTTAAAACAATCTTGATTATGTGATTTAAACTTCTTTAGACTTGAATTGATTATCTTGCAAATAGTTTATTTCCATATTGAAGATTTTAGTTGAAACTTCTTATTATGAGTTGAAGTATGATCCCTTTAAAGTTATCATTGAAGATGACAGGCATCTTTATTTCCGCATAATAATTGTTGTTTCATGAGGCAAGTCTTAGGTGTATTGATCATTAAAGCCTAGACGTGTTTTCTGAGACATTCTTAGGTGTATTGACCATTAAAGCCTAAGAATGTTAGACAATCAATTTGGAATATTAATTATTTGGTAAAACATCATTATTAAGTAATTGGTAAGGAAAAAAAGAGTTAACGATCATGTACCTAGAAAGGGAAGTCTAGTGCTCTATCCTTAATTGGAATTTAGCATGAAGTACCTATAGAGGGAGAGGTAGTTAATTTCTTATTGATCCAAGGATTTCCAACTCTTTATAAGTGTTAGATCTTACCTGATCAAGGTGATTTAATTAGGTTTAGCGATCCTCTTATAAACGTTTGCAAGTAATTAATTTGGGTCTAGATAAATTGGTCACATAATCAAGTTGTTTACCCTAGCATTACCAATTCTCAATCCTTGAACTCTTAAATCGTTTTCTCTTGTGTGATTTATTTTATTCCATTATTTGTTTATTATTATATTTAACTATCATTCTTTCAAAAACAAACCCTGAATTTGTCTTACAATCAAATCATCATTTAGAATTACCTCTTAAATTTATAGCTATCCTGTGGGAACGATATAACTACTTGTTCACTCGCACTACAACCGATCCCTTACACTTGGGGGAGAAAAGAACACAGCGATCAAGTCAATGGCGCCGCTGCCGGGGATAGTTTATAAATTTTGATTTAATTTTATAGTGATTTATTTTATTGTAGGACGTTAAACTTTACATGCTTTATTTTATCTTCCTTGAGATCCAAACAATTCTGATCTTCTGAGTGAGAATAGGTGTATGATCACTAGATCGAGTGGACGAGCAATCGAGCCATTAAATCTAGAGCTTGAGACACTTATTAGAAAGAACAGAAGGAAAAGGAAGCAGCCAGCTACACCGATTCCCAGCTCAGATTCGGAGAGTACTTATCCGTCAGAAGAAGAGAAAGTTGAAGAACTTTCACAAAAATTTGACGAAGTTAACCTAGCTGAGGAAATCAAAACTAAGAAGATGGCTGACGATCAGACCTCGACATCAATGCGGGACCAATACAAACTGAAGCATACCACTAATGCTGGGTTAAATGGACCTGCAATCACGGCAGAGAACTTTGAGCTACCTTTCGGACTAATCCGAATGGTAGAAAGACAACAGTTTAGTGGAAATCCCCTGGAGAATCCTAGCGAGCATCTACAAATTTTCGATGAGTATGCAAGGACGCAGAAGCACAGGAACGTTCCAGAGGATGCTATCAGAATGCGGCTTTTCCCATTTTCACTAACGGGAAAAGCAAAGGAGTGGTATAACAATCTCCCTCAAGGTTGTTGTACTACTTGGGAGGAACTGGCAGATAGGTTCCTGAACAAATACTTCCCTCCATCCAAGAGTTTCTTGATAAAGAAGAAGATCACTCAATTTAAACAAGGAGCCTTGGAAAGTTTCTATGAGGCATGGGAAAGATTCAAAGAGATGTTGCGGAGCTGTCCAAAACACGGCTTTTCTAAAGATACTTACTTAGGCTTCTTCTATCAAGGCCTAAGAAGAGATTCGAGAGTGCTGGTGGACGCAACAGCAGGAGGATCTATATTCAAGCAGTCCGCCGAGGCAGCTGAAGAAATATTCGAGGAGATGGCATCAAACACGTATGACTGGCCGGCAGATAGAGCAGACGGAGACGCCTCTTTTGACAAAGTGGCGAAAATAGAGATACAATCCGGAAGGAATGAAGTGTCAGCCATCCATGATCGCCTCGATGAATTATATAAAAAATTGGACCGCTTCACTAAAGGAAACAGAGATGAAGTAATGATGGCTGGAGATGAAGATCAATTCGAGGATGTCAACTATGCTATGGGACAGAGTCTTCAAGGAAACAGACAAAATTTCAGACTAAACAATCAGTTTGGGGGAAGGAATGACCAAGGGAACAACCGTCAATTTCAACAAGGTTGGAACCAAGGAAATTCAAACTTCAACAATCAAAGAAGGAATGAGAATCTGTCTTATTCTAATCCCAATAGCGCAATTGCACCACCTCCGGGATTTGATCCAGCTCAGAAACCTGTTGAAGGAAAACCATCAATGGATGATAAGCTTGATATGATGCTCAAGTTGATGGTTTCAAATAAAGAGCAAGCAGAAGCAAGACATAAGGAAGCTGAAGCAAGATACAAAGAAGTGGAGAGAAGACAGAAGGAAACAGAGCTTGCTATCAGTCAGTTGAATGCTGCAGTGGGCAAAATACAACAACAAGGTAAATTTCCTGCTCAAACTGAACTAAACCCAAGAGAGTGTCATTCTATTACCTTGAGAAGTGGCACCCAGTATGAAGGACCAAAGATGCAGGAGGAACAATATGGACGTACACACAGTGATGATCGTGTACATCCATACGTCGCTGAGCCCAGCACCTTGCAAGATCATAAGCATATGAGCGACCTTGCTCATTCACAACCACTTGATCCTGTTCCCGTGCTTGTTGATCCGGTTCGTCAGCAAAGCCATATTAATCATACAGTTGTTGCTGAGAAGAAGTGGGAAAAAGCTAAGAGGGAGAGGAACAAAAATAATGATCTCGAAAGAGATAGTCTTGGCATCCCTAAGACAAAATATCCTATTCCTTTTCCCTCTAGGCAATTGAAAAAGGGTCTTGATGAAAAATTCCAGAAATTTGTGGAAATATTCAAAAAGATTCATATCAACATACCATTTGCTGAAGCGATTGAACAGATGTCGCACTACGCAAAGTTTCTCAAAGAAATTATGTCAAAGAAGCGTAGTATTGGAGACAAGGAAACTGTGAATCTGACCGAAGAGTGCAGTGCAATCATTCAAAGAAAGTTGCCTGCCAAGCTAAAAGATCCGGGAAGTTTTACTATCCCTGTCCAAATTGGAAAGAATGCCACGTGCAAGGCTTTGTGTGATTTAGGGGCTAGCATCAATTTGATGCCCCTAAATACATTCAAAATGCTTGGTTTGGGGGAGCTGAGGCCAACTTCGGTGACATTACAGCTAGCTGACAGATCTCTTACCCATCCACGAGGCGTTATTGATGATGTACTTGTGAAGGTAGATAAATTCATCTTCCCAGTAGATTTCTTGGTGCTTGAGATGGAAGAGGATAACGATGTGCCTCTGATTTTGGGGAGACCATTCTTAGCAACTGCTAGAGCTCTAATTGATGTTGAAGACGGAAAGTTGAAGCTGAGAGTGGGAGAAGAAGAGGTTATCTTTTCTCTTGATAGCACATTGAAGTGGCCAGCTGAAAGAGCAAACTGCAAAGTGATCGATGTTGTTGATGAGATCATTGAAGAAGAACTACCCTTGATTCTATCCAAAGATCAGTTGGAGACATGCATCAGCAACAGTTTCTCTTTCCCTACTCTTGCCAGTGATTTTGCATCTGATTTTTCAGGTAATATTTTTCATGATGAATTTATTAGATATTTGAATGCCTTGAATGCTTGTAGGGAAAATAAAAGAGAGGTGTCCCAAATTGAAGAAAGAAAGTGGACAACAAGGTTCTTGCCACTAGAGAAGGAGGAACCTGAAGCTGAAGAGAAAAAGAAGGTGGAATTGAAGCCTTTACCGGATCATCTAGCATATGCATTTTTGGGGGAAAATCAAACATATCCGGTAATTGTATCATCTGCCCTAACTGAACTTGAACTTGATAAACTGCTTAGAGTCCTTAGGGAGCATAAGTCTGCCATAGGATGGTCTTTGGAAGACTTGAAAGGTATAAATCCATCAATTTGCATGCATAGGATTAGGCTAGAAGATGAAAAGAAAACCTCTGTGCAATATCAGAGGCGTTTAAATCCTGCGATACAAGAAGTGGTTAGGAAAGAAGTACTAAAGTGGTTGAAGTCTGATATTATTTATGCTATTAGTGATAGCCCTTATGTGAGTCCATTGCATGTGGTAGCTAAAAAAGGGGGCATGACTATAGTGAAATCTGAGGATGGAGAGACTTTGGCTACTAGGATACCTACAGGTTGGCGTGTTTGTGTTGATTATAGGAAACTTAATGAAAACACACGCAAAGATCATTTTCCTTTACCTTTCATGGATCAAATGCTTGATAGGCTTGCGGGCTATGAGTTTTATTGTTTCTTAGATGGATACTCTGGTTACAATCAGATAATGATTGCGCCGGAGGATCAAGATAAGACTACCTTTACTTGCCCGTATGGTACTTTTGCATTTAGAAAGCTTCCTTTTGGTTTATGCAATGCTCCTGCTACTTTTCAGAGGTGCATGATGTATATTTTTGAAGGTATGATTGAGAGAATTATGGAAGTATTCATGGATGACTTTTCTGTATTTGGATCTTCTTTAGATTCTTGTCTAACTAACCTCACTGTTGTTTTGAAAAGATGTCAAGAGTCTAACCTTGTTCTGAATTGGGAGAAATGTCATTTCATGGTAAGAGAAGGTATAGTACTTGGCCATCATGTGTCTTCTAAAGGGCTGCAGGTTGATCGAGCGAAGGTGGTAGCCATTGAGAAACTTCCACCACCAATTAACGAGAAAGGGGTTAGATCTTTCCTTGGTCATGCGGGGTTCTACCGCAGATTTATCAAGGATTTCTCTAAATACTCTAAACCTTTGTCTCATCTGCTTGAGAAAGATGTACCTTTTGACTTTGATGAAACTTGTTTACGTGCATTTCAGGTACTAAAAGAGGCTTTGATCACTGCTCCAATTTTGACTACTCCAGATTGGACGCAACCTTTTGCGTTGATGTGTGATGCTAGTGATATAGCATTAGGGGTTGTGTTAGGACAGATCAGGGAGAAGAGATTCAGACCTATCTACTATGCCAGCAAGACCTTTGATGTAGCTCAGAAGAACTACACAGTAACAGAAAAGGAGTTCCTTGCAGTGGTGTATGCCTTTGACAAATTCCGCCCATATCTGGTGGGCATGAAGACAGTGGTGTACACAGATCACTCAGCTATCCGCTATCTAATGGAGAAGAAGGATGCAAAACCAAGAATAATCAGATGGATCTTACTTCTCCAAGAATTTGATATTGAGATCAAGGACAAGAAGGGGAGCGAGAATGTGATAGCTGATCATCTCTCCAGACTGGAGCCACGGGATCATTGTGATAATACGTATGACCTCATTAAGGAAATATTTCCTGATGAGGAAATACTTCAAATTGACAGCTGCAAGTTAGT
This sequence comes from Pogostemon cablin, assembly GCA_023678885.1. Taxonomy (NCBI): domain Eukaryota; kingdom Viridiplantae; phylum Streptophyta; class Magnoliopsida; order Lamiales; family Lamiaceae; genus Pogostemon; species Pogostemon cablin. The sequence goes on along the minus strand of CM042979.1, from coordinate 20,145,045 downwards.
GGAGATGATGCAGAAACCTCCAGCACCATGGTACGCTGATATAGTTAATTTTTTGGCTAGTGGAGGAGGAGTTAAGCCGTACAATTTGAGCCAATACCTTTACAAAAAATTCTTTGCCGATGTCAAGAAGTATATCTGGGATGATCCAATTCTCTACAAGATATGTCCTGACAATATCATACGCCGTTGCATTCCTGAAGAAGAGTGGGAAAGCGTACTGAGAATGTGTCATGACTGACCCAATGGGGGTCACTTTGCAGTGGAGAAGACTGCAGCACGAGTCCTGCAATCAGGTTTTACTTGGCCTTCTTTATTTAAGTGCTGTAAATTTTATGTAGAGAATTGTGACAGATGCCAGCGGATGGGGGGCATATCTAAAAGGGATGAAATGCCCTTGAAAAATGTGTACGAGGTGGAACTCTTCGATGTGTGGGGCATAGACTTCATGGGTCCATTTCCTTCATCAAATGGATTCGTATACATCTTGCTTGCTGTTGATTATGTCTCAAAATGGGTGGAAGCAATTCCAACCAAACTGAATGATGCAAGAACAGTCATTGCATTCTTAAGGAAGCACATATTTTCACGCTTTGGAGTGCCAAGAATCCTCATTAGCGATGGGGGAACTCATTTCTTAAATAAGCTAATGGAGAATCTTCTCAAGCATTATGGAGTGAAACATAGAGTGTCCACACCATACCATCCGCAGACAAACGGGCAAGCTGAAGTTTCTAATCGCCAAATCAAGCAGATTCTGGAAAAGACTGTGAGTACTAGTCGCAAGGATTGGGCTAGTAAGCTTGATGATGCACTGTGGGCATTCAGAACTGCCTACAAGACTGTTTTGGGGATGTCACCATTCCAATTGGTATATGGAAAATCTTGCCACCTTCCAGTGGAAATCCAGCACAAATCCTTTTGGGCGGTGAAGAAGATCAACCTTGATCTTGAAGCAGCAGGGAGTAGTCGTCTTCTACAATTGAATGAGCTTGAAGAGTTTAGAGAGAAGGCATATGAAAATTCCTGCATCTACAAGGAAAGGACCAAGAGATGGCATGATGCAAAGCTTCAGAGCAAAAATTTTCAGGTAGGAGATTTCATTCTCTTATTTAACTCTCGTTTGAAGTTTTTTGCAGGAAAGTTGAAATCAAAGTGGATGGGTCCTTATGAAGTAAGTCAAGTCTATGAGAGTGGAATGGTTGAATTAAAAAAGAACGATGGAGCTCTTTTCACGGTGAATGGGCATCGCTTGAAGCATTATCATCATCACGGTGAAGGAGAAATTATGTTCTTTGATATCTTGACTTGATTTACATTGCTTCGTCGAGCTCAACGACGTTAAAAAGAGAGCGCTGAGTGGGAGGCAACCCACCATTTTATTGCTTTTATTTTGTTTGTTGCGTCTTGTGCTAGGTGAATTATACTCATGGTGCGTACTTACACTTCAGGTAATTACATTCTTTTAAACTTAGATTCAACTCACGTTTTCATCTAAGTTTGGGGGGTGTGATGTTCTTCCCTCGTTTCATCCGCACCCAGGTATGTTTACTTTGCATTGTTTTGTGTCTTGTGCTTGGAGGTCGATTTTTTTAGAATTTTTGAATTCTATTCGAAAGTTCAAATTTTTTTTGCGACTATCCAATTATCTTGTTAGTTTCTGTTAATGCCCTGCCATTTATTTTCGTCTCTCGATATTTTTATATCTCCTATAATGATTGTGTTTTGAGCTTTAATGATGCCTTTAATAAGATGTTGATTATGATTAACAAGGGGAACATGCTTTAACTATTAAATGCTTGAAGTTCGTAATGTGCTTGTTATGATGTATACGTAGCCTTGAAAAGTGCTCGTTCATTCTATGAAAAAGCCAAGTGAGATTTGAGCCTTTAAATCATGTTACATGATGCATGATATTTCATTCTTGAGCGTATCATTCTTGTGTGTGTATTCTAGAACTTGCCTTGAGTCTCCTTGAATGTTCAAGAATAGTCTAGTAGATTATGAAAATGATATTAGGCCATCTTTGCCAAATAATTCCTTACCATATGATTGTTTATCCGTAGTTAGCCTCTTTGAGCCTTAAAGCCTCATTCTTTGGCAACCTACGAGAAATAACCACTTTTGAGTAACTTAATGATTTTAGCCTTAATTATCCGGAGAATTAATGGCTTTTCAAAGTGTGTTGATTGAGCTTGATAACAGCTTGGGAAGGAATGATTGAGCTATCTACCACATCTAAATGAAAACCATGGAGTAGTGCTTAAATCTAGTACTCCATGAAATCAAATACCCTAGGGTAGTGCTTAAATCTAGTACCCTATGGAGGATGCGAGAGGTAGTGCCCGAAACTAGTACCTCGAGAAGATTAAAAGAAGATGGTTGTTGTTTGTTAGTTTAGGAGGAATTGTACTGTAATGAAAGTGATAAAGATGAAAGATCAAGATGGACTGCAGCTTGATTGATCCTAGTTGAGTCACTTATCCATATATATTTCCTACCTTGTCCAAAGAACCTACAACCAAATAAAAAGTCCTTTTTGATTCATAATTTGCTAGCTATAAGTAAAAGGAGAGTTGAGACAATTGGCAAGCTTATGGTTACGCATACACTTGAATTGAATTTGAGAACACATATATATTACCTTTGCGGTGATACACCATGAGCGCGAGAGTTACATTATATATATCTTGTGAGCATAGGTGAATTGAGCACTTGAATGGGTGAAGTAATTATCTTAACTTGCATGTTTTGAATGAATAGATGCTTTTGAACTTGAAGTTATGTGAACCAAGTTGAAATTGATTACATCTGTTGAAGGCATATTTTGATCCTTACCTTTGAACATGACTTTCCATCTCATTATTCTCTTGGTTTGTCGTTTCGTTGTTCGAGGACGAACAACACCTTAAGTTTGGGGGGTTTGATGAGAGTGGAAATTCATGTATTTTCGAGTCCAATTTGATACATTTTTGAGTGAATAATTGCTATTATTTGCACATATATTATTACTTTGAACTATTATTGATTAAAAGATGCTACTAAGGTATTTTATTGTGTTTTGATAGGAAATAGGATCAATAGTGCAAGATTGGAGAAAATGTGCAATTTATGCAAAGATGATGAAAAACGCACGTCCAACTTTCATAATTTTTCTGTATTTTTGTGGAGATCAAAACTGAGAGTGTGCTACATGGTTGAAAAGCCACTGAAGAGAGGGTCGTTTTGACATAAAGAACACCCCAATCTAGTTCCAAACGAGGAAGTTATGAGCAAAATGGTGACGCCACGCGAGCTATGCCGAACAGAATTTCTGTTCTACTTTCCGTAGCTTTTTGCACATTCAAATCTTGGAATTTTTGTGAGTTCTTTATATTGATAGAAAGCCAAGGAAGATAGAATCGCGTGAGCGCTAGAATTATTCAATTCGGAACTCGGAAGTGGAAGTTATACACGAAACGATGAGGAGGTGCAAGTCCATTCGACCTAAAAAAAGCATCACTTCGACCTCAAAACATGATTCAAGTTGCAAAGTGCACACACATGGGAAAAAATGAAGATAATACACTCCACATGGGACACATGAAGCACCTAACATGCCATAGATTCTTCAAAACAAAGAAGACAAGGAATGAGCTGCAAAAGAAACATGCAAAGTGAGGTGGAGCAACATGGGCAGCAAGAACAAAGTGAAGTGGAAGAACATGGGCAGCCATGGATGCATGTGATGTTGCCATGGATGCATGTGATTTTGTGTCCCCTTCCACAACTATAAATAGGGGCTGCAAGAACACAATTCAAACATCCCACAACAATCCACAACACAATTCATTCACACAACAATCACAACACATAACACAAGTGAGTAGAGGGTGTGGAGCTAAGTTTGCAGCTTGCTGCATATTTTTGCAGCAGCAACATCATCTGCACACATCCTCAAATCCTCACCATATTCTTTCATCCGGAGAGCCGATTAGAGTTGCTACTTGGATAGGAGACGGAGATTCCAACGGATATCGTAATTGAAGAAGACGGAGTCCTCAAAACGGGTTCTTTCTTTTTAGTTGCTTATCTCTTGTTATTTAGCACTATGGTTAGGATTAATTACATATTCATGATTTATTCTATTAAATCCATGGGCTAAGTTCTTTGTTGGTAATGTTAGGATGTTAAAACAATCTTGATTATGTGATTTAAACTTCTTTAGACTTGAATTGATTATCTTGCAAATAGTTTATTTCCATATTGAAGATTTTAGTTGAAACTTCTTATTATGAGTTGAAGTATGATCCCTTTAAAGTTATCATTGAAGATGACAGGCATCTTTATTTCCGCATAATAATTGTTGTTTCATGAGGCAAGTCTTAGGTGTATTGATCATTAAAGCCTAGACGTGTTTTCTGAGACATTCTTAGGTGTATTGACCATTAAAGCCTAAGAATGTTAGACAATCAATTTGGAATATTAATTATTTGGTAAAACATCATTATTAAGTAATTGGTAAGGAAAAAAATAGTTAACGATCATGTACCTAGAAAGGGAAGTCTAGTGCTCTATCCTTAATTGGAATTTAGCATGAAGTACCTATAGAGGGAGAGGTAGTTAATTTCTTATTGATCCAAGGATTTCCAACTCTTTATAAGTGTTAGATCTTACCTGATCAAGGTGATTTAATTAGGTTTAGCGATCCTCTTATAAACGTTTGCAAGTAATTAATTTGGGTCTAGATAAATTGGTCACATAATCAAGTTGTTTACCCTAGCATTACCAATTCTCAATCCTTGAACTCTTAAATCGTTTTCTCTTGTGTGATTTATTTTATTCCATTATTTGTTTATTATTATATTTAACTATCATTCTTTCAAAAACAAACCCTGAATTTGTCTTACAATCAAATCATCATTTAGAATTACCTCTTAAATTTATAGCTATCCTGTGGGAACGATATAACTACTTGTTCACTCGCACTACAACCGATCCCTTACACTTGGGGGAGAAAAGAAAATAGCGATCATCTATCCCGAAAATAGAGTCCCATAATCCTCATGAACTCTACCTTGCTAAATCTAAGGCACACGTCTCCAACCTGAAAATACCTAGCCGTTAAATCGTCCCCCCTATGTATGATCTCACAGGTCATGAGACTGTGCAGATGAGCATTCGCGTTCCACTCATCGCTGAGATCCCAGTAATGACCAAAACATGATCTCTTAAATATCTCCTCCGCATTACCCCCAACCCTAGTTAACTGCCTACGAATGATTTCCATAACGACCCCAGGTTTGCAGTAATTATGTATACTGCATTGTTGACCCTGCATGGAAGGACGCTTCCATTCACCCTGCACATATATATTTTTTTTTGCTAAATAAGACATAAATTCATAATTATGGGCAAAATAACAATAAGTTCATGAAAACCCTAAAACGAAATATTTGAACACAAACATTTACTCTATTCGGCCCAAAGTTCCTTCTATTCGGCCTACCAATTCCTCTATTCGGCCTACAGAGTTGTTCTATTCGGCCATCTCTAAATCTCTATTCGGCCAACAAAAATTTCATTAAATTTAAAAATACAAGTCTTCCAGTTTGCTCTATTCGGCCAACACTTGTTCTATTCGGCCTAAAGATTTGTTCTATTCGGCCTAAAGAAAACCTCTATTCGGCCTACCAAAATTAAAAAAGTCATTACTACACTTTGCTCTATTCGGCCTACACACTTGTTCTATTCGGCCTGAAGTATTGTTCTATTCGGCCTACTGAAAACCTCTATTCGGCCAACCAAAATTATATGTCATTGCTCATATATTTTGCTCTATTCGGCCTACACATGTTCTATTCGGCCTGAAGTATTGTTCTATTCGGCCTGAAGTATTGTTCTATTCGACCTACACTTGTTCTATTCGGCCTGAAGTTTTGTTCTATTCGGCCTACACTTGTTCTATTCGGCCTGAAGTTTTATTCTATTCGGCCTGACGTTTTGTTCTATTCGGCCTGAAGAATTGTTCTATTCGGCCTACTGAAAACATCTACTCAGCCAAGACAATATTTAAAAAAAACCAAAAATAAATGAACACCACTGCATTCCTACTACAGTAAAGGCCAATTCAACATCCTTACATAACATTAGAAACAGTACATTATACATATTTAAACATGCCAATAACAATGCTTATATACATACCTGAAAATTTGTCATTTCAAGTTGATGCACTCTGGAGACCGCAAATGGAGAATTCTGGAGACCGCAAATGGAGAATTCTCCACCAAGAAATGCACTGTTCTTCACTGGGACGAATGGAGAGAAGAAGAGAGAGGGTGTTGGACGAATGGAGAGAAGAAGAGAGAGTGTGTTGGACGAAATATGAGAGAGAAAGAAAGAAAGAAACAAAGAATGAAGGGAGAGAAAAAGGTGAAAGTGATGGTATTGATGTACCCCACCAACCCACATCCAAAATCTTAAATTCAAAATTTAAAATTTCAAAAAATGTGGTCCACCCACCCCGCATTTATTGCAGTCAAAACTGATATGATGATGATTTAATTATTTTCGTCCTTTGTGTAACAGTTATGGGGGTAATTTGGGGAATCCACTTGAAAGTGGCTAGTAAAAATTAGTTTTAAGAGATGTGGCTATTTTAAATTGTACTTTATCAGAAGTGGCCATTAAAAAATCGGACTCTAAAAAATACGGGTCAAGGGATTCAAATGGTTATCCCAATTCTCACCCTTCTCTATCTGGTTCGTAGAGACCTCAGTGACTTACTCCTCACTTTCTTCTTTCTCTCCCTTCATAAATTCTTTGCGCCGTCTTCTTTTCGTCGCCATCCGCCGCCCTGGGGGCGCAACAACAATAACTTCATTCCTTCAATCGTATTTTCGTCCTCGTCCGCCACCCTGGGCACTCCGTCAATGCTACTTCCCATCGCCGTCAACTATCGAACAACGAAGCGTATAAAGGGAATTCTCATAGAGCCTCCATGGGAGAAATGACCATCGAAATATAGTGTTAGCAAATCAGCAAATCAGGAAATCTGGTGTAAAAGAGAGAGAAAGGGGGCCGACCTCTCATTGTCTTCATTGTATAGAAACAGATTAATTAAGGTTAGTGAGGAGAAATGTGGAAGGTATACAAAAATAAAAAAATGCGAAAAGAATGAAAAATAAAGTGTTTTAGTGTCAATAAGAATCCATCCATCTGGAGATGTGACTCTGCAAGTGTTTTTGTTGTTGCGTAGTGATTTTGGGTGATGATAATTATAGCTACCAGCCCTAGTTGTGCTCTTAAACTGAACTCGTTGTCTGGATATATTAATTACTCCACAAAAGAGTATAGATTATTTCTGTTATCTCTCGAACCTTTTGTCGATCCTTTAATTTTAAGTAAAATCTTATTTTGGGTTCCGTTGAGAATTTGATATGAGGTTGAAATAAAAATTCCAAGTAGATTGAATTTTTGTAGATGTGAATGAAACTTGGTTGCTGTATGGAATGAGATGAAGCATATGCAGAAGGAGAATTATGATTATCAATTCATTTGATAGTGACAGAAATTAGTAAGCCCTGTTGATCCATTTTCTAAACTACACCCTGTTAGGAGTGTGAGCAAATGAAGTTGGCAGGTTTCAAGAATTCATGGCAACGGCATCGGGCAAGCGCGGCAGCTTGAGGGGTTTTTTGAGAGGGGATTGGGGGCTGGAAGCTATGGCAAGCAACTTTCTCACTTTCATTCGCCAGCTCAATCATATACTCGTCTTCATGACCTGTTGGGATTAATTCCTAATAAATGGAATGAAGTACTCATCCCATTTTCTAATTTTTCTTATTTTTTTAGTATTAGATTATGGATATGATGAATTGTTGTTTACTGCAAGACTGCATTGTATACAATGTATACATATCATTTTATAAAATAATTAGGTTACTATTTTGAATTAATTAGATTACTCTTTAGAATTAATTGGAACACTCTTTAAAATTAATTAAAATGTATGCAATCTATACGTTGCTACACTTTATAAAAATAATTATAAAAATAATTAGATCACTCTTTGGAATTAATTATATCACTTTTTGGAATAAATTGAACCACTCTTTAAAATTAATTAAATTGTATGCAATCTATACGTTGTTAAATCACTCTATAAAAAAATTAGATTACTCTTTGAAATTAATTAGGTTACTCTTTATAATAAATTGGGTTATTCTTTAAAGAAAATAAAAAGAAAATCAGATTTCTTCATAGAGAATTTTTTTTAATTCTTGTAGAAGTTTTTTCAGGAGAATTTAGGAAAAAAAATTTGTTTAGGACATCTCTTACGGTTATTGCTTGTCATTAGTTTATTTTATTGTATTAGTTTAGTCTTGTTTTGAAAAATTTATTGTTGATTTATAAGGTTATTTTTTATAATAAATTGGATTAATATAATTTTGGATTACTCCTTATGTTGATTTATTTATATATTATTATGTTTTGTTTTTTTTAGGTTACTTTTTTTTTATTAATTGGGTTACTCTTTATAATGATTTAGGTTACTATTGAACATGTTTTTGGATTACTCTTTATATTGATTTGTTTTTTTTTAATAACATTTTTTAGGTTACTCTTTTATAATTATTTGGGCTACTCTTTATTATGAATTAGGTTACTATAAACAAACTTTTGAATTACTTTTTATATTGATTTGTATATGTTTCATTTAGTCAATAATGTTACTTTTTTTTAATAATTAGTAATTACTTTTTATAATGAATTGAATTACTCAGAGAATTTAATTTTTAAAAATTAAATAAATCATGTATTGTAAAAATTAAATTATATGCAATATGTACATTTGATAAATCACATTGTACAAATTTCATACATTAGTAGTAACCCCTCTCCATCATCTCACTCACCCACCAATTCCAACCCCTTCACTACAATATTAAGTAGGGCTGTGGAAAAATACCGAAATTTTGGTATACCGCCCTTATCATAACGAAAAATATCGATTTTACCGAAATTTTAGGTATGCCGAAATTTTTGGTAAGGTATGATACCGTATTGAAAATTTTGGTACGATAAAGGTATATAAATAATCAATACCGCGGTATTTTGGTATATGCCGAAATACCGTAAAATATTCAATTTTTTGAGTTATATGATACGATATTACCATATTAGATGATACATACAATTATAATTATTATTTATGTATTATAATTTTTAATTAAATTATATATACACACTATTTTATTAAAGATTAAATCTAAAATCCTACTGTATATTTCTTCATAATTATAAATTATTGATAAAGATCATTGACTTACATGATATTAATACTTATTTTTTAATTAAGTAATTCTATGTATATGGAAATTTAAAAGTGTTGATTTTAATATAAGTTTCATATATTTTTGTGTAGATCTCTTAGGTACTATTTATTTAATGACAAACACTTTGTAAAACGGGTTTAGATATATTAATTATGTAAACTCGGTTACTGTTTAGTACATAAAAATTTACTCTTAGCACATGAATTGTTACTTTTTAAATTAAAAAATTACTCTTCAAATTCTTGTAAATCCGATGTATCGATTACTTTAAGTACATGAAAAATTACTTTTTAGAGATACGAATTATTACTCTATTGTGTAAAAATTATTACTCTTCAAAGAGTTATTTTTTATATATTAAAGAGTAATATTAAAAAATAAGGCTAACCTGTAAACCCGGTTTTCATGAGACTTACTCTTATTTAATTTGGTCATTTGCAGATTGCCGTATATTTTTGAATTTGTTATTTATTAGAGTATGTTTTATAGCTATCTTTCACTTTTCTAGTACATGGTTTTTATAAGATTTATTGAATTTTAGATGTATAACGGTATAGCAAACTATGTAATAGGATGATATATACCGATATTTTAGGTATGGTATGGCATACCGTAAGTAGAAGGTATACTATTTTCTTATACCGAAATATTGGTATACCGAACTAAGGTATACCGAAAGTTTAGATAAGGTAACGGTATGATTTTTTAAATACCGAAAATTTCGGTACGGTATATGGTATGATCAAAAATCTTCGGTATGCCATACCGCTCACCCCTAATATTAAGTAATCAATGCCACATAAGGGATGAACCAATTCTATTGCCTATTTTAACTACCTCTTGCCTCGAGCTACTTACAATCATCACCAAGACTACCATTCTCACAATCCCTCCAGCAAAATATTATAGAAAAATGCATAAAAAACAAGAATTCTACAGAATTTGAAGAATGCATATGATATTTTCATATTCATAGAAAGTGGAAATTTTTTTGGTAATAGCAGGATCAATTGTGTAGTGAAGGAGGCATTGCAGCCTTTGATGTGTTATTGATTCTTTTGCTAAAAAGCTTGTCCTGCTTGCTCATTAAATCTTCCTTTTATCCAAATACACCAATACCACCTTATCGATGCTTTTGGCCCATTTCTTTATCACTCCCTCTCAGCACTGTCACACGAAAATTAAGAAGCCCTAAATCCCAAATTTCAACAATTTCCATTAGGAAAGAGCAAATTAGAAAATTTTTACTCAGTAGCTTTGAATTAATAGAAAAAATTAGAAAAGCCCTATATCCCAAATTTCAATAATTTCCATTATGATACTGTTGAGAAACAAGAGCCCCCAATAGACCAGCAGCTATTATCTACCCAATAAAACAACAGCAATTATCCACACAACTCACAAGACCCAGCCACTTGCTTTGCCTCTCGGGTTTCTGGGCTTTCGGCTTCTCATCATCCAGGTCAAGTTCGTCCGGTGGGCCCCTTCTCCTTCGCAGCAGCGACATACTAAATTCTACAGATGGTGGATGGCGGTATGGTGGAGAGAAAAGACAATTGAATCGCTTGTTTGGAGGAGTCACATGTGGGTTTAACACTTCGATATATTCCGACGATGGCGTTACGGCAGCTAAGGCAATTTTTGGAGAATCCGGTGGGGATGGGACGTCGATGGAAGGTTAATGGAGTAAGAGGAGAGAGGAGAAATAGGAAAGGGCTAGAGATATCTACAGTTTATGATTTTGTGTTTGGAGTAAAGAGGATCAGCGAATAAAAATTTGACCCATTTAGATGGTAGATGATCCGGTTTTAAATTTAAATTCGTAGAATTGGTTCCACTATAGTGGTTCTCAATTATTAATTAAAATTTAATGAAGATAAATACATGTATTTAATTAAAATTTTGGAAAATTACTCATATATACATACTTTGTACCCATAATTACTATGAGGTACATTGATTTAAAATATTAAAGTAAAATACCAAATATAATCCTAACTCCATATACTTTTAAACCACAAATCCTAACCACTCACTCACGGCCAGACCATCACCGCCGTCGGCCGATCGCCGGACCACCGGCGGCCGCACGGAAAGTCGCCGGAGCACTGCCGGACCATCGGTTGGCCACCAAAAAGTCGCCGGACCGCCGGAGCTTCGTCGGCCGGTCGCTGGAGCACTGCCGGACCAGCACACTTTTTTGCTGCAAATACTTTTTTTACTACACACTTTTTTTATTGCACACACTTTTGCTGTACACGAACTTTTGCTGCACACAAATATTTATGTTCAGCACATTGTAGGGGTAATATTGGAATATCACTATATATTTATGTAGTTAGTAGTAATAATTTTGTATGTTTGTATTAGTAATTAAGGGTTTTTTAGTGTACCTAGTAGTAATCCTCCCTTAAAATTTTGAATATAGATTTATTTAATTATTAATTAATATAGATAATTACATATATTTATTTATTTAAGATTTGAATAAAATATGATCAAATCAAAATTAATTATTAATTAAAATTTAATGCAAATAAATACATGTATTTAATTAAAAATTTGAATATGAATATGATCAAATGAAAATTAAATCATATTTGAAAGCAAAAAAATATATTTAATTTTTCATTTATCTATAAATAAGACTTATTATTCATTCAATTCACACGCACAAGAATTATTATCCCGAAACTTTCTTCAAGTTAGTATTCAATTTTTCATTAATTTTATTTAAATTTTTTTAATTAAATTTGTTATATTTTATTTTTAATTTCTTTTGATTAATGCATATTTATTTCTTTTAAATTTCTTTATGTTTGATGTTTAATTTTTATATATTATTTATTTTCTCTAATATTGTTATGATTTTATCATTAAACTACACAAGAGTACAAAAAATTTTCTTTTTAAGCTTTCTTCATGTTTTCAATTTTTCATTAATTTTATTTAATTTTTTTAATTAAATTTGTTATATTTTATTTTTAATTTCTTTTGATTAATGCATACTCCCTCCGTCCCAACACAGTTTTCACATTTCCTCATTTGTTTGTTCCAACACAGTTTTCACACCCCAAAATAGAAAAAAGTACAAGATAAATAACCTTCCAGAACCCCTTATTTTCAAAAATGCCATTTCATCTTTGTACATTTAAAATACTAATTATATCATTAAACATATTTAACTTAATACAAATTAACTCAACCCAACCCAAATTAAAACCCAAAAACCATTGCTGCTGTTAGAATCCATCTATTTCTTCCTCCTCTCTCCTAAACCCTAGATCTAACAAGCTTTCTTAGATCTCAATCCACCTGCCCAAATTTAAACCCAAAAACCATCGCTGCTGTTAGAATCCATCGGTTTTTTTCCTCCTCTCTCCTAAACCCTAGATCTAACAAGCTTTCTTAGATCTCAATCCACCTGCCCAAATTTAAACCCAAAAACCATCGCTGCTGTTAGAATCCATCGGTTTTCTTCCTCCTCTCTCCTAAACCCTAGATCTAACAAACTTTCTCAGATCTCAATCCACCAACCCTGTCATCACGATCTCCGCCTCCTCCGCCTTGTTGTCGTCGTCGAGCTCTACCATCATCGGTCGCCCCCTCCTCCGCCGTCGCGGTCTTCTCCTCTTCCGTCTTGTTGTCGCCGTCGCTCGCAAATGCGGTGTCGCTGCCTCGCCAGCTCGTGTCACCCTTCTTTAAGGTGGAAGTTGAAATCAAGATTCAGATTAGCAAACCTGTGAAGAAATTTTTCTCTCTAAGAAAAGGGCGGCTCGTCTCACCCTTCGCTGGTTCCATTCTTTATCTCATCCTTTAATGAATTTCTATCTTTCTCCTACTGGTTTTCTCACTGGTTGGTTTTCTCATACTGATTTTGGGCTTCGTCCAGCCAATGTATATTTGAAGAATATTTTGCACATTTTATGTTAATTTAGTGTGCATATTTCATGGAGGAGCTTGGATTTTGTTGTACTAACTTGAGTTCCAGATTTTTGATTTGTTCAAGTCCCAAATTGTTGATTTGTTGTTGTAATAGGATGAACTTAGAACTGCAGCAGTTCATGTTTTGTGGCACTGGGATTGAGCCCCAATCGTTCTTTTGTTGTTGTAATAGGATTTAACCTTAATGATAAAGTTAAATCTTTTTAATTAACAATTGAATGTACAAGTTTGCCCCCAGGATTTTAGTTTGAAAAGTCAAAAAATTTAAACAGTAAATTTTTTTTTTAACCGTAGTATTTATTTCGTTTGAATTTCTTTATGCTTGATGTCCAATTTTTATATATTATTTATTTCCTCTAATATTATTATGATTTTGTCATTAAATTACACAAGAGTACAAAAATTTTCTTTTTAAGTTTTCTTCATGTTGTAAACTTTTTTATACGTAAATTATTCTCTTTAAATTTTTTTTTCAAATTCTAAAGAATTGATGATATCTGATTTTTAATTTTTTTATTTTGTTAAATTTTGGTATAATTTTATTTTTAATTTCTTTTAACTTTTATTTTTTTTTATTAGTATAATTTAGCTTATTTATTATTATTTTCTTTAATTTTGTGATGATCTTTTTTTTACTTTTAAAATTACTTTTTTTGTTGATTCCATTATTTTTTATTTACACATTTATCAATTTATTTATTTTATTTACTTTGTTTCTTAAATTTATTTATTTATTTATTTTATTTTTGTTAATTATCACACACATATATATGGATTTGTTATATTTTTTTAATAAATAAAAATATTAAATTAGTTATTTTTATTGTTATTAATAAATGTATTGATTGATTCATTATAATTGGTGATATTTATTATTATTATTTTAATTTTATAATTATTTCGTTATATTTTTTATTTCTTTTTATTAATACATAATACTAAATTTATTTACTTTTATGGTGATTTGGAGTGTACCTATGTTTAATTGATTTGGTTTAATTGATTTATTATAGAGTATAATAAATAATTATTTTTCACAATTTTTCTCAATTATTTTAATTATGAATTAATGTAGATAATTACATGTATTTTTTTAGATTTGAATACAAATATGATCGAATCAGAATTATTTATTAATTAAATTTTAATATAGATAAATACATGTATTTGCTTAAAGATTTGAATATGGATGTGATCAAATTATATTTGGAAGCACAAAATATATTTAATTTTCTCTTTATCTATAAATAAGAACTTTTATTCATTCACTTCACACACGCACAGATATTATTCCCGCGAACCTTTCTTCGAGTTAGTATTCAATTTTTTATGGAAAAATCACTAATAGATACATACTTTTAACCTAAATTACTATGAGATACAATGATTTCAAATAATTACTCTTACATACAAAATATTAAAGTAAATTACCAAATATAAACTTATAATCCCATACACTTTTAAACCACCAATCCTATCCCTCACCCACCCACCCACAGTTGATCGGCATTGACCGGTGGTCGGACAGCCGTTGACTGACATTGATCGCCAGCCGGACAGTCGTTGACCGCCGACCAGACAACCGTTGACCGTCGTTGACTGGTGGCCGAACCGGTATTGACCGCCGTTGACCGGCGCCGCCATGTGCAAAAATAAAATTGTGCAAAGCAAATTGTGCAAAACTAAATTGTGCAAACAAATTGTGCAAATACATAGGGGTATTTATGATATCACAATCATAATTGTGTAGTTATGAGTAATAGTATTTTGAGTCATGTAGTTTACAACAATTATGCATTATTTTATGTATCCAATAGTAATTGATCGATTATTTATTTATTTAATTTTATTTTGATTAGTTATTTTTCTTTTTAATTTCTTTATTTTTTTCAAATTTATTTTGATAAATTTTGGTATAATTTTATTTTAAATTTCTTTTAGCTTATATTGGTTTATTAATATAATTGACTCTTAGTTTATTTATTTTAATTCTCTTTAATTTTGTGATGATCTTTTTTTAACTTTTAAATTCACTTTATTTATTTATTTTTTATTAATTCTGTTATTTTTTTATTAACACATTTATCTATTTTATTTCTAAAATTTATTAATTTAATTATTTTATTTCTATTATTTAATACATATATGGATTTGGTTATACTATTTTAATAAATAGAAATATTAAATTTTTTATTTTTATTTTTATTAATATATGTATTGATTCGTTATAATTGGTGATATTTATCTTCTTTCTTTTCATAATAATTTCCTAATATTTTTTTATTTTCTTTATATTAAAACGTAATATTAAATTTATTTACTTTTAAGGTGATTTTGAAGTGTACCTAGGTTTAATTGATTTATTAGGGTATAATAACATATTATTTATTTAAAATTTTATTTATTGAATTATATTTTTTAAAATTTTAACTTTAAAACTCGTGTAATACACGGGATCCATACTAGTGTGTATATATATATATATATATATATATATATATGTATAAATAAATAATTACTTTTATTTAGACAATTAAAATATATTAAAAATATAAATATAAACTTGAAATTAAAATAAAAAATACTTCATTCGTCCCATAAAACCTACAATTTCCTCATTTGTTTGTCCCACAAAACTTTTCACATCACAAAAAATAAAACATCACTTTATCTAACAACCTCAAAAGTTATGTAGTAGGGCCCCGAATATTGGGCCCTCACCTCCCTTAAACAGCAATTGGGCCGGAAGTCCTAAGGCCCAATAAAGGTATAAGACCTGGCCCTAAATAACAACTACAGGCCCTAAGGTAATAACTACAAGAGCTGGAGGGAGCGTCTTTCTCAACCTCCCTTTAAAAGCTTGATGATTCGGTCATCCCCTCTATGTTGGCCACTTGCCGGGAGGTTATACAGATATCCCCTAAGATATCTGTATAGGGGATATCCTAAGACGGATCATAAAAAGGAATACGTGAAGATAATGCATTTAAAGCTTGTACTGTACGCTTATATTCTGATGTGACCTGACGATATATCCAGATACGGATGACGTCAGATCATACAATATAAATTTGGGGACAACCCATAGTAATGAAGGAACTAATCACTCATTTCCCCCCCCCAAAGAAAAGACATAAGACTGCTTAGGGGGCAATTCTCTCTCCATATTTTATGTTAGCTTAGCACAGATAATCCCTTTATTAACCTTTAACAGCCACATTAATTCATCATTAGGAAGGGATCAAATCTGATAAGCTACATTTGGCGCTAGAGGAAGGGCATGGCACGCTTCCAACTGGCATCCCAAAACACACCCTAACCCTCCGTCGCCGACGTTCCAGCAAGACTCCGTCAAAATCCGATAAAAATCCTATTGGGACGAGTTGTATCGGCATGATGAATGGTCGGGAAAAAGCTACTCCCAGTCGGGCTGACACCATGACCAGCCGACATCGGCAGGAAGACCCCTCGGACCGTAGAAAAAGAGGTCCCACCACATGATGTGGATCCAGAAGAAGACGACCCACAGACCGACTTCCGCTAGAAATATTTTGACCTTCTTAAATAAATGAAGGAAAGCGAGCAGCAAGGCCGAAGACCGCCAATCGAAGGTTGAGTCTCAGCCTTGAGGAGAACTCGACAGAACGAATGAATGAGTGGCAACGTGAATGGACTCTACCTAGGAGGTCAGTGCATGAGCAAGTGGGGCAAAAAGACGCACAAAAGGAGTCGAGAAAGGCCCAGAAGGTGGTAGACGAAGGACGTGAACGAAGGAAGGCAACATCCCATGCTAACTCGGCCACTAGCTGATCCCCCATGCACACTGCCGGATGCATAAGCGCCAAAGACCGACTGGGACCGGATCCGATCAAGTCCTAACGCGAGCAAATAGGAGAAAGTGTGGGCGACGACCTTGTAGCCTAGCTCAAGCGACAACATGACACAGAAATAGATGCGTTGAGGAAACGACTAGATGAGATGGAGAAAATGAGTGGAACTGGGCTCCATAGTATCCCCGACCCAGAGTCGGGGAGAACCCCGTTCACCCATCGGGTCATTACAGCCGCCGCCATGAAAAAGATCCGAATCCCGCAGATCCCCCCAATACACCAGAGACTCCAGTCCAATCTCGCATCTCAATAAATATGTTGGTTGGATGCTGACATAGGGAAGTTCAGAAGAAGACCGATGCAAGATGTTCCCCTTAACGTTGGGAGACAAGGCACACTCGTGGTTCGAGTCCCTATCCATTAATTCCATCGACTTATGGGCGCAACTCACTATGGCTTTCTTGTCCCATTTTGCCTATTTAGGGCAGGGAAAAGAGCCAAAATAGAAGTTGACTTGCCTACTGCAGGGACCGAAGGAGTCCCTGAAGGACTTCATGAAGAGGTTCAACGAACAACGCATCAACACGAAAGAGGTCTCAGATGAAACATCAACCATCTTAGCAACCGCTGCCTTTCTTCCAGGATCATCTATGTGGACTAGCTGTCAATAAAAGCTACCGGGTAGTTACGTGGCCTTCATGGTGTCGGCTCAAGCGTTCATCCATACTGAAGAAATTCTCGAGGAATACAAAAAGTCTAAAGGCGACCTCAAAAAAAGCGATAAGAAAAAGAAAAAAGGGGAAAAAGACTATAGGGCTCCGTCTTCCTTCAAAATATTCGGATGATGACCATTCAAGAAATGACCGAGGTACTCGATCTCACCCCTGAAGAGATATTTAGCAAGATACAAGACACCAACTTGTTGAGTCCCCCGCCCAAGATACGAGCGGATTTGGCCAAGCTGAATAAGAAAAAATTCTGCAAGTGTCGTGACCTGTTGGCAGAATTACTAAGACTGTTCGAAGATGGGAAACTGAATCGACTAGCGTCTAGCCAGAAGCGAAGGGAAGAGCAACTGGTCATGATGGGCGAACGGTTAAAAGGACCAGCCGATCCACAAGGACAGATAGGACAAGGTAACCGTCTGCCCTCACCACCTAGGGAAGTATACATGATGGTCGAAAGCTACGTGGGAACATCACAGGCCATAACCATCCAATCACGAAGGAAACAGAAAGCCGAGCTGCGAGAGCTCGATAGATACCAGCATGTATTTACAGCAAGTCCCCGACCACCCCTACACGAGGCCGATGTATTCTTTTCCGAAGAAGATCTCGCCGAGGTACAAGCCTCCCATAATGACCCGCTAGTGATTTTGGCAATAATTTCAAGTGTAAAGATGTACCGATGCCTGGTCAACACAGGAGCCTACACGAACATTATATTTAAAAAGGCGTTTGAAGCTATCGGAGGACCCTCTCACCACAAGCTGTCCCCATGTGATTATGAGATTCGAGGGTTCGGTAATGTTATCACTACCCCCTAATGCAAATAAATCTATCGATCAAGATGACAGATGAAAAATGGGCAGTGTACGCTCAGTACACTCTCGAATTCAAAGTAGTGGACCTCCCATCACCATACAATTATATTTTCAGAAGGACATTTATACATGGGTTCAACTCCATTCCATCTATGCTCCACCAATGCCTGAAGTTTGTAACCACAGATGGCCGAGTCGGCACCGTCAGAGGCATTCAGGGAAAGGCGAGAGAGTGTTCATTCATTGAGAAAGAAGACGGATTCAACTACCACGAGCCAAGTTTCCAGTTAATAATGATGGAGCTACCGAATCATGAGGAGGAGGCGAATCGTGAAGAAGCCCTGCCATCGGATGACCCGATAATAATAGATCTAGAGCCAAGGAATAACCAAAAGTTCCAACCCTTCAAAAACAAGGAAGTCAACCTACCCCCAATAACCAATGAGGATCCGAGATTAGAAAAGAAAAAGAAAAGAGGGGAATCGGCCGAGGAAGTTGAGGCAATAAGGATGGAACCAAGTAACTCAGACTAGGAATTGTATGTCGGGTCGCAGCTGAAAGAGCCGCACAGAATGGCCCTGATTGAATTTCTAAAGTCCAACCTAGACGTGTTTGCCTGGGCACCAAACGTCATTCAAGGAATAGACCCAAAACACGCGTGCCACAGCCTCAATACAAACTCATCCTATCGCCAGGTGGAACAAAAGAAAAGGAAGTACAGCCCCGAGAAATACAAGGTCATCGAGATGGAAGCCAGGAAAATGCTGGCAAACAATCTAGTGAGGGAAGTTTTATTCCCCTCATAGGTGGCTAACCCAGTCTTGGTGCAAAAGGCGAACAAGTCCTGGAGATTGTGTATCAATTTCATAGATCTCAACAAAGCATGCCCGAAGGACAGCTTCCTATTGCCACACGTCGATCGAATGGTGGACGCCACTGCCGACCACGAACTGATGAGCTTTATGGAAGCATACTCGGGCTATTACCAAATCCCTATGCACCCAGACGATATAGAAAAAATAGCTTTCTACACCAAAAGAAACTTATTGTGCTAAGTAATGATGCCATTTGGGTTGAAAAACACAGGTGCCACATATCAAAGGCTAGTGAATAAGATGTTCCAAGAAGAGTTGGGAAAAACTATGGAAGTATATATGGACGATATGCTGGTCAAGAGCGTGGCCATAAACGACCATGTACACCACCTGAGCAAAGCGTTTGACATCCTACAGCAATACGGGATGAAACTTAACCCAAGAAGTGCACGTTCGGAGTATCCAAGGGAAAGTTCCTCGGCTTCATGGTGAATAAAAGAGGAATAGAAGCGAACCCGGATAAAGTGAAAGCCATACAAGACATGTAGCCTCCCAAGCACTCCAAGGGCATACAAAGACTAGCCGGCAAGATCGCATCTCTTGGCCGCTTTCTACCCAGAGCGTCCAATAAATACAAACCCCTCATGGATGTGATCCGAAAAGAGAAATTTGATTGGACACCTGCAGCCCAAGAGGCCTTCGAAGAATTGAAGAATACACTGGCTAACACACAGACCTTATCAAAACTGCAGCCGGGCGAATCTCTCATTCTGTACTAAGCAACCTCAGAATCAGCGTTGAGCGTGGTGTTGGTCCGAACCGAGAAGAAGCAACAAGAGCTGGTGTATTATATGAGTCAGATGCTTCGTGATGCTGAGCTCAGGTACCCAGCAGTTGAGAAGCTTGCTTACGACCTGGTAATGAGCGCATGAAAATTAAGACCCTACTTTTTGGGACACCCAATCGAGGTGGTAACATCCTTTCCACTGAGACAAGTGCTCTCAAAACAAGACATGGCAGGAAGATTGGTGAAGTGGGCCGTGGAATTAAGCCAATTCGATATCAAGTACGTCCCTAGAATAGCGATAAAGGCGCAAGCACTAGCTGAATTTATAGCAGAACTCACCATCCCCATCCTGCCAGGAGAAGTGACCAATAAACCTTGGCAAATGTCGGTAGATGGATCGTCCACAACTCATGGCTCCGGAGCGGGCGTGGTACTCACAAGCCCCAATGGAGAGACGTTCTATTCGGCGATCAGGTTCGGGTTCCCCGCAACCAACAATGAAGCCAAATATGAACCCTTACTCTCCGGCATGAGAATGGCGCTGACAATTGGGGTCAAAGCAGTAATGATCTTTAGTGACTCGGAACTAATGGTCAATCAAATAAAATGAGATTACGAGGCAAAAGATCAGTAGCTAGTCGGATACTGCAAATTGGTAGCAGACATGATCCGAGAATTTGATCACAATTATATCACGCGAGTTCCCAGGCAACAAAATACGCAGGCGGACTCATTGGCCAGCCTGGAAACTTCAAAAAATGCCGAACAACTGGGAAGCATCAGCGTAGCGAGGCAGGAAGCCCCAAGTGATAAGGCGATCTGGCAGATCAACGAAGAAGAGACGTGGATGACTTCCATCAAAGCTTTCCTAAAAGAAGAAACGGAGGTGGAAGACAAAACAGAAGCCAAGCGACTGCGACTTCGAGCTACCAGGTACACCATGATAAATGATGTGTTGTATAAAAAGGGATACTTGATGCTATTACTGAGATGTTTAGACAAAAAAGAAGCTGCCAAAGTGTTGGCAGAGGTTCACAAAGGACTCTGTGGGAATCATTCAGGAGGGCAAGCCCTAGCTTTGAAGGTAATTCGCCAAGGATATTTCTGGCCCACCCTCAGAAAAGATGCTATCGAGTACGCCAGAGCATGCAAAAGTTATCAAATCTACTCCCCCATAATCAGGACTCCTTCCACCAAATTAATCACGACTGTCGTCCCTTGGCCTTTTGCAAAATGGGGAATCAATCTGATAGGCCCATTCCCACCCGGCAGAGGAGGTGTCAAGTATGCCATAGTCGCAGTTGACTACTTCTCAAAATGGGCAGAGGCAGAAGCGTTAGCTACCATTAACGAGGCCAATATGATAACCTTTATATAGAAAAATATCATTTGTCGTTTTGGGATACCTAACGCCATTGTAACAGATAATGGGAAATAATTTGAAGGCATGCAGCTCCAGAGATTTTGTGACGGATTGAGGATAAAGAGCTATTCTCAACGCCTTATTACCCCCAGTCAAATGGACAAGTTGAAGCAGTGAACAAAGTGATCAAGCATACCCTCAAGACTAGGCTAGAAAGCCTCAAGAAAAATTGGGCCCCGCAACTACCTGGAGTCCTTTGGTCATACCGCACCACCGCCAGAATATCAATTGGAGAGACTCCCTTCTCATTGACATACGGCATGGAAGCGGTCATACCAGCAGAAGTAGCCTGCCTAACGTTTCGTGTGTCTCATGAAGGAGAAGGAACCAATTCGGAAGCCACTAAACTTAACCTTGACCTATTGGAAGAACTTCGACTGTAGGCGGCAGAAAGGCATGCAATTTACAAGTCAAGGCTAGAATCTCAGTACAATAGGAAGATATGTCGCAGGGATTTCACCGCCGGAGATCTGGTCATGAGAAAGATCTGTCAACAAGGTGGTGGAGTGTTTGGTGCGAATTGGGAAGGCCCATACATAGTAAAAAGAAACTTGGGTAACGGAGCGTACGAGCTTAGCGAACTCTATGGCAAGAATATCAAGCACCCATGGAATGCTCAGAACTTGAAGCATTTCTATGCTTGAGAATACTTAGCCAAATTGCCATTTGTATAAATTGTAGGAAACGTGGTAAGGCTACATGAGCATAAGGCCATGAAAAAGCCCATAATAAGCAAAAATGCAAGGAAAAGCAAGAATGCACATTATACCATAAAACTAGAACATTATAACCCAAGGAACAAGTTTGTAATATGCCTCAACAAGGCTACAAAGAGTCCAACAAGGACCTAAATAACAAAAAAAAAGAAAAACATTGAAGAGGCCTCCCGTCAAGCGCTACTGAGACCAACGTCACTAGGTCCGGCACCACTAGGACCACCAGCATCACTAGGACCGGCACCATCACCACCACCAGAAAAGTTGCGAAGACTCCTCATCTAGATAGCGAGCAACATCAACTGATGAACTTGGCTATCAGCCAAACGTGCTCTCTCTTTATAAGTCATAGCCCGAGTATTGGCAGCAATAATGAGCTGCTCTGCCACCATGTATGTTGGGTTTCCACCATCGAAGAGAGCCCTTCAGCATGAGTAGAAGCCCCCACACTAAGACCGACACCAGGAGGAATGGCCTGCCTAGATTCTGTCAAAAGAAGAAAGAGACACAAAAAAGTCAGAGCGTGACCGACACTCACCAAAGCGGCGTTTCCAATCTCATAGGGCCCAACACTTTGCAACCAGCGGGACAGCATAGGGTTCCACCAATGAGCAGGTATGAAGCCGGCTTCCGAAACGCTCAGTTCCATCTCAATTGCTGACCGAGCATCACCCATGCTCCTTAGTTGCAACAATTCCTCCAGAGGAACACCCCCGTCAATACCGCCTTCGGTAGTGTGAGCCTCCCCTATCGGAGGAGTCTGCTGAGGAGCATCACCGTCAAGCTTTTCCCCGCCAAGGATTGGATTGCTTTCAGGACGAAGAGATTGAGATCGGCTTGTACTTGGCGGATCTTCAATTGGACTAATCCAAATGCTGGCGCCCCAACTAGCATGGAGGGTGGCTTTAAAAATATCATCTTCCCGTGTTTTGGTTTCCTCCATAGGGCCTTTCCCCTTGTCAGACTAGCGAGCACGCACTGTTTCACCAATGTCCGTAGAAACCCTGCCCATCACTCTGACTATGCTTTGAGGCGCCTATGTTACAACCTCCTTAGTTCCATCAACGTTGACAGCCACTACACCACGGAGCCTAGTCCTCCCCCTCACAGCCACAGAAGTATCTTCAGCCGCAACAGACTCGGGCCAGCTCCATGACGGGGTCTTCGAGGAGGAGGAAACACGACCTGGTCAGAAAAATATTCGTCAAGGGCGGCGTTCCAAGATGAGAAATTATCACTTACCTCCCCTCAAAGCTTATCGGAGGAGTCCGAGTCGGATCTTGATAAAGTTTCGCTTTTGAAAGCCTCTCGTCAGTGAGAAGCGATGAGATGTCATGAGGAAGAGCCATTCGGTTGATCGTATCTAAAGCTTGATGAAATCCCAGAGACAGTTCTTCCTTAGCTGGACGAGGCGGAGCTATCGAAAGGTATAATGCAAAGAAAAATAGAGAAAAATCATAAGTAAGAAATGGCATACATACAGGAAAAAGAGGCGGTAGTAAAACTTACGAGACTCGGGACGACACAGGCAAATAATTTCCAAGTGGGTCTCGGCATTCAAACACTTGAACCCAAAACCATTTGACGTCTCCAATGCTGACCGCCAATGGAATTCCTACTAAAGATAGGACGAACACCTCGTTGCACCTGCAGATAGTAATTGGCCGTGACAGCTCGGATCACGAACGTAACGGTAAACATAATCTATATCTTGGGCAGAAGGAGAAGGGCACCCATTCTCGTGAAGTAACACCAACAAACCTATCAAATTAGCCCAGGTCGAGGGAATTATCTGCATTGGGGCCAAACCCCAATTAATCAACACTCGGCCAATAACGTGAGCCAGTGGCAGCCTAACCCTGGCGGCAAACATACCTGTGTTGAAGGTAGCATGATCAGGCTCACCACTCCAAGGGCGCTCGCGATGACCAGGAGTCCCAAATTCAATCCCAGGGTAACTATAAAGAATGAAGGCACCATCTACATCCTCATTTTGCATACTGGTGGAGTAACCCCTCAAAGTAGAGTTAGTCACCGCACGACCCCGACCAGAAGGACGACTCACGCTGTTAGGATCAGCGGAATCCTCTAAATTCACAAAGGAGGGGGAGGCCTGGTTTTCAGTCTTGGGAACCACACGCCGCCGCGAAGACCCCTCTCCTAGGGCAGCAGATTCCCGAGGAATTTCATAACGTGGCAGCAGTGGAACCGAACAACGGCCGCTCCGTGTAACGGGAGCAACAAAAGAAGACCTAGCATTGCTAGCCTCTTCATCTTCTTCAGAACTAAGGAACTTTTTAGAAGACCTTGAGTCGACAGCTGTAAGAGGAGAAAGGAGACCGATGAAAACCAGAAGTGCAAGCACAAACACATTGAGGGCCATAGCAAAATATATAGCAAAAGTAACCAAGGAAGGAGATAAGTTGCAGAAGTTGCTAAAGGGTGAAAAGTTCAAGTGTGGCCTCAAGCATCTGCCCGGCCAACCCCTTTTATAGAGGGAGAAAGTGGGGGACCCAATAACTGCCCCCCTAGAACTCGAAGAGCCTAGATAAAATAGAGATCACGGAGCATTAGATCAAGACACGTGGACGTAATCGGACTTAAGATCGTGGGAAGAATGATGTCCGACGTGACAGTTCGAAAAAACTGGTGGCGAAGATATAGGGGGATCAAGTGCATTAAATGCATAATTAATGCATGTCAGAACCACTATTAAATGCAATCATTGACATTGAAGAACAAAAATACAAGCCAAGTGAAACCAACAAAAGAGAAACTAGAAAATTACAAAGGTGTTTCACTCCTACTAGCAGGACCAGTCGGAGCAGGAGCTGGATGAGAGGGAGCCACTGCGGAAGTCGACGCCATAGATGGCTGAAAAGCCGCTCGACTAGGAAAACCCAGAATACAGAAAAAGTCGGACACGAGTTCCAATGGGGCAAGGTTCATCCCCTCCGATTCCCAATCAATGCCAGCCGGCAAGCCCGAGGCGGCAATACAGGCATGCAGCATTTGGCGGAAATTTTCTAGAAGAACCATCACGCCAATCCCATTATCCAATCGCGCCGAGTGCGTCAAAGCCTTGGCGAAACCCACTATTCCAGCAATTTTTCTCTCAAAGTTGATTAAAGAAGAAAAGTCCGCCTCGTATTTGTGGGTCAAGGCAACCACCTCAGCCTCTTTGACTTTTAGCTCTTCCTGATAGTCAGCTAGTCGCCTCTTTGCTTCGTCCAACTCCTGGATGAGTCGACTCTTCCTCTCCTCCGACTCTCTCAGGGCTTCCTCGGCGGCCTTCAATGACGCTTCACTTGGAAAAAGTTTTCCTTTGGCCAGTCTCAACTCCTCTTGGACGGCCTTTAAAGCATCCTCCAAAGCCTTACGTTGGCAGGCTGCCTCCTCCTTAGCTGCCGCAACCTCCTCCGAGCGCCTCCGCTCTGTCTCCTCCATCTCTTCCCTCATCTGGGATAGCTCTGCTTCCCTCCGGCGACTTAGAGCAGCGGACTGTGCCGCCTCCTGACTTTGATGAGCCAAGATGAGAGACGCCTAACTTGAATAGCTTAATGTCCGCACGTGATACCCGGTCGCCGCATGGATAAGATCGTCGGGATTCAAAGCCCCGATGATATCACTTTCTTCTTGAGTAAAGCTAACAGGGATAGATTCCATTGCTTTCAACATATATGCGGGAAGAGTAGGTTGACTGGGATCATACGAATTTGACCTGTACAGGCTGCGGAGCACTAGTGGCAGAAATCGAACCTCTGGAGTAGAAGCACTAACTTTAAAACCGAGATAAAGGGTCTCGATTGAAGGCACTCCCAAAGCGGCCCCACCAGAAAAGAGGCCATAACTATCGGCACGAACCCTCTTGTTCGGGGGCTCGGGAGGCCCGCTGATAGGAGCTGACTGACCCTCCACAACAATCCCACTGGAATCACCAGGACGCCATTGCACCATACGGACGACTAGAGAAGAACAACCATATTCATGAAGTTTAAAATCCTCCTCATGCACCCCCTCTGAAGTGACCATCATGTCGCCAAACCCCTCTTGTGGCACAGCATCCACGGGCTCACGACTCATGGTAACATCCTCTACCACGAGAGCACCAGCTCTGGAATTTGGTGCGACCATATCTCTCTGTGGGGCCCAGGGGCTCGCCTCCGCCGGTGAAGACTTGTCCACCTCTATTATTTCTGTTAAGGCATTCGACCTTATAGTCGTCTGATCCATGGAAGCGGACGACCACCACATAGGAATCACCGCCACCCCACCAGGAATGTCTGGGTCAGTGAGAGAGGTCCCCGGGGGCTCCGAACTTGCACTGACATGAGCAGCCACAATCACCACCGACGAGGGGATCGGGGCTCTCGGATCCACCATGAGTCCATATTTTTTCAAAAGCTTGTCGGTAATGATCTCGGTGCTTCTCTCTTGGGCACTCATTTTACCAATGATGCCTACCAGATCCAAGAATTCTTTAGAAAGGGGAGGTCCTGAAAGAGTATCCCTATCTATAAATAAAGAACAAAAAGCACAATCACTACACCTCTTAGATAAATGGAGTCAAATGAAAGTGTGGACATACGTACCTCTGCGGGAGCGAATCAGCTGAAAGGCAGAGGAAACTCTGATCTGAGTCGGCTTCCACACGCCACCCACCCAGCACCACCATTCTTTCCAATTCTTTATGGAGGTAGACTTCCCTGAAAGGGTTATTCCGCGTGTAGAATTGACTCGATAAAACCTCTGTGCAAATTCTCCTCGAAAGGACGACACAAATAGTCGATTTCTTTAGGGGACAGCTGGCGATACCCCTTCTGACAAAACATGAGTATGAACTCAATTATCGTAGCCCAGGTGTTCAGGGATAGTTGGTGCAGCGCCAAACTCTAAAAATTAAGGAGTTCCGCTAAACAAGGATGAATGGGCAGACGGAACCCTAACTTCAGTATATGGACATTCATCGCCACTCGCCCCTGAGTCAGTTTGCTCGCTTTCTCGTTCTCAATCGACATAATGAATTCCAATCCTGGCACTGCATACTTTGAGGATAATTCTTCAAATTGGGAACGAGGAATGGTGCTATCCTGGAAGTGGGCCCACATTCTGTTGTGGGCCCCATCATGCGAAGCGATGCAGACCCGAATATTTTTTGGATCCGGCACATCCTCAGTTGTAGCAAATGAAGAAGGTAGAGAGCGGGTTGCCGCCGGGATCTTGGAAGGCCCTCTCTAAGGATTCTGATACCCCTTCTCCACCACTCGTCACCCGTCTTGGGTCCGACTGGCTTGCAGATTAGTCACTGGGATTCATACTTTAATGATTGATGGAGGAGAGTCGACGGGAGATTACGAGTTGGAAGTATAAACAACGAAAGAAAATAAGAATCGAAGAAGAAGAAAAGCCCCCTTTTATAGCACACTTTCTCAATCGACGCCACCGCTGACAAGACAGAAGTTAATGCCGAACACGTCTAATGATGAAAAAGTGCCTTGGAAACATATCCAAGGATCTCGAAACGATGCCTCAGAATCTTTGGCCACCCAAGGCGTCATGTCAAGAGTTTGAAATTAAAAAAAAATTAATTAATTAAGGCACACGCGCGCATTGGGTAGGTTCCGCCTTCACCTGCCACGCGCCAGTGATGACGAAACCTGGGGGCTAATGTAGTAGGGCCTCGAATATTGGGCCCTCGCCTCCCTCAAACAGCAATTGGGCCGAAAGTCCTAAGGCCCAATAAAGGTATAAGACCTGGCCCTAAAGTAACAGCTACAGGCCCTAAGGTAATAACTACAAAAGCTGGAGGGCGCATCTACCTCAACCTCCCTTTAAAAGCTTGACGATTCGGCCATCCCCTCCATGTTGGCCACTTGCTGGGGGATTTTACAGATATCCCCTAAGATATCTGTATAGGGGATATTCTAAGACGGATCCTAAAAAGGATCACGTGAAGATAATGCATTTAATGCTCGTACTGTACGCTTATATTCTGATGTGACCTGGCGATATATCCAGATACGAATGACGTCAGGTCATACAATATAAATGTGGGGACAACCTATAGTAATGAAGGAATTAATCACTCATTCCCCCCTCCCCTCCCCAAAAGAAAAGACATAAGACTGCCTAGGGGGCAATTCTCTCTCCACATTTTATGTTGGTTTAGCACAAATAATCCCTTTATTAACCTTTAACAGCCACATTAATTCATCATTAGAAAGGGATCAATTCTAATAAGCTACAAGTTACTTTAATTTCAAAATTTTCACTCCTTTTTCACACACATCTCATTACGTTATACTTTTTTATTACCTAAAAATACTATGATACTCTTCAAAGTCAATAAAGTTGATCAAAAAGTACAATTCTTCTTAAACAACGTGGAACAATAAACGTGAAAAGTATTATGAGAGCAATGGGAGGGAATATTAAATAAATATAAATAAATAAATTCTTAGAAGACTTGCTAGTTTTGAGGTAAAAATGTCAATCTGGTCGGATCCGGTGCATGAATAAATGTATTTGTAATTGAGTGGGGTTCTTGTGCCCATTGCAATTTTCGTACTCTTTTTCAATTTAAATTCCCTAGCAATACATAAATTTAAATAGAATAAGGAGGGGAATAATTGTCGATCGTGTCCCTAGAGCGCAGCAGCCTTTGCCATTGTAGTTTTGGACGTGGTTTCATCAAGACAAATTTGATTTCCCGTTATTTCATCTTTTATTCCTTTCCTTTCATTTCTTTCCCCTGCAAATCTTGAAGAATAGTGGGTTAATCGGAGTTTTGAGAGTTTCCTCCGAAAATCATCTGCTGTGACGCTGCTCTACTTCATTTATGTACAAGACTCTCAAAACTACAGGTATGGCTACGACTTCTCTCTATCTTGTTCCACTCTGCTTATTACCACATATGCGTAAATAATTTAATTCCACTTGTAATTGTGAGGATGATTTTTCCTCAAAAATAAAATTCGTGTTCGTCTTCTGTCCCGTCGCTTCCCGCGTCCTCATTCGCATCATATTCGTGTTTTCCCCTCTTGGGTGCCGCACATTTTCCCCTCTTGGGTGGCCGCACATTTTCCCCCCTTTACATTTATTCTGT
Source organism: Pogostemon cablin (assembly GCA_023678885.1). Taxonomy (NCBI): domain Eukaryota; kingdom Viridiplantae; phylum Streptophyta; class Magnoliopsida; order Lamiales; family Lamiaceae; genus Pogostemon; species Pogostemon cablin. The sequence continues at coordinate 20,115,564 of CM042979.1, read as the reverse complement.
GAAGATTTGCTTATCCTTAATCTAGGTTTCGTTTGATATATGGGTCGGTTTTCGATCTGTCTTAATTGGCCTGCCTTTATTTCTAAGCATTGCTGCGCAACAAGAGCTTGAAACTAATGGCCGTTGAATAGACGCATCTCTCTAGTTTTCTGCCTTTTCGAAGACTACACTGATTGCACCTCAATTTTTTTCCCCTCTTGGTATTCTTATCAGTAACATGATGCTTGTTTTAGTTCCGGTGCCATTCGTTGCTCAATTTATGTGCATTAAGTGCTTGGCATTTTGTCCACTTACATATTATTAATTCAATTGCTTGGTTTATGTGAATTGAATACTTAAAATTTTGTTCTTTCACATATTATGTTTGATAGCTTAAACTCTATATAAGTAAAAAGTGTGTGATATATGTGTAGTTGCGAGGAGTTAATTGCTCCACATAATTGTACTGAGCACTTTGCCAGAGCTTTAAGTATGGTTTAGGTTCTCTTAGAAGCAAGACCTTAAGGGCTGTTGGTAAAATCACTGTAGAATATTGACACAAATATATCTTGATTAGTTGATGGCTAATGATATATGTGGACATTGTTATTCAATTTGAAGGGGAACCCCTAATTTCATTTGTCTTTGCTGTATATCTTCAACACCCTCTTCTGGTTTCCTGTTTCAATTAGAATTGCTGCCTTTCATGGGAAACTCTAATTTCACCCTTCTTTTATGCTCAACAGCTTATTCCATGGGTGTTTGCTTCAAGTAGTACCACTGCAGCTGCTTCCCACATACCTGTAAGTTTATTATGCTTTCTTCACCTACGAATTATGTAATTATTGGACTCTAAAATTGTGGCGTTACTGATTTTGTTAGTACTCTCCAAGACACTAGCGAGTGTAGCTCTCATTTATTATCATACAGTTTTGAACTTGTATTGCTTGAAGGCCACAGTATTTTAGTTGTGCTTCTATATTTACTGCCAGGATTTCCAATTGCTGCTATATGTTGTGTCAAATAAGTCCCTTTTTCCAATTCTTGTTTCTAATTATCTGTTTAGCCTTACTTGTGCTCTTGGGCAGCTGTTGGAATCAGATTAGCATTAAGGCTCGTGTCGTTAGTCTTACTCTGGTTTTTTGTATGGCAGCCTCTCTCCCTTGGTGTATTTTGATTTTGGACCGCAGCCTCTTTCCCTTCTCTCCCCCTTGTTTTACCTGCACTCCTGATTGGATGCACCACACCATCTCTTCGCTGCTGCCACTCGGTTCTCACACCTTGTTGGACTCCTGTAGTATTTTTTTTCATATATTTTGAGTCTACATAGTTTGGAAAATTAATGAATGAAGTGCTAAATTAGTGAAATGTGAATGAGTTGAAGTGTTGCTCTAAAAGAATACTATAAAGGCCTTGTAGGCTGTAGCTTGTCTAACTAACTATTCGAACCAAAAATAATCGTACACCTTTACCATGGGGTATTGCTCGATGAAAAGATGAATATTTTCATACTGATATATTGTTCCCTTAGAAATGAGCGAGCAGAATTCTTGTGAAGTACATTAGGTGGTAACATCTTCTTCTGCCTGTTGCAGCTGGGTTCTTGTGGTCGCTCCCCTGCATCGGCAGTTGCGGTGGATCTCTGACCTTGCTGCTGTACGTTGGATGAGCAGGCACTTCCTTGTTGGACTCGGTTTTGTAAGTTTTTGCCATATTTTATTGATTTCTCCAGCTTGTGTTACCATGCAGTTGATTGAGAAACAGCGGTCCTTCTTGTATTTTAGCTAATTGTGGCTGGAGTTTTTTCACTAATCATGTGCAATTTTTCCTTCTGCGCTCTACTTGTACTTGGACACTGCATTTAATATAGAAGAGGTGTGCTTATCCACCATGACAATTTTATTGGATGAAGCTTATTAAAGTAGAAATATTCCTCTCACTTGGACGTTGATCACATTTTGCTCTGTTTAGTGTTGCCTATGATTTGGTCTGCTTCTGGGCCTATTGCTAGAGCAGTTACTTTTATTATAAATAAGCAATTTAAAAACTGGGATCTGGGAATCCATCCATACGTTAGTGATATGGCAGAGTTCATCCTTCTCTGGATTGCTACCTGCTTTATATGGTTGCTAATTTACTGTTATACAATGATTCCTTTTCAATTTGCCACCACCTGATCATCTACCCTGCTTGTCCTTTTTTTACTCCGTTAAACTGAAAGCAACAAAATCTGATAGTAAATGAAGGACCAACCAAAACAAGAGCGTGGTACCTCGGATACAAATTTTTTATTGGGATAAGTTTATTATTATAATATTTGACACATGCATATCACTTGAGAAATCAGGGGCCACAAGTTTTTTAAGTTAATCCTTGCCATACAAAAGTCCCGAAATTGTTTTGTTTTCTTCTTTTCTTCTGCCAAGGGTGTGGAGGTTGAGATTATTCTATAAGTTAGTTATATCTGCATCTTTTTATAATGTAAAAGTCACTAGAAACATAAAAATTTGGAGCACATAAATAAATACACAATTGACCCTATTCATGTAATATATGTTGCACCTCTGTTTAAACTTTTAAAAGTAAACTCAATATTTCTTCCAAATTAATGAATAGAGTTTCATAAAATCAATTGAAGTACTTTATATCATGAGAAACATTAAGCCCACTCTACTTCAATAAAAAACAGTAAATAGATATACATATATGTGCATACCGTAATGACTATGTAATGCTTTCTTGCTGCTTTGGTGTCTCTAGTCTCTTTCTACTCATCTACTTATTTGATCAAAAATATTGCTAAGTACATTTATAGTACAGAGTTAAAATTTAGAACATGTGAATTGGGTAAGTGCTTACACATCTAAACTTTTCTATAAATAGATAGGAGTTCACAGCACATCGTCGTATCTATAAATACATCTTCAATCTTTATAAGTATTTTAGAAACAATTTAAAGCTAAGGAATGTCGCACAAGGAGCACTGTAATAAATTAACAAGTTCATTGCATCAAGCTCCTGTTCGAAGTGTTCCATTTGTAAGTTGCATTGCTTGTCTTAAATGTTTCAAATATTTCAAAACTCTTTTAGTGGAAAAGTATAGGTTACTAAATGATTTGTTGTTTTGGAATTCTTTGCCTAACTGGTTCATGCTTTCACTTAAAAGGCTGCTAAATGGAGATATACAAGTTATATCTTAAGTCGAGGTTATAGGTTTTCTGAGATTTGAGCAAGACTTTGCGTAATAGCCAGTGGAAAGCTGAGCTGAGGAGCTCCCTAGGAAGAGAAGCAGAATAGCCAAAGTGATGGTCGTTTTGAAAGAAAAAAACTTGGCCATTTGGAAAATAAAATTAAAAAGAAAAGTACGTAGTAGTGGATATGGTGATGAAAACCACAAGCATATATAGATACAATCTAGGCTATGTAATGCTTACTCTGGATATTTGATAGCACTCAAAGAATCAAACGCAAATGCGTTTGCCAAATAGCCAAAAAGGCTCCCGTCTATTTCTTCAATAACGAAAGATGATCAACAACGTTTTTACCACCCACTTAAATAGCAATTAACCCTAAGCCCAAACAGCTAGGCCCACAACTAAATAAAACACGACGATAACAAATAATAAGGATAAAATATAGAATATCTCCTAAACCACTGCCGAACCATCCCGTTCGCCGCGACGCCGCCGGCTGTAGACCAACAACGGCCGCGGCTGCGCCACCCCGACCACTCGCTCCACATCAACTCCCTCACGCTTGAAAACAACCTTGTCCCCAAGGTTGAACCAAGGAAATTGCTGTCGGAACATACGCGCGCTCAACCACCTCGCGTCCTCTTCCGGGTGACCAACCCAACGAACCAACAACTGATCCACCTCAATGCCACCCTCTTCCACGCTCCGCCTTGCCAATACAGCCTCGGGTTCGAACACAGGAACCTCAGGCAACGCCAAAGAATCCGGTAACTGGCCTCTACTGCGTGGTCGCCAATCACTTTCTTGAGCTGCGATACATGGAAAACCGGATGAATACGGCTGGTCTCCGGCAGCCCCAACTTGTAGGCAGTAGGGCCGATGCTAGCCACCACTTCGAATGGCCTAAAGAACTTGGCGGCGAGCTTGTGGTGCCAGCCAGCCAGTGACGTTTGCCGATGGGGACGCACCTTCAAGAACACCTGGTCGCCCATCTCATAACTGACATCGCGGCGGTGACGGTTGGCCGAGCGCACCATTCTCTCCCTCGCACGCATCAATTGTCATGTAGACGAGCTAACATCACATCCCGGCTCTGAAGCATTTCAGCCACCGCCACCATGCGACACTTGCCTGGCAAGTACCTCTAGAGCGTAGGGGGCGGCCGCCCGTAACAACTTCGAATGGCGTTAATTTTGCTGCCGTCTGGAACGCCGTATTGTATGAATATTCCGCCCAAGGCAGCCAGTTCACCCACCTCCTTGGTTGCTCCCCCGCAAAACAACGCAAATAAGTCTCCAACACCCTGTTAAGCACCTCCATTTGACCATCCGTTTTTGGATAATACGCGGAACTAAACTTGAGCTGAGTTCCCAACATGCTGAAAAGCTCTTTCCAGAAAGTGCTCACAAATAATGGATCCCGGTCACTGACAATGGACCGCGGAATTCCATGCAAACGAACCACCTCACGCATGAAGGCCTCGGCCACCGACCTTGCCATGAGGTTGCCTTTTAGCGCTATAAAATGACCATACTTGGAGAGGCGATCAACCACTACCATCACCGAGCTATACCCTGAGACCTCGGCAACGCGGTGATGAAATCCATTGAAACATCCTCCCAAACCAATTTCGGAACCGAAAACGGCTGCAGCAACCCGGCCGGTGACAGAGCTTCGTATTTTGCCTTCTGGCAAATCAAGCATTTTGCCACGTCCCGCACTGCCCGGAACATGCCTCTCCAATAAACACTGGCAGCGATCCTCTTATACGTCCGTAAAGTCCCCGCATGACCTCCCAAAGGCGTGTCGTGGAATTCCTGAAGTAGTTTCGGAATCCACACCGAATCAGAGGTCAACACAATGCGGCCCTTATGGAACAATTTCCCGTCGACAGTCTCAAACCCCGGTCCGAATGCTGGGTCCCGACGGAGAGATCCGCGACAGTGCCCTGAACGAAGCCATCCCGTGTCTGCTCGGACAGCACATCCGCCAACTCCCCCAATCTGTACTACTGAGTGCCAACAAGACGCCTTCATTCCCCCACCGAGAAAGCGCGTCCGCTGCAGAGTTAGCCGCACCGGGCTTGTACTCAATAACAAAATCATATCCCAGCATTTTGCCACCCAATTCTACTGAGAAGGCGTAACAATCTTCTGCGACAGGAGGTGCTTCAAACTGCTGTGGTTAGTCCGCACCATAAACTGGCGACCCACCAAATACGGCCTCCAATGCTGCACTGCTAGAACCAACCCCATCATCTCTCTCTCATATGCCGACCGTGTGAGGGTTCTATCCGCCAAGGATTTACTGAAGTACGCGATTGGACGCCCCTCCTGCATAAGAACAGCGCCAACCCCGGTTCTGGAGGCATCACACTCAATCACAAACCGCCTCTGGAAATCGGGCATCGCCAAAATCGTGGCCGTTGTCAAGGCCAATTTCAGCGCCCGGAATGCCCCCTCGGCCGCCTCCGTCCAAGCGAACGGGACGGGGGCAGTCTTCTTCAACAAGTCTGTCAAGTGCCATGCAATCTGCCCATACCCACGAACGAACCGGCGATAATAACCGGTGAGGCCAAAAAAGCCCCTAACATCACGGACACTGCGAGGACTCGGCCACTCCACTACCGCCCGTACCTTCTCTTGGTCCATCTCCACTCCTGCCGCTGATATCACATGACCCAAATACTCCAGCTTCAAGCAACCAAAAGAACAGTTCTACCGGTTCGCTTTATACTGATTATCTCGCAAGATCTGCAGCATCTCTTTCAGGTGCTCCTTGTGCTGCTGCCAAGACCTGCTGTAAACCAGAATATCATCAAAAAGCACCAACACAAATTTCCGTAGCTAAGGCCGAAAAATATCATTCATTGCAGATTGAAAGGTTGCTGGCGCGTTAGTCAGCTCCAATGGCATAACCAGGAACTCATAGTGACCACTATGAGTGCGAAACGCTGTTTTATAGACATCTCGATCCTCCACCCGAATCTGGTGATAACCGGAACGCAGATCAATCTTTGAAAACATCACTGCTCCCGACAACTCGTCTAACAACTCCTGGATGACCGGAATGGGATACTTGTTCACACTGTCACCTTATTGAGCTCCCGATAGTCCACACAGAAACGCCAACTACCATCCTTCTTCTTAACCAATAACACCGGGTTGCTAAAAGGGCTGGAACTGGGGCGAATGATTTCGGCTAGGAGCATATCCGAGACCAACCGCTCTATCTCATCCTTCTGCACCTGACCATAACGATATGGCCTCACCGATACTGGCCCAGAACCCGACGCCAACTTGATTCTGTGCTCGGTACCGTGAGTTGGGGTAGCCCCTCTGGCTCACAAAAAACCCCCCTCAAATTGTGATAAAACCTCCGCGATACCTTCCACCGCCGGCTCCAGCACCCTCAGCGGCGCCCCCATTACCACCATGACTAACAACTCTGCTTCCTCAATTCGTACCAACTCCCGGACTCCGATGGGACCCTGACACAGAGCTGGGTCACCCCTTAAATCCACTCGCCTTCCCATATAATCAAATGTCATCATCAAATTAGCCCAGTTTGTTTTAACTTCTACAAGTGTCGCCAACCACACCACCCCAAGGATAAAGTCTACTCCCCCTAGCGGAAAGAGGTGGAAGTCCGCCACTAGCCCGAGACCGGCCATCGAGAACCCGATGCCGCGGCAAAACCCCTCCGACTCCAGGCGCCGCCCATCGCCCAACTGAACCCCGAACCTGCTCGACTCATCAAGCTTCAAATCGAGCTCCGCCATCAAGGAACTCGAGATGAAGTTGTGGCTAGCACCACTGTCTGCCAGAATCGTAACTCGACGCCCCAACATTTCTCCCGCAAAGCGCATGGTCTGCGGCCTGCTGAGTCCCGCCATTGAGTACATTGGCAACATAGCCTCCTCCTTCTCCCCATCCTCCGGCATGACTAACACTGCCTCATCGCTTCGCCGATCAGGATCCTCGTTAAACTCGAAACAGTGCAGGCCTAATGCCTCATCCTCCTCTGCCACCAAAACATTCAGTTGCGGCAAGGGGCATTGATGCCCCGGCGAGTACGTTTTCTTACAGCGAAAGCATAAACCTTTCGCTCGAAGTTCCGCCATCTCTAGGGGAGACATGCGGGAGAAGCGTGATGGTGCGGCCGACTGTCCCTCAGAGGACGACCGCGCCGGCTGAGTACGTGGCGGTAGTCTCGGGCCAGACGACCCGTGGACGCCACCATCGGTGGAGGCGCGCTAGACCTCAACCCGAAAGAGAAACTCGATCCAAGCGAGGACCGGCCATAGGAAGCGGGGCGCGCGAACACACTACCTCCAATCTTCCAATTTCGGCCCCCCCCCGCGCAATCGCCAAATTCGACTCCACATCCCTTGCTAGGTCCATCGCCATCTCCAAATCTTGTGGCCGAAGGAGACGGAGAGACTCCTGAACTTCATCCGATAACCCCTTCATAAAGTATCCCAAATAATGTTCATCACTCAACCCTTGAACTTGACTTTCCAACTGAACAAACAAGTTGGAATATTCCTCCACCGTGCCTGTTTGCTCAACCGCCGCCAACCTCTTGAAGGGACTTCCCTTAATACGAACGTCGAAACTGTTGGTCAAAGCTCGTGAAAACTCCACCCAGGTCATGTCCAGTTTTCTGGATCGAATCCACGAAAACCAGTATAGTGCCGACTCCTCCATCGCCACCATTGCAGCCGCCAATTTCACCCCCTCAGATGTACGGTGCAACTCGAACTGCTGATTGGCTCTCGCCAACCACCCGATCGGATATGCACCGTCAAAGGAAGGCAGCAATGGTGGCGTCGGGTCCTTCTTCACTTCAGCCACAATCTCACGCCCAGCACCGATCACGGCCGATTCCACCACATCATCGGTCGCCTGCTGTCGCGTGGTGGTCGACGTCCCAGCCACGTCGCCCGTTGCCGATCGTGAAGCCGCGATGGAAGCGACGGATGCCGTCAGCCCGGCCAGGGTACGAGCGATCTCCTTCAGTTGCTCGGTTATCCTTGCCTAATCCTCCGCCATCGTTTTCACCACCCACTTAAATAGCAATTAACCCTAAGCCCAAACAGCTAGGCCCACAACTAAATAAAAACGACAATAACAAATAATAAGGATAAAATATAGAATATCTCCTAAACCACTGCCGGACCATCCCGTTCGCCGCGACGCCGCCGACTGTAGACCAACAACGGCCGAGGCTGCGCCACCCCGACCACTCGCTCCACATCAATATTAGTATGGCGGGTTACCAAACACACGTCAATTCACCATGTATCCATATTTTTCTACATCAACAATTTTATGATTAGCATACACTTTAAAATCTGCTTTTTTGCTTGGTTCTTTCAGCTATTGCATTTTATAATGGCATTTAAGTTTCTATTCTACGGTCACATTAGAGTTTATTTGAAGGAACATTGAGGAAGAGGAAGAGATTTTATAGACTATTTCAATAAACAAGTCCAATTTTGAACTAGCATGTGATCTAAGTATCTAATGCAGTTGCCTAAAAGTTGGCTGGCGCTGGAGCTTCTGAATGTTCCTTATGGCTAATTTCGAGCTGAAACAAATCTTTGCTGCTGTTAGATTTCTCAGGGTACACTCTCTGCTTGGTGCTAGTGAGAATGAACATGAATTGATTTCATTAGTCTAATTTGCTTATTGTTTTTCTTTTTTACAATTATTCTTGAAAAGGACCTCCAGTAGCCAGGTTTTATGTCTTCGCACTCAAATCTGTGCTAAAGTAAGTTCAGAGTATGTTCCTTTTGCGTTGAATTGGTGCAAGAGAGGGGTAATAGTGTTAGACTTGTCGGGACCAGCATCATTTGTAGAAAGCATAGTGTATTGGTGGAATTGTGAGTAAGGCTGTCTGGAAATTGAAGGGTTCAACGTAGCTACCATTGCTTTATTTTATTTCCTGCTCATATTTAGTCCTTCCTCCCATCCCTCTGTTTCTGATTTGTCTCTATTGAGATTCATATCAAAGTTGACAAAACCTACACTAAATGGCGTCTGACTATTGCTGCTTGATTTAGATTATCTGGATGATGGATCTTAGTTGTCGAGGTGATTCGTATCTATTTATTTTCCATGGCTGTGATATTCCTATTCCTTATAAGGACCAAATTATATTAATAACCTGTTGAGCACTTCTTTCAGTACTGTTTTCCTTTCATTTTCCTCTTTTTTCCCCCTATATTTTACATTACTAAGCTCCTCTAGAAATGAAGCTTATGATCTCCAGCTCAATAATAGGATGTTGTGCTGTATATGAGAACGAGAGTGTTTTACACGAAAACATTCAATTATCAGCTAAGTGTTTCTCTTTAATTCTTGGTGGAGCAAAAAAGGCATACAACTTTTGTAATTATGGAAACAGTATAGCCATCTTCAAGGAACGGTTCTTTTTTACCTCGGTTTTTAAGATATTTAATGTCTCTTCCGAAACTGTTAGAGGCTTCAGATATACGTTTTTGTCCCATTTTTTAACTCACTGATTATTGGGGGTTTGTCACCTTTAGCTCTTGAAATTGTCTTTTTTTTTTGTGTGTGTTATTTACCGACTATTTCTAGACCTTGCCAGTTAATTGAGTCTAAATTTGTTTGAATTTGAGGATTTAAAATTAAAAAAATTGTCACAGACAGGTTGTCAGCCGCAGTGTTAATATACTGTGTAAAATTCAAGAATATTACTACTTTCCTGTACATATAATGTAAGATATACAAATGATAGGGCTAACAGCCACTTATGAGGATTAAATGACCTTTTTAGAAATTAACGTTGATATCTCAAGTAGGATAATGTAGCCTCATCGATTCGAAAGTTTGCTTATGATATATTATTCTAATTATTAGGAAATTAAATCCACCCTTAAATAAGTGAAGCACCTCTAACAAATCAGCCTTGCAGCCTTTTGTACGGATTTGATGGGAATCTACTTTGGCTGCAGAGACTGAAGTGTGCAAATTCATTTCTCTGCTCATCGCTAAAAGTGGCAGGCCTGTGTATTTTGGCTGGAATTAGTATAGTTCTCACTTATACCTTTTGTGACATTTGTGCTCATCTCTTAAATAACGGCCATCTTCGCACCCTAGAGTAAGAAGTTCAAAACACTGCTTCCTAGTCTGTTAAATCCAACCACACCCTTCCATGGAAGGCCTCGTCAGCTTCCTCTTCTACTTCGCTTCTCAATTATTCTTCAATTCTGTGCAAATTTCATTGGCATCCTATTGTAGTTTATACAAGTTATTTATTTATTGATACATTACCTTTACTTGAACATTAATAAAACAATTTCTTTCTTGTGGTGTGCTTTTGTTGACCCATGTTCATATAATTATTTACGTTACTGTATCTGTTCGTGTGAATTTAAATTCTCACTAGAAATGAGTGCTCGAGTAACGAGAATGACATCATTTTGCAGAGGGGCTCACAAGCAACCTGACAATTATAACTTCTCCGTATCTGTTTCACATCTTTAGTTCTAAATTGGTGGAATGGCTGAGATTTTATCTGACACCAACTTAAACGAGACCATACTCAAAGATGAAAGATAATAGATTACCAGAACAAATTAGACACTTCACACTTCTCAAACAAACACCAAGTTTTGACAACAAATTACGATCCACATTAATGATCACCTCCGACAACTACGCCTTGCCACTGCATATTTTATTTCATACTATCACACTGCCTTCCGAGCTTGCACCTCAGTATGAGGTGCACAGCTCCTAGTATGTATGTATGTGTGTGTGTATATATATTGTTTTGCCGCTTTTAGTACAATGGTCACATAGTTATTAAAGGCGCGCCTCCTCCAAGGCTATAGCCCATGCGCCTTGATATTGGTTTTCATGGCGCGAAGTTCCAAGGCGCGCGCCTTTGTGCGCCTTTTTGCACCTTGCCAAGGCGTGCCTTCTGAACACTCTATGTTTTTATGTTTTTTTTCATCATTGATGGTTAAAGTAACACTTTTATTAGTAAAATAACAAATTTAACAAGAGTAGCAACATATCAAATGCCTAAAATAAAATATATTCAACATATCCTCAAATATTAAATTAGGGTTTTGAGAGTTAGATCTAGGATTCACTCTTCAACACTCATCATCACCTACTGCAATTGTCTCCAACCGCTACCAACCGTCCGACCGCCACCGTGCCCGACCGTCCGCCCATCACCGGCCACACGAGTCAGGTATGATTTACGTGAGCGCATTGATCCCATCTCGTTGAAAGGTATTGATGATTACAATAAATGGTTGAGTGGTACGATCGATGAAGAAATTTGGATTGGTGTTTGAGGGGATGACTTGACATGAGATATGGGTGCTAAAGCAAGTGGAGTTAAAGAACCAAGATATCAAACTAGAGGGAAAAAATTATCAAGGGCAACTGCCACTAGTTTTAAAGAGAAAGGCAAAGAAGTAATGAAGGAAAACTTTAAGATTATTAGATGAAGAGGATGAAGAAGAAAAAGATTTTAATGAGTAAGAAGAACTAATTTATGATTAGGACTTGGAGTTCGATGACGAAGAAGATGATAATTAGAATATATTTGCTACTAATATTTTGTGTGATGCTTTGATTGACTTGTTTTATTTCAATTATGATGAATTTTCGTATATGCATGTTTAATTTTGGCGTCTATGGCTTAGTTCATGTGTCATACTAATAAATTTTTATATTATATGCCTTTTGAACTTATTTTATTAGGTATATATATCTTGTATATGGTTTATATTTAGTATAGAATATGTTATGATGTATATTATGCATATAATTTTGAGGCGCGCCTCAGGCACAGATATCCCTAGGTGCGCCTTGCGCCCTTAATAACTATGAATGGTCATCAATTCTGCTGTTCACGTCCATTTTTTTGCTGCTTGTTCAGATGATTTGCTGTAAAAACAGTTCTCATTGGATGCTCACTAGTCTCTGCAGTGGAGCGGACGATCAGTTCAGTATCTGTGAAATATTTCCGCCGTCGATGCACATCCGCTCAATGTCCTTCACCGACGACGATCCTGAAGACCCATCTAATCACATGCGGGTTCGGGCTCAGCGTAAACGTAAGAAACACGGCCTGAGGGGCAGATCTGATTTCAGTCGCAAAATCCTTGCCAGGCTCCTCAAATGGTGGCCTGCCGTGCTCCTTTTCTTCGCCGCTTCTCTTCTAATTTTTGAAGCTTTCAAAATTGGCGGTTCGGAGATCCGGAATCCGCTGCGACAAGAGAAGGTAGCTACTAGGAATACACATACGAAGCCACCAGGGAACTTGAACAAGCTTGATCCCATCACCCGGGTTGCTGGTGGCATTAGAGAGCGTGAGTTACACAGCAATGAATCTTGATGGAGAATTTTGAGTTAGTTGGGGAAAGTGGTATTGCCATGGTTTATGTAGTGTGCCTTCTTATTGAAAATGTGCAGAATTTTTGAAGCCATTGCTTTTTATTCATGATATGAATCAATTTTATTGATGCAACTATCTTCTCAAAATTGTTTAAGAATTCTAGTGTAGTTCTATATCCCATATTTTCATTGTTTTGTGAAGTTTTGCTTCATTATTGATGAACTATATAATTTTTCTCATATGATTGATTTTGTAACATAAGTTCAAAACCCACCTCATAGAGCAATCCTCTTAAGTCTTGAATGCCTCATTTAGGCTTGGATTTCCTAAAAAAGAAGAGGTGAGGATCAGTGAGAGAAAATTTGGATTGTGTTATAAGCATTGTGAAATCTAGAAAGGTGTGCTGTTCACTTTCCTGTGTTTCTGTAATATTATCATGTACACCACGTAACAAAGCAAGTTGCATGAAAGTTTTGGATGCATGTTGAATGCAATAGGTTAAGTGGTCTAAAAAATGTATATCGTTTCTGTTTTTTCTACTCTGGTTATTTATTATAGGGAGAACTTTTTATTAATGATGAATATATTATTCTATGAATTATCTCAGGGTGTTTGAAGATCCTGCCTCCTGAAGAACTGGAGCTTTTAGAAATTCCCAATGATACGGAATCTAGAAGTTCAATAAAAGAGTTAGTGTATGCTATGGATACTGGTGAAGCTAGTAAAGAAAGGAAGTTTAATTTATCCAGAGTGTATATGGAGAGTGCAAGATTTAATTTCTTCACAGGAAATCAAACTCTTTACCAGAGAGAACAAAATTTTAAGGTAATGAATTTTATATTGCTGCCTTGTTACCCGGTTTTTATAATTATTAGAACCTTAATGTAAAATTATCATCACTTTAAAGTGAATTAAAGGGCATTTTCAGTTGGTAAGGCAATTAAACAATGCTTTGTGCTTTGGTACTCTTTTTACCATGTTAGTCAGTTGGCCTAAGTCCCACTTAAATGCAGTGAAACTTTAATGTGTTATAGGTGACTGAAAGTGCAGTGATCCACTGTGGTTTCTACAGTGATGCCGGAGGTTTTAGGGTTTCTGAGGAAGATAAAAGTTACATGAAGGCTTGCAATGTTGTGGTTTCTACATGTGCATTTGGTGGTGGAGATGATCTTTATCAACCCATAGGAATGTCAAAAAAGTCACTTCGTGAGGTTGTTATTTTACGTGAAAAAATGCCTTTAGGATATCTTAAATTATTTGACTTCTGTATACGGAATCATAACTAAGTTTGTGTCTATAAAACGGTGCAGGTTTGCTATGTGGCATTCTGGGATGAAATTACTCTTGCAACACAAGAAGCACAGGGGAACAAAGTTGATGAAAGCCATTCTATTGGTAACTGGCGTATTATAATTGTCAGGGATTTACCATTCCGAGACCAAAGATTGAATGGCAAAATACCAAAGGTATGGAATTCTTCACTCCTCTTGTTCATGGTATCTGCAAGTCCTCATAATATTATGTTAGAATATCACTTGCTAACATCTAGCCTTTGTAGAAAGAGGAGTGCTTTTTCACTCGCTGTTAGATATTTAAGATGTGCCAAATTATGCTGAAAATATGCACGTGTTTACTTAAGTTTTCAAATGGCATATCAGCTTGAATTAACTTCTTTGGCCATAATAAGTAAGGGCAATATTTTTCTATTCCAAAAGGCCAGATAAGTATTCATGGAATGTTAGTAATAAAAATAAGAAAGGAATGCGTGGTGGGGTTAGTTTACAAAGAAGGTTGTCAGCTGGGAGTGATATGTTTCATGTAAGAAGTATATTTTGCTAATTGAAGAAGCCTGTACATTTTAGGAGCATTCTACAAACTTTGCCCTGAATTCCTGATGTGTATATATTTGAGGAATTCTTTAATGCTGAATTTACTTTTCCAAGCTATAGAAAACATTATGACTTTTTAGATCCAAAAAAAGCAAAAAATTCATCCTAATATGCTTGCTACATTTTGAATTGCATCAATAATGAACTATTTAACTAATGGCTGTCTGCAAATCTCAATCAAACTACACAAGCTATACATTTATGTGCTTGCATTAACATTTTACATTGGTGGCAATTTACGCTGCATCATTTGAGAATTATTATATGTTTATCCAGATGCTTCCCCATCGTCTTTTTCCAAACGCTAGATATTCCATTTGGGTAGATTCTAAGTCGCAATTTAGGAGGGACCCTTTGGGTGTGTTGGAGGCCTTACTCTGGCGTTCACATAATGAACTTGCAATATCAGAACATGGGGCCCGCAGTAGCGTGTATGATGAGGCAAAGGCTGTTATCAAGAAAAATAAAGCCATTCCAGAAGAAGTAGATGTTCAGTTGGCACAGTATCGCCAGGATGGTCTTCCAGAGGATAAAAGATTCAATGGGAAGAAAGGTATTTTGTCTCATACTGGATAGATTATGGTGATGAATTTAGGATCTGCAAATAACAATTGAAGCTCTTACTAGTAAATGCACCTAGAGTATCTTGGGTTCATATTGTGTTAATACTAAATGTGTCTTAAAATATTGATAAAAATGTGTTGCACACTAATTATATTTGTGCGGGCTTTTTTTTTTTTTTTAATCTTCCAAGCCCGTTGCTTATAACAAATAAGTGTAATGGTTATGGAATACAATTTATTTGGTGTGTGGATTACATTTACTCACTAAATTATTGAAAAGTCGATGCAATTAACCATATAATACCTTTGTGAATCAAACACTTTCTTATAGTTTGCAGTTTGAGAATAATGTTAATATTTCTTTCGTTTGGGAACATGTTTGCCACACCAATATGGTGATCTGCTGCCATTTACATCAAGGATTCTTCAACCCTTGACAAAAAAACTGATGCAATCTATATCTTGTCCAGATGAAAGATTCTCGTGTTTTAATGTTATAGATGACATGTATACTGTAATTATGTGTGCAGCTCTAGCTGAGGCTTCCATAATTATGAGGAAGCACACTGAAGCAACGAATCTATTCATGTGCCTTTGGTTCAATGAGGTGGTCCGCTTCACCTCACGGGATCAACTAAGTTTCCCTTATGTTCTGTGGCGACTCAAAGGATTACTGCACATCAATATGTTCCCTGTTTGCACAAGAAAAGATCTCGTAAATAGTATGGGCCATGTACGCAAGGCGAAGCCTCTCATGAATAGATTATGATGAGTGCTTAGATATCACTTAGAATTACTGTTCAGCCAAATTTATTCACTACCTTTTTTGCCATTTTTTTCATCTATGGTCGAGTGAGCATGTAGATAGGCACAATGTATTACTACATTATTTTTTAATTACCCTTCATTTAGGCCATCTTTTTTTTTTTTGGAATTATTTAAGCTTATATACAATACGAGGGTTCTTGTACTAGGTTAAATTTGTTTGTAGATTAATAGCTCTACTGGAAAATGACATATGTTTCTAATAATCAAACTTAATACTTTAAAGTTACTTGTTATTTGATAGAATTTATAAGTAAATTTATACTAATTTATGCTACCTATGACATTTCAAAAGAAGTGTACCAACTAAATAATTAAGTTTATGTATCTATAATAAAGCTAAGATGAAGCCAGTGATTTGTTATAAACAATCTATATAAGAGAAATAGGATTAGGTGGAAGAGCTAAGATGTGGATTAGGTTAACATTAGTTGTAGAGATGAACAAACACACTATGAAGAATGGTATTAAATGAAGGTTTTTCAATAATCACATGTGAAACACTTCTCATGGCTTAATTATGATGCTATCGAGAATCATATATTGCAGTGCAGTTATTTTAGCCACAGCTGCTGTTATACTTTTAGCCATATTCTCTCCACTACCCCACTGGAAGAGCCACCCCCAGCTAACCATATCCTTCTACATCCAACACCCTCCATCAGGAGGCTCCCCCATGTGCACGCCTGATGCAGGGGCCTTTATCTTCCACCGCACACTCACTGAGGGGCCGGAGAACACCTCCCGGGTGGTTGGCAAAGCGCAGGGTTTCATAATTCCAGTCGAGAGCTTCGCTCAATCAGATTTCAATATCATATATCTTACGTTTCGGAACACGAGTATTCGGGAAGTATCAGTGTCCAGGACAAGAATTTAGGCCACAAGGAAAAGGAAGAGCTGAATGTTGTGGGTGGGACTGGCTCCTTTGCTTTTGCTCGTGGAGTGGCTGTTTTTGCACAAATGTTTAATTTGGATGCATCTCACCATATAAAATTGCACCTAGATTTTCCTAATACATCCAAAACTAGATAGAAATTGCAAATTTTACTATGTTCTGCATACCTTTGTACAATTTTTTTGGTGGGTTCTTGTGGAAGAGTACTCTAGCTTTGCAAATAAAGCAATATAAAAACATGGGAAAATCAGAGAGTATGGATATTGAATTAGCAATAATAGAATTATAGGATGTTGGGGGCAAATTCATCTACTTGTAAAAGCATGAAACATATATGCGTACTGTATAGTTCAAGATTGTATTGGTTTAAAATGAATTCATGAGCTAGCTGTTTAACAATGTGAATCTTCTTTTTTATGAGATTGATAAGTTGGTTAATTCTATTGAAATATATATCATAGCTACATAGCCTTAATATTAAGGCGTTTGAGTACATGCTTTCTCTATGTTACTTAAGAGGCTTTCATGTTTAAAAAGAACTATTTTCTTCTTTTAAATTATATAAGTCATGAATTCCTATGTTTTCCTATTTCACTATATAAGTGAACTATACCATATACTAGACTTCTATTTACAAAATTTAAGTTTAAATACGTTTTATCTTGAATATTATATATAACTATTATTATAATTTAATCCTAATATAGCTTCATACCTTCTTTTTAAAATTTATAAATCGCTTCACGCCTTCTTTGTAATATTTTTACGAGAAAGTGTGAAAGTTCTGCTGAGACGAGACCGAGGGAATAGTATTTTCTAATCAATAATTTTAAATTGTATTCTTCATTTATTAATTTATTTTTTTTGTTAATTGGATATCATATCATCATATACGATTTTTAGACATAATAATAATAATAATAATACTCCCTCCGTCCCGGGAAGTATTTCGCGTATTGGTGTGCGCGGAGTTTAAGAAAATTTTGTATTTTTATGTATAAAGTAAGAAAGAGAATATATATTTTAGTTGATTTAATGAAAAAGGTGTGTAAAGTTATTGAGAGATGTGGAAAAAGTGTGTAAAGTTTTTGGGAGATGTGAAAAAGTAAGTATTATATTGGGATATGTGTAAAAAGTGAGTATTAGTATAATGTATTTTTTACCAAATTTAGTAAAAGTAAAGTGTGAAATACTTTGAGGGACGGATGAAAAAGGAAAGTGTGAAATACTTTGGGGGACGGAGGGAGTAATAATAATAATAATAATAATAATAATAATAATAATAATAACTTGTGTGGTTGTGTGTAAATATTCTTAATATCTAAAATATCTATGTTAAGACATAAAATTTAAATGTTATTATTAATTTTTATGAATATTCGAAATTCACAAATAAATAATTTAGGTTTCCACACATAAAAAAATACTCATCCATCCCACGTATTTTTACCCGCTTTTCATTTTGAGACATCCCACTTATTTTTACTATTTCATTAATGGTAAAAATACTCTATACATCTTACATATTTTTTACACTTTATTATTCATTAATCCCAACAACTTTGTTTACTTTTTTTACACTTTATTCATCATTCCCAACAACTTTGTTTATTTTTTTATACTTTATTCATCACACTTCCAGTTTGGACTTACGTATGATTTTATAAAAATCGTGAAAGTTGACGGACAGAAACAACAAACGACCTTCCGATCTTCTGTTGTATTCCTAAACCACGTCTCGACGTTGTGTGGGTAACGATCTACGAGACGATCTCAATCTGCAGCTCCCTCAAACTCACGGTGTTTATGTCGTGTGTATCAAGTTACTAGGCTGCTGAGATTGGCTATTCATAGACTACAACAGAGACCAGGTGGAGAAATTAGGGTTTGGGCCTCCCATTGGGCTTAAGCATCCAAGTTTAGCCCAAAACTAATACTTAAGTCCAATAATAATAAATCATTCCACTAAAGAAATATTATTGCACTGCTACCCTAATCCCAAATTACGTTTATGAGCTTTTTATTATGAGCCCGTTAATCTCCCCGTGTTTAAGATTCAATGCCCATTAATTAATTAAATTACTGACAACTCCATTAATTAATATAATTACCAAGAGTAGTACCACTCAACCTTATTATCATGCCGGAATAAATCCACCTGCAGGGTTTACATGATAATCATTATGAGCTCCTCAAGGGGCATCATCAACCAATTCTGTTAGGATACAGATTCTTTCTTTAATCAACAGCACACCATAGAGACAACACCATCTCCCAATCCACCGAGCATATTGATTTAATAATTAAATCTCACCCATTGATGAATTAAATAAATAAATACTGGCTTACGTGTCGAGGTTATTATATAGGGATTAAGAGTACGAACATCCATAATAACAGAGATCAAGTTCTATTATATAGTCAGTATAAACCAAACAATCTCAATAGCGGTCCTACTCAATACACACAAAGTGCACTAGTGCAATTTATAGTCAAGACAGACTAACGCCAAATCACACTACAACCATACCGATAGATAATCCCAGACTATCCGGGTTATGAATATCTGTTTATGCTTTATAAGGAGCCGATAATATGATCTTTCGTGTGACGCCACACACCACATTATCTACAGTATAAAGTAAATGGACTTTTGCAATAATATAATTGCAAACGTTTGATCTCATGATTCTCATTTCAAATATTATCATAAACATTGTTAATACCAAAAGCAAGACTTTTAGTATACAATCCAACAGCCAAAACCCTACCGCTTCTGGTGGTCAGAGGAGAGCTCCGTGACGGGGCGCCATCGCTACTCTCCCTAGTAGTATCGATGAGTTCCTGAGACGATCGAAAACTCGCCAAAAAATAAGGCAAAAGACCAAAGGTAAAGCAAAACAACAGTAAAACCGCAAAGGAGTGAAGGAAAGCCATGAGAAAAGGAGTATAAAGAAATTGCCAAGAGAATTTTTTCAAGAAAGGGAATTTGAAGTGATGGATACTTGTACACCAACACACCCTATTTATAGCAAATAATCAAGCAAGAAAATACCTTTGGAACCAAAATCCATGCTCCCCCAGAGCACACATGGAGCCAAAAGAGAAACGAAATCTCAAAATTGAGAAGATAAAAGGTTACCAAAATGATGGTTGCTCATTAACAAAGAGAATTAGTGGGATAGTGGGGAGTTAATGACAGATAATAATTATCCTGCTCAATAAACCGCATCAATCAAACCAACATTTATTTATCATAAAAAGGTGTGATAGAAATACAAGTTCCAAAGTCAAAAAGAAAGAAAGAGAAAAACTACAACTGATGCCTATCCAAAGCAGAGCTGCCCGCCTCGCCGGAAGAAGCACCCGCCGATAAGATTATGGGGAGAAAGTCCGAAAGAGACCACAGGGGAGAGAAATTGATACTGAAAGTGCTTCAGTTCACTCGGGTTGGAAGCTGAACACTCGCTATACGGCTCTTCAAGGCCGCTCGCAAACTTTCCAGCCGAGCATCACCTTTCTCCAAGTCCAAAATTTGAGCGATCTCGCAGAATGCTTTGCAGTACCCCACTACCGCGGCAACGGCGTGCTCCTCAACCAAGGTAGCAGAGAAATTCCCTCGAGTGACTGCCTTCAAATGGTCGAGTTCTGCGGTCACTTTCGCCAATCACTCACCACCACGGCGGACTTCCTCGGCCAGATCATTCTGAGTCTTGGCCAACAACTCAGAGACCTCGGCTCGGCTCTGTACAGACTATTCAGACACTCCTCGGCCTGTCTCAAAGCCTCATATGTTGCTGTCAATTGGTTTTGAAGATGTTGGCGGGCGAAAACCAGCACTCCTCTTGGTCAGAGAATTGACAACCAGGTCGTGTACCCGACCAAGGTATGCTGATGTCCGAGAAGCGTAACCCATCACTGCAAGTGCCGCGCCCGCTAAAACCAGCTGTCCCATCATGGCATCTTCTTCCCGAGTGAGCACCGTGGAGATCGCATCTACCGCAGCTCGGGCATAATCGGGCATCTTATCGGCCAAGAATGGAGGACACTCAGAGCGATGCATGTTTATCAAAACAGCCGGAAGGGGAGCCCCCAGTTGCCACCAAAACTTCCTCCAGCGTCCTCCCAGGAAAAAGTGGAGTCTCCTCAAGGATTTGCTGTCTAACTGGCAGAAGTGTCGCCGACAGAAACCTCCTCAGTACGAGCACGTTTTGCCCTCGCTGTATCCTCCTGACAAGCCTCCTCGTCCGAAGAAGAGCACCTAATCCCACGCCCCTCGGGTCGAATTGAGACTGTAGGAACTGGAGAAAAGGCGGGAACGGATCGCCCATCACCAGAAGAAATTAGAGGATCTTCACTAGACTCTGCACAAAAAAAATAGAATTAACTCGAAGGAACAATGGTAGTGGCCCCCAGCCATTCGTCGATGCCTTCGGCAGTACCTGCTGATGCATGTTTTCTCTGCACGCAAAATTAATCCCCAAGTATTAAGGATATTAGTTGCAGCTTAAGCAAGCGACCAAGTTAAATATCGAACCCAAAGGACGGCGTATTATCAATTCATTTATGGGTTAATGGGAAAAAAATACCCACCTTTACTTTCATTGCAATTATGTCCCAACTTTTAGGATTTTGCAAAAAAAAATGCAACCTTTAAAATTCGTTGCAAATTAGACCTATGGTCAGATTTCTCCTACTGACCGTTTGACTAAGAGCCACGTCACCTTCAATTAAGACTTTCTCTTGTCTTATTTTTGAGTAAAGCCACGTCAAACCCCAAATCAAGACATAGCATATCTCTCTTTCGCTGATGAGTGGTGGCACTGAAAAAGGCTCCTCCTTCTCTGACAAGCCATGAAAAACGGTAATATCAACGGGAAGAGGGAGTGGCCTTCGCGACCTCGGGCAGATCTGACCTACAGCATTAGGATCAGAGATCGGTGGCACAATGATTATAGCAGCATTCGTGTGGACTTCGACAGTGATGCTAGATTCGGTGAGCGGTGGCTGGCGGCGGCAGTGTGTGGTGGAGTTCTTCGGCGACATAGCAATGATGGAAAGAAGGAGTAGACTTTACGATCTCTGGCAGATCTGATCTGGGCGGCGGTGTTGGGATTGGAGACCCGGTGGTGCGATATTTATAGCAGTATGGGTGTGGACTTTGGCGGCAATGCTAGATCTGGTGAGCGGCAGTTGACGATGGCTGTGTGCGATGGAGGACTTGTGGGGACAACAATGGCGATTGGCCATGAACTCAGGATGGCTGTCGATTTCGAGTCAGCGATCAATCTTGAAGGGAATAGCAATATCGGTGAAGAAGGAAGAAGATTTTTTTTGACAGAGAAGAAGGAAAAAGATTTGATTTGGAAGGAAATAAACGATTTTATGGGGTATGACGTAGCGTCTAGTCAGCGGTTAGAAAAGAGAAAATTACCTAAAACTGATCGTGGGCGAAATTTGCAAATAATATGAAAGGTTGAGCATTTTTTTGCGAAATCCCAAAAGTTGGGACAAAATTACAATAAAATTAAAGGTGGGTATTTTTTTTTCAATTAACCCTTTATTTATTATCTAAATTAATTAAGACGAAAAGCAATAAGAGTTGTGGAATTAATTATCAATAAAAATACTAAAATTAAAAATAAATAAAATAAAATAGCACTAGAAGAATACAAAAGTGGATCAAGTAGGAGAATAGGCAGCTATAGGGTAATCCAATTTTACTACTTAACTTCCCTCTCAAGTGTAGGCCGACTATGCCTTGTGGACTATGGACGCATCACTGAACCATGCAAATCTACTCTATAGATACAAGTAAATATGCATATAATAGGTGTGAATAACCTCGGAGCAAGAGATATAATTTAACCCCCCCTTTCTAGGTACTATCGGTATCAATTATTTCCCACGTCTGGAATCTAACCCGATATGATCTTCCTTTATAAGTACTATAAAATTACCCTTTTTATCCTGCTTACTAGCCTGAATTCAATTCAATTTATAAACATTCATATATGGCAGTTTTAATGAAGCTTCGGAGTCCCCTCACTTAGAATCATAACATGGAATCTTGTTCAGCGGTGAACGCACTCAATATACAACCAAGATATATATTCAGACTCTATATAACAATTGAATATGCACAAAACGACCATGAACATGGATTAAAAAAGTATAATCATATATAAAATAAATCCACAAGTAGTGTTGTACGGAGGACACACAAGAGAGTTTAATTAATTCATAAAACCTTCATAAACCCTAGATCTACCAAAACAGTTCTAGCCCATGATGTTGCGAAGAACAATCATGGGGTTGGATAGATCTTACAAGATAAATTAGGAAATGAATAAAATCCTAGATGTGGGCACCGTCGCGTCTTTCTCCGTCTTGAATCCTCCTCTTGGTTCTCCTCTTGATTCCATAGACGAATCTTCAAAGTGATGGATGGATGGAGAAAATGATATGGATGATGGTTGGGGGTGATCCCTCCTTGTGGGTGTAGGATGATTGTTTTGCGGTTCTAACATGAATAATGATGTAAAATATATAGATGTGAGAAGGGAATTAAATAAGAAAATAAAAGATATGGGTGAATCATGGAGGATTATGTGACAAGGAGATTAATTGTGCTCCAAGAAATAGGATTATTGGGCTAATTTTTGGAAATTTTCGGAAATTCTCGGAAATTCTAATCGGCAGTTGCGCGACCTCACGATTTTGAGCATAACTTCCTCGTCCGATCTCCGATTTGATTGATTCTTGTGCTAAAACGATCCTATCTTCCGTGGTTTTCCAAACATGTATCATACCATCAGTTATCAGCTCCACTCTAACACAGAAAAATTATGGAATTTGAACGTGCATTTTTCAGCATTCCTCTAACTTTGCACTTTTGATCCTTTTTCCACCTAAAACACAATAAAACACCTCAAACGCACTTTTTTCTCACATATATCAAATATAAGACACTTGTGTTAATATATAATAATAATTTCCATCAAAATATGTTAAATTAGACACTCAAACATGCTTATTTTCACTCTCATCAATCCCCAAAGTTACCCGTTGCTCGTCCCGATGCAACAAAATAAATATAAAGAGAGAAAGAGTAGGAAAATTAGCGGGAAAATGAGGACTATGACCAATACCCCATTCAAAATACAATTGTCATCAACTTAGGTCATGCAACTTTTATTACATGTAATAATCAATTCATAGCATATAAGATAAGACAATCACCACCAATTCAAATGCTCCATTGACATGTTCTCACGGGAAGTATATATCACTCACGCTCAAGTGAAAGATGTACACTTATGGGTTAAGGAGTTTACGCTCAAATTCAATTCAAGTGCATGCGTAACCATAAGGTTGCCAAGAGTCTCAAACTCTCCACCACTAAAAGTATGACTCGATAATGTGATAAAAAAGGACTTCTTTTGGATGTAATGTTGGGTCTTTGGTTAAGATAGGAAATATATGGATAAGTGACTCAAAACTTGGATCAATCAAGCACGCCTATCATGATCTTTCATTCTTCCTCTTCACTTCAATTAAGCACAACATCCTCCTTTACCCTTTCACTTTTCTTTTTCTTTCTTTTTTTTCTTTTTTTTTCCTTCTTTTTTTTCTTTTTTTTCCTTCTCTCCTTTTTTTTTCTCTCGAGGTACCAGTTTCGGGCACTACCTCGCGCATCCTCCATAGGGTACTAGATTTAAGTACTACCCTAGAGTGTTTGATTCCATAGAGTACTAGATTTAAGCACTACTACATGCTTCTCCTTAGATGCATTTTCAAGATCAATCACTGTTTCAACACTAATTTCATTCCTTCCCAAACTGTTATCAAACTCCATCAACACACTTTGAAAAGCCATTAATTCTCTTCAAGAAGGACAATCAAGGCTAAAAAAAATTAGAGGCTCAAAGTGGTTATTTCTCGTAGGCTGCCAAAGAATGAAATTTTTAGGCTCAACAAGGCTAACTACGGATAAACATCATTTGGTAGGGAATTATTTAGCTAAGTGACTTATAAATTCAAGGATGGCCTTAGATCATTTCCCATAATCTAACACACGTGTAGTTTTAAGTAAGACAAGAGGCAAGTTCTAGAATACACGCACAAGAACGATACTCACCAGAAAGAAATATCATGTGATTATGTACATCAATAAGGCTCAAAATCTCACATGTGTTTTTAACAAGTAACAGAGCACTTTTCATGATAAGCAATATCCTACAAATACACATAGAACTTCATATCACAATATAACTCAAGTACACTTCCTTCATCAATTTCAAGAGCATAAGAATTTCAGGCACGATTTAAAAATATAAGCTCATGTGGATCACAACCATAAACTCAATCCTTCCACCCTCATAAATTAAAAGCACACATAAAAATAAGAATAAGGAAACGAGGGCACCTGATTTTTTTCCTTCAAAGTATTCATGAGCTCCTCGAGTTGTTAAACCCGGTCAGGTCAAACCTCAATGTAGAACTCGTCTTGCCACTCTTTTATATTTTCTATCATCAAAACTCAATACACCTCATCATCACAAGATTCATCAATAATAAAATAGGAGAACTATAAAAAAGACTCAATTGACTATCTAATCGACTCCACACACTAGACACACCAACACAACACACTAAATATTAGGTAAGTTGCAAAAAATTGACATATCAATACCGGTTAAAATGTTAATATGCCGCAAAAAATCAACCCCCTAACAAACAAACAACCAATGAAAGGAAAAATTATATTCTTAGTGCTCATAAGACGAGGTAAGCACATCACACCCCCCAAACTTAGTAAAAACATAAGTCGAAACTAAGTTTGAAAAGAGAAGTAATTTCCGAAGCGTGAGCACTTCAAATATAATAAATCCTCACTCACATGAAAGAAATAATAAAGCAATAAAATGGAAGGGACAAGCCCCCAATAGGCGTTCATGTTTAACGTCGGAGAGTCGCGACGGATGTAACCTTTTTGAACTATTGGATTAGAGGACGGTCTTCTCACATCCTCACCTTCAAATATTTTTTTTCCCTCTTCTTGTCTATACTCAGCACCTCACCTTTTTTGGTCATAAGTATATGATCCTTGGAATTTCCTTCCTCTCATGGCTGTCTAGACTCCTCATTGTCAATCTTCCACTCAAATTCAGAATCATCTGTCCTATTAAAATCAAGACTAAACAAGTTAGAAACCACATCTATGCTCTCGCATGATTGAATCTCCATGGGCATCTTCATTGCTTGATCAAAAGAGAAAACCACATCTTCATTATCCATCCGCAGTCTAAGCTTCTCGGCAATCAACCTCTTTACTCTTTCCCACTTCTTCTCTACTATAAGCTCTGTATTCTGCCCTTGAAATGTCACTGGAGTATCATTAACATTCGGTAAGGTATTCTGCACGAAAAAATGGTACTGTATAGCATGGTTCAACCTTGGTTCGACCTTGAGAACTGGTCGAACCAAATATATAATGGTCGAACCGAACATCAAAAAGCTTGGCATCCCTTGTACAAGTCGATTTGATCTTGGTTCGACCTTCAAGATTGGTTGAACAGGGCTGTGTTGGTCGAACCCATCATCAGAAAGTTCAAAGTCTCGCGGACAGGCTAATTCGACCATGGTTAGACCAAGGAGTTTGGTCGAACCATGTATGTCGTGGTCGAACCGTGTATCAGAAAGCTCAGGAGAATGCCCAGGTGCTTGATTCGACTTAATCAAACTGGTTCGACCTATGGTTCTGGTCGAACCATGATCGAATCGAGCTCCTAAAATTTCATAATCCTTTTTTGCATCATTGGGCCCTCATACTGTGTTCCAGACCTTAACATGATGGCTTTACACTCTTTTGGGTTCGTTATGCCTTGAGACGGAAATATTCCTTTCTCCAACATTTGCATCAATTAATTCACATTCCAGGCCATTTGCCCTATCATCAAAGCAAAGTCCTTCAACTGTTTAGATAAATATGCATGATTAGAGTTCATAGTAGCCTCAAGATGATCAACCCTTGCATCATTCTTATCCATGTATCGATTGAAGGTATCTTCAACACTCTTCACTTTGTGCTGCTTCATACTAGACCCCCTTTGTGTCAACTCTATAATCTGCCTCTGCTGGGATTCTAGTAACTTGTTGATGTTAGCTAAACTAGAGACGATCTCATCATCCCTCTTCGGCTTCACCACTTGATGTTCAATATGCGCCACCTTGCCAAGTACATAAGATCCTCTTACCCTTTTCATAGGCCAATCACGTGAATTCATAGAGATGTCTTCAAACAACTTTTCTGTTTCAAGTGCTGTTTTAGATAACAGCGCTCCTCCTGATGATGCATCAATAAGAACACGCGACTCACAATCCAATCCATAGTAGAAGATACTTATGTACTGAGCCTTAGACATCCCATGCTGTGGACACCTCCTGAGCATGTCTTTAAACCTATCCCACGCCTCATGGAATTTCTCACCCTGATTCATAACAAATTGGGTGATGTCCTGCTTCATTCTTAAGATCCTCGAGGGTGGCATGTATCTCTCTAAGAACTTTTGCTGCAGTTGGTCCCATGTAGCGCAATCTGTGGCATTAAGAGTCTCATACCAATATTTTGCTCTATCAATTAAAGAGAACTTGAATAGAGCAATCCGTCTAGCATGATCATTAGCTCCAGAATCCTTTTGAGTGTTTGCATAACCAAGAAATCTTCTGAGATGCTGATATGGATCTTCAAATAGACCTTCAGAAAAAGGATTCTTCTCCACCATGTTGATAAGAACGGATGTATCTCAAAATCATTATCTTCTCCCATTGCTCCTATCAATCCCATGTTGCCAATCCCATAGTTCGTGAGAATTTCACATATGGCAACATTATTCGGATTCTGCCTTGCTCCGGCCATGTTTAGCTCAATGTGTTGTTCCTTCTTTCCTGCCTCTCCTCTTCCTAGTGCACAAGTACCTCAGAAAAATTTAAGGTTAGTTAGAAATAAATAATCACAAATAAAAGTCTTAATCAAATTAGAAATAATAAATTAATAATAACAGCCGTCCCCGGCAACAGCGTCAAAAACTTGATACGCGTTTTCTTTGCACGCAAATTTAATCCCCCAGTATTAAGGATATCAGTTGCAGCTTAAGCAAGCGACCAAGTTAAATATCGAACCCAAAGGACGGTGTATTATCAATTTAATTATTATCTAAGACGAAAGACAATAAGAGTTGTGGAATTAATTATTAACTAAAATACTAAAATTAAATAACAAATAAAATAAAATAGTACTAGAAGAATACGAAAGTGGATCAAGTAGGAGAATAGGTAGCTCTAGGGTAATCCAGTTTTACTACTTAACTTCCCTCTCAAGTGCAGGCCGACTCTGCCTTGTGGACTATGTACGCATCACTAAACCATGCAAATCTACTCTATAGACACAAGTAAAATTACGTGTAACACTTGTGAATAATATCGGAGCAAGAGACGTAATTTCACCCCCTTTCTAGGTACTATCAATATCAATTATTTTTCACGTCTGGAATCTAACCCGATATGATCTTACTTTATAGGTATTATAAAACTACCCTCTTTATCCTGCTTTCTAACCCGAATTCAATTCAATTAATAAACATTCATATATGACAGTTCTAATGAAGCTTCGGAGTCCCCTCACTTAGAATGATTACATGGAATCCTGTTCAGCGATGAACGCACTCAATATACAACCAAGATATATATTCAGACTCTACATACCAATTGAAGATGTACAAAACGATCGTGAATGTGGATTAAGAAAGCATAATCATATAAAAAATAAATCCACAAGTAGTGTTGTACGGAGGACACACAAGAGAGTTTAATTAATTGATAAAACTTTCGTAAACCCTAGATCTACTAAAATGGTTCTAGCTCATTATGTTGCGAAGAACAATCATGGGGGTTGGATAGATCTTATCCATATGTCTGGATAATACAAGATAAATTAGAAAACTAATAAAATCTTAGATGCGGGAGTCATTGCGTCCTTCTCCGTCTTGAATACTCCTCTTGGTTCTCCTCTTGGTTCCACAGATGATCTTCACAGTGATGGATGGATGGAAGAAATGATGTGGATGATGGTTGAGGGTGATCCCCCTTGTGGGGTGTAGGATGATTGTGTTGCGGTTCTCACATGAATAATGATTTAAAATATATAGGTGTGAGAAGGAAATTAAATAAGGAAATAAAAAATATAGGTGAATCATGGAGGATTATGTGATAAGGAGATTAATTTTTCTCCAAGAAATAGGATTATTGGGCTAATTTTCAAAAATTTTCGAAAATTCTCACCGGCAGCTGTGCGACCTCACGATTTTGAGCATAACTTCCTCGTCCGATCTCCGATTTGGGTGATTCTTAAGCCAAAACGATCCTATCTTCCGTGGATTTCCAATCATGTATCACACCATCAGTTATCATTTCCACATGAATACAGAAAAATTATAGAAGTTGAACGTGCGTTTTCAGCATTCCTCTAACTTTGCACTTTTGATCCTTTTTCCACC
Source organism: Pogostemon cablin (assembly GCA_023678885.1). Lineage (NCBI taxonomy): Eukaryota > Viridiplantae > Streptophyta > Magnoliopsida > Lamiales > Lamiaceae > Pogostemon > Pogostemon cablin. The sequence goes on along the minus strand of CM042979.1, from coordinate 20,086,275 downwards.
TAAAACATAATAAAAAACCTCAAATGCACCTTTTTCACATATATAAAAAATAATACACTTGTGCTAATATATAACAATAATTCCCATCAAAACATATTAAATTGAACACTCAAACACACTTATTTTCACTCTCATCACCGGCCGGACTAGCAACCGTCACGAGACATCCTGGGATGCATCTGCCCCGGGCCCAGATCCAGGTAGAGCCCACTCAGATTCCGCCGAGCTCCTTAGGCTCAACAAATCTGAAGGAACCACCAACTTCGAATGTGCTCTCTCGACAACAGAAAACGCCGCAAGCTCGGCGGCCAACCTTCTAAACTCGGTCGTCAAGCCCTCCTCAACTGGTATTTTTATACCTACAATAAAGCCTCCTCGAATGAGTAACCGTTGAAAGAAACAAAATTGGGACAAAGGAAAAAAAATCTACTTTCTCGGGCAACCTGAAAAGACGAGAACACGTGGATGCCTGGGGCGCCCCAATTGCCAGAAGCCCAAAACCACCCCTCTTTCCAGCCCTTGATGGAGCTAGGCCTGCCGGAAATAACCGACCCCGCCGGACGCTTGTTCAGATGATAGTAGCCCATGGTTTGAACTCTGCCACCGGCGAGCACAGAAAGTCAAACTCCAAATGAGACAGGTAAGAGTAGTCCCTGCTCCGAAAGAAAAGCACCAAACCCACTAGGGTAGCCCACGCGTTCGACGACAGCTGAGCTGACGCCAACTTCCAATGGGCCAAAAGATGGGCAAAGCACTGGTGAAGCGGGAGCCGAAATTCGGCAGCAAAGATGTCCGAATTCACCGCCACGCAGCCCTCCAGTGGATGACTGGAAAAACTCGTTTGGGTCAGGCCAGCGATACTCTATACCCTGCGCCCCGTACAACATCCCGGCCTCTTCCACCTTCGCCTCCGTCGCCGTCAAAATCTATGAATGCGCCAAGAACTCGTTGTATACTACCGACTTTTTCTCTTTCCCCTTCGACAACCTGGAAGACGACGGTGTCGCACCGGTGCTCCGCCCTGGAGAACCCTAGGAAAGTTCATGGCTGCCTTTCCCAGTCATTCCACTCATTTTCTGATAGAGAAACGAGAAGCGGGCCACAGAGGAACGAAGGGAAAGTTGGAAGTTAGAAAATGACAAGACTGTCAGGGGCAACCACAATAAATAGGGAGCGCCCCGAGAAGGAAACGAAGCAACTGATACGACGGCTGTCAGAAGAAGATATTCAAAAAGACTTGCCAAAATTCAAACGACGCGCTTCTCGAAAGGAACGCTAGGGTTGGCTTCCGCTATGGGCCGCGGCCCACACCGAAACTCGGGGGCTAATGTGGATGGGCAGAATTAACACAGCCCATTAAATAATAACCAAAGCCCAAAATCACGAGGGGCCCAATTCAAAGAAAGCCCAACTCCATTGGAGGGACCCGCCAGCCCCAGAACTACCTACTGGAAGGGTGTAATACCAACGGCGGTATAAAAATCCACCAATGAGAAGCCTCGCACCGACCCCCCTCATTTAAGCCTACGGGACCCACCTTCTTAAATGAAGCCCAGACATCCCCTATAAATAGGGAGGCCAAAGTCTCCATAGAGGGCAAGATCCATGAGCTATGTACTATTACCAATATTAATAAAGAACAATACAAGAGCTGGGAAAAAAGTCCAGCCTTTATCTCTTCCTTGTCCTTTATGTTTGATTAGCCGAGTACACGTCACAGCCACATGATTATTGCGTCATCTCCAAAGACTCGCTATCGACAAGCTATATTGTTTATACAAGCAAATTTTTCTTTCTAATTGTTTATACAAGCAAAATTTTCATTATAATTTCATGATGACGCAACAATAAGAAAGTGAAAGTGCACGATGGTATCCAGAGAGTAAAAACAAAGCATACAAGAAAATGTCAAAGAAAATAAAAAACAATTGAAAGTGGAATAAGATATATCCATATACTTGAGCAAAATTACATCTCAGGCCACTCCAACCAACATTAAATAGGATAACAATGGAAGAAACAAACAAACATACTGAAGTTACTCCTCTGTCTCTCCAGCCAACAAAGAGAACCAATTCACACATGATGGGGGAAGAATTCTCCGGCACGGCGGATCCGACGAAGGGCAGGGAGTCGACGGCTCCACCACACTTCGTCCTGATTCACGGGGTCGGCGGAGGAGGTTGGTGCTGGTACAAGATGAAGTGTCTCATGGAAAACAGTGGTTACAAGGTTACATGCCTTGACCTTAAAGGTGCTGGGATGGATCAAACTGATCCCAACACTATTCTTTCCTTCCAAGACCACAATAAGCCCCTTATTGACTTCCTCTCCTCATTGGATCATCATCAACAGGTTTCTTCATCATCCTTCCCTTGCTTTTTTATTTTGAAGAAATTTTGATATGGCATCGATCACCTATTCCAATGTGTTTCATCTTGTATTCTAATTTTAAATGATTGATACGTGTGATAATTGTTTTCCAAATTAACTTCATATACTCCAAGAATTTAATAATCATTTGACTATTTGTAGAGTATAATATTTTTAATATTAAGAAACACCAATAAAATTGAGAATTCAATCCGGACAAATTATACACACAAAGTATCGAAATTTTCGGTGTTATCAATTCCTTTAAATCACTCGTCCGTTAAACAAAAACAATTTGATCATGCTCCGACTATGATGCCAGCTTTCTTATGGAACCATCATCCACGTATTTATTCTATTCTATATATAATAGATCTAGAATACAAGAAATTTGTATTTAGTGTTGACTTTAAAAGAATATATTTGAAATTGAGGTTTATATAATTATATATAAGCCAACTAATAGAGTTTACTTGCAAAATAAATCCCTTAAAATGTGCGATTTATATTAAATTTATAAGAGACTTGTAATAATAACAATAATAATAATAATAATAATAATAATAATATATGCGGTGCAGGTTATTTTGGTGGGACACAGTGCAGGAGGGCTTAGCTTAACCGATGCTATCGTCAAATTTGGAAAGAAGAAAATCAAGCTTGCTATATTTGTTGCGGCTACAATGCTCAAATCTGGGTTTGTCACAGACCAAGATGTTAGATATGTAAGTTTTCTCATTTCATTTTTACATAACTTTTCTAATTATTGCTACATAATAACTTATGAATTGATAAAGCAAAACCAAATATATATATATATATATATATATATATATATATATATATATATATATATATATATATATATATATATATATATATATATATTCAATTAGTTGTTAGTATGGTTAGTAATTAGTTCTCCAAGCAACCCTACACCATTTTATCTCCAAGTCTCTTTATTACTCCACACATATTCATTACCAAAGGGAATCGAACTTGACCACTCATCTTAGTGGGCTAGCCCACTTGGTTAAATTGAGCATCCCATTTAAATTTTAATATTTCCATTTTTGGTAGATAAGACCCACACAAATAATTAATGTATCTCTGTAGGATCCACACACAACACTAATACAACTACCCATTTTAAATTAAATATTTTTTTTACTTACTACACATTAAAATATTACATTTCTTAATTTACGAGTAAAAAACAAACGTAAGCATTGAAACGGAATAAAAGGAGTATGGATTTTACTTTTCTGGAGTTTTTTTCTTTTTACAAGATTATACAATTAGTTTTCTGTGAAAACTAAAACAAAAAAAAACAAAAACAAAAAAAACAAAACAAAATAAAAACACTAACTTAGCAAAATTCAAAACTATACACTAGTGTCAAAATCAATATAGCTATGTCTCTCTCATAGAATAAATAATACTCTTGCATAAAGTTGTACATTTTTTTCATTCAGTCATCTTATAATACCTTTTATCCTCCAAAAAAAAAATAAACTTTATCCAATACCTTCAAAAATTACTTTAATTTCAAATTTTTCATTTTTTTTACCATCATAACATTAATTTACATTTTATTTATTATCTAAAAATAGAGAGGATTACTACTAGATACATAAAAAACTCTTAATTACTATGAGATACAAACATACAAAAGTATTACTACTAACTACAAAAATATATAGTGATATTCAATATTACCCCTATAAATGTGCTGCACATAAATGTTGTGTGCAACAAGTGTTCGTGTGCAGCAAGGGATGTGCAGTAGAATAAAAGTGTGTGCAGCAAAAAATGTGATGGTCCGGCGGAGCTCCGGTGGCGGCAGTCAACTGTCGGTCAACGGTGGTCAATGGCCGGTCAACTACTGGTCAACGGCGGTTAACGGTGATTCGGCGGGTGGGTGGGTGAGGGGTAGGGTTGGTGGTTTAAAAGTGTATGGGTTTAGGGGTATATTTGGTATTTTACTTTAATATTATATATATAATAATTATTATTTTAAATTAATGTATCTAATAGTAATTAGGGGTATAAAGTGTGTACCTAGTAGTAATTAATTCCTAAAAATATAAAATACAAAAAAAATTAATAAAGTTGAATAAAAAAATAAAAAATCTTAAGTAATATAGAACAATAAAGGTGAAACTTGTTAGGTGACGGTGAAGGAATATACTTTTTTTCTACCATCGAAAAAGATTGAAAATCCTAGCTATCCTAAACCTACCTGCTAAATTATAAAATAGACTAAATAACTAAACCTCAAACCCTAATTTTTTCCTTTAATTAAGAATATTGTGATTAATTTACCCTAAAACAACAAAATACACCTTTTAGCACATTAGAAGATAACATATGTAAATTTATTTATACATTTATTTATTTATTTATTATCATTATATATTTTTTTTATTTGGTGGGTGTATCTTGACACTATATTCTATTGGTTTTGGACATTAAACAACATCAATAAATGTTAAGAGAGCCATTTTACATAACTGATTCTACCAAATTTTGTTTATACCTATGGTCCGTTAATTAATTCGTGCCCTCCTCAATTTTTTGTTTTTAATTTTATCATTATATTAAAAAGAATATTGTACCCTAAATCCTAGGATGAAATATACACTAAATCATAAAGGTAAAATTACAATTATACCTTAAACTTTAAATTCTAAATTCGCGGGTAAAATATATCTTAAACTCTAAGGTAAAATATATCTTAGACCACAAATGTGAAATTATAATCATACTCTAAATTTTAGAAGTGAAATATACGCTCAACCATAAGGGTTAAAGGGTGAAACTCCCATTATTATATACTAAAAACTAAACCCTATTGGTGAATATATCTTAAACTACATGGCTAATATTACAATTGTATCATTATAATTAAACCTAAATTTTAAAGATAAATAACAGGAGTAAACTACATATGCCATAAACTATTATGAATAAAATATATCAAGTACTCTTAAAATTAAATTAAAAAAAAAAACCAAAAATCAATTTATGGAGTCAGCGAAAAAGCAGTTCTACTATTTTGATTTGGTAAACACATATTGCTCATTAGGTATATGTTTTTCTAATTATTGACGTTTAAGATTTGTTGCACGTAAGTTTGGACCCAAATTTGCACAACATATGAATCAGTATAACTCAATAAATTTCGTAGCTATTGGTTATAGATTATACTAGTATAGAACTCGTGCGATGCACATGATAACTTTTTTATTTAATAAGATAATTTATTAATATAATTATTAATATATAAAATTAATTATATGTATTTATAAAACTGATCATGTGAGTATCTTAAAAGTAAAAATACATGTTTATAATATTTTTTATTTAAATATAATAAAAATTACGTATGTATCAATTACATATGTAATAAGCTTCTCATTATAAATCTTGTGCATAACGCTAATCTCTAATCCATTTTTCTGAGAAATATTATTGAAACACCAATTTTAACTTTCACTAATGATTCAAAAATTCAAAACCTCTAATTATATTATAAAAAATCTAAGATAATTGAGTTTCTAATTTGTGTTGGACTTTCTCCTAAACATACAAATACTATAAAAACTCAAATACTATTTACATGACTAATAATTTGTTTTTAGGCCTTTTTTAAGCCGCATGTTTGGTTTATCTTATTGACTTATGTCATATTTTTATGTTTCTCTCCTCTCCTCCTTTCATATTTTTATTTATCTTTTAATAAAATTACATTTATTGGCCTATTTACATGGGACTAATAACAAAATATAGTTACAATTTGTCTATACTATTTTTTATTAGTCAAATAATGTGTTATAACGATTTTCTCTTCAAAATGTTTCATTTCTCTAAAATCAAATTCATATTCAAATGAATTATTCTAATGATAATTATAATTTTATCACCAATATCTATAATTTTAATATATATTTTATTTATTTATTTTAACAACACCTTCATCATAATTATTACCTTTCCATCTATAATCTCCCAACTTTAAATCTAATTAGAAAAATACCTAAATTTTAATTATTCTGCTTCAATTAAACTATCTTACCATAAACTCATATTCTTCCTAACTTTTAAAATATGACAATCTTTCCATAAATATAATAAATTAATGATTCCAAAAATAATAATATCATTCCAATAAACAAATTGATCAAAGTAGTCATAATTAAATCTTTTCGCAAAATAATTATTTTTAACCCAAAAAGTAATCTCCAAATGCACTATGAACTCTCATTGATTAATAAAAAAATATTTAAATTTAAACATCAAAACAAAAGAATTTTTTATTATAAAGATTAAGTAATTTGAGATATAAATAAAAATTAATAAAAATCAATAATACAAAGAAATAATAAATAATAGATATAGTGATTATAATTCATTCAGTGTGTTCATAAGATTTGCTCACATTGATTGATATTATAATAGATAGATGGTAGATTTTAGAATTTATTGATTAATGCATAATTAAATTCATTCGTGTAATATATATTATTAATAATATAAGAAATTTATAGCATTGAGTGCTACATTGAATGGAGTAACAGTAGAAAATTATATATTTAGATTTAATCCCAAAATTTATATATTTAGAGGTAGATATTTAGATTTAAACCCGAAATTTATATATTTAGAGGTAGATCCGTAGATCTAAATTTATAATAGTTGAAATTTAGAAATTTGATGTAAAAATTAATATTAGATAATTCTAAGTTATGATAATTAATTGATAAATAAAATAAGTTTAAATTTAAACATTGAAACAAAATAAATTTTTATTACGAAGTTTAAATAATTTAAGACATAAATTAAAAATAATACTCCAGTAATAATAAAATGAAATAATTAATAAAATAATAGTGATTATAATTCATTAGTTGTGTCCATAAAATTAGCTCACATTATAGATAGATTGTAGATTGTAGAATTGATTGATTAATGCATAATTAAATTCATTCATGAAATATATTATTAATAATATAAGAAATTTATAACATTAGATAAGTGATGTATTGAATGGAGTAATTGTTTAAATTTATATGTTTAGATTTAAACCTGAAATTTGTATATTTATAGGTAGATCCGTAAATCTAAATTTATAACCATAGAAATTTAGAAATTTGACGAAAAAATTAATATTAAAAATAAGTCTAAGTTATGATAATTAATAAATAAAATAATTTTAAATTTAAACATCGAAACAAAATAAATTATTAGTACAAAGATTAAATAAATAGAGACATAAATGAAAAATAATAAAAAGTAATAATAAAATTAAATAATTAATTTTATTATAATAATAGTGATTATAATTCATTAAATGTGTTCATAAGATTAGCTCCCATTAATTGGTATTATAATAAATATATTGTAGATTTTAGAATTGATTGATTAATGCATAATTAAATCCATTCAATATATTATCAATAATAGAAGAAATTTATAACATTAGATGAGAGTTGTATTGAATTGAGTAATAGTACAAATTTATATATTTATATCTAAATCTGAAATTTATATATTTAGAGGCAGATTCGTATATCTAAATTTATAACAGTAGAAATTTAGAGGGAGTAATAAAATAATAAATTCATATCTATCCATTAGTTAAAAAAATCAAAAGAATTAGCAATCAATCTAATCTAGATTAAATTTTACATATTTAGATTTAATCGATAATAATAAATAGATCCTTAAAATTAATCACATAAAATCTATTTAAATTTCATATATTTCTTAATTGATAATTTTAATGATTTTAATATATAAAATGTGCACCAAATATATATTATCTCATTTACCTTATTTTTTTAAATATAGAAAATTAACTTATTTACTTTATTTTTCTAAATATAGAAAATTATTTGTGTATATTAATAATTAATTTATTACCTCATGTACATTATTTTTCTAACTATAGAAAATTAACTTGAGAAAGTAAATAAATATTAAAATAAATAAATTAAAAAAATCTAAGAAATATGAAAGTGTTATATTATTAAGAAAGAAAAAAACATAAAAAATCCACATCATCGTTAAAAACTCTTAAAGATACATAAATACGGTTTAAATTATTACAATTAGCAAAGATTTTATGAAATTCTCTCAATTTTTTTATTGATTTGTTATTTGTGTGATGCAATATTGTATGTAGTTTTTATTCTTTTAATAATATTTTTGCATAGTTTAGAATGTAAGTATATAATTTTTGTTTATGTGAACTTTTTTTTAATTTTCAGATTTTATCCATTTATTTTTCGAATGTAATTGGTGCATTATTATTTTAGTAATTTTATGTTCATTGAAACAATTTTTAAATATTACTTTCTTATAAATTATTTACATTTTATAGAAATATAAATTTTATATATAATCACGTAGTAGGAATGTTGAAAAAAAAAATTTAAGAGCATCAAAAAATATATCATAAGACACTAATTAAACTAAAAATTTATATTTAAATAATGCTCAATTTAATAAATAAATAAAATATAATTTTACATGTAATTAAATTTAGTGAAACTATAAATAATAAACCAAAATAAAAAAAATGGATCACAATAAATTATGATTCATGAACATAAAAAAAATGAATACTTAGACCTAGAAAATATATTAAAAATTATTAAGGAATGAAATAAAGTACATGAATCATTATTATATAGAATAAAATATGAAATATTCACGATTATAATAAAATGATAATCTCATAACTAATCAATCGAGTTGGTAACTAATATTTTGAATTTTTTCTTTAGTTTATACTTTTCTCTCTCTCTTTTTTGGTCTCCTCGAGCTTATACCTTCCTAGGAGGAGAAACTTCCATGATGCAATACATATTTTACTAAATTTAGTACAAAAATAAATAAAATTTGTGGAGATGAACCTCATCAAAATAATTCTCTAATCTAAAAATTATTAAAAACATAATAAGTAAAATAATTACAAAAGCATATAATGAAATTATATCACTATATAAATGTTTAAAAACAAAATAAAAGCATAAAAATTTGTAATACTCCCTTTCTTTTGATTGACTCTTAACATTTTCTTTGTAAATGAGAAAGGAAAAGAAATGAAAAGAGATTAGTGAAGTGAGTTATCCAGATAGAGAATGAGGATGTGAAATAAAATATTATTGTATTTTTATCCCATTAATTCAAATATATTATACACAAAAAAATTAAATGCTACTTAAATTATAATAAAATCAGTATTAATTAATTTTAAATGGGTCAACAATTTATTATTGATTGATTACCATTAAAAGAAAGAGAATATTCAATTTAGGAAACATGAACAAATTAAAAAAAAAATAGAAAAATTATATGTCATCAAACACAAAATAATAAATAAATAAATAAATAAATGTTATTAAATTATAATAAAACAGTATTAATTTTAAATGGGTCAACAATTTATTATTGATTTATTACCATTAAAAGAAAGAGAATATTCAATTTAGCAAACATGAAATTTTTTTTTAAAAAAAAGAGAAAAATTTCATGTCATCAAAATGGACTCTCAAGCATGCCACATCAGTGTACAAAAATGTTCTAATAGTATAAAGATGTAATAAAAAATAAAAAATAAAAATAGAAATAGAAATTAAAATTATCTTATGCAAGGAAGTTTGTATAAAGAATATATATTTTTTAAATAATGTAATTTAATTAAATTGAAATTATTTTAAATGTCAATACATATTAATGAAATAAAAAAAAGAAGGTGTTTGTCATATTTTTTTAAAGTCAAATGTTGAAACGTATATTAAAATTTAATAAGTTAAAAAAATATATATTGTAAATAATATATACATTATATTAAAATTGAAAAGGTAATATATATCTTAGAAAATTAATTTAGTGTAGGTATATATCCTAAAAAGAATTTTGATAACTCATAATCTCAATCAAAATTAATGAAAATTGTAAAATAAAAATTAACACAGTAATGGAATTAACTAATTTTTTTTAAAAAAAATTACATGGCATCACCAAATAATTCAAGTTATGCCATATTATCACTTTTAAAAAATAAAATAACTAAATTATCTATAATAATTTATAAAAAGAAAATAACACATCATCATCTCAATCACAATTAAGGAAAGTTTTAAAATAAAAGTAACACATGCATTAATGGAATTAACTAAGATTAAAAAAATTAAATAAAATCAAATAAACCTAAAAATTACATGTCATCACAAAGGAAATCTAGCTATGCCACATCATCCATAAAAAACTGTCGTATTAAGATTAGCTTCAAATAAAGAATTTAGGGCATGCAACTATATATTTTATTTTATTTTATTTTAATTAATTTTTATTTTTGTTAAAGATATGATATATTTTTATTTATATTAAAAATTATTCATTAAATAATTTATTTGGGTGATTATTACTCTCTCCGTCCGTCCAATAGGTATACATTTGTTTTTTGCACGTGGATTAAGGAGTATTATTATTTAATGTGTATTAGATAGTTGTATTAGTGAGGTGTGTGAGACCCAAATATTAAATGTATTAGTGATGTGTATCCTATATTATGATCATCATCTGTATATCCTATATTATGAGAACACTTGTGAGACCCATCTCATTAAATGATTTCATTAAAATTGATAAAAATAATAATATTTTGATAAAAAAATAATACACGAATTTATAAAAAATAATAATGATACAATAAATTATAGGATAGGTCTTGGGTGAGATCGTCTCACTGATCTTCTTATGTGAGACGAATCCTATTCTATCCATTAACGTAAAAAAATAAAAAATAAATAAAATTTAAAGGAAAACAAGGCCCTGTTTGGTTAATTAAGTAAAAACAATTTTAGGGGCGGCAAGTAAGCGACCTTCACGCAAACAGGAAATCACGACATTTATTTCAATTCAATAATTAATTTTCACTTTTTTTAAAAAAATTATTATCTATTATCTATTATTATTGTTAATACTCCCTCCGCCCCATTGATAAGTGTCTATTTTGCCATTTTGCTCCGTCCAATATAAAGTGTCAATTTCCTTTTTTGGTTGATGTGACAACACACAATAATACTATTATACTCGACCCATTATACATGGGACTCACACTCAACACAAATACAATTACCCACTCCACATTAAAATATTATTTCTCTCACCTCATTACACTTTAAAATATTACACTCGTTAATCCACGTGCAAAAAGCAAACGGACACTTATCAAGGGGACGGAGGGAGTATTAATTATTCTATAATAATAAATATTATTAGTATTATTTTTTAGATAATTTGATTATTCTATTATTATCACTTTGTTTTATTCAGTATCACTTTATACTAAAAATGTTATCACTATTTATTTATTATACGAATAGTTCATAAATAATATAACTAAATGGTTATCACTTTTTGTTTATCATGTATCACATTTTTTTTTTAAAAATACTATCACTTTTTATTATTCCCGTAAATGATACTTCGTGAAATAATTCAATTATACGAATATCACTTTTTTTAGATTAAGAATCACTTTTTATTAAAAATATTATCACGTTTTATCCATTCTATTAATTATTTATAAAATACACTTTGATAATTAGTTATCACTTGTTATTAAAGGTGTTACCACTTTTTGTTTAAAATGTTATCACTTTTCATTCATATTATAAATTGTTCATGTAATAGTTCACATCACTGTTATCACTTTTCATCGATTGAGTATTACATTTTATAAATTTATAATATTTAAATAAAAAATAAATTAAATAAATAATAAATTTAAATTAATAAAAAATTTAATTATAAAAATATTATCTATAAAATAACATTATATATATAAGAAATATATATATATATATATATATAAAAGACCTAATTAATTTACTTTTGGAACTAAATTTTCAATTTTCAAATTTGACTACAACCAAACAGGACCCTTAAAAATATAATTAATGAGTTAATGGATGATTCGTCTCACATAAGGGGATCCGTGAGACGGTTTCACCCAAATCTTTTCCTAAATTATATGAAGTTTATGTAATTTAATTTTACTAAATCTTAACTTAGAACATGGAATTGATCAATAACATAATTAAACATTTTCACAACAATGTATACATTTTAAATCTAGAAAAAAAAACTGAAAACAAACCTGAATATTAAAATATAGTATTATGAGTAGAATTATATATAAATAATAAAATTTCATCAAAAGGTGAAATAAACTACTCCTTTCATCCTAAAATATATATATGTTTTTTTACATGGAATAAATAAATATTACTCAGGTGTAGTAAGATAGGAAAATAATATTTAATATAAGATAAATAGTTGTTAATGTTATGTGTAGGTCCCATAGATATATATTACTTGTTTTGTGTAGTAACTATCTACCAAAAAAGAAAACATAACTTATTAAAGTGGGACGCTCAAAATGGAAATGCGTAACTATTATTGTGGAACAGAGGGAGTATTAACCATTGAAAGAGTTGGTATATGTGTATTCGGGTGCACATGTGCACCCATATGTGTATTGATTTTTATATGTATTTCTTAATAAATGAATAAAATTTTTTATATTCAATTTTTTATTAAAAGAACTAACATAAAATTTGCTAACAAAATGTATAAGTTCTTATTCATTAATATATACTCTTCCTAGTCACATTATAAGAGTTGCATTTATTGATTGCACGGAGAATAAGGAATATACTCCTTCCGTTTCTTTGGAAGGAGACTTTTTCTTTTTGCATGAAAATTAAGGGATGTACTAATATTTAATGTGTAGATGAGGAGAGAGAAATAATATTTTTGCACGTAGATTAAGAGATATAATATTTAAGTGTAAGTCTTGTGTGAGACCGTCTTACGTGAAATCATTTTACACTTTTTAAAATAGTTATCTATTTCCCTATAAAATGTCATCATTTTTTATTTATGCTGTAAATTGTTAATAATATAATATTATTACTTTTCATTAATTGAGTACCACATTTTATTAGAGAGGTTATTACTTTTTTATCCGTCTCATGTAAGGGCTTACATGAGACGATCTTACATAAATCTTTGCCAATATTTAATGTGTAGATGAGGAAAGAAAAATAATATTTTAATGTATAGTGGGTATGTATTAGTAGTGTGTGCAGATCCCATGGAATATATATTAATTGATTTGTGTAGGTTCTATTTAATATAAAAGGGGATGCACTCTTTGTATTAGGACAGACGAAAAATGATAAAATGCGCTCTTTTCAGTGGAATAGAGAGAATAGTATGTTAATGTGTTGTGGGTTGAGATAGATATATTAATATTGTGTGTGAGCCACATAAAGATATACTCCATCCGTCCACTGATAAGATATCTATTTTGCCATTTTGGCCGTCTACTCTTAAGGTATCTATTTTTTTCTTTTTTAGTAGAAGGGCCCCAAACATATCAACCACTCACTACTAATACAACTACCCACTTTATATAAAATAATAACATTTCTTAATTCATGTGCAAAAACAAATGAACACGTTACGGACGAAAGGAGGGAATATTAATTATTAGGCAAAGACTTGTGTGAGATCGTCTCACGTAAGGATTTACGTGAAACGGCTAGAAAGTGACAACTTTTATACTCCTTCCATCCCAGCTTAAGAGGGTCATTTTTCCATTTTGGTCGTTCCACCCAAAGAGTCCCCTTTCATTTTTTACACACATGGGACCCACACACCCCCTCTAATACAATTAAAATATGGGACCCACACTCCTACTAATACAACTACCCACTGCATATTAAATAATAATACTCCTTAATCTACGTGAAAAAAAGCAAATGGTCCTCTTACGCCGGGACGGAGGGAGTATAAAAAATTAATAATAAATTAATGAAAAGTGATGATGTTATTTCATAAACAATTTATAGTATTAATAAAAAATGATAACATTTTATAGTAAAAGTGATAACGTTTTATAGCGAAAGTGATAACTATTTTAAAAAGTGAAAAATATTCTCACGTGAGACGGTATCATGTAAGACATACCCTAATTATTATGTGTGGAATCTATTTATTTATTAAAAAAACAAATGTAACTATTGTAATGGAATGCTCTAATTAATAAAATATACCTCTTATAATAATTAATCAATATATAAATTCTAAACAAAAACACAAATTTAAATTTCGTTCACCCAAATGCACGGGAGAAACTGCTTAAAAATAAATTTATGTATCAGTGAAACAAATTATAAACATAAAAATAAATTAGTCATAAGTCATGACAAAGTGATACCCAGTACATTACCAATTATTATGATCACAAACCCAACACGCAACAAAGGAAATTGTTAAAATTATATACATTATGATAAAATCATTATCACTCATTACAAACAAAAGAAAAAATGATTACTTTATTTTGAAATGATATTGACATTCGGTCGACTTCATCATTTACATTATAAGTTTATTAGTCGTATATGGAGTAAGTCATTATCGAGAGCGTTTAAATGATTAAAACTTATATCTTGCCCCAAAATTTTGCATTTTTTAGATATATCCTTTTATCATTAAATTGTATACATTTTACTATAAGAATGTGCCCTCTTCATTTTTTGAAAAAAAAAAATTAATCAAACATTTATACTATTATTATTATAATCGATATTTTCATTAAAAAAATATAACCTTATTAATTAAAGTATATATTATTTAAAAAAACTCTTGTACCATTAAATATTTTGTACACCCGAGGATTCAAAAAACCAACTCCATTTAGTAACTAACTATTTCACTGTTAAATTAGGCTAATACGTCCGATGAAGCCAACTTTAATGAGAGGGATTAACCATGCCTTTGAGAACTTATACATTAATAAATAAAAATATATTGTACTTTGATAAATAAAAATTTATAAGCTTTGCTAGAAAAAGAATTTAGTGAATTTTTTTGTTAGTTCTTTTAATAAAAAAAATTAATATAAAAAAATTATACATTTATTAAGAATCACATACTCCCTTTGTCACACAATATTAGTTACATATTTTCAATTTGAGTGTTCTTCCTCAATAGTTACATTTCCCATTTTGGTAAATGGGACCCACACAGAACAATTAATATATTTTTATGAGGCTCACACATAACACTAATATAATTATACACTACATTAAAATATTATTTCTCTCACCTCACTACACATGTCACGCCCCAGTTTTCAATAAATAGAAAGGGAGATTTATTCACAATTCTTTGATAATATTAACCTTCAATGCGGGCGTGAATCATAAAGTAAAGTTAATAAAATATCATAAACAGTGAAAATTATACAAAAGTATATCATTAGAATTTATATAAAAAGATTTTGGCGCAGCGCATTAATAAAAAAGGCTTTCACGCAACGCATCCGCCTGGGTATGCCGTCGCCACCTCAACCTGAAATGAGTTTGGAGTGAAAAGGGTAAGCGTGTGAAATACACTCAGTGGATTAACTTAAATGATTGCACAGTTAAAAATAAATATATATGCCAAATATACCATAAGATGTAACACATGTCAATTTAATGAAATAATTTGCACGTTGTCATTCGATAACTCATTGAAAATATTTTAGACCGAATCGTCATCCAATAACTTGTGTTAGTTGGTATATGTGCACCGAGCCGTCACCCCAGTGCGATGTTAGCATACTTTGAAATACATTTTAGTACTGAACCAACGTAGCCAGTAACTTGTGTTAGTTGGTATATGTGCACCGAGTCGTCACCCCGTACAAATGTTAGTAAAAAAATATTTGTCATCAAACTAAAAACAGACATGACACATAACATGATATATATTTTTGTATCAAAATATTGAAGTTTTGAAAATATGAAATTATACCGTGAGGTGAGTTTCTTCCCAACTTTCTCATTTTACGTCAAAACTCAAAACTAATTATACCTTTGTGATCCTCGTGAGGAGAGCTTTAAAACAGACTAAAATATCAAAGCTAACTCACACCGAAACAAAATATGTCATTAAAGGGGTTGAAACTTTGACGGATCTTTTCTAACTCAAAATGACATCTATTTTATAAAAGAATTATATAGATTTGAAATTTACGCTTCGAGACGAACATTTTGATATATAATAGGAAAAGAATAAATCACAAAGTGAATTGATCACTTGTAAAGCCGTGTGTATATATATATATATATATATATATATATATATATATATATATATATATATATATATATATGTATGAATGTGTTGGTTGTCTATATATATACATACTAAATTTGGTGGCAAAGTTTGATCACATCACTCACACACGTCACTATTTTATTAACTTTATTTTATGGTTCACGCCTGCATTGAAGGTTAATATTATCAAAGTATTGTGAATAAATCTCCCTTTCTATTTATTGAAAACTGGAGCGTGACAACACAGCAAAATACTATACTATTCATTAATCCCCCATGTAAAAAATAAATGTAACTATTATTGCGGGATGGAGGGAGTGTACACTATTGAATAAAAATTAAACAAATACTTGTGTGAGATCGTCTCACGTAAGGGCTTAAGTGAAACGGATAAAAAGTGATAAAATCGTTACTGAAAAGTGATACTCAATCGATTGAAAAGTAATAATGGTGGAGTGAACTATTTCATGAATAATTTATAGTATAAATAAAAAGTGATAACATTTTATAGTGTAAGTAGTACTCCCTCCGTCCCAACTTCAACTTCACACTTTTCGTTTTGGTCAGTCTCAAATTCAACTTCACACTTCCAAAAAAGAAAAAAAAAACTAATTAATATCCCTCCAACATACTTTAATTCCAAAATTTTCATCACCTTTTTAACACACATAACTTAATTTATCATTTATTACCAAAAAATACCATACTACCCCCAAAGTAAGTCAAAAAGTGACTTTTCTTAAACTCCGTATCTACAGTAAACGTGAAGTTGAATTTGGGATGGAGAGAGTAATATTTTATAACGAAAGGGATAACTAATTACGAAAGCATAAAATGATCTCACCGTGAGACGGTCTCTGGTCTCACACAAGACTTGCCCTAAAAGTTAATACAAATATGAGTATACACGTTTATTGTATCATATTGTTTAAGAAAAATTGTATTTTTTGATTGATTTTGTTGACTTTAGAGGGTATTGTAGTATTTTTAGATAATAAAAAAATACTCCTATAAAGTAATAATATGTGTGTGTGAAAAATAGTGACAAATTTGAAATTAAAGTAACTTTTGTGGATTTTGGATAAAGTTATGTTTCTTTTTTTTAAATTATGAAGAGTTTTGTGGGACAAACAAATGAGAAAAATGTGAAAGGTTTTGTGGGACTGAGGGAGTATAACTCTTTTGAGAGGAGAACATTCTAAAAAATAATACTCCCTCCATCCCGGGCAAAGGCCCTCATTTACTTTTTGCGCGTATATTAAGGAGTACTATTATTTTATGTGTAATGGGTAGTTGTATTAGTAGTGAGTGGTGGGCCATACATGAGTCCTTTTACTAAAAAAGAAAAATGGGGACATTTGACTGAGAAACCCAATATAGTAAAATGAGGACCTTTCGGTGGACGGAGGGAGTACTCATTTCGTGTGCTGATAAAATATTCATTTTGCTATTTTGATTGTCCTTTTTAAAGGTTTTTATTTTTCTATTTTTGTATTTCCTCCATGCCAAAGAATTTGTGACATTTTCATTTTTGGTTGTCTCGCAAAAGTTGTCATATTTTCTTTTTAAATATGTGGAACCCACCAAAATAATTAATCTATTCATGTGGGGCCCACACACACCACTAATATATCTACCCACTACACATTAAAATATTATATCCTCAACCTACTATCTATTAAATTATTATACTCATTAATCTTCATGCCAAAAAAAAATGTTACATCTTTAATGGGACGGAGGGAGTAAAAAGAAACCCTTACATTATTACAATTATTCACTCTATATAAAATAATGATACTCCCTCCGTTCCACAAAACCCTTCGCACTTTCCTCATTTATTTGTCCCACAATACCCTTCACACCCCAAAAAAGGAAAAATTACTTTGTTCAACAATCTCAAAAGTTACTTTAATTTCAAATTTTCACTCTTTTTTCACACACATATAATTACTTTATACTTTTTTATTACCTAAAAATACTACAATACTCTCAAAAGTCAATAAAATTAGTAAAAAAGTATAATTTTTTAAACAACGTGAAACAATAAACGTGAAGCGTATAATGAGACGGAGGGAGGGAGTACATCTTAATTCACGTTAAAAAAATAAATATTTACGGTATTAATAAACGGAGGGAATTACCAACATTACAAAGAGATAAACCAGAAGACACGAAGATCCATTTTAGTTTCCCTCGTAAAAGAAAACCGAAATTGGGAGATTGTGGGAGCGGAATTATTGAGAAAGTTAGTTGTGTGGTGGGAAAGGTGGATGTCAGTGGGATACTGTGATGGGTGCAATATTGGATGGTTCCACGATGACAGCTGTCATCAATTTTGGGATTCTCTCATCATCCCATCTTTTCGAACAATAATTCACATGCTATGCTTTCACCTAACATACTTTACCTCACCCTTATCCATTCACATCATATTCCTTCGTCTCCATGACTCTATCTAACTTCTCCAGCGGGTGGGTACTAATATCATTTCCACTCTATTTAGTTAAAATTTAATCACAAATACTCGTATATATCAGTTTATGTAAATAATGATTTTTTCATATTCTAAGCCCTCTTCATTCCAATCCTATTATACATTGTGTATTGTTATGTGTTTGAATTAAAAAGAAAAGTAGTGTTTATAAGTGTGTGATGTAAACCCGATTTATAAGAGACTAACTTAAATTTATTATCTTACTCCTTCTATCCCAGGATAAGATATACTCCCTCCGTCCCACCTAAACGTCATCGGTTATTTTTTGTGTGTTTTTTGTGCGTAGATTAAGAAGTGTTATTCTTTTATGTGTAATGAATTGTATTAGTAATGAGTGGTGGACCACATGTGGTACCTTTTTACTAAAAGTGAAAAATGTGGATATTTGGATGGGACGCTTAATATAGTAAAATGAGGATATTTCGATGAGACGGAGAGAATACATTTTTTTACTACAAATTAAAATGTTATTTCTCTCATTTCATTGTACATTAAAATGTTATACTCCCCCCGTCCCACGTATTTTTACCCACTTTCCATTTTGGGGTGTCCCATATATTTTTACCCATTCCATTTTTGGCAAAAATACATAATATTTTATTACCTACTTTTTACAATCTCAACAACTTTAACTACTTTTTTACACTTTATTCATCATTCCCAACAACTTTATTCACTTTTTCTTTTTAAATTACTAATTTATCCCTACTTTTTCTTACATTACATATTAAAAAAATAAAACGTCTTAATCTCCGTGCCCGTACAAATGGGTAAAAATACCCGGGACGGAGGGAGTATTAAGTATGGGGCGGAGGGAGTAATTGTTAATGTATTCATTTTTTTACATGTAAATTAATGAGTGTTACTCATTTCGTTCCATACTTAACTGTATCGACACTGTAGATACGTACGTAGTTTGAAAAAAATAATTTTTGACTTGACTTTTTTTTAAGAAGTATTGTGATATTTTTAAGTAATAAATAAAATATAAAGTATGTTACGTGTGTTGGATGAGAGTAATATTTTTAAAATTAAAATGACATTTTGAGGTTATGGATTAATGTGACGTTTCTTTTTTTGATAGAGAGAATAGTGTGGAACAAATAAAAACAGAAAGTGTAAAGATAAATATGAAAGAATATGAACACTATTTTTTTAAATACAAGTACTTGTAGTAATGAATATGATGGTAAAGCCCTCTTTATAGGATAAATAAATACCCCATAGTAGGATTTGACGTTCATAATTGGAAAAATAAACATATTGACGGTGAAGAAAGAGAAGGCTTCCTCCGTTTTTTTTTTAATGATTACGTTTGATTTTTGTACGTGATTAATAAATACTCCCTCCGTCCCCCAAAGTATTTCACACTTTCCTTTTCCATCCGTCCCTCAAAGTATTTCACACTTTACTTTTACTAAAAATGGTAATGAATACACTATAATAATACTTACTTTTTACACATATCCCAACAAAATACTCACTTTTTCACCCATTCCAATAACTTTACACACATTTTTCATTAAATTAACTAAAATATTTATTCTCTTTCTTACTTTATACTTAAAAAGTCAAATTTTTCTTAAACTCCGCGCACACAAATACGTGAAATACATTGGGGGACGGAGGGAGTATAATATTTTAATATGTATTGAAGTAAGAGATATAATATTTTAATATATAATAAATAATTATATTGATGTTTTAGGTGGATCATATTGAAATATATTTATATCATTTTGTGTCGATTTCATATAAAAAAAATAATAACTATTTAGGTGATATACCCAAATTATAAATCCATTAACACGGGAATGGAGTATATAATTTAAAATTAACGTATAATTAATGTTAAGAATAAAATAAGACTAATAATATAAATGTACCTAAAGATGACATGTGGATGATATAAAACTCGTATAATATTTCCTTTGTCCTTTGTCTACTTTTTATTTTTTATGTTTCATCTATTATACGCATGTATAATAATAGTAATACTATTATATATTTTATCGTCCAAGATAAATGTATCCGTTTCTATATATATGAGATGTTCATTTCAAAAGCATTCTTCTTCATTTCTTAAAACGAAGGCTCTACACTTATAAATTAAAATCTACTATAAAATTACAACTTATAACATTTCTTTATATATATGTGTAAGTTTTTTTTTTTTTTTTTTATATTTAGTTTGAGATTTGGATTTCAAGTGAAATTTGGCATAATTGGGAGAAGAGATATGATGTTTTAATGTTGTTCTCTCTCTTGATTTATATGTTTTTGTAATGTGAAGTTAGTTTTGGTGGAAAGTCCAATACTAGCCCACATTTTATCTCCTGAAATGAGAGAAGTCTGATAAATCGACGGGCTTGCAAATTTTGTTAGAGCTTTCATATAGCTGGCAATTGAAAAAAATAATGACAACTTATTTGACTAGGCTAAAACTTAAGTATTGAAGGGACCTTGTGTTTCCAAATTTTGCAGTTTTAAAAAAAGTTATATCTTTTAGTATTAAATGTTATATATTTTGGTATAAGGATATGTATTATTTATTTTTTAAAAGAATCATTTTTTGTAATTATATATTTATATTATTTATATTTCAACCGATCATTTCAATAAAAAAAAAGTTATACTCTTAATAATTAAAGTGTATATCTTTTAAAATGAAATGCCATACACTTACAAATATTGGGTGCACTCAGGACATACGAGACCAACTCAATTGACTATTCAGTATTTAAAATGATATCCTGTTTGTCTCGTTGAAAATTGTTTTTATTGAGTTTAGTTAGTGTAAAACCTTCTCAATCATATCTTATGTAGAACATGTGATTCATACTCTTTCTAATTATTCTCTTCGTCCCATTTAAAATTACACATCTCTTTTATAAAATATAAAGGAGAGATATAATTTTAAATGAGACAGAGGGAGTAATTAACTTGTGCGTCTTCTTTAATGATTCCGCTCCTCAATTAATGTTACTTTGGTTTTCTTTTTATTTTATTTTATTATTTATTTTTTATTATATTTAAAAAGCCACCTTAACCTAAACTCTAGGGTGAAAAATCATAAAGGTCAAATTATAATTGTATAATTATGAGAATATAATTATAATTTCACAATTGTGTTTTGGGTATATTTATCCCATAAGGATTAGTATAGCATTGTAATTTAAAACTTATCATTTAGGGTATAAGAGTATAATTGTAATTTCATACTTATAGTTTAGGTATTTTATCCTAGTGGTTTAAGACATATTTTACCATTATGTTTTATTATTTATCCTTAGGATTTAGAGTTAATTCTAAGAATATAATAGTAATTTCACCATTATGGTTTAAGGTATATTTCACTTCTATGTTTATGGTATAATTGTAATTTCACTTTTATGATTTAGGGTATATAGAGGTGTTAAACGAGTCGAGCAAGCTCGAGCTCGACTCGAGTACTTATCGAGTCGAGCTCGAGCTCAGCTCATTAAGGTAACGAGCTTATATACAAGCTCGACTCGACTCGAAAAATACTCGAGCGAGCTCGAGTTCGGCTCGTTAAACAAAAAGGTTGAGTTTTCGAGCCATATCGACCCGAGTCGAGCCTAAAATTAAGTAATATTTTTTTATTATATTTAAAATATTTATTTTATTATATATTATTATAATTAAATAATAATTAATAATATTAATTACTCCCTCCGTCCCGGGTATTTTTACCCGTTTGTACGGGCACGGAGATTAAGACGTTTTATTTTTTTAATATATAATGTAAGAGAAAGTAGGGATAAATTAGTAATTTAAAAAGAAAATGTGAATAAAGTTATTGGGAATGATGAATAAAGTGTAAAAAAGTAATTAAAGTTGTTGGGATTGTAAAAAGTAGGTAATAAAATATTATATATTTTTGCCAAAAATGGAATAGGTAAAAATACGTGGGACACCCCAAAATGGAAAGTGGGTAAAAATACGTAGGACGGAGGGAGTATTATTTTTGAGCCTTAATGAGTTTATAAACAAGCTCGAATAGAAATGAGTCGAGCCGAATTCGAGCTTTGTCGAGTCGAGCTTTCGAGCGGCTCGTTTTCCATAACAGCTCTAAGGGTATATTTCACTTATAGAATTTAGGGTACAACTGTAATTTAATCTTTATAATTTAGGGTATATTTCAGTTCTAGAGTTTAGAATTTAGGGTTTCGGATATAATTATCTTTTATATAATTATCTTTTAAATATAATAATTAAAATGAAAACAAAGAAAATTAGAGAAAACAAAAGAACAATAATTGAGGAGGAGTATTATATGTTAATTATTTAGGGGGAGTGAGGACCCATGTTCTACCTAAAATAAATGGAGAAGCCTTGGGTGAGACTTTCTAACGGTGGGATCATTATATATATATTATTTTTTATTTATATTATAAATTATTCATGAAATTAGAATTATTATCACTTTTCATTAAAAATGTTATTATTTTTTATCCATTTCAAATTTTTTTTTCGTGAAACGATCTCCCAGAGTACGTATTTGCCACCTAAAATATACTTAGAGAAGGTTCTACATTAATTAATTGCTCTCTTTATCTAACGAGTGGTACGATTTGTCAAAATTACTTTTTAACGAGCTATCATTTTTTTGCTTTAAATGTGGAGCAAATGTTTGGGCTAATCCGTAATTAAAATAAAGAGTTGTTGTTGTTGTTTTTTTTTTTTTAAATTAACAATTTTGCCTTATTTTATTTGGACATGACTTATTTGACCAGCGGTTTATTTTGCCAAAACTATTTAAAGTTGTGCCAATATATTAATTCAACGCTAACCATAATTCACAAAAGTAAATTATATTGTGGTTTTTCCAACCATTAACTTATTTAATCTTTTGTAAATTGGGTTTACATAATAAACCTTGTAAATTTTATGGTCCCCTTAATTTAAACACCCTAGTAATACATAGAGTATATTGGATTGGAAGGGAGACCACAGAGTTTACAACGTAAATCGGATTTACACAAGTGTTTGTGTTAACTTAATATCAAACCATATATGAATAAAGTTTAATCCTAATAACAAGTCAATTAAATAGCACAGTTCAATGAGCATATACAAGACTCTATTATTATATGTGTGCTTATTCAAATTTCTTTTATGTTGTAGGGAGTGCCAGATTTATCAGATTTTGGAGAATTGAATGAAGTATATGAGATGGGTTATGGATTAGGAGAAGGTTGTCCACCAACCACTATTTTGGTGAAAAAGGAATTTCAGAAGAAGATTATATATCAACTGTCTCCAATAGAGGCAAGTTTTTTTAATTCTATTTCATTCTACTTAAATTTTTTAAATGATGTTTTAAAAAACTCATGATCTAAACCACTGGCTTGTTTAATTAAAAACATAAAATAAAATAAAGTCATATTTTTCAATTCATTTAAAATTTGATTTTTTTTAATCCTTGCTAATCTTGATCGCTTAGCCTGAAACTTGATAGCACTAGCCAAATTTATTTAGCAAGTGGCAAGCTTGATAGTTCGTTAACATATTTAATTTACTCTCTCTATCTTGAACAAATACTTGCGCTTATTATTATTATTTTACGTAAATTAAGAGATATAATATTTTAATGTGTAGTAGATAATTGTAAAAGTATTGTATCTGGATTTATAGAGATAATTACTCCCTCCGTCCGCCGGAAGGTATACATTTTGCTGTTTTGGGCGTCTGCACCAAAGGTATATATTTTCCTTTTTAAACCCATAAGACCCACACACATCAAGACATTTAATATATGGGTCCCACACACCTTATTAATACAACTACATACTATTCATTAAATAATAATACTTCTTAATCTACGTGTAAAAAATAAATATATACCTATTGGTCAGACGGAGGGAGTAATTGTTTTGTGTAGTTGCACCTAATAAAAAGAAAATGTGAATCTTAACTAGAGATAAACCAAATTAATAATGTAAATCTTTATTAGGAACGGAGGAGTATTTTTTTTATATATATTTTTTTTGTATGAGGTCTAATTATTATTAATAAAAGTATTGTGCAAAATAGAATAAAATATTATAGGTAAAAACTTGTTTGAGAACATTTTTTAAGATTTACTCTCTCCGTCTCTTTGATAAATGTTCATTTTTCCATTTTGGTCCGGCCAAATACAAAGTATCAATTTTCTTTTTGGGTTGATGTGACACACACAATAATATTATTACACTCAAGCCATTATACATGGGACCACACTCAACACTAATACAACTACCTACTAAACATTAAAATATTATTTCTCTCACCTCATTACACTTTAAAATATTACACTCCTTAATTCTCGTGCAAAAAGCAAACGGACACTTATCAAGAGGATGGAGGGAGTAATTAATTTTAGGATAATTTTGGAGTGCACCGGCACACCCCCAAGTTTATGGGTGAAAATAGGTAGTGGGTAGTTTTTTTACTTTTAAAAAATTTATTATTTTATTTTTTTAATGGTGGAGATTGAATTGTATATTAATTTAACGGTTAAGATTGTCTAAGTGCAACGGTACAGCCTAATTGGACTCTTAATTTTAATATCTATGCAATGGTAAACATATACTCCCTCCATCCCGCGTTAAGGTTTAGATTTTTTTATTTTAAATTGTCCCAAGTTAAGGTTTACATTTAATTTTTTATCATATTGGGCCCACACAAACAATTAATTATCTTATGTAGGTCCACACACAACATTAATAATATTTGTAGAGTTTTGGGTAAGAAAAGTGTAAAACATATTTTTTTTTATTGAATCAAAATGAGATATATTAAAGTATGTGGTAGAAGCAACCGTTATTCTTTATCAATATAAGAAAGTTTAGACAACTAAAAACCAGTATTAGAAAGAATAATTATTAAAAGTTTATGGAGTTTTGGGGGGGGGGGGGGGAAATAAATGTCAACGTTAATGTAAGACGGAGGGAGTATTTGTTTTAGAATATTTATACTCCTGTTTTTGTGTTGAGAATTAAGGTTCGTTTACATATAGGATTCAACTTTGGCAGCAATGCTACTGAGGCCAGGGCCGGTTCAGGCACTCCAAAAAGCTCAATTTGCATACACCGAAGATGCAGAGGAAGTACCAAGAATATACATCAAAACGACATACGATAACGTTGTCAAACCAGAGCAACAAGAGGCAATGATTAAGAAATGGCCGCCATCTGATGTTTATGTTTTGGAAAGTGATCATAGCCCTTTTTTTTCTGCTCCTTTTTCCCTCTTTGGCCTATTTGTCAAGGCTGCTGTTTCATTTGGATATTGATGTATCTCATTTTACCTTCGAATAACAACATACAATTAGTAATTAATAACATATATGTATTCTTTTATCTCTACTTATTCTCTGATATTTTAAGGTGGTGCTTATTTAAGGTTTTCAATATCAAAATTGAGTTTTTAAAACCCAAACATGTTCTACTTTTAGTTTGTAAATTAAATTTTAAAATCCACACTTGTACCAACTCATGCATTAGCCAACTTATCAATAGTATATGTTCTCAGGATGGGCAATCTTTTAATTCGAAAAAACATTTACTTTTCAACTCTTTATTTAATATACAAATCACATCATGAAATCTCTCTTCTCCTTCATATTTTTGTTGCCTTGCTTAATGGGATTACAGTAGTAATTCAATATTCGTAACTTATTTAATTTTAGGAACTCTACTCATATACTCCATCCATACCCCAAAGTATTGCAAGTATTCTTGTTTGTCGTGTTTAAAAAAAATAGTTTTTAATGTGTTTAAAAAAAATAGTTTTTAATGTATAAAGTAAGAAAGATAAGAAATATTTTATGTGATTTAATGAAAAAGGTATGTAAAGTTGTTGGGATATGTGAAAAAGTGAGTATTATGTTGGGATATGTGTAAAAAGTAGGCATTATTGTCATATATTTTTTACTATTTTAGTAAAAGTAAAGTGTGAAATACTTTAAGGAACGCATTAAAAAGAAAAGTGTGAAATACAACGGGGGCGGAGGAATTAAATATATATATAGGGTTTATTATTAATAGATACGAGTATTAATAGCCTAATTACTAATAGATATATTAATTAAAGTGCCAATTGAAAAAACCACACAATACCACAATTAAATTTTTTTTACAACACTCTAATTACATTCTTTCTCTTCTAACCAAAACTCCCATGAAAAGACCTGTTGTGTAGACATGCATGCATGTTTAATTAAGCAATGCACACATGGAAAGATGAAGTAAGGTAAGCAATGCACATGATTGGAGGGATAGGATCAGCTGGATACATGAGATGAAGATCGTTGGATCATCATGCATCACAGCCGTGCATTGGGAAGGAATCAAAGGTGGTTGATCAGTTAGTTTGTTACAAAACTAACTATCACGCTGGTAGGGTCACGTGGAGTTGTTTTGAGTTGGTTGATCAAGCTAATGCTTGATATATAAGTTAGAATCTTAGTAGAAAACGTGTGAATCAGATCAGTCTTAAGAGAGATCAAATTAGGGTTCATAAGTAAGAGAGTTTTACATCATCTTCATTGCTGTAACTTGTAATCATTATAAGAGTATTCTTCTTCTTAAGAGTGAATGTAGGCTTATGCCGAACCACTATAGATCATTATATTCATCTCGTTTATGTGTTCAATTACAAATCAATACGTGAGTGATCATAAGATAGAAAGTGTGTGAGTTCTTGAGAGGAAGTTCAAGTTCTTGCATTAGTTTCATGAGAATTGGCGAATCTATGGGAAGGTTAAGCCATAGACAACTGATCAGAGAAGAGAATCTTGGTTACAACTACGTTTGATGCGGAAAAGTTCATATATCAGGCAGATTTTAGTTTGTGGAGGATGAAGATGGAGGCCATATTGATTCAACAAGGTCTTGCAGATGAAATCAAGCCTCTTTCAGAAAATCAAGCAGCTGCAGTTGATGCAGTTGCACAAGCGCAAATTAAGATCAACAATATAAGGCTTGAAGTGAAATTGTCTTGTGTTTAAGAGACAAGGCTCTGAGAGAAATTTCAAAATAATGAACAACAAGAGGTATTTGGAAGAAACTAGAAGATCTATATATGGTGAAGAGTTTGGCAAGCCGGCTGTACATGAAGCAAAACTCTACTCCTTCAAAATGATAGAAGATTATTCCATACTTACTCAATTAGATGATTTCAATAAGATCATAGATGATTTAGAGAATATAGATGTAGCTATGCAAAGTGAAGATAAGGCTTTGATTCTACTATCTGATCTTCCTAAATCTTTTGAAAGTTTAAGAGATACATTGTTGTTTGGTAATGTTGAGTCTATCACGATTGATCAAGTTCAATTGGCTCTGAATCAAAAGAATTACACAAGATTTCAGATACTACAGTTGCTGGTGAAGGCCTTGTGGTCAAGAAGCAAAACAAGTGGAATAAGAGTGACAAGAAAGCTGGTGCAGATAAGAAGAAGTTTGAAAAGAACAATCAGAGTGCACCAGCAGATGAAGAAAACAATAATTTCTTCCTTGCAATAAACTTAGTCATTTTAAGAAGCAATGCCACAAGTGGAAAGCTATGGTGGCAAGAAATATTACAGAAAAAGAGGGAAATCAGAAGATACATACCAACCAAGTAATAGAAAACAAAGGCAATAATGATCAAGATTATATTGAGGCTTAGGTTGTTGTCTCAGGCTCAGTAACAGATCAATGGGTGTTGGATTCAGGTTGCACATTCCATATGACATCAATGAAGGACTGGTTACTGAATTGAAGCCATACAATGAAGGATCAGTCTTGTTAAGCAATGATCAAGCCATCAAGATTGAAGGAATTGGTTCTGTAAAATTTAAAATGTTTGATGGAAATATCAAATTGCTGACAAATGTAAGATATGTACCAGGATTAATGAGGAATCTAATATCCTTGGGGATGTTGGACTCTCAAGGGTGTATATGTCAGTTAAAGGAGGCATTCTCGCTATTATGAAAGGGAATTTAGTGGTAATGAAAGGTGTTAAGAGCTCTGATCTTTACTTCCTCGATGGATTAGTAGTGTCTGGACAGTTGAATACTTCACAAGATCAAGAGGATGTTCATTTGTGGCATGGCAGTTTAGCTCATGTAAGTGAGAGAGGGTTACAAGAGCTAGCAAGACAGAAACTATTGAAGACCAGCTTAACTTGCAAGTTGGATCAATGTGAAGATTGTGCTTTAAGTAAGGTAAAGAGGTTGAAGTTTGGTTCTGACAGATAAGCTTCAATATGTTCATACAGACTTATGGGGACCATCTAGAAATCCAAATATGGGAGGAGAAAGATATTTCATATCCTTCATAGATAATTACTCTAGGAAAGTGTGGGTGAAGATCCTAAAATCCAAGGATCAAGCATTTGTTGTATGGATTGGTTGTTGAGTAGAGAATCAAACAGGAAATAAGTTAAAGTGTTTGAGATCAGATAATGGACTTGAGTTTGTTTCAAATGAGTTTAATACTTTCTACAGAGATAAAGGGATCAAGAGATACAAGACTATATCTGAAACTCCACAATAAAATGGTATTGCAGAAAGAATGAATCAAACATTACTTGAAAGAGTAAGATGTATGTTGAGTAGTGGAGGATTTACAAAAGGATTCTGGGGTGAGCTTATGACTACAACTGCTTACCTGATCAACCTATGTCCATCAGCAACCTTAAAATTTAAATCACCAGAAGAGATGTTGTCTAGAAGAACTCTAAAATATAGTCAATTGAGAGTGATATGTTGTCAAGCATACTCTCATGTGAAGCATGAAAATTGGAGCCAAGAGCAGTAAAATGTATTATGGTTGGATACCCCAAAGAAGTTAAAGGATATATGTTGTGGTGTTATGAAACTAACAAGTTTATTGTTAGTAGAGATGTCACAATCAATGAGAAGAAGATGCCATTAGTTGAAAGAAATTCTGTAGTATCAGTTACTACAGATACATCTAAGCCTCAGGTGTAGCAAGCAAGAAAAGAAGTTTAGCAAGACATTAATAAAAAAAAATACTGATCAGAGGAAGGAAGGGAGCTCAACTAGTTCAAATGGCTCAAGGTATGATTTAAGTACTTATCAACTTGTCAGAGATAGGGTTAGAAGACAGATCAAATGGATGTCACTACATCATTCTTATGTGGAAGTTTAGAGGAAGATATTTACATGAAGATCCCTGATGGTGTAAGTGTTGAAGATGCTGATAATAAGGCTTGTCTGTTACTGAAATCCTTATATGGATTGAAACAAAGCCTAAGACAATGGTATTTAAAATTTGATGATTATATTACATTCAATGGATTTAGTAGGAGCTTACATGACAGCTGTGTGTATGTAAGATACAAGGAATGATGTTATACTTATCTACTTCTGTATGTAGATGACATTCTTATACCTTGTAGGGATCAAGCTGGAATAGATGAAGTAAAGTAGATACCTAAATTGGAATTTAATATGAAAGATCTAGGGGAAGCAAAGATGATATTGGGCATGCAGATGGAAAGAGACAGATCAGTAGGAGAGTTAAAGTTGTTCCAAGAATCATACTTGGACAAAGTCCTTAAGAGATATAATATGAATCTCTGTAAGACAGTAGCAACACCAACTAAACAAGGTGTAAAACTATCATTGCGTCAAGGGCCTCAGACATATAAGGAAAAGATAGAGATGAGCAACATACCTTATTCAAGTGCTGTTGGAAGCTTGATGTATGCCATGGTATGTTGCAGGCCAGACCTGACGTATGTGATGAGTATGATCAGCAGATTTATGAGCAATCCAGGTTTACTTCATTGGAATTCAATAATGTGCGCACTTAGATATGTGAAAGGGACCATCACAACAAGTTTAAAGTTTTAGAAAGTGTCAACATGGGATAAGACAGTAGTTGGATATGTTGATGCTGATTATGCAGCAAATCTTGATACTAGAAAATCCCTTACAGGTTATGTGTTCAATCTATTTTGCATTGCAGTGAGTTGGAAGGCAACACATCAACATATAGTGGCCCTATCAACTACAGAAGTTGAATTTGTTGCTCTTACAGAAGAAATCAAAGGAGTGTGGCTGATTGGAATAGTAAGTGAGTTTGACATTCAGCAAGAAACGATTGAGGTGTATTGTGACAATCAAAGTGCAGTACATCAAAATATTAGGGGTATCATGAAAGGACTAAGCAGATTGATGTGAGGTTGTACTTTATAAGGGACATGATACAAAAGGGAGTAGTGGTGGCCAAGAAGATCAAAACTTCAGAGAATCCAGCTGATATGTTTACTAAAGCCTTACCAGTTCAAAAGTATGAACTGTGTAAGCATATAATCCATCTGAATTAAGTAAGAAAGGGAAAAGGTGACCGCAACCTTAAATAGCAGCAAGGTGGAGAAGTTTACAACTTGTGATGATGCAGTCTAAGGTGGAGTATTGTTGTGTAGATATATATGCATGCTTAATTAAGTAATGCACACGTGGGAAGATGAATTAGGGTAAGCAATGCACATGATTGGAGGGATATGATCAGCTGGATACATGAGATGAAGATCGTTGGATCGTCATGCATCACAGCCGTGTATTGGGAAGAAATCAAAGGTGGTTGATCAGTTAGTTTGTTACAAAACTAACTTGCAAGCTGGTAGGGTCACGTGGAGCTGTTTTGAGTTGGTTGATGAAGCTAATGCTTGATATATAAGTCAGAATCTTAGTAGAAAACGTGTGAATCAGATCAGCCTTAAGAGAGATCAAATTAGGGTTTATAAGTAAGAGAGTTCTACATCATCTTCATTGTTGTAACTTGTAATCATCATAAGAGTATTCTTCTTCTTAAGAATGGATGTAGGCTTACGCCGAACCACTATAGATCCTTGTATTCATCTCGTTTATGTGTTCAATTATAAATTAATACGTGAGTGATCATAAGATAGAAAGTGTGTGAGTTCTTGAGAGGAAGTTCAAGTTCTTGCGTTAGTTTCATGAGAAGACTATTAAACTTCTCACCCAAAAATTAAAATAGTTTTAACTACCCATACTAACCACCGCTGGCACCGTCACCGACCACCGCCTACCGGCCGCTGCCATCAACCTACACCGTAATCGATGTGGGTACGGATCCTTATGGGTGACCTACACCGAAACCTACATCGGAACCGATGTGGGTACGGACCCGTGTGGGTGACCAATACCGAAATCGATGTCGGTGGACCCATGTGGGTGACCTACATCGGAACCAACACAGGGGATACATTGGGTATTGGGTTTGAATAGTAGGGGTAAAAATATCCAAAAAAGTACAAAAGTTTAAAATAGATAACAAAAAAAAAAGTGTTGGTAAAGTTTTTGGACAATGAAATTTGTGTATTATTTCAATTCTCCCTTAATCTAATATAATTACTGTTAAATACTTTTTTTTTTATCATCATTACCCTTA
Organism: Pogostemon cablin; assembly: GCA_023678885.1. Classification (NCBI taxonomy): domain Eukaryota; kingdom Viridiplantae; phylum Streptophyta; class Magnoliopsida; order Lamiales; family Lamiaceae; genus Pogostemon; species Pogostemon cablin. Next base: position 20,053,776 of record CM042979.1, on the reverse strand, counting down.
AACCTTTGCAAATATATATATATATATATATATATATATATATATATATATATATATATATATATATATATATAATAACACACTTGATTTTCCATAAAGATTTGAAATTTAAATTTCTCAACCAAATATCGGAGTAAGTATATTCACCAAGTTCACATTTATGTTCATCCAAATAATAAACTAGTCTATTCACCAAACTGTGTAAGTATATGGACAGGTGTAGTTAAACTGCACACCTTCGTACCTTAATGTAAAAGAGGGTAAGTGTACAGGCAAGTGTAGAATAACCAGTAAGTGCACATTAGTGTTTATCCAAATATTGAACTAATTTTATTTTCAAAATAGGGTAAAGTTTACAGATGAAGTTAGACTCCACACCTCTGTGCATTACAGTAAAGACTAACTATCTACTATCTAGTCTAATTACACATTGTGCACTAATGTTCATGAATATCGCAACATGTACACCGATGCGCAGAGCAATTTTAGGCCCAAAAACCGGTTACGAAAAAAATATTGGTGAAAAAATAAACATTAAACTAGTTTATTATTGTTGAAACTTTCTCAATGAGAAAAAAATTCGAAAATAGAAAAAAGAGGACTTTGATCCGGCAATATGAAGGGTGTGTTTTGATCGGATGTTTTTCACTCTTTTTGTTCACTCACAAGAATGATTACCTTCAAATGTAAAGGATCAATTGTAGCACATGCGTGACCAAGTTAAATTATCGAATCTATGGGATTAGAGTTAAATAAAATACGCACTAGAAAATTCGCACCACTAATAATTAAGACTAACATTTTCTAGAGTTTGGAAATAATAACTAATTATGCAGAAAATTAAATAGAAAAATAAAATAAATAAATAAGTAGAAGCCACACTCAATTACAGGTGTTTCAAGAGACAAAAACAAGATAGCTTTAGGAAAATTTAGTTTATCATATGAAATAAGACAAATAAACAAGTGAATCAAATTATGCAGAATTTTATAGGAATGATCACTTAAACATGCTAAACCACTCATGATAAGTGAGATTTAACAATTTAAAAAAACATAAATTTCTAGGACCAAATTAATAAGGTACTTCCCTATTCCATCTCTAGGTACTTCATGCTAAATTCCATCTAAGGGTAGAACACTACACTTCCCTTTATACGTAACAAAGAAATTAAATACCCACAACCCCTTATTCGCTTTATAGGCGATTTACATGCAAAATTTCATATAGGCTAGTGCAAGGGATCTATCCTTTTTAAGTACTAAAAGAATTGGATTAGAGTTTCCTTAACTTATTTCTCTTTAATAATGTTCTGCAAAATTATCATCACGATGTCTAAAATCTCAAATAAACATGATAAATTTTCAAACCCTAAAACTATTAAGAGAAAACTAGCCCATGATATTACAAAACAACAACCATAGAAAAATTATTCTTACCCATGAGTCTATGAACCAACAATAAAAAATAAAAGAAAGAAGAAAAATTCTTATCGTGTAATTCTTCGTCTTCTCTATCCGTCTTGATTATCCTCCTCCGTTCTTCTTTTCAAATAGTAAACACTGTGATTGAGTATGAGAGATGATGGATGAAAGGTGGGTAAAGGGTAGAAGGTCAGAGACGAAAGTGTGTGAGGCGTGAACTGTATCGTATTCAGCGATGATCTGTTCTGCTTGCACGCGAGGCTTATATGTGAGAAATATCTTATAGAAAAATCCAATGGGCTTCACAGGAATTAAGTGATGGGCCTTCTCTCCTCCAAAACAACCATTATCCATTAGTGGGCCTGCCATGGCAAGAGAGATAATGAGCTCTCAATAATTATTCTCAAACAACATACTACTTGGCCCAATATATTGGCAATCCACGATTCTACTGCCCACAATCTAATATTCATGATTTTACCAGCCATGTATGATGACGTGGCATTAGTATTTAATTCCCAATTCAATTAACAACATGGCACAACTTATAAATATCAAATGGAATCAGCATCTTGGAACTTTTGTTGCTCGCATGATCAACGTAGATGCTTACACATCTTTACTTCCCTCCTTAACTTCTATCAATTTTATTCCAAAATATGCTTATAATCGGCAAAATCTCAACAATACAGGTAAAGTCATAGAAATTATAAAAATAAATAATAAACTTAAAAAATAATATTAAAATAGTGAAATTATAATATGGAAACGGTCTATGAAAAATACAAATTCGTACTGAACAAATGTGCGTTCTAGAAATGGATTAGTGTGTTTCTTTGGTTTTGATAGTGTCAAATTAGTGACAGATTTAATGAGATATTTTAGGGATAACATGGCTGTAAAATATATTTTTCACATTAATGTTAATATAGGTAATTTGGGTAATAAAATATATAATTTTGTAGTCTGAAGTTAATGTATTATATAGCAATATTTAAATATATTTTGTACATGCTAATTATTAGTGACCCAATAATATATTTATGTGAATCGGTTCGTACATCCAGTTTAATAAAAATATTTTTAATAAATAAAATTACTCTTTAAAAAGATGAGCTATTACTTTTTTTTATGAAAAATATTACTAGTATCAACAAAAATATAAAAAATAGAAAATATCAGAATTTGAAAAGTAATTTTTTTTTCATCCAAAAATTTAATAATTTATCCTTTTTAAAGAGTACATTTCATATACTCAAGAGTTATCAATATATTAGAGTGTAAGAATTTGATGAGTAATATTTTTCATTTAGAAAATTAATAGATCATCTCTCTAAAAAGTAATTATCTTACATGTAATAAGGAGTATGATCGATAAACCAATATGCACATGTGAACCCGATGATCGTCGCTGTTTTCACCTAAATTTTAATATATTTTTATGTGTTATTTTCATATATTTTGTTTGTTTCTTATAGTATTTGATGGTGCTTATTGTTCGTTTGGAGAATTTGTGTGATGATACGTAAATTTGTAAAAATGAGATTAAATGTATGTTAAACAGATGAATAATAGAGCAAAATGGAGTCAGGAACCGAAACAGGTGAAAATGGGTGGAAGATGACAGAACTCAACATGGCTCTTGAACTCGAGTCGAGTTCGTGTACTGAGCCCGTGTCGAGTCCATTAAGTTGATTGTCCACATCAGAGATATGAACTTGCCCTCTCTTGTTCATCGAGTTTTAGAGCTTGAGTCAAGCTCCATCATGTTGCAGAAACTGCCGAGAAAGCTGTTACAACTCGAGTCGAGCTGCAGACCTCAAGTCGAGTTCGCTCAAATTTTAGAAATTAATTCAGTGCCGATTGTAGAAAGTTCTAGGTCAATAAATACATCACTGCGTCATTTTTACTGGAGGAACTCATTCTGGAGCAGTTACACACATTATTCACCTAAAATCTCATATTTTCTCTCCATCCCATTCTACCTCAATTCCATCCATTATACCATCAATTCTCATTGAATTTTCACACATCCATCCATTACCACACAATCTACCACAAAACTAAGAAGGAGCACTCAATTGGTGGAGAAATTGACATAATAGAAGATGAGGAGTTCAACCTTGCAAGTGAAGCTCATCATCTTTTATTAGGTAAAACTTTTTTATCTATTAACTTTTTTCGATTTTGAAATTTGTCCATTGATTTCATACTTTTTGAAATTGGTCCAGTAGGTTTATAAAATTCGATAAATTCATCCTCAGATCGGCTGTAGCGGGTCTCTCACCTGGTAATGCTGACTTGTAATGTCTACGTGGCTTTTCTTTTTCTTTTTTCTTAAGAAATTCAACTGGTGTAGGTTTCCTCCTCACTCTCTCTCTATTTTCTTTTTTTATCAGAAATCTTCACCCATCAAGAATGCATTCATAACCTACCATCTCTCCCCGCCTCCTCCACGACCTCCACCACCACCACCTCCATCTCCTCCACCACCAACATCCCCACCGCCTCCATCATCTCACCCGCCGCCTCCACCACCGTCTCGACCACCTTCTCCATGACCTCAACCTCCGTCTCTTCCACCACCATCTCCACCACCTCTATAGCAATCTCCCTAGCCACCTCCATTGCCATGTCCCCCCTCCTTCGCCTCCACCACCTTCTCCTTCACCTCCAATAGCATGCATTCCTCGCCCTCCAAATCTCTCTGCAGATTTGCCGCCAGGCATTGAAGCATTCTTTTGTCAAGCATCACCACCACCATGCATCCTCTCCCGACAGCTGGTCTCCCTGCAGGTCTGCCAAATCTCATTCTCGGCCTCTTTTGTCAATTGTGGAAAATCAGCATGTTTTAGTATCCAATTTAACAATTTTGATAGAAATTATTGTTATATATTAACACAAGTGACTTATATTCAATATATATAGAAAAAGGTGCATTTGAGCTGTTTTATTGTATTTTAGGTGAAAAAGGATCAAAAGTGCAAAGTTAGAAGAATGCTGAAAAACGCATGCTCACATTGCGTAATTTTTTTATATTTGTGTGGAACTCAAAACAGGTGTTATAATATATGATTGGAAATCCACGGAAGAGAAGATCGTTTTGGTGAAAGAATTGCTCAAATCAAAGTTAGAACGAGGAAGTTATGCGCAAAATCGTAAGGTTGCGCAGCTGCCAGCGAGAATTTTTAAAAATTAGCCCATATTTCTTATTTCTTAGAGCACAATTAATATCCTTATTATATAATCCTCCATGATTCACCCATATTTTTTCTTTCCTTATTTTATTCCCTTTTCACACATATATATTTTACATCATCATTCATGTGAGAAAAGCCAAAATCATCCTACACCACCCCACAAGGGGGGATCACCCCTCCCACCTTCCATCATCCACATCCCTTCATGCATCCATCCATCACTGTGAAGATTCGTCTGTCGAATCATGAGGAGAACCAAGAAGAAGATTCAAGATGGAGAAGGACGCAACGATGCCCGCACCTAGGGTTTTATTCGTTTCCTAATTTATTTTGTAATTTTACAAAAATATGGGTAAAAACTATCCAACACCAATGATTGTTCTTCGCAACATCATGAGCTAGAACCATTTTGGTAGTCTAGGGTTTTGAAAGTTTTATGAATTAATTAAATTTTCTTGTGTGTCCTCCATACAACACTATTTGTGGAATTATTTTATATATGAATGCATGTTTTTAACTAATATTCACGGTTGTTTTGTGCATCTTCAACAGTTATGTAGAGTCTAAATATATATCTTGGTTGTTGATTGAGCGCGTTCACTGCTGAGCAGGGTTTATTATTATGATTCTAAGTGAGGGGACTCCGAAGCTTCATTCGGGTTAGTAAGTGAGGGGAATTCTAGTCGTGGGAAATAATTAATACTGATAATACCTAGAAATGAGGGGGGGGGGGGTGAAATTACATCTGTTGTCCCGAGATTATTCACATGTGTTACACGCATATTTAGTGATGCGTTCATACTCTACAAGGCAGAGTTGGCCTACACTTGAGATAGAAATTAATGAGTGAAATTGGGTATCCTATAGCTACATATTGTCCATTCTTGAGTCACATTCGTATTCTTCTGGTGCTTATTTTATTTAATTGTTATTTAATTTTTAGTAATTTAGTTAATAATTCTCATAAATATTTTTGTCATCCGTCTTAATTAATTTAGTAAATGATTAAATTGATAATACGCCGTGCTTTGGGTTCGATATTTAACTTGGTCGCTTGCTTAAGCTGCAATTGATATTCTTAATACTTGGGTATTAATTTTGCGTGCAAAGAAAACATGCATCACCAATCACCACCGCCCCCTCCACCACATCATCTCCAACGCCTCCACCACTCGTATAAGTACAGCCATCACCTCTACTGCCGTCAAATACTTCTCAAAGTTGGATCTGAAAAGCTTGCTTCCAAACTCATCAATATCCTCATCTTTAACGGCCACCACCGCTGAAAGATCTCTAAGCTGCGACAAACTCTGGACCAGCTGCAGCCCCACCTTAATTTCAAACACCTCTCAATTCTCTCTTCTTTCCATATCTTCTTCTATCAGATTCCATTCAATCGTTTCCTGCATCAGCTTGAAGATTGCTTCTATACATTTCAAACACCATTCCCACCTGCCCGCCATGCTCTAAGTTGTTCACCATGCTCACTAACGCGCCGCCCAACACTCCCTCCACCATTGCCCGCTCGTCGTGGGAAGGTGATCCCACCAGAGCACTCCCAAATGCTCCTGAACTAGTCTGCTCCTGCCCCGCCACGACCAGAAACTTGTATAGTTTCAACGCTTTCTCCCCTAGTCTCAAGTAACCTTCTTTATCTTTTATTTTTAAAACCTTCACTATTTCTCTTATTTCTTCCTCCAATTTGTAGTTCCACCTGTTATAATCCAAGTTTCCCTCGGTGAATGCCTTATTCGTTGTTCTGGCCACCACACTGTGGGCTCCACCATCGCTGAAAACTTCTTCAGCATCGCGCCCAGAAGCAGCAACGAGTAAGCCTTATCTAGAGCCAATACCTTCTCCATCATCTTCTTCACATCCATGCTCGTCGGGTTTTCGATGGAGGAAAGCATTAACACCTCTGCAGGAGCGCTGCACTGATGGCGGCGATGCCAGCCATGGTGGGAGCCATGAGAGTGATGGAGTTTATGGATGTCAAAAGAAGGGTATTTCAATTTTTTCTTTGGTCATCCACAGAAGAGTGATGAAATTGGTCCACCGCCTTCAAGCTTTTCTAATTCAATTCATCTAAGAATTCTATCGCCGCAACAACACAAAATCCCTCACGCTCAAATGGCGGAGTCTGTGGTGGTGGCATCTTGATGGATTTCTTACGCTGTGGTAGTGGGGTGAGAATGGGTGATAAAGAATAGAAGGGAGAGAGAAAGGATGAGGAGGAGGAACCACCCACGTCGTCTTTCTTAAAAATTAAAAAAAGCGGCGTAGGCATTACACGTCAGCATTACCCAGTGCTACAGCCAGTTAGAGGATGAATTTATCGAATTTTTTAAACTTAATAGACCAATTTTAAAAGTGTAAAATCGATGGACCAATTTTAAAATCGGAGAAAGTTAAAGTATAAAAATGTGTATTTACCCTCTTTTATTTTGTCATTTTTCTCTTTTTATGGCTCAATTGGAGCAAGTTATGGATTGTAATAAATTTGCTATGAATGTTGTAGACTAGGCCTCTTGCTAGGCCAGTTATCATATGTGGTTTGTGTTGGCAATTGGATCGTGCGGTTCAACGTGATCCGTTAGGATTAACAGGCAAACAAATCAGCGGAAGCATAAAACGTGTTTACCGTACTTCTGGGTTGATGTAGAGGATGAACCGTTGCAGAGAACTACCTCTCAATCTTCTGCCGTATGTCCCAAGTCGAATCCTGCTGTTGTGTGGGCAACAATCCGCAGGATTCTCTCAATCTGCTCATGTTCTTTCTAACTGTCAAATGAGGCACTGACTTAGGGTTAACAGGAGCTGAGATGACTTATATAGTTGGGCTACAGCAGGGACCAGGAGGAGAAATTGGGCTGGGCCTCAATTGAATTTAATTAACCAAGCTTAGCCCAAAGCTTTTAATTAAATCCAATAATAATAATATAGTCCACTAAAATATTATTATTGCACTACCCGTCCAATCCCAAAATTATGTTCTGGGCTCCTTCTTATTATAAGCCCGATAGTCTCCCCATGTTTAAGATATACAATGTCCATTTATTAATTAAGTTACTGACAACTCAAATTAATTAATATCTCTTCCGAGAGTAGTACCACTCAACCTTATTATCATGCCGGAAATTAATCCACTTGCAAGATTTACATGATAAACCTTATGAGCTCCTCAAGGGGACATCATCAACCTATGACGGACATGGATTCCTTCTACAATCAACAGCACACCATAGATACAGCACTACTTCTCAACTCACCGAGTTTGTTGATTTAATACTTATAAATCTCACCCATTGATGAATCAAAGAAATACATACTGCCCTACGTGTCGAGGTTATTATATAGGGATTAAGAGCACGAACTTCCATAATAACAGAGATCAAGTTCTTCTATAAGTCAGTATAAGTCGAACGATCTCAAGCGGTCCTGCTCAATACACACAAGTGCACTAATGTGATTCTATAGCCAAGACAAGCTAATACCAAACCACACTACAACCATACCGATAGAGAGTCCCCGTCTATCTCAGTTGTGAGCATCTGTTTATACTTTATAAGAAAACCGATAATATGATCTTCTGCGTGTTGTCGCACAACATATTATCTAAAGTATAAAGTAAATGGACTATTGCATCATGCATATAAAATAAATTATAAGATGCAATCATTTGATCAATGATTCTCATTTCAAATATTGTTATGACATTGTTCATACTAAAGCTAGACTTTTAGTATATAATCCAACAATCTCCCACTTATACTAAAAGACTATGCTGTCATGTCTTCTGCCATACATCTGATTCCTACTCCCACTTACGCGACCATTAAAAGCTCTCGCCTTAAGGTCCTTGTAAATGGTTACTAGGTCATCATCCGATGCAATCTAGGCGACAACAACCTTCGCCTCATCATACGATTTCTCGTAACAGGTGGTACTCGCGCTCCATGTGTTTAATTGCCTTATGGACTTGTAATTTCTTCAAGTTTGCAACTGCACCAATATCATCAATGTAAATTGTGATTACCTTGGGCAAACTTAGAAACACTTCAAAGTCCATCATGAAGTCTCTAGAGTCATATAGATACTTTGGCTGCCTCATAGGCTCCAATTCATCATCTTTCCATGATGGAGTCCGGAGTCTGAAATATATTTCTATATAACACTCCTCCACATTATGACTCTACTTCCTAAGATTAAACACATAACCTTTGAGGAGAATTTACTGCCGTCCAATCTGACTAAAAAATCTGAATCTACGTAATCCACAAGAAGCAGTGAATCTGTTTAGTAAATCCACATATAATTTCCAGTCCTTCTCAGGCACTTTATATATGTCTTACTACAGTTCATCATTCTTGTTTCGGGTTACGTTGATACCTTCTGTTCATGCATTCAGCAACACAGATATCCAACTTCGTTCATAGCATTCTTTAGATTAAGCTTCCTTATTCGCCGAAGCATAAGGAACCGCTTTCATCTACTATATCTTCTTCTTGTGTTTCAAAGACACATTCACTTAGATAAATTTACATGCTAAACGAGTATGGACTGTATCATTTTATGAAACTAGAGATAAGCATAACATCCTTTCTTGTGATCCGTATTACCGTGATCAAAAGGATGTATTTTGCCTTTCTTAAGTCCTTCATCACTACCGCTTTATTAACCGTACCCATACGCCCGATAATACTCTTTCATTGTCTCCAATGAGCAAGATACTATCTACGTATAGTACAAGAAACACCACCACGTTTCCGTCACTCTTTACAACACACAAGACTCATCCGCTCATTGATTTAAATCCATGCCACTGGATTATCTAATCAAAACAGATGCTTCACGATCTTAAAGCTTGCTTTAGTCCATCGCTGGACACTTTTAAGCTTACTATCAAAATGCTATTAGTACTTTGCAATGAATTACTCTGGTTGCTTTACATAGATGTTTTCCTCAAGACTTCCAATCAGGAAAGCTGTCTTGACATCTATTTGTTGTCCCTCATAATTAAATATGAGCAGCAATAAATAAAAGAATCCGGATCAACATAAGCATAGCTACCAGCGAACATGTTTGCTCATAATCGAACCATTTCTTTCTGAGTACATCTTTTCGCAACAAGCTTTGCTTCCAAGATTTTCACCTTTCCGTATGATCCTCTTTTATTTCCTTTAACTACTTGCAATGGTTTTTACACCATTTAGTGGTCATACAAGTTCCCAGACTTAATATAGAATCCGTAGATTCTATTTCAACATATATTGCAACTTACTAAGATTCTGCATTTTAATCTTGTAGTGCTACGTCGTATTCGTGGGACAATACCATGTTTACTAGGGACCAAGTCTCACGACTCTCCCAAAACATATATTTATGGGTTGTCATACAACCCTCCCACTGCGACAAGGCACTACATGTAATTGTGTATCAAACGTGATACGCGTTGCAGTTTACCTTGTGGTATATCCTCTTGTACACTTGGTATTTATACTTAGTGTTTTCCTCTCACTTCCTTTAGAACAACTTATACATGGGCTTGTGATTTATTACATAGTCCTTTTCTAAAAATCCGGTTATTGTGTTAACAATTACCCTTCGATCTTTTGGACTAAATAAATCACTATCCATTTTTCTAGAATATCCCATATACAGACAAACGTTTCACGAATTGCTGTATCTAGGGCATATCCATAAAATGAATTTAATTATTCCAAATAATTCATCATCTATCTAATCATAACCATAAGAGCCTAATACCTTCTACCCACCATACCATTCAGCTGGGGCATACCCGTTGTAGTCAACTTGAGATTTAATCTCAACTACTGATCAATAGCTCCTAACTATCCTAAAAGGTTTTCGCCATCATGATTGAATCGTAATGACTTAATATATTTTCCATGACGCTTCACTATACCAGCCTTACAATTCTTGAATTAATCAAAGAACTTAGACATGCAGTGCATCATATAAATATATTGGTTTCCAGAATAATTTTCGAATATTCATAACCACCTCTCGCCTGGATAATATTAGGTTCGCTTGAATCAGAATGAACTAATTCCAACATATATATCTTTGGCTCTACACCCCACAGCCTTGAAAAGACATTTTAATCATTTTTACTTCTAAGCAAGACTCGCAAGTCCAATAGTTTCCACTTCAGATAAACCTTACGGTCTATCGGCTATCAACTTTTGAATCCTACTTAAGTAAAATGAATTAGTCATAGACGCCAAATGTATGTTTAGTTCATTTCCGAAGGTTCCTTTCTCTTACTAATATTAGAAGATGCATTATTTAATTACTATTTATTGCATCTGTGGGATGTACATGATTCAAGAGTATACTTTTTATCCACCAACGTACTTTAACGGATTATAGCCTCATTCCTCATCACTATGACCATGTCATTTAAATGAAATGAAGTATCCATCCGTTAATGTATAGAAACCGAAATTAAATTCTTTCTATGAAACGTACGTAAAGATAATTTCTCATAGTCAATCGTTTATTCTTATCATGAGATAAATAAACAACTCCCACTGCAATAGCCACTATCTTTGTAGTTTTACCCATGTTATTAACAATCTTATCCTTACTTAGTGATAAACATTTAGTGATTCCAGTATCTACATACTTCGTGTCAGTAGATGCCATCACTAATCATGTTTAAACCATTAGTAAATAAGATATTAAACTTGTTCACATCATGATGAAAAATAGCTTTCTTTTGCCACATGTTTTGTTAGAAGTTTCCCACCATATACAACCTTTCGTATTTCAGGTAGGACTTGCTCATAACATCCAGGCAAATTGTGAAGAATAAATTGATTTAAGTTTCCCTTTCAATTTCTATTCCAAGCTTTTCCAATTCATTCATCAATTGAACCATGATTTTCTGCCTTTTAATTTACTCAAGTATCCGAAGAGTTACATGAGACCATCATATTTCTATAAAACTCTCATCTCTTCACTAGAGACTTTAATAGGCATCATGAGACGTCCTTTGTGAGAATACACATGTATTTTCTTAAGCAGTAATTTACAAAACTAAGATTCTTTTCTAATCAATTAATATTGGACGAGTAAATATAATTTCTTTTAGTTAATAATTAGTGAAATAAAATCATTCGAAATTCAGAGAATCACAAATAAATATTCTGATCAAATCTTCGAATTTTATCCTTTTATATTGATTCCCTCAAAATAATATAAAATAAAATTCACCGACATCTCAAGCACCGTGAGTCTGCAAGCCACGTTAGGGTGGACGTTTACAAACCCGAACATTTACAAGAGAAGGTTTTACCCATTAATTTCATTTGTCAACCTAACTTTATGACAAAATAATTAATAGTCGGTTTCTCTTCAGCCATGTAAATAATAGCAGTGACTCCGTTGGGGAGGATACTAATTATTCACATCTAAGTGTACACCATTATTTGATCCCAAGTCCGCTGCCCAAGCTTGTGTGCCTTACTGTTGGAGAAGTACACACGCGCTCAGATAACTTTCTACAACCATCAATTATATAAGTTTACTAGTGAACCGCATATAAGCTCATCCGTTAGGGAGGAAGGCACTATAGCCAACGCGCAAGTCCATATGCATCACATTACAAACAATAATTATTTAAAGAAGCTTGTACCAGTGATCCGTGAATAAACTCATCCGTTAGGGAGGAAGGCTCTATTGCCAACGCGCAAGTTTACTCACATCACTTACAAACCAATAATGGAGGCCGTGGGAATTTATTACCAATCCCCTCTCCCACTTAGTTATTTAACACCGAGGGTTTTTAACATGCATATAATATTCCAGAATAAAATATACAACTTAGACATGCTTCTATTAACAACAATTTAAATAAGTAAATCACATAGAACATGCCTTACATATATAACAATTAATTGTCAAGTTAAAACAATTAAATCAGTTATATATCATAATTAATTGTATAAATAGTGGATCAATTAATTTGGGCCTCAAGAGCAACAAATAAGCACAAAATGAGCAGCAGATTAAATAATTAATCAAGCCCATTATCCATGGCCCATAATCTTAGCCTAAAATCAAATTAAATCCACCAAGCCCACTAGCACAAAATTAGCTCCATTAATAAATAACTAATTTATCATGCTTGGCCCATTAACCACAACTAATTAAAACCAGGATTGGCCCAGTAGCCCATTACCATTTAATTAAAATTGGCCCAAAAGTCCAAAACTAAATTAAAATAGAGCAAAGGCCATCTGACAGCCCATTTATCAAAAAAAATAGCCCAATAATATAAATGAAAATTGGGCCCATCTGACTCCTTAATAAAAATGGGCCTAAGGAAAACCTAGCCCACAAAGCATAGAACAACCGTTCCCAGCCTACCATGCCCAGCAACACAGCGCTATCCACGCCGTCACGCTCGGTGCCGCTGCTTTCGGCTGTGATGCCATCAGCCCACCGGTGTCACCCCACCGTCAGCTCACCCAGAAATGACCCGCCAGTCATACATGCGTCGCCGGCAACAACTGTACCTTCCAGCTTCGTCGTGCCCGTAACGGACAATGGCTCCGGAAGTAGCAGGGCTAGCAAGCCGCCGACGACTTGCCTGGAACGCCGCTTCGCACTTCCGCCGCCGCCCGGAAGCAAGCTGTCCAGGTTCGACGCCTCAACGTCGCGCCAGCTACCTCACATCGTTGACCTCGCCTGGTTCCGCATCGATGGATCACACGTGAAGCCGCGCCTTCATCCCATCGTACACCAGACTCCGTCGCCATATCAGCGCCGATCTGCTCCGACGCACTGCCGCCTTCAGTCCGTGATTCCTAGGACGCACCGACGCATCGCCAAGAACCACCTTCGCCGTGAAGTCGCTGCCGTGGTTGCTGCCCACACCAGCGCCGCCACCGACCTTCTGTCATACAACAGATCGGCCGACCCCAGCGCCTGCTCCCTCAATTGCCACCACCCGCCACCGTAACCCGAACGCGCATCGTTCAGTCGTTCACCATCGATCGCAGTCACAATCAACACGCGCCGCCAGATTTTTCTGACTCACCGTCGTACAGGGCGTGTGTGTGCATAATAGATGTATCCAGTGTGATAGCAGGGAGATTTTATGATTTGAATAGCAATAAACAATTAGCAGCAATCACACATACCATATACCAAATTGGATAATTTCTGGTGAATAACAATAACATCATAAAACCCATGAGATTAATATCAGATTATATCACATAATCAAATTATCCCATTCAAACATGCTATTAATCTGTCCAGAAACACAAATAGCACATAAACCCCTTAACGTGTCACATTTTACCACGAAACCAATGCTCTGATACCAATTATTGGCAATTGGATCGTGCAGTTCAACGTGATCCGTTAGGATTAACAGGCAAACAAATCAGCGGAAGCATAAAACGTGTTTACCGTACTTCTGGGTTGATGTAGAGGATGAACCGTTGCAGAGAACCACCTCTCAATCTTCTGCCGTATGTCCCAAGTCGAATCCTACTATTGTGTGGACAACAATCCGCAGGATTCTCTCAATCTGCTCCTGTTCTTTCTAACTGTCAAATGAGGCACTGACTTAGGGTTAACAAGAGCTGAGATGACTTATATAATTGGGCTACAGCAGGGACCAGGAGGAGAAATTGGGCTGGGCCTCAATTGAATTTAATTAACCAAGCTTAGCCCAAAGCTTTTAATTAAATCCAATAATAATAATATAGTCCACTAAAATATTATTATTGCACTACCCGTCCAATCCCAAAATTATGTTCTGGGCTCCTTCTTATTATAAGCCCGATAGTCTCCCCATGTTTAAGATATACAATGTCCATTAATTAATTAAGTTACTGACAACTCAAATTAATTAATATCTCATCCGAGAGTAGTACCACTCAACCTTATTATCATGCCGGAAATTAATCCACTTGCAAGATTTACATGATAAACCTTATGAGCTCCTCAAGGGAACATCATCAACCTATGACGGACATGGATTCCTTCTACAATCAACAGCACACCATAGATACATCACTACTTCTCAACTCACCGAGTTTGTTGATTTAATACTTATAAATCTCACCCATTGATGAATCAAAGAAATACATACTGCCCTACGTGTCGAGGTTATTGTATAGGGATTAAGAGCACGAACTTCCATAATAACAGAGATCAAGTTCTTCTATAAGTCAGTATAAGTCGAACGATCTCAAGCGGTCCTGCTCAATACACACAAGTGCACTAATGTGATTCTATAGCCAAGACAAGCTAATACCAAACCACACTACAACCATACCGATAGAGAGTCCCCGTCTATCTCAGTTGTGAGCATCTGTTTATACTTTATAAGAAAACCGATAATATGATCTTCTGCGTGTTGTCGCACAACATATTATCTACAGTATAAAGTAAATAGACTATTGCATCATGCATATAAAATAAATTATAAGATGCAATCATTTGATCAATGATTCTCATTTCAAATATTGTTATGACATTGTTCATACTAAAGCTAGACTTTTAGTATATAATCCAACAGTTTGGAATTCTAGGTTTGCACACAAAGTGTTTGATGAATTGATTGGATTTATTTGCATTCTATTGTGAATGGTTATTCTTATCTTATGTTATGACTTGTGTGGTTAATTAATTATTGCGTGTTAATTGGAGTGTAAACTTGATTATATGTTGTGGTTGATTAATTGAATGGCATGAGATGACTCTATTATAAGTGTGATATGAGATTGTAAAGTTTAATACATGCTTAGAACCTCATAATAGGACATGAGAGAGAGTTGCCAATAAAACAGAACTTAGACCTTGTGATTGGACTTCTCTATAGGACTCTAGTACCTCATTAGAGAATGGGAAACATAGTGAAACTCTCCTAGGAGCCATTTTGAGATTACTTATGTGATAAGTGTCTTCATCTATGTGTGTCTTATAAAGGAGCATATAGTAGAAATAGTGAGAGCCTATAGTATCCAATCCATGACATTTATCATCAAATGTGTATGAGCCTAGAAAACCTCTATATAGTGTAGCTAGCTTTACTACCTTCTTAGATTGTTCTACCTTCACTCATCATCCATATCACTTGTTACTTGTGCATTTTTATATTTGCTTTCTACTTGTTTTCATTAGTTGGTAATTTGTAGTTAAATAACCAATCTATCATTCATCTGTCCTTCTGGAGTGAGCATTTTACGAATACGGATATACAACCTTCTATCTAGGGATTCGACATTTATTACTTGATCACCGACACTATACAATGATAGAGTACATTTGTTCTACATAAGGTAAACACAGGTCACCCGATTTATACAAATGTTTGCCTTTTTTTTTTAAATTATATTAATGATTAAGATGAGGATCCATCTCATGAAATATGATATGTGGTTTCACACAAGTGTCCTTCCTTATATGAGAAAATGCAAAATGGAAAAATAAAAAGAAAATTTTAAAGAAAAGAGGGGAATAACACATTGACTTGAAATAATCAAATCTACCAACTTTTCATATTAAATGATGTAATACCCCTATGTTATGTCAGTTTTGTTTAAGATTGTCACATCCACTTTAATAAAGTTAGCTCAATCATTTGATTCATCGCCTAATTAGTTGAAACACAATTAATTAAAGATAAAATACTAAGCCCGAATAGAAAAGAAAAGAAAAGAAAAAAACCTAAAAATACTATGTCCAAATAATGAAATTACACTAAACCCGAATAGTGTTATTACCTTCAGGAAAAAAAAAAGAAAAAAAAATAAATTATACACTAAGTCCAAATAGGTGTAAAAAATTAAAAGAAAAAAATGACACATAGCACGAATATGATCAATACACCAAGTTTGAACTTATAGATAGCACAATAGATCTTTAAAATATTTTTTAATTAATAATAATCTTATGGGACAAAATCATAAATGTCCATTGTGATGGGTGCAAAATAAAAAATTCCCACTTGATTAAAAAAATGCCCATTTTAAAGCCAATTAGATACATTTACCCCTGATTTAACCAAAGATTTTATGTTGTCTGTTCTTGATTACCGTGAAGTCAAATTTTAAATCATTTAATACTCCCTCCATCCAACGTCAATGTATCCATTTATTTTTTACACATGGATTAATGAGTATTATTATTTTATGTGTAGTGGGTAGTTGTATTAGTGGGGGTGTGGGTCCCATATTTTATTTATATTAATAGAGGGTGTGTGTTGAAAGTGAAAAATTTCACATAATTTGAGCTCTGATTTCTGTGTGAATTGTGTATGATTTGGTCTTAAATCGAGGTGAATCAGGATATGCATGGAAAAGTCACAAATCAAGTGCTACTGAGGTTGTTTTAGCTTAATTTTGCAGGAAAATAGGTCGGAAGTGCTCAGAATCAGAAGGAGTGAATTTCAACGGCCTGTTCGACCAAGTTATTTTGGTCGAACAATGGTCGAACGACAAACAGAAGATGATTCAGTGCATAGGTGGTCTGTTCGACTATAGGCCATGTTGTTCGACCAGATCCATTTTGGTCGAACGGCTGTGTGGAGTTCAAGATGCATACAGTTTTACACTCCAGTGCGTGTATCTGTTGTTGGATTGTATACTAAAAGTCTAGCTTTTTGTATGAACAATATTTTGACAATATTTGATATGAGAATTATGTGATCAAACGTTTTGTATAATTGTTTATGAATTGTTGCAAAAGTCTATTTACTTTATACTGTAGATAATATGGTGTGCAGCGTCACATGGAAGATCATATTATCGGCTCCTTATAAAGTATAAATAGATGTAAACAACCGAGATAGATGGGAACTATCTATTGGTATGGTTGTAGTGTGATTTGGAATTAGTATGACTTGACTATAAAATTGCACTAGTGCACTTTGTGTATTTAGTAGGATCGCGGTGAGATCGTTTAGTTTTTACTAACTATATAATAGAACTAGATCTCTGTTATTATGGATGTTCGTACTCTTAAACCCTATACAATAATCTCGACACATAAGCCAGTATTTATTTTTTTTATTTATCAATGGGTGAGATTTAATCGTAAATCAATAAGCTCGATGAGTTGGGAGATGGTACTGTTTCTATGGTGTGCTGTTGATTATAGAAGGAATCTGTATCCTAACGGAATTGGTTGATGATGTCCCCTTGAGGAGCTCATAATGATTACCATGTAAACTCTGTAGGTGAATTTATTCCGGCGTGATAATAAGGTTGAGTGGTACTACTCTCGGAAAAGATATTAATTAATGAAATTGTTAGTAACTTAATTAATTAATGAGTATTGAATCTTAAACACGAGAAGATCAATGGGCTCACAATAAGAAGGAGCCCATAATGTAATTTGGGATTAGGGTGGCACTATACCCAAATATGTCACTTATACCCTAATCCCTAATTTCTCCTCCTGGTCCCTGTTGTAGCCTATAAATAGCCAATCTCATCAATCCGGATATACAGTAATTCACGCCAAAAACCGTGAAAGCTAGATTAGTGATTGTAGATTGAGATCGTCTTAGAGATCGTTGCCCACACAACGTCATGACGCTGTTTAGAAATACAACAGAAGATCGGAAGGTCGTTTGTTCATTCTGTTCAACATCTACAACTACAAACCCTGGTGAAAGGTAATACAATTCTATGATTATGCTTCCGCTGCGATAGAGTTGCATGGAACCTTAACGATTCACGTTAACCAAAAGATTCAAATGCCATAAATTGGTATCAGAGCGTAGGTTCTATGGTTAAACGTGACATGTTAGGCTAGATTTTATGTGAAATATGTGATTTATTTCCGAATACAAATCACGTGAATGAAAGGGTTTTGTATTGTGTTTTATCGATAAAACTCTGTATTTTGTCCATGGCTTTACTGCGATGGTGTACGTGATGTGTGATGGACGAACGACGGCACAAAAAGGCGATATGGTTGTCGCTAGCCAATTATCACGACAATCGGTGACTCAATAGAGATGACGTGATGGACCAGGCGGAAGACAGCGGGCGTGTGACGCGTTTCAGGCGGCGTTTTAGGGCGGGACCAGCAGCCTTTTGAGCAGGTCTGATGGGGGTTTTGAGCGAGTTGGATAGCCCTTCTGGGCAGGTCTGATGGAGTTCTAGGGAGTCAGACCAGTGAATTGGGTGAGTCTGGTTGCTGACCGATGACATTGCAAGGCGCTGGACGTGATGGACAAACGGCGAAACGCGATGAAGCCACGATCGCCGGCATGGATTGCATGTGATAGTTGCGACGTTGAAGCTTGCAGCTGTGGTGGCAGTCTGCGTTACTAGACGTTGATTGCCATTGGTACATAGCTTGATTGGCACAGGCGGGTACATGGCTGGAAAACAGGCTGCACAACAAACCTTGATGATGGCAAATGGCACGGTAGGCGGAGCTCCACAACAGACATGGCGTGGCCGGTGGGTGGTGGAAGCGCCGAGTGCTGGTTGCGGCTGGTGGGTTTCGGGCAACAGCTTGTTTACGTATGCTGTAGGAATGGTGCGTGATGATTGCGATGATGACGGTAGGCAGCGCAACTACTAGCTGATGTCAGCACGACAACTAGCAACGAACGGCACGAGTCATTTCTGGACATAGGACGACGTGATAGCTTGAGGCATAAGTTAGGTCATCCAACGGGGCTGATCAGCGAGGGCGGCACGACCTACCTGAGAGGGCGACACATCCTTTCAGAGAGGGCACCACGACCTGGCAGTCGTGGTCGCACGATCAGCAGCGGGTGATAATACGTTTAGAAAAGGCAGACGGCGTGAACGACGGTGGTGATCGGCACGACCGCCGACGGCAAGTAACACGAGTCGTGCCAATGACTGACACGATCGACGATGGTTTTTCGGTAGCAGTGACATATTCCGGGGTCTAGAGTTGTGGCAGCCATGATGATAGATTACTTAGGGCGCAAGATATACTGCTTGTTGCGCAAGGCATCGGTTTAATCGCTGGAGTGTTGATTAAGACAACCTAATTTTAGCGATTTTATTCCTAATTATAACTGTCATAATTACTTTAATTGTATATTATTGTTATAAATTTGAATGCATGTTCTATTTAATTTACTGCCTTAAATAGTAGCATGCTGAGTTGAGTATTATATTTGGTATATTGTATGCATGCAAAAACCCTCTTGTTAAATAACTAAGTGGGAGAGAGATTGGTTAATAAATCCTGCGACCTCCATTATTAGTTTGTTATGTGATGCAAGTAAGCTTATGAGTTGGCTATAGTGTCTTCCTCCCCAATGGATGGGTTTTATTTGTGAATCACTGGAATAAATTTCTTTATGATGGTTATAGGAAATTATTTAAGCGCTTTGATCTTCTCCAACTGAAGGGGCATAAGCTTGAATAACATACTTAGTATCAAATAATGGTATACACTTAGGTGCAATTATTATGTATCCTCCCCAACGGAGTCACTGCTATTAATTGCATGGCTAAAGGACAACCGACTATTAATCATTGAGTTATAAAGTTAATTTGATGTATGAAATTAATGGGTAAAATCTTCTTTTGCGAATGTTAGGGTTTGTATACGTCCACACTAACGTGGCATGCAAATTCACGGTACTTGAGATGTCGGTGAATTTATTTTATATTGTTTTTGAGGAAATCAATATAAATTTTAAATTCAAAGTATTTGATCGTTGTATTTATTTACTTAATTCTCAAGATTTTCAAATGGCTTTCATTCCACTTTCTATAATACTTAAAGAAAACAAACTTACTGGTCCAAACTATATTGGTTGGAAATGGATATTGTTCTTACTGCTGAGGAATACTCCCTCCATCCCCCAAAGTATTTCACACTTTCCTTTTTCATCCGTCCCTCAAAGTATTTCATACTTTACTTTTCCTAAATTTGGTAAAAATACATTACAATAATACACACTTTTTACACACATCCCAATATAATACTTACTTTTTCACATCTCCCAACAACTTTACACACCTTTTTTATTAAATCATCTAAAATATATTCTCTTTCTTACTTTATAAATAAAAATATAAAATTTTCTTAAACTTCGTGCACACCAATACGTGAAATACTTATTAGGATGGAGGGAGTATAAGTTTGTGCTCAATGTTCCATGTCCTCAATCCCCTACTGTAGAGTCTACTGAAGATGAGATTACTGTTCATAGGAGGTGGATCAAGGCTGAAGAGATGGCACGATGTTACATTTTGGCATATATGTCAAATTTATTACAGCATCAGCATCTTGCTATGGAGACTGCCTCGACTATTATGCTGAATCTTAGGGAACTCTTCGGATATCAAAGTAGGGCTGCTAGGCAAGAGGCCATGATTGCATTGACGAATACTAGAATGGCTGAGGGTGATTCCGTGAGGGATCATGTCCTTAGAATGATGGGCCAACTCAATGAGTTGGAAGTCCTTGGAGCTGAAATTGATGGGGAAACCCAAGTCGATTTCATCCTCCAAAGCTTGCGTAGGAGTTTTAAGCAGTTTCGCTTGAACTACAACATGAATTGTAGGTTGTATTCATTGGTGGAACTCCTGACAAAACTTGTGGTGACGGAAGGGCTTATTTGTCATCGTCCTCAGGTGAATATTGCTGAGAATGTTGCTCGTCTTAGGCCAAGAGGTGGTAGGAAGAAGAAGTAGCAACAAAAACTAGCAGCAAACATGGGAGGTGGAGCACAAGGAGGTGTGGTCAAGAAGCCTAAAGGCAAGTGCTTCAAATGCAAGCAGCCAGGACACTACAAGGCCGACTTCCCTCTTCTAAAGGGGAACAAGAAAGGTATGTCTTATTTACTTGTTGTTGAATCGTATTTAGCGGCTATATCTACTGACACATAGTGTGTAGATATGGGAGCCACTGATCATGTCTGCAATTCTATGCAGGGGTTCAAACCAACCCGGTAGCTAAGTGATGGAGAGATTGCCATATTCATGGGTGGTGCTATGAAAGTGGCAGCTGTTGCAGTGGGAGATTTTTATTTATCGTTTGATAGGAATAAAACTCTGATTTTGAGAGATTGTCTTTACGTACCTACTTTTAGAAAGAATTTAATTTCGGTTTTTAATTTGTTTAAGGATGGATATTCTGTTTCTTTTAATGACAAGGTTATTATTAAGAAGAATGGAATTGTTATCTGTTGTGGTACGATTGATTGATAATCTGTATACTCTTAATCCTATATCTCCTGCAATACAACATATGAAAATTAATAATGCATCTACTAATCTTAATAAGAGAAAATAACCTTCGAAAATGAACCAAACATATCTTTGACATCTAAGACTTGGTCATATTAACTTGAATAGGATTCAAAAGTTGATAGAAGAGTACCGTTGGGTTCATTGGAACTTGAAAGCTATCCAACTTGCGAATCATGCTTGGAAGGGAAAATGACTAAAAGGCCTTTTAAGGCGAAGGGGTATAGAGCCAAAGAAGTGTTGGAATTGGTTCATTCTGATTTGTGTGGTCCTATGTCTATCCAAGCAAGAGGTGGTTATGAATATTTTGTCACATTCATTGACAATTATTCTAGGTATGGACACATTTATTTGATGCGCCGCAAGTCTGAGTGCTTTGATAAATCAAATATTACAAGGCTGATGTGGAGAAGCGTCAAGGAAAATGTATCAAGACACTATGATCTGATCATAGTGGCGAGTACCTCTTGGGAGAGTTTAAGGACTACTTATCAGAGGAAGGGATTGAATCCCAATTGTCTTCACCAAGCACATCCCAGCAGAATGGTGTGGCGGAAAGAAGGAACATGACTCTTATAGAAATGGTTAGATCAATGATGAGTTATTATGAGTTGGCAAATTCGTTTTGGGGATATGCCTTGGAAACAGCAACTTACATTTTGAATTTAGTACCTTCTAAATCGGTACCCTCTACTCCCTTAGAATTGTGGACCGGGTGAAAGCCTAGTCTAAGCACATTCGGATTTGGGGTGCTCCGGCACATGTGTTGAGGGAAGATACTGATAAGTTAGAATCTCGTACTAATGTTTATCTGTTTGTGGGATATCATATTGGAATGATGGGTGGTTTATTTTATGATCCAAAGAGTTAGAAAGTGTTCGTTAGCACGAATGCTAGATTCTTGGAAGAGGATTATGTAATGAATCACAAACCCATGAGTAAAATTATTCTAGAAGAAGTTAGAGGGGAAATACCTAAAAGAATACCAATTGTACAAGGGGATATACGACAAGTAACTGCACAACATGTCATATCTAATACACAATTACCTCTGGTGTCTCATCGCAGTGGGAGGGTTGTGAAACAACCAGATAGATTCATGTTTTTGGGAGAGTTGTCAGACTTGGTCTCTGGTGAACATGAAAATGATCCATAGAATTACGATGAAACACTGCATGATAAAGATGTAGTTCTTAGAAAAAAGCAATGAAATTGGAAATAGAATCCATGTATTCTAATCAAGTCCGGGAGCTTCTAGAACTACCAAATGGTGTAAAGCCATTGGATGTAAGTGGGTCAATAAAAGAAAAAGAGGATCTGACGGTAAGGTGAAAACCTTTAAGGCAAGGATTATTGCAAAAGGGTATACTCAGAAAGAGAGAATCGATTATGAGAAAACTTTTTCGCCTGTGGCCATGCTTAAGTCAATCCAGATTCTTTTGTCTATTGCTGCTCATATGGATTATGAGGTATGGCAAATGGATGTCAAGACAGCTTTCCTAAATGGAAGTCTTGAGGAAAACATCTATATGAAACAATTAGAGGGATTCATACGAAGGGCAAAGAGCATCTTTTGTGCAGGCTTAATAGGTCCATTTATGGACTCAAATAAGCTTCAAGATCATGGAACATCCGTTTTGATGAAGTAATCCAGTCATATGAATCTATTCAATGTCTGGATGAGTCTTGTGTGTACAAGAAGTGTGACGAAAACATGATGGTATTTCTTGTACTTTACGTAGATGATATCCTGCTCATTGGAAACAATATAAATGTATTGTTGGGCATAAGGGTATGGTTATCTAAGCAGTTTGAAATGAAGGACTTAGCAGAAGCCAGACACATTCTAGGGATCAAAGTAATAAGAGATCGCAAGAAAAGAATGTTGTGCTTATCCCAAGCTTCATACATTGATACTATCATTGCTCGTTTTAGCATTCAGAACTCCAAGAAAGTTTTCTATCTTTTAGGCATGAAATACCTCTATCAAAGGAAATGTGTCCAAAGACACAAAAGGATATAGATGATATAAAGGCGGTTCCTTATGCTTCGGCAGTAGGAATCCTCATGTATGCAATGCTATGTAAGAGACCAGATATCTATTTTGTTGTGGGCATGATCAATAGGTATCAAAGTAATCCTAGAGAGGGGCATTGGACTGCGGTAAAATATATTTTGAAGTACCTGTGAAGGACTAGGAATTATATGTTGGTTTACCGGGCAGATACTTTGCTACTTGTGGGTTACACGGATTCGTATTTCCAATCGGACAAGAATAGCAGTAAATTCACCTTGGGTTATGTGTTTACTCTTGGAGGAGGAGCCATAGTTTGGAAGAACGTTAAGCAGAAATGCGTTTCTGACTCTACAATGGAAGCTGAATATGTAGCAGCCTCTGAGGCAGCTAAGAAAGCAGTATGGCTCAGGGACTTCTTAATGGACTTAGATGTGATTCCTGGTTTGCCCAAGTCAATCACAATTTATTGTGATAACAGTGGTGCAGTTGCAAAATCGAAGGAACCACGAGCCCATAAGGTGAGTAAACATATTGTGCGCAAGTGCCACCTGATACAAGACATCATAAAAAGAGGGGAGGTTATTGTCGCTAAGATTGTATCGGAGGGTAACCTAGCTGATCCTTTCACTAAGGGCCCTCCAGCAAAAGTTTTTGATGGGTATGTTGAAGGGATGGGGATTAGATGCATATCAGTAGATATGGCAGCATAGACTTTTAGTATAAGTGGGAAATTGTTGGATTATATACTAAAAGTCTAGCTTTTTATATGAACAATATTTTGATAATATTTTAAATGAGAATCATGTGATCAAATGTTTTGCATAATTGTTTATGAATTATTGCAAAAGTCCATTTATTTTATACTGCAGATAATGTGGTGTGCGGCATAACACGGAAGATCATATTATTGGTTCCTTATAAAGTATAAACAGATGTTAACAACCGAGATAAACAAGAACTATCTATTGATATGGTTTTAGTGTGATTTGATATTAGTCTGTCTTGACTATAAAATGGCACTAGTGCACTTTTTGTGTATTGAGCAGGATCGCGGTGATATCGTTCGGTTTATGCTGACTATATAATAGAATTAGATCTCTGTTATTATGGATGTTCGTACTCTTAATTCCTATACAATAACCTCGACACGTAAGCCATTATTTATTTATTTGATTCATCAATGGGTGATATTTAATCTTAAATCAATGAGCTCGGTGAGTTGGGAAATGGTATTGTCTCTATGGTGTGCTGTTGATTGTAGAAGAAATTTGTGTCCTGTATAGAATTGGTTGATGATGTCCCCTTGAGGAGCTCATAATGATTATCATGTAAACCCTGCAGGTAGATTTATTCCGACATGATAATAAGTTTGAGTGGTTCTATTCTCGGCAAAGATATTAATTAATGGAGTTGTTAATAACTTAATTAATTAATGGGCATTGAATCTTAAATACGGTGAGATTAACGGGCTCATAATAAGTAGGAGCCCATAACATAATTTGGGATTAGGTTGGCAGTGCAATAATATTTCTTTAGTGAACTGATTTATTATTATTGGACTTGAGTATTAGTTTTGGGCTAAACTTGGATGCTTAAGCCCAATGAGAGGCCCAACCCTAATTTCTCCTCGCAGTCCCTATTGTAGCCTATAAATAGCCTATCTCATCAATCCAGATGTTCAGTAATTCATGCCAAAAATTGTGAAAAGCAGATTAGGGATTATAGATTGACATCGTCTTAGAGATCGTTGCCCACTCAACGTCAAGACGCGGCTTAGGAATACAGTAGAAGATCAGAAGATCATTTGTTCGTGTTGTTCAACATCTACATCAAAAAATTCTAGTGAAAGGTAATACAATTCTATTATTTTGCTTTCGCTGCGATAGAGTTGCATGAAACCTTAACGTTTCACGTTAACTAAAAGATCCAAACGCCATCATTCGTTTGTTTTCGTAAAAAAAGACCAGTAAAAGTCCATTAGAAGAGTTTCAAGTATAAAAGGGACACAATTAACATCCAAGAGAGATACCGTAGACACCACATCCATACTACATAACATCCAAACCCTACTTTCATCCTGATGAGCTATAGAGATTCGTCTGTCGAATCGAGTGGAGAACTAAGAGGAAGATTCAAGAAGGAGAATGACACGACAACTCCCACATCTAGGGTTTCCTTTATTTATTTATCTTTTAATTTTTCAGACTATGGGTAAGATCTATCCAAATATCGTGATTGTTCTTCGCAACATCATGGGCTAGAACCGCTTCGATAATTTTAGGGTTTATGAAGGTTTTGCGAATTAATTAAACTCTAGTGTGTATCCTCCGTACAACATTACTTGTGGATTATTTTATGTATGATTGTGCATTTTAATACATACTCACGGTCGATTTGTGCATATTCAACTATTATACAGAGTTTGACTATATATCTTGGTTGTTGATTGAGTGCGTTCACCAATGAACATGATTTTATGTTATGATTTTAAGTGAGGAGACTCTGAGACTTCATTAGAACTATCATATATGAATACTTATTAATTAAATTAAATTCGGGTTATTAAGTAAGATAAAGAAAGTAATTTTATAGTACCTATAAAGGGAGATATATCGGATTAGAGTATCAAACGGCCAGGGAAATAATTAATACTGATAGTATCTAGAAGGGGGATGAAATTATATCTCTTCCTCTAAGATGATTCACACGTGTTACACACATATTTACTTGTGTTTATAGAGTAGATTTGCATGGCTTAATGATGCGTCCATAATCCATAAGGCAGAGTCGGACAATACGTATGAGAGGGAGATTAATGAGTGAAACTGGATTATCCTAGAGCTACCTATTATCTCACTTGATACACTTTCGTTATTCTCCACTGCTTGCTTTATTTTACTTACTATTTTAATTATTTGTTTAGTAGATTAATAATTATTCCAAACTTTTATTGCTAATTTAAAGCCTCAAATAATTTAGTTTATAATTTAATTAATAATATTCAATCCTTTGGGTTCGATAATAACTTGGTTGCTTATCTAAGCTACAATAATATCCTTCGTACTTGGGAATTAATTGTGTGTAAAGAAAACGCGCAACAATGTGGTCTCATATATTTAAAAAGGGAATTGGATAGATTAAGTGTGGATGGAGGGAGTATATGAAATCAATTCTTTTACCTTAAACTGTGCAGTGCCTGAATAAAACAATATTATTTCTTAGAGTGAACAGAACAAATTTTAAAAAGCCCTAATATAATAAAAATTTAATAGTCCGAATACTGCAAAAACTTAAAAGCCTAAATAGAACAAACTTGAAAGCCCGAATTAGTTACAATTAAATTTTATTTGAAATTTTAATTTCAATTAAAATTAATTTTGCTAATTAATTAATAAAAATTTATTTGAATTTTTTATTTTAATTCCTTCGATTTTATTTACATTGAAGTTTCTAAGCCCAAATTACAATAATATTTTTATTTTGTTGATTTTATTTTATTTGACATTTATAATTTTGTTAATTTGTCAATTATTTTTGTAATTCTGTCAATTATTGAAGTTTTTAAGCCCAAAGAGTTAATTTTGTTAACTAGTTTGATAAATTAGTTTTGTCATTTATTTTGAATTAAGATTATGTCAATCACAATAGTATTTTCAAAACTAGACCGATCGGTCCAATCGATTGAACTATTGGAACCAGTCCGAAATAACCTAAAAACCACTTTTGTAATTAAACAGGGATAAATCAATATTAACGAACAGAACCAAAAAAACCAGTGAAACCGATGAAATTGGAAAACCACCAGTTTTAATTTTAAAACCTAATAAACGATTTACTTTATGTTCATGTGTTCATCTGATTAAATGAACTGAAATCTAAACAAACACGGAATGATCAATCTACAAGAAATTACATAAATCTAAATAAAAACATTGAAAACCTTCATTTCGATCATTTCGATAAGTTGAATGGAGATCATGTCACGCCCCAGTTTTTCAATAAATAGAAAGGGAGATTTATTCGCAATTCTTTGATAATATCATCCTTCAATGTGGCATGAGTAATAAAATAAAATATCATAAACAGTAAAAATTATACAAAAGTATATCATTAGAAATTATATAAAGAGATTTTGACACAGCACATTAATTAAAAAGTTCTTACGCAACGCATCCGCCCCTGGTACGCTGTCGCAGCTTCAACCTGAAAAGAGTTTTGAGTGGGAGGGGTGAGCGTTTGAAATACACTCAGTGGGTTAACTTAAATGATTGCACAGTTAAAAATAAATATGCATGTCAAATATACCATAAGATGTAACATATGCCATTTAATAAAATAATTTGCACATTATTATTCGATAACTCATTGAAAATATTTTAGACAGAACCGTCGTCCGATAATTTGTGTTAGTTGGTCTGTGAACACTGGGCCATCACCCCAGTACGATGTTAGCATACTTTAAAATACATTTTAGTACTTAACCGAGTCGTCACCCTGTACAAGTGTTAGTAAATATATTTATCATCGAACTAAAAGCACACATGACACAAAATATGACATATTAGTAAAACATATCACATCTTAACATAGCAATCATGACATAAAAATATAGCACTCGGTAAAGAGTGAAAGTTAACCCCATCTTGGAAATTGTAGAGTGGACAAGGTTTGCTCTTCGATCTAATAAATCCTGAAAAATGATATACTAATTTTATTACATATATAAAATAAATATTTTTCACTTAAAATAATAATAGTGATAAAAATTATAATAATTCTATTTAATGAAAAATTATACTTATAAATGAAAAGTAAGATAATAATAATAATATTTAAAGTTAAAAGTTAAGATAATAATATAAAATTATAATCATAAAATTAATATATATAATTATAAAATAAATATATATAATATGTATTACTGCTTGCATAAAACCTACAAAATTTTTATTAAAATATATAATTTTATAAATTGAAATCAAGTCCCTGCATTATATTAAATTCTTATTTAAAATTACCCTAAACTTTATATTTATTACAAAATGACTCAACTTGAGTTATACAACTCCGTTTGAAATTCCGAAAACACCGTTGGAATTCTCATGAGGTGAGGATCACATCAATACTAATTTTGTATCAAAATGTTGAAGTTTAGAAAATATGAAATTATACTGTGAAGTGGGTTTCTTCCCAACTTCTTCATTTTACGTCAAAACTAAAAACTAATTATATCTTTGTGATCCTCGTGAGGAGAGATTCAAAACGGACTATAATAACAAAGCTAACTCACACTGAAATAAAATCTGTCATTAAAGGGGTTAAACTTTGATGGAGCTTTTCTAGCTCAAAATGACATCTATTTTATAAAAGAATTATATATTTGGAATCTACGCTTCGAGACGAACATTTTCATATATAATATGATAAAGTTTGACAACAAAATGAATAAAATCAAAAAGGGCAGTGTGTGAGAATTGATATATATATACGTGTATATATGTGTGAGTTATATATATATATAAGTATGAATGCGTTGGTTGTATATATATACATATCAAACTTGGTGGCAAAGTCTGATCACACCACTCAAACACGTCACTCTCCTTATCCAAAATTTTCAATTCTTTTCCAAATATTAATATTATTATAATAGCAACTTGGTGATCAAGTTGATCACACTACACACACCCACACGTCACTCTTATCCTTATCCAAAACTCTTCCAACTTGCATACACACACCCACTTGTTCTTTCCCACTTGCACACTTGCACAAAATTAATTATTATTACTATTATTATAATTATATAATATAATAATTAAAATATAATATATATATATATATATAAATACAGTTTTATAAAATATAAAATTTACGAAAATATACATTAAGAAATATTGGGGTGTTACAATCTATCACCCTAAAAATAATTTCGTCCTCGAAATTTAGAAAAACTCTCATTTTAAAGAACTGAAGTAAATAGTAAAATAAACACTTATATACCTTGAAGCTGACGTCGTGTACCAGGTAGATGCGTAGCGAGTATCATTAGAAAATTATTTAAATATCAGTCCTCCAAAATCTAGATTCATAAATAATTTATTTAAAAAAAATGAGTCCACAAAAACATAGATCCATAAATAATTAATTTTTTTAAAAAATATGAGCCCACAGAAACGTAGACCCGCTCTGATACCATCTGTCACGCCCCAATTTTTCAATAAATAGAAAGGAAGATTTATTCGCAATTCTTTGATAATATCATCCTTCAATGCGGGCGTGAGTCATAAAATAAAATGTCATAAATAGTGAAAATTACACAAAAGTATATCATTAGAAATTATATAAAGAGATTTTGATGCAGTGCATTAATTAAAAAGCTCTCACGCAACGCATCCACCCCTGGCACGCCGTCGCAGCCTCAACCTGAATAGAGTTTTGAGTGGGAGGGGAGAGCATCTGAAATACACTCAGTGGGTTAACTTAAATGATTGCACAGTTAAAAATAAATATGCATGCCAAATATACCATAAGATGTAACATATGCCATTTAATAAAATAATTTGCACATTATCATACGATAACTCATTGAAAATATTTTAGACCGAACCGTCGTCCGATAACTTGTGTTAGTTGGTCTGTGGGTACCGGGCCGTCACCCCAGTACAATGTTAGCATACTTTGAAATATATTTTAGTACTGAACCAACGTAGCCATTAACTTGTGTTAGTTGGTATATGTGCACCGAGTCGTCACCCCATACAAGTGTTAGTAAATATATTTGTCGTCGAACTAAAAGCACACATGGCACATAACATGATATATCAGTAATACATATCACATCTTAACATAGCAATCATGACATAAAAATGTAGTACTCGGTAAAGAGTGAAAGTTACCCCCACCTTGAAAATTGTAGAGTGGACAAGACTTGCTCTTCGATCTCATAAATCCTTGAAAATGATATACTAATATATTACAAATATAAAATAAATATTTTTCACTTAAAATAATAATAGTGATAAAATTATAATAA
Organism: Pogostemon cablin; assembly: GCA_023678885.1. Classification (NCBI taxonomy): domain Eukaryota; kingdom Viridiplantae; phylum Streptophyta; class Magnoliopsida; order Lamiales; family Lamiaceae; genus Pogostemon; species Pogostemon cablin. The sequence goes on along the minus strand of CM042979.1, from coordinate 20,022,859 downwards.
TTCTATTTATTGAAAATTTATACTTATAAATGAAAAGTAAGATAATAATAATAATAATATTTAAAATAAAAAATTAAGATAATAATATAAAATTATAATCATAAAATTAAAATATATAATTATAAAATAAATATGTATAATATGTACTACTGCTTGCATAAAACCTACAAAATTGTTATTAAACTATATAATTTTATAAATTGCAATCAAGTCCCTGCATTATATTAAATTCTTATTTAACCTTACCTAAACTGTACACTTATTACAAAATGACCCAACTTGAGTTATACAAATCCGTTTGAAATTTCAAAAATACCATTGAAATCCTCGTGAGGTGAGGATCACATTAATACCAATTTTGTATCAAAATGTTGAAGTTTAGAAAATATGAAATTATACCGTGAAGTGGGTTTCTTCCCAATTTCTTCATTTTACGTCAAAACTAAAAACTAATTATACCTTTGTGATCCTCGTGAGGAGAGCTTCAAAACGGACTATAATATCAAAGCTTACTCACACCGAAATAAAATCTGCCATTAAATGGGTTGAAACTTTGACGAGCTTTTCTAGCTCAAAATGATATCTATTTTATAAAAGAATTATATATTTGGAATATACGATTCGAGACGAATATTTTCGTATATAACATGATAAGATTTGACAACAAAATGAATAAAATCAAAAAGGGCAGTGTGTGAGAATTGATATATATATACGTGTATATATGTGTGAGTTATATATATATAAGTATGAATGCGTTGGTTGTATATATACACATGTCAAATTTGGTGGCAAAGTTTGATCACACTACTCACACACGTCACTCTCCTTATCCAAAATTTTCAATTCTTATCCAAATATTAATATTATTATAATAGCAACTTGGTGATCAAGTTGATCACACTACACACACCCACACATCACTCTTATCCTTATCCAAAACTCTTTCAACTTGCACACACACCCACTTGTTCATTCCCACTTGCACACTTGCACACAATTAAATATTATTACTATTATTATAATTATATAATATATAATAATTAAAATATAATATATATATATATATATATATATATATATATAAATACAATTTTATAAAATATAAAATTTACGAAAATATAGATTATGAAATATTGAGATGTTATAGATTGATCCATAAGTTATTACACAGATCCAAGATATTGGAGAAATACATTGAAAAGCCTCTGAGAGACCAGGCAACCGCCTCCATGAGGTCTCGGCTAGCTGCAATCTTCTTGATTAATTATGAGGCCTACAAGTGTATTATGAACTATGAAGTATTTACCAACTATTTAAGTGAGATACAAAGAAGAGGAAGAGCAACAGAACTAGAGAGAATTATTGCTGATAGAAAATAGTGAAGAGAGAAACGACGTTGCAATAGATGAAAGTCCTAATTTTGCTATAGTCATTATATATATAAATCTGATATATAAATGGATGTGGGCCCATTTCTTTTCCTTTTTGAGCTTGTCTCTTGTGAGACGGGTCATAAGAAAGACGGGTGTGAGACGGGTTAATTCAGTATATTATTCACAATTAATTAAATATAATATAATATAATTATGGTTAGTCAAACCCTTATCTTTAATAGTTCCTAAATTTATGGGATAATAATGACTAATTAATGCTTATTTATTTTTAGTAGTTCCTAAATTTATAGGATAAATTCAAATCATTAAATTTTTTTAGAGGAGATAAATTAATTTTTTTTTTGCGTGGACGCTCGTGTACATTACGTGTATTAAGTATGTCGTGAATACGTTATAGTATGTAATTTTTGTATTATTTTTGTCTTACCTGGAAGAATATTTCATTAGTGTTATAGTATGTAATTTTTGTATTATTTTTGTCTTACCTGGAAGAATATTGCATTAGTGTTATAGTATGTTGTTTCCATATTATTATGTGAATGTAAGTACTATAGTATGTCGCTAAAAGGATATTATGTTTTTTTTTATAGTATGTCAAATACACATTAGAGTATGTAATTTCTGTGTAATTGTATGTTACCTAACAATATTTTATATTTTTATCGTAATATCTTATCTAAAAGTGTTTTCATATGCGTCATAGTATGTCGTTTTCGTGTTATAGTGTGTTATAATTTTATAGCGTATTACATATGTCTCATATTATGTCGTTTTCATGTGAAATGACATACTATAACATTAAAATGACATACTATAACATTAAAATAACATACTATAACATTCATATGGTAAAATCACATTTATTTCTGTCTAATGAACTCTAACATACTAGAGCGAACAAATAACATACTTTAACACAGAAATAACATACTATATCAGTAAAATCACATTTATGTTTCTCTAACAAGCATACTACTCAACACGAGAATGGAGATAGTGAAGAAAACTTTGGACTACTCATCATCAACGAGGACTTAAAAAATACCTTGTTCAATCTTTCTGTTCTTCGTTTATTTTTCAATGGACTCTTTTAGGAATTTCTCTCATTCAACGTGGATTAATTCGTTTCTTCGTTCATTTGAAGAATGAACATTCTGAATTTGAGCAGAATACCTTCATAATTTTTCTCTTCTTCCGATGGATTGGGAGATATTTTGGGACTATTTTTTTTCTCCTCGATTGATGCAGAGGTTGAATTTGGGAAGACCATCTTCTCACTCCTAAATCTAAACTAACTAGGCAAATTTTAGGGATTATACAGGGATTATATTAATTAATTAATTAATTAATGAAAATGGGTTAAATTGATTTGATACCCGTCTTAGACCCGTCTCCCCTAAATGGATGTCTCACGGGAGAATTTGTCTTCCTTTTTTTCGTAATAGGCCTGGGTCTTAGTTCAATAAATAATTTTTAAGTATTAATAATAATAATTTATTTATTATATATTTTTTCTAATATTATTTTAAAATATAAATAAAAATAGGCAAATTTAATTTTTCCGGTTGAATCGATTGGACCTCGAACCATTGTTTTTAACGGTTCGATCTCCGATCCGATTATAAAAACACTGAATCATACAATAAAATTTTGGCATTACGTAAATTACATAAATTCTAGTATGATTTTTTGAAATGGTATTAATCCAAATTTAATGAATTAATGAACATTAAGCAATTTCCGTTGATTACAAAGTTAACAAATTAATTGCCCAAAATTAATGTATATTACACTTTCTATCAGAATTAAGTTAATAAATGAATAAAGTTAAATTATGTCAAAATAATACATGTGATTGGTGTATGCCCAAATAGACTAATGTCAAATTAAATTTATTCATTATTCTAAAACCCGAAATGCATTATATTCCCTTGTTAAAATAATTACTTTTTTTAATTTTTAAAAAAAAAATTAAATTAGCTAATCATTAATTAAATTAAATGAAATTTTCAAAAGCACAAATTACATGATAGGTTAAATTAATTGATTTTTTTCATTTAAAATAAAATTTAAAATTAAATCAGTTAGTGATTAATTTAGGTATAAATATTTAAATAATTGAATTAAAAGTCCAAATGAATTAGTTATAATCCAAATGAAATTCAACAATTTCAATAACTAGAATCCTCAATACATATTAATGAACGAAAATTTAAAATTACAAAATTAGTCAAATGAAATTTTAATTTATACAGATTTATCAGTAAACTTTTGATACATAAATGGTTAATATATGTTTTTCCTTTTATTTTTATTAATTAGATTGTCATATTTTATCTGATAAAATAATAAATAAAAATATAATATAAATTAAATATTTTATAATTATATATTTATATATGGAAAAATTAGTCATAGGTACACATTGTGCACCCTAAATTACTAGGAGATACAATAAGTTTAAAAATTTATTCTCACATATAAAATATATTAAAATAAATACTAAATATAACATTAATTCATTATAATCCCATACACTTTTAAACCACAAACCCCAAATCCCTCACCCACCCACCGCCGCCGCCGAACTGCCACTGGCGACCGGTGACCGGCGGCCGCCGCCGCCCACTGCCGTCACCGGCGATCACCCCTACGGCCGCCAGAGCTGCACCGCCGACCACCATTCTACCGGCGATCGGTGACCGGCGGAGACCGCCGCCACCGGAGAGTAGGAGTATATAATTTTTTCGCTGCACATGACACTTATGATTCACACTTTTTTTGTTGCACACACGTTTTTTGCTGCACATAACTTTTTGCTACACACGAAGTTTTATGCTGAACACAAACATTTATGTGTAGCACATTATAAAGGTAATATTAGAATATCACTATATATTTATGTTATTAGTAGTAATATTTTTGTATGTTTGTATCTCATAGTAATAAAGGAGTTTTTAATGTACCTTATAGTAAGTACCCTAATTATATATTAATACTTTTTTCTAAATTAAATAAAATATGATAAATTTAATATGTAAGTCATAAATCTAAATAAGTAGATATCAAATACATTAAAGGTTTATCTTTTAATTATAAATTATAAAATGAATATTTTAAAATAATTAAATCAAATTATATAAATCATAAATAATTAAATTAAATCATATTAATCATAATTTGACACAACTTTTTTAATAGACAAAGTCTCTTTTAAGACAAAGTTTATGTGAGATGGTATGTGATAAAGTATGAGTGTTATATAGGAATAATATGTATATTGGTTATTAAAGAATATTTTTTTAAAGTATGATAAATGATATATTAAAAAATTATTTTTGAATGTTATAATATGATGCAGTACAAAGATATTTTAAATAACAATAATCCGTTTCAAAACACGTCTTACATATTCATCTCATAAGAGGGTGCACTTTTTAAGATATTAAAAAAATAAATCACTGATATCAAATATAAATAACCCATAATATAGTCACTTTAATTAAATTAATGAGTATGAATGGTAAAATTTAATGTAGTGGTTTTTTTAAAAAACTAGATTTTACCAATTCGTGTGTTGCACAGAAAGAATTATATTACAATTATTTTTTATATTTAATTTCAAATTATATATATATATATATATATTATTTATTTATATGAATTTAAATATTTTATAAATGTAAATTTTCTTTTGTTAATACTCTCTCCATCTCACACTTATTTTTATTTTTTATATTTTTATTAGTTCCACACTTATCTTCACCACCAAAAAAAGAAACATCACACCAATCAACAAACGGATATATATATATATATATATATATATATATATATATATATATATATATATAATATTGATGTATTTTTTTTAACATAACATAATTTTATACTCTATTTATTTATTAATTAAATTATATAATATGTTGTACGATTATTTCTCATAATATCGATATTTATATATAAACAGATACACGTAAGTACTCGAGGCATATAATCACACCCGTTTCAAATATAATAAGATTTTCTTAAATTATCCGTACTCATTTCAAACTTAGAACCACCCGTATCCGTCCTGTTATCATCCATACTTGTACCAAATACATTCTTCATCACTATTACTTGTAAATACTTTAGCCTTTAGAACTCTATCTATGCCTCATAATGACCCAACGTGTACTTTTGTATAACATTTTACATGATTTATATTTCTTTTATATCCTCCTAGTTCTACTCTTACCCATCACGTTTAAAATATTTATTACTATACTTTTCAAAATAATTTAATAATACTCGTGGGTTTAGAAAACAATTGAAAAGTGATTAGAAATTTGATCGGTAAACTAAAGTCAATATTTTAGCATAAAATAGATTAATTAAATTAAATTAAGATGCACTTTAAAGTAAATACTATATCTTAAGTATACTATAGCACAAACTTTTCTTACTGACGTGTCGTCTCCAGAGCGTTCATCTTAAGTATACTATATGTCATCTTAAGTAAATACTACACCTTAAGTATCTTATATGTCATCTTAAGTAAATACTGCATCTTAGGTATATATGGTAACAAATAAAAAAAATATGTATATAAATTAGAATAAAATTTTAATTAAGAAAATATATCAAAATATTAATTAAAATATTTTTTTTTATACATGGCCGTGCCTCATCACTGATGATCGAAGCGAGGCGGCACCTCAATAATTTACCATAAAATAATATTTTTTAAAAAACAAATATATAAATTTTTTATATTTTATTTGTTTATTTGGGTATCATTGATTAATTATTAAATATTTTAACGTAAATAAATTAATTAGCATCAAATTAAATCATATATATTAAAGGAAAAAAGAATATTTTATATAATATTTTATCTCACTCCACCTATAAATAAGACTTTTTTATTAATCATCCTAGAAACACTATTTGATTCTCCATGAGGAATAGAAGCGTTTTTTAAGTTTCTCTAGAAAATTAATTTATGAAAGTATAAAAAATTATTTTGATAGAGCGCATTAAGTAGAGATTCGATCTACCTGTAAAAAATTGATTCTAATATTTTTGAATCGATTTACCTCTTAAGAATCGATTCTGTAATACCAATTATTTTTATTAATATTAATATCTTTAATAAATTGTAATAATAATAAAATAAAAATTCTTACTTGATAAAGAAGGCTGATGTGGACAAGTAGATAAGCTTAGTGATGAGAGTGGAAATTCATGTATTTTCGAGTCCAATTTAATACCTTTTTGAGTGTATAATTGCTATTATTTGCACATATATTAATACTTTGGACTATTATTGATTAAAAGGTGCTACTAAGGTATTTTATTGTGTTTTGATAGAAAAAGGGATTAAAAGTGCAAGGTTGGAGAAAAGGTGCAATTTATGCAAAGATGATGAAAAACGCACGTCCAACTTTCATAATTTTTCTGTGTTAATGTGAAGATCAAAACTGAGAGTGTGCTACATGGTTAGAAAGTCACTGAAGAGAGGGTCGTTTTGACGTAAAGAACATACAAATCAAGTTCCAAACGAGAAAGTTATGAGCGAAATGGTGACGCCGCGCGAGCTATGCCGAACAGAATTTCTGTTCTATTTTCCGTAGCTTGTTTCACATTCAAATCTTGGAGTTTTTGTGAGTTCTTTATATTGATAGAAATTCAAGGAAGAGAGGATCGCGCGAGCGCAAAAATCACTCAAAAAGGAGGCCGGATGAAGAAGTTATGAATGAATTACTGAAGCTGCTCAAAGGAAGATAAAAAAATTCGAAACTTCATTCATCTACCATGTGAAGCAAAGCATTCATCTACCATGTGAGATCAATTATTCATCTACCATGTGAAACCATGTTGTGACTATGGAGCATATGCAAACATGTTATTACTACATCTAAGCCACATGGGACACATGAAGCACCTAACATGCCATAGATTCTTCAAAACAAAGAAGACAAGGATGAAAGTGAGCTGCAAAGATGATGGACAGCAAGACTAAATGGGAAATGGATGCATGTGGAGCTGCAATAATTGAACAAACAATGTGAAATAGAAGCATGGAGTAACATGGGCAGCCATGGAGGCATGTGATGTTGTTCCCCTTCCACAACTATAAATAGGGGCTGCATCAACATCCTACAATCATCCCACAACAATCCCACCATCTAACACAACACATTCACAACACACTTCACTCCCTTCTCTTCCCCAATGGGGGAGAGAAGGGAGGAACACCACATTCACTCTTCACACTCTATCCATCATCATCATCCATCCACCGGAGAGTCGATCGGAGTTGCTACTTGGATCGGAGATGAAGATCCCAACGGAGATAGTGATTGAAGAGACGGAGTCCTTCACACGGGTTCTTTCTTTTTAGTTATTCATCTTTCATTATTTTAGCAAAATGGTTGGATTAATTACGTCTTTATAATTGCTCCTCATCATGATGCTAAGTTTCTTTGTTGATAATGTTAGGGCATGAATACATTTGTGATTTTGTGACTTGATTAATTTAGATTTTGATTTATTATCTTGCAAATGGTTTATTTCCATATTGAAGATTTTATTTGAAACTTCGTATTATTATGAGTTGGAGTTTTGATCCCTTTAAAATTATCATTGAAGATAATAGGCATCTTTATTTCCGCATAATGATTGTGTTTCATGAGACAAAGTCTTAGGTGTATTGACCATTAAAGCCTAGACGTGTTTTCTGAGACATTCTTAGGTGTATTGACCATTAAAGCCTAAGAGTGTTAGACAATCAATTTGGAATACTGATTACTTGGTAAAACATCATTATTGAGTAATTGGTAAGGAGAAAGAGTTAACGATCATGTACCTAGAAAGGGAAGTCTAGTGCTCTAGCCTTAATTGGAATTTAGCATGAAGTACCTATAGAGGGAGAGGTAGTTAATTTCTTATCGATCCAAGGATTTCCAGCTCATTACAAGTGTTATATCCTACCCGATCAAGGTGATTTAACTAGGCATAGCGATCCTCTTATAAACGTTTGCAAGTAATTAATTAGGGTCTAGATAAATCAGTCACAACATTATCAATTCTCCTTCCTTGAACTCTTGATTCGTTCTCTCTTGTGCGATTCATTCCATCTCATTATCATTTTATTTCATTTCATTTAAGTTATTTAAGTTACTTTTTGATTATCATTTTCATAAAACCCCCAGATTTGTCCTGCAATGAAATAATCACGTGGAATTACTTCTTGAATTTATAGCTATCCCTGTGGAGACGATATAACTACTTGGTCACTCGTGCTACAACCGATCCCTTACACTTGAGGGTAAAGCGAAAGAAAACAGCGATCAAGTCAATGGCGCCGTTACCGGGGATAGCTTATAGATTTAAAATTAATTCTATAGTGATTTATTTTATTGTAGGACGTTAAACTTTACTTGCTTTATTTTATTTTTATTTGTGTGTTTTGTGCTAAGTGAATTATACTCAAAGTGCATTCTTACACTTAAGGTAATAACATCCTTTTAAACTTAGATTCAACTCACGTTTTCATCTAAGTTTGGGGGTGTGATGTTCTTCCCTCGTTCCATTCGCACCTAGGTATGTTTACTTTGCTTTGTTTAATGTTTGTGTGCCTGGAGGTCGATTTTTTTTTTTAGAATTTTTGAATTCTATTCGAAAGTTCGAATTTTTTTACGACTATCCAATTATCTTGTTTGTTTTTGTGATGCCCTGTCATTAATTTTCGTCTTTCGATATTTTTATCTCTCCTGTGATGATGAGTTTTCTTTGAGCTTTATTTGATTGAAAAGTGTATTGGAGTGGCAAAGTAAGTTCTATCTGAGGCCTACGCCTGACCGAATTCGATAACTCGAGGAACTTGCAAGATGTGAAGGAGATTGAAATCAGGTTACTTCGTTCCTTATTCTAAATTTTTATATGGGTTTTGAAGTCTTATGAGTGAGGAACATGAGCTTTAAATTCCATAACTTGAATGTCATGAGGATTTATGAGCTTTTATGATGCCTTTGATAAGATGTCGATTATGATTAACAAGGGGAACATACTTCCATTAAATGCTTGAAGTTCTTGATGTGCTTGATATGATGTATGCTTAGCCTTGAAGAGTGCTCGTTCATTCTATGAAAAAGCCAAGTGAGATTTGAGCCTTTGAATCATGTTACATGATACATGATATTTTTATTCTTGAGCGTATCATTCTTGTGTTTGTATTCTAGAACTTGCTTTGAGTCTCCTTGAATATTCAAGAATAGTCTAGTTGATTATGAAAATGATATTAGGCCATCTTTTATGAGTCACTTAGCCAAATAATTCCTTACCATATGATTGTTTATCCGTAGTTAGCCCCGTTGAGCCTTAAAACCTCATTCTTTGGCAACCTACGAGAAATAACCACTTTGAGTATCTTTTTAGCCTTAATTGTCCGGAGAATTAATGGCTTTTCAAAGTGTGTTGATTGAGCTTGATAACAGCTTGGGAAGGAATGATTGAGCTATCTAATACATCTAAATGAGAGCCATGGAGTAGTGATTAAATCTAGTACTCCATGAAATCAAATACCCTAGGGTAGTGCTTAAATCTAGTACCCTATGGAGGATGCGAGAGGTAGTGCCCGAAACTGGTACCTCGAGAAGATTAAAAGAAGATGGTTGTTGTTTGTAAGTTTAGGAGGAATTGTACTGTAATGAAAGTGATATAGATGAAAGATCAAGATGGACTGCAGCTTGATTGATCCTAGTTGAGTCATTTATTCATATATATTTCATACCTTGTCCAAAGAACCTACATTACAACCAAATAAAAGACTTTTTTGATTCATAATTTGCTAGCTACAAGTAAAAGAAGAGTTGAGACAATTGGCAAGCTTATGGTTACCCATACACTTGAATTGAATATGAGAGCATATATATATAACCTAAACGGTGTACACTTTATACACCATGAGCGTGAGAGTTACATTATATATATCTCGTGAGCATAGGTGGATTGAGCACTTGAATTGGTGAAGTAATTATCTTAACTTGCATGTTTTGAATGAATAGATGCTTTTGAGTTTGAAGTTATGTGAACCAAGTTAAGATTAATTACATCATTTGAAGTCATTGTTGATATTTCGATCCTTACCTTTGAACATGACTTTCCATCTCATTAATCTCTTGGTTTGTCATTTCGTTGTTCGAGGACGAACAACACCTTAAGTTTGGAGGGTTTGATGAGAGTGGAAATTCATGTATTTTCGAGTCCAATTTAATACCTTTTTGAGTGTATAATTGCTATTATTTACACATATATTAATATTTCGGACTATTATTGATTAAAAGGTGCTACTAAGGTATTTTATTGTGTTTTGATAGAAAAAGGGATCAAAAGTGCAAGGTTGGAGAAAAGGTGCAATTTATGCAAAGATGATGAAAAACGCACGTCCAAATTTCATAATTTTTCTGTGTTAATGTGAAGATCAAAACTGAGAGTGTACTACATGGTTAGAAAGTCACTGAAGAGAGGGTCGTTTTGACATAAAGAACATACAAATCAAGTTCCAAACGAGAAAGTTATGAGCGAAATGGTGACGCCGCACGAGCTATGCCGAACAGAATTTCGGTTCTATTTTCCGTAGCTTTTTGTACATTCAAATCTTGGAGTTTTTGTAAGTTCTTTATATTGATAGAAAGCCAAGGAAGAGAGGATCGCGTGAGCGCAAAAATCACTCAAAAAGGAGGCCAGATGAAGAAGTTATGAATGAATTACTGAAGCTGCTCAAAGGAAGATAAAAAAATTCGAAACTTCGTTCATCTACCATGTGAAGCAAAGCATTCATCTACCATGTGAGATCAATTATTCATCTACCATGTGAAACCATGTTGTGACTATGGAGCATATGTAAACATGTTATTACTACATCTAAGCCACATGGGACACATGAAGCACCTAACATGCCATAGATTCTTCAAAACAAAGAAGACAAGGATGAAATTGAGCTGCAAAGATGATGGACAGCAAGACTAAATGGGAAATGGATGCATGTGGAGCTGCAATAATTGAACAAACAATGTGAAATGGAAGCATGGAGTAACATGGGCAGCCATGGAGGCATGTGATGTTGTTCCCCTTCCACAACTATAAATAGGGGCTGCGTCAACATCCTACAATCATCCCACAACAATCCCACCATCTAACACAACACATTCACAACACACTTCACTCCCTTCTCTTCCCCAATGGGGGAGAGAAGGGAGGAACACCACATTCACTCTTCACACTCTATCCATCATCATCATCCATCCACCAGAGAGTCGATCGGAGTTGCTACTTGGATCGGAGACGACGATCCCAACGGAGATAGTGATTGAAGAGACGGAGTCCTTCACACGGGTTCTTTCTTTTTAGTTATTCATCTTTCATTATTTTAGCAAAATGGTAGGATTAATTACGTCTTTATAATTGCTCCTCATCATGATGCTAAGTTTCTTTGTTGATAATGTTAGGGCATGAATACATTTGTGATTTTGTGACTTGATTAATTTTGATTTTGATTTATTATCTTGCAAATGGTTTATTTCCATATTGAAGATTTTATTTGAAACTTCGTATTATTATGAGTTGGAGTTTTGATCCCTTTAAAATTATCATTGAAGATAATAGGCATCTTTATTTCCGCATAATGATTGTGTTTCATGAGACAAAGTCTTAGGTGTATTGACCATTAAAGCCTAGACGTGTTTTCTGAGACATTCTTAGGTGTATTGACCATTAAAGCCTAAGAGTGTTAGACAATCAATTTGGAATACTGATTACTTGGTAAAACATCATTATTGAGTAATTGGTAAGGAGAAAGAGTTAACGATCATGTACCTAGAAAGGGAAGTCTAGTGCTCTAGCCTTAATTGGAATTTAGCATGAAGTACCTATAGAGGGAGAGGTAGTTAATTTCTTATCGATCCAAGGATTTCCAGCTCATTACAAGTGTTATATCCTACCCGATCAAGGTGATTTAACTAGGCATAGCGATCCTCTTATAAACGTTTGCAAGTAATTAATTAGGGTCTAGATAAATCAGTCACAACATTATCAATTCTCCTTCCTTGAACTCTTGATTCGTTCTCTCTTGTGCGATTCATTCCATCTCATTATCATTTTATTTCATTTCATTTAAGTTATTTAAGTTACTTTTTGATTATCATTTTCATAAAACCCCCAGATTTGTCCTGCAATGAAATAATCACGTGGAATTACTTCTTGAATTTATAGCTATCCCTGTGGAGACGATATAACTACTTGGTCACTCGTGCTACAACCGATCCCTTACACTTGAGGGTAAAGCGAAAGAAAACAGCGATCACTTAGTATATAAGTGGAGTAGATTTATTGTTACATAGTAAAAATTTTATTTAATCAATAGAAACTTACGGTGGTGTTGAATTAAGTATAGGTATTATATATATATATATATATATATATATATATATATATATATATATATATATATATATATATTACACTAATTCTTTTATTTTCTTCTTTTTCGTAATTTTTTTATAATCATGTTATCTATGAAAATGATCGTCTCAATGCGTAGATTCCAAATATATAACTCTTTTGTGAAATAGATTTCGTATGAATTAGATAAGCTCAGTCAAAATTCGTACTCTTTAATGGCATATTTTGTATTCGTGTGAGTTAGCTTTGATATTATAGGCTATTTTAAAGCTCTCCTCACGAGGATCACAAAGGTATAATTAGTTTTGAGTTTGGACGTGAATTGAAGAAGTTGGGAAGAGACTCGCTTCGTGTCAAAATTTTATTCCCTTTAAACTTCGTTATTTTTATAAAAAATTGGTATGCATGTGATCCTCGTCTCGCGAGGACTCCATAAGTGCTTTTGGATTTTCAAATGGAGTTGTATAACTCAAGTTGGGTCATTTTGTAATAAGGTTAATATTAAGGTTAAGTTAAAATGAGAATTTAATATAATGCAGGACTTGATTGCAATTTATAAATATATATAAAAAAAGAAAAAAATTTAACTTCAAAATTCGAAACTCAGTTTCGAATTCTAACTGTGCATGTGGGTGCATGTGTGCGTATTATGTTAATTAATTTATTATTTATTTATTTATTTATGTATTTGTTTATTTAAGTATCTTATTATATTTATTTGTTTAATATATATGTATATAGTTATTATTTGATTTGATTTGATTTTTTTAAAATATTAAATATAATTTTGTCACTATTAATATTTTAGGATTAGAATCTTTATTTAATATTTATTTATGTCATTTGTATCCATATTTTTAATATACGAATTATTATTAAAGTTGTAAATTATAATATTTTAGAATTTAGCTTTAGTACTAGAAATTATTTTTAAAAATTAGTTTTAGTACTAGGAATTTTATTATTAGAAGTAGAACTCAGTTTAGTGTACCTTTGCAGACATACCAGAGAGCGAGCAAGTTTAGCGGTCCACTTTACACACTTCCAATAAGTTTAAGGTGGGGTAACTTTCACTCTTTACCGAGTGCTACATTTTATGTCATGATTGCTATGTTAAGATGTGATATGTGTTACTTATATATCATGTTATGTGCCATGTGTACTTTTAGTTCGATGACAAATATTTTTTTACTAACACTTGTACGGGGTGACGACTCGGTGCACATATACCAACTAACACAAGTTACTAGCTACGTCGGTTCAGTAGTAAAATATATTTCAAAATATGCTAACATCGTACTGGGGTGACGGCCCGGTGCACATATACCAAATAACACAAGTTATCGGATGACGGTTCGGTCTAAAATATTTTTATTAAATTATCGAACAAAAATGTGCAAATTATTTTATTAAATTGGCATATGTTATATTTTATGGTATATTTGGCATGCATATTTATTTTTAACTGTACAATCATTTAAGTTAACCCACTGAGTGTATTTCAGACGCTCACCCCTTATTGATTTTCAGAACAAAGTTTAGAAGATGGAAAAGCCCCTGCAGATGTCCCAAGCCCATAGAAGACTTTATATTATATCTTATATTTGGTATTTTGTTAGAACTTTATTTCTGATATATCATCTGAACGTACTTATTTTGGGATGTTTCACTCTACTCGGGAGAATAGAAACTAATATGTAATAATCTCTATGCAACTTTTACTTTATTATATTATCGCTTTGGGGAATTTATATTATTTCCGCTGTGCATTCTCGACTCCCTTTATTATTATATTGGGAATTATATATCTAGTAGCGTCCCAATCCCATAGCGTAACCGGGGCGTTACAGCATGGTATCAGAGCGGTCTATCTAAGACTTGCTCAAGTACATGAGTTAGAATTTATTACCATACCCTATGATTGACTATTTTATGATTACGTCATAATTACACTTTAGGATTTTTATATGTGATTATTTTAATTCTTTAATACTTTAAAATTTTTTATGACCTTATAGTAAATTTAAATTGTGTTAACTAGATGGAAGCAGCTATTGCGCACATTAACGCTGTTAGAACCCATCGAGCCGCTCTTCGTGGCAGGACCGAGATTGATGACTTAGGCACTCATTTCGCTTTGATGCTCATCATTCATCATGAGGATTTTCATGGAGCTCGGAGGGTGACGGAGGTGCAGTACTGCTTCATCCTCATTCATACCTTGCCCGGCGTGTGGGCTGAGATTGCTCGGCAGATTTATTTTTAGATGTTCGTGGTTCCTCCAGGGCACTAGCTGAATTATGTGGCTTTTAATGTATGTTTGTCCACACATGGGCCCTTAGAGACCAGGCACCTCCCCTCCTGTTGGATTCCTGGGTGGGCCGATGATGCATTTCCCTATGGCTGTACTAGTGGATCCTGTTGAGGTGTTCGTTGATATACCTGGTGATTTCGAGATTGATGGAGATATTGCTGATGGAGTGGTGGAGGATTAGGACATCCTAGTGGTTAGCCTAACTCAAACTTATTAAGATTTTGGTATAGTTAGTAGCGACACGTTCCAATAGATGGAAACTTTTTGACCCATAATTGGGTGATGTATATAGGTAACCTAGATGTCGCACTAAATAGGCTTTCTTGACAGTATTCTGGACTAAGAATGACTTTTAGATGCATATGTATACTTAACAATCAGAGTGACAACGACACCGTTTTTCTATTACTAATATATGTGTATATATAATTATATGTGTGTTTATACATTTTACTCATTGTATTTTAATGATATACCAGCATATAATAATGATGAGTATAAAAACTTTGAACAGATTATGAGTTGAAGAAAACCACAAAACCTACCTACAAATGAAAATCTTGAAAACGTTTATGGCGATCTAGGTAATGATTTAATGACAATCCTTCGGGGATTGGCTCAACAATTTCAAGCAAACTCTGCACGACCACCACCAGCAAAACCTCTTTCTAGAAATGAACCAGCCTTGGTAATTGAACAATTCCGACATTTCAATCCACCAACATTCAACGGAATGGAGGACCCAGCGGAAGCTGAATAATGGTTGAGGTCGTTGGTTAAAATTTTCACCTATCTTGATTGCACTGATGCACAGAAGATTGCGTGCTGTGTATTCCAGTTCGTGGGTGAAGCTGATTTCTGGTGGGAGGCTTATGGAAGCACAAGACACCTGAAAAGAAAGCAAGAATGACATGGGAAGACTTCCAGGATGTAATAATTCAAAACTACATGCCTCTGTCATTCCGAGATGAAAAAGAAAGTGAATTTTTGCACTTAAAATAAGGGACAATGAGTGTTCTCGAATATGAAAGAGAATTCAATTGGCTCTCCAGATTTTCCACACACCTTGTCAACTCGGAGGAGAAGAAAGCTAGACGATTTGAAAAGTGATTGCAATCGGAGATTAGCACTATCTTGGCTGGACAAGGGACGATGACTTTTGCAGATGCATTTTCTAGAGCTCAAGAAATTGAGTCTCGACAGAAGAATAACAGTAACCAAAATAAAAAGGCGATATAGATACCTGCAAAGCGCAAGTGGGGAGGATCGGTGATCGGAAAAGGAAACCATAAGGTTCAGAACAAGCAAATAAAAATTGGAGGAGGATCAGGACCACCGCCTCTCGGAACAAATTCTCCCTGCCAAAAATATGGAAAGAATCATCTTGGAGCATGTTTATATGGAACCAGAATATGCTATCGATGTCGTCAACTGGGACACACCATACTAGAATGCCCTAAGTCTAAAGCAACAGGAGGATCAAGTGTTATACCGTCACGTGCATATGTTATGACACAACAAGAAGTTGAGGAAGAACCAGAAACAATGGCAGGTATGTTATCAGTATTTGGCACTCCTGCTCTTATACTTTTTGATACGGGAGCCACTCATTCATTCATATCTTCTAAGATGTATAAGAGAGTAAAAATAATTGTGAGGAGTTAGATAAATCAACTCTTGAGGTTAGTATACCTTCGGTAACTCAATTCGAACCATGAAGTGGTGCAAAAATGTGAAGATAGGGATGAATGATAGAGTTCTACTTGCAGACCTTCACGTAATTGAGATGAAAATTTTTAATGTAATCTTAGGAATGGATTGGCTTAGAGCTAATCATGTTATAATTAGATGTCGTGAAAAAGAAGTACAGTTCCAACTCCCAGGAGACGAGAAGTTTACATTTCACAGAGCGAAAATAGGAGTAATGCCACGAATTATATCTGCAATAAAAGCAATCAAAATGATGAAAAAAGATGGATGTTAAGCATTCTTAGTGAGTATTTTGGAAAGTGAAGGCAGAAAGATGAGCATAGAGGATGTTTCTATTATGCGGGAATACGAAGATGTGTTTCCAGAAGACTTAACAGGCTTGCCACCCAAAAGGCAAGTAGAATTCACAATCGATCTAGTACCGGGAGCAACACCAGTCTCAAAAGCACCTTATCGAATGGCACCAAAGGAGTTACAAGAACTCTTGGAATTGGGTTTCATACACCCTAGTGTTTCACCCTGAGGAGCACCTGTTTTGTTCATAAAGAAGAAAGATAGTTCGTTTAGAATGTGTATCGATTATCGAGAACTGAATAAATTTACCATCAAGAATAAGTATCCCTTGCCAAGGATTGAAGATTTATTTGATCAGCTAGGCGGTGCTAGCGTGGGTTTTCTAAGATAGATATGAGATCTGGATATCATCAAGTGCGAAGCAGAGCGACACTTCGAAGACTACTTTTAGAACATGTTATGGGCATTATTAGTTTGTAGTGATGCCTTTTGGTCTCAGTAATGCACCAACAATTTTCATGGATTTGATGAATTGTGTTTTCCACTCGTACTTGGACAAATTCATGATCGTGTTCATTGACAATATCTTAGTGTATTCTAGAGATCGAGAACAACATGAAGAACATCTGAGAATCGTTCTAGAGACAGTAAGAAAGAAAAAATTGTATGCCAAATTCAAGAAATGTGAGTTTTGGTTAGACAAAGTTATCTTTCTTGGGCACATCGTGTCAGCTCGAGGAATTGAGGTAGATTCGGCTAAGGTGGAAGCAGTAGAGAAATGGAAGACACCTACAAATGTGGGAGAAGTACGAAGTTTTATTGGATTGGCTGGATATTATAGAAGATTTATTGAGGGATTTTCAAATATTGCAGGGCCGTTGACGAAATTAACTCGCAAGGAAGTTAAATTCTGTTGGACGGAAGAGTGTGAAAAGAGTTTCAACATTCTCAAACAGAAATTAGTCACTGCACATGTACTAACAATTCCTGATGGGACAGAAGAATTTGTCATCTATAGTGATGCTTCAAAGTAAGGATTGAGATGTGTTCTGATGCAACGTAATAAAGTAGTTGCCTATGCGTCTAGACAACTAAGATCCATGAACAGAACTATCCAACTCATGATTTAGAATTGGCAGTGGTGGAGCATGCTTTGAAAATTTGGAGACATTATCTGTATGGAGCAAAATGCCAAATTTATATAGATCACTAAAGCTTAAAATACTTTTTCGAGCAAAATGAATTAAACATGAGGCAAAGGAGATGGTTGGAATTAGTCAAGGATTATGATTGTACAATATTGTACCATCCAGGAAAGACAAATGTGGTGGCAGATGCTCTAAGTAGAAAAGGCAAAGGGGAATTAGCTTGCTCTATGACAAACCAAGAATTATTGGTGGCGGAGTTCTCTCGAATGAGTTTGGAAGTAGTGATACCTCCAAATAGCATTGAAACAGTGTTAAATGCATTACTAATTAAACCCTCCTTAAGAGATAGAGTCAAGAAACTTCAAGATGGAGACGAATTTCTCAAGAAAATTAAGGAACGTGTGAAAATCGGGAAAGAAAAGGGATTTGCTCTCACTGAAGATGGGGCACTCGTCTTTGGAAAAAGATTATGTGTTCCTAGAAATGAGGATCTTATTAGAGAAATTTTGTCAGAAGCTCATTGTACTCTGTACACAGTACGTCCAGGAGGAACCAAGATGTACCAAGACTTGAAGAATGCATTTTGGTAGAAAAATATGAAGAGGGTTATAGGCTTGTTTATCCAAAAGTGTATGACTTGCCAGCAAGTAAAAGCAGAACATCAAGGACCCTTAGGGCCCTTGAAGCCATTAGAGATTCCTGAGTGGAAATGGGAGCACATTACAATAGATTTCGTTTCTGTATTACCAAGATCAATATGAGAAAATCAAGCTATATGGGTGATAGTTGATCTTTTGACCAAGTCCGCACATTTTCTTCTAATTAAAATGACTCACGGAATGGATAAGCTTGCACAAATTTATCTAGAAGAAGTTGTCAGATTACATGGTGTACCTGTTTCTATAGTTTCGGATTGAGATCAAAGATTTATATCAAAATTCTGGCACAGCTTACAAAATGCAATGAGCACGAAGTTAAAGTTTAGTACGGCGTTTCATCCTCAAACTGATGATCAGTCTGAAAGAACTATTCAAACATTGAAAGACATGTTGAGAGCATGCGTCCTAGATTTTGGGGAAAGTTGGGAAAGATGCATACCACTGATAGAATTTGCTTACAACAATAGTTTTCAAGCCACTATAGACATGGCTCCTTACGAAGCACTCTATAAAAGGAAGTGTAGATCTCCTCTCTATTGGGACGAAGTTGGTGAGAAGAAAGTTCTAGGACCAGAGATAGTAGAAAAGACAATGGAAACAATTGAGAGATCAGAAGAAGAATCTTGACAGCACAAAATCGACAGAAGTCATACGCTGATAAAAGACGCAAGGATTTGCAGTTCCAGAAAGGAGATAAAGTTTTTCTCAAAGTCTCGCCAATGAAAGGAATTTCTCGCTTTGGAAAAAAGGGAAAACTCAAGCCAAGATACATTGGGCCGTACGAGATTTTGGAGCGAATTGGCGAGTTGGCATACAAGTTAGCTTTACCACCTGAGCTAGCTGAAGTGCATGATGTATTTCACGTGTCCATGCTACGTAAATATGTATTTGATTCAAGCCATGTTGTTAACCACGAGATTATAACAATCGACAACAATTTAGCGTATGAGGAATTTCCTATAGCCATCCTTGACAGAAAAGTTCATAAGCTAAGGAATCGTGAAGTTATTTTATTTAAAGTTCAATGGAGCCGCCACAATAAAGAAGAAGTGACGTGGGAACGCGAAGACAACATGCGAAATAAATATTCGAGTCTATTCTTACATAGTAAGTGAAATTTCGAGGACAAAATTTTATTTTAGTAGGGGATGATGCAATACCTATTATTTTATTAATATTAATATCTTTAATAAATAGTAATAATAATAAAATAAAAATTCTTACTTGATAAGAAAGGCTGATGTGGACAAGTAGATAAACTTAGCATATAAGTGGAGGAGATTTATTGTTACCCAGTAAAAATTTTATTTAATCAATCCAATTACATTCTCTATATATATATACTTGTCTTCTTACCATTAATAGGGGAGAATTACAGTAGAAACTTACGGTGGTGTTGAAGTAAGTATATATATATATATATATATATATATATATATATATATATATATATATATATATATATATATATATATATATCACACACACTAACTCTTTTATTTTCTTCCTTTTCGTAATTTTTTTATATATCATGTTATATATGAAAATGATCGTCTCAATGCGTAGATTCCAAATATATAACTCTTTTGTGAAATAGATTTCGTATGAATTAGATAAGCTCAGTCAAAATTCGTACCCTTTAATGGCATATTTTGTGTTGGTGTGAGTTAGCTTTGATATTATAGGCAATTTTGAAGCTCTCCTCACGAGGATCATAAATGTATAATTAGTTTTGAATTTGGACGTGAAATGAAGAAGTTGGGAAGAGACCCACTTCGTGTCAAAATTTTGTCCCCTTTAAACTTCGTTATTTTCATGAAAAATTGGTATACATGTGATCATATATATATATATATATATATATATATATATATATATATATATATATATATATATATATATATATATATATATATATAAGTATATATAAATTTAACTTCGAAATTCGGAATTCAGTTTCGAATTCTAATTGTGCAGGTGGGTGCGTGTGTGGGTATTATGTTAATTAATTTATTATTTATTTATTTATTTACTTATTTATGGATTTGTTTATTTAATTATCTTATTATATTTATTTGTTTAATATATTTGTATATAGTTATTATTTGATTTGATTTAATTTTTTTAAAATATTAAATATAATTTTGTTACTATTAATATTTTAGGATTAGAATCTTTATTTAATATTTATTTATGTCATTTGTATCCATATTTTTAATATTACGAATTATTATTAAAGTTGTAAATTATAATATTTTAGAATTTAGCTTGAGTATTAGAAATTATTTTTAGAAATTAGTTTTAGTACTAGGAATTTTATTATTAGAAGTAGAACTCAGTTTAGTGTACCTTTGCAGATATACCAAAGAGAGAGCAAGCTTAGCAGTCCACTTTACACACTTCCAATAAGTTTAAGGTGGGGTAACTTTCACTCTTTACCGAGTGCTACATTTATGTCATGATTGCTATATTAAGATGTGATATGTGTTACTTATATGTCATGTTATGTGCCATGTGTACTTTTAGTTCGATGACAAATATTTTTTTTACTAACACTTATACAGGGTGACGACTCGGTGCACATATACCAACTAACAAAAGTTACTGGCTACGTCGGTTCAGTACTAAAATATATTTCAAAGTATGCTAACATCATACTGGAGTGACGGCCCGGTGCACATATACCAACTAACATAAGTTATCGGATGACGGTTCAGTCTAAAATATTTTCATTAAGTTATCGAACGACAATGTGCAAATTATTTTATTAAATTGGCATATGTTATATTTGGCATGTATATTTATTTTTAACTGTGCAATCATTTAAGTTAATCCACTGAGTGTATTTCAAACGCTCACCCCTTATTGATTTTCAGAACAAAGTTTAGAAGATGGAAAGGCCCCAGCAGATGTCCCAAGCCCATAGATGAATTTATATTATATCTTATATTTGGTATTTTGTTAGAACTTTATTTTAGATATATCATCTGGACGTACTTATTTTGGGATGTTTCACTCTACTCGGGAGAGTAGACACTAATATGTAATAATCTCTATGCAACTTTTACTTTATTATATTATCGCTTTGGGAAATTTTATATTATTTCCTTTATGCATTCTCTACTCCATTTATTATTATATTGGAAATTATATATCTAGTAGCATCCCAACCCCATAGCGTAACTCGGGGCGTTACAGATTCAGCTTCAAGAGGAAGAGGATCGATTCAAGAACTTGAATCGATTAATCGATTAACTTCTTAAGAATCGATTTAATTATTTTTTAAAATCTACCTCTAAGTATTGATTCAAGAATTCTTCGTGATTTACTTCTTAAGAATCAATTCAAGTATTTTTTAAAACTTTCCTCTAAAGCATTGATTCAAGAATTCTTCAAGAGTTCTAAAGAATTAATTCATGAAAGTTCCTCTAGAGAATTAATATATGAAAGTATAAAAAAATTATTTTGATAAAGCGCATTAAGTAGAGATTCGATCTACCTGTAAAAAATCGATTCAAATATTTTTGAATCGATTTACCTCTTAAGAATCGATTCAGCTTCAAGAGGAATAGGATCGATTCAAGAACTTGAATCGATTAATCGATTTACTTCTTAAGAATCGATTCAATTATTTTTTAAAATCTACCTCTAAAGTATTGATTCAAGAATTTTTCGTGATTTACTTCTTAAGAATCAATTCAAGTATTTTTTAAAATTTACCTCTAGAGTATTGATTCAAGAATTCTTCAAGAGGAAGATGATCGATTCAAGAAATATTCTTCATAAGGAAGAGGATCGATTCAAGTATTATTGAATCAATTTATCTTTTAAGAATCATTTCAAATATTCTTTAAGATCTACCTCTATAGTATCGGGTTAAAGTATTCTTCAAGTGAAAAATGATCGATTTAAATATTTTTTAATCGATTTACCTCTAGATAATAAGTATTCTTTAAGTTCTTTAAGTTCAATCATTATTTCATATATCAAATAACATTAGAATCGAGTTTATAAATATTTGTTAATTTTTAAATTTAGTATATTAATTAATATTTATTTATTTATGTGTATCTTAATTATTCAATTAAAACGTATGAATTATACAATTTGTCTTTAGCTGTTTATATAATATAATTTGAAACTAATAAAATTAGGTTTATAAAGATAATAAATTCATTAAAAATTTATAAAAATTTAAAATTATATTATATATTAATTAATTTTATTTATATGTTACATTATTTTTTAAAAAATAACAATTAACGAAAATTAATTACTATTATATAGTTAATTAAAAATATTTAATCATTATCATGAGTGAAAAATAATACTTCACATAAATATTTATTATAATATTATGAATATTTTTAAAAAATATATATACATAGCAACTATTTAAATATTTTAATAATTTTTTTTAATTAATTGTAAAGTCTTTGACCTTATTTTCAATAAATAATCAAATCTTTAATATACTAATTGAGAGTTTTTTTTTTGCCGGCGTGTCACTTCCAAGAGCCTCCGTGGTGACGCGTCAAATTGTGATTTATTTGAATTAATTTAATTAATTATTTTTTATTTAATTTGATTTAATTATTTTGAAATATAACATCTTTGAGACACTCTCTTGTGAGACGGGCGTGAGACGTGTCGATTCATCATTAAAATATGTTTATTATATAAATAAAGTATGCTTATTTGTAGTTAAAGTATGTCAATAATAAATCATATTATAACACACTAAAATCATACTTTAATGCATAATCCAACATATTTTAGAAAACATACTTTAATGATCATTGAACATACTTTATCTAAATAATGAACATACTTTGGTGATAGGTTCACCCGTCTCATAAATAACTCGTCTCACAAGAGATTTTGTCAACATCTTTAAATTACAACTAAAAGATAAATATTTAAAATATTTTATATTTATCTTAAAGAAATTTTTTATAGAATCCATATATAATTAATTTTAATATTTGATTTGATAAAGATTTTTATTTTTTTTTTGTTAATAAAAATTTATATATATATATATATATATATATATATATATATATATATATATATATATATATATATATATATATATATATATATATATATTTCCCCACTTATAAATAAGGTTCTCCTCTACACACAAATTATTCTATGAAAGTTTCTCCAAGTTCCAAAGAATTGACGGTATGCTATTTATTTATTAAAATTTATATTTTTAATTATATTTCTTTTAACTAATTCGTGTATTAATTTTGATATAATTATTTTAATTGTCAAATTTAAATTTTAGGAAGTTTCATATGGTTTTGTATTTTTTAAATTTAATTTATTTTTTATTGATTGTATTATTATTTTATTGGTTCATACATATATAATCATATTAAATTAAATTCTTTTGAATTTTTTTATTTTTTTTTGACACTCAAATTCATGAGGTATATTTTTTAATTTTTATTAATTTTCTAAAATATTTTATCCCGCGTACTACATGGGGTTTTGTACTAGTTATATATATATTAAAAAATATATTAAACAAAAAATTAATAGATTAGCTAATAAAATTAAGAGGTTTTTTCGGAATAAATATCAAATTAAAAATATATATCAAAATTAAAATAAATTCAATAAAAAAATATGATAATTAAATAGTTTAAATTGATCGAATATAAAAAATAAATTACCAAAATATAAATCTTATGTAAATTAAATATTAATTTATATATTGATTGAAAATTAATATTTTTGGCATATTTGAAAATTATATATATATATATATATATATATATATATATATATATATATATATATATATATATATATATATAATTTTCAAATATGCCAAAAATATTTCCAAAATTTACCAAATTTATATTATTTAATAAAAAAAAAATTTTGAACCAAACAAGGATTCATTTATTAAGTAGAACAAAAACAAAAGTTATCGAGGAGGTCATCCACAAAAGTAGGAGGCTCGACCGAACAATGGGGACTAGCGACTGATCACAAAACCCGAGCAATGCAATGTGCCAATGTATTGGCAGTACGAAGAATAAGATGAACAGCATAAGAAAGGTTTAATGTAAGAAAATTTTACATTTTGAAACGAAGTCTCCAAACACTGATATCTCCACTTGTGTTTTTGAAATCGTATCATAGACTGTCTTGGCATCTACTTCAAAGATAATTCAAGTCCTAAGTCCTTTATCCATGACATCGCCTCAAGGATACCCATAGCCTCACCTTCGCCCACATGAAAGTTTCCAGGAATAACCAAAGATTTGCAAGCAATGAATATACATTCTTCATCTTTTATTATTATTCATATTCCTTGTTGGCGTTCGATCGTTTGGTTAACGTGAACCGTTAAGGTTCCATATGATTCTATATCAGCGGAAGCAAGAACATAAAATCATATTACCTTTCACTAGGGTATGCTGAAGAAGAGAATGAATTCTCTCCGGCAGCATGCGCGACCTCACCATTTTGTGCATAACTTTCTCATCCAATCTCTGATTTGAGTGATTTTTTCATCAAAATGATTTACTCTTCCGTGGCTTTCCAATGGTATATCACACGAACAGCTTGGAATTACAAAAAATTTTAAAAAATTATGGAAGATGACAAACAGCAGCAACAAACGACCTCTTGATCTTCTGCTGTATTCCCAGTTCAATCTTAACGTCGTGTGGGTGACGATCCTCAAGATCCTCTCAATCTGCTGTTCCCTCTCCCTCCTCACAGTGTTAGACATGAATAATAATAATAAGGGTTTTTGGACAGCTGAGATTACTTATATATGGGCTACAATAGGGACCAGGAGGAGAAATTAGACTTGGGCCTCCATTGGGCTTAAGTATCCAAGTTTAGCCAAAAACTTATAATTAAGTCCAATAATAATAATATATTCGACTAAAATATTATTAATGCACTGCCGCTCTAATCCCATGATTATGTTATGCGCGACCTCACCATTTTGTGCATAACTTCCTCATCCAATCTCTGATTTGAGTGATTTTTGCATCAAAATGATTTACTCTTCCGTGGCTTTCCAATGGTATATCACACGAACAACTTGGAATTACAAAAATTTTTAAAAAATTATGGAAGATGACAAACAACAGCAACAAACGACCTCTTGATCTTCTGCTGTATTCCCAGTTCAATCTTAACGTCGTGTGGGTGACGATCCTCAAGATCCTCTCAATCTGCTGTTCCCTCTCCCTCCTCACAGTGTTAGACATGAATAATAATAATAAGGGTTTTTGGACAGCTGAGATTACTTATATATGGGCTACAATAGGGACCAGGAAGAGAAATTAGACTTGGGCCTCCATTGGGCTTAAGTATCCAAGTTTAGCCAAAAACTTATAATTAAGTCCAATAATAATAATATATTCGACTAAAATATTATTAATGCACTGCCGCTCTAATCCCATGATTATGTTATGCGCGACCTCACCATTTTGTACATAACTTCCTCATCCAATCTCTGATTTGAGTGATTTTTGCATCAAAATGATTTACTCTTCCGTGGCTTTCCAATGGTATATCACACGAACAACTTGGAATTACAAAAATTTTTAAAAAATTATGGAAGATGACAAACAGCAGCAACAAACGACCTCTTGATCTTCTGCTGTATTCCCAGTTCAATCTTAACGTCGTGTGGGTGACGATCCTCAAGATCCTCTCAATCTGCTGTTCCCTCTCCCTCCTCACAGTGTTAGACATGAATAATAATAATAAGGGTTTTTGGACAGCTGAGATTACTTATATATGGGCTACAATAGGGACCAGGAGGAGAAATTAGACTTGGGCCTCCATTGGGCTTAAGTATCCAAGTTTAGCCAAAAACTTATAATTAAGTCCAATAATAATAATATATTCGACTAAAATATTATTAATGCACTGCCGCTCTAATCCCATGATTATGTTATGGGCTCCTTCTTATTATGAGTCAGTTAATCTCCCTGCGTTTAAGATATACAATGCCTATTAATTAATTAAGTTACTGACAACTACATTAATTAATATCTCATCCGAGAGTAGTACCACTCAATCTTATTATCATGCCGAAATAAATAGGGGACATCATCAACCTATTTTATCGGACACGAATTCCTTCTACAATCAACAGTATACTATAGAGACATCACTATTTTCCAACTCACCAAATTTATTGATTTAATTACATGTAAATTTCACCCATTGATGAATCAAAGAAATACATACTGCCTTACGTGTCGAGGTTATTGTATAGTGATTAAGAGCACGAATATCCATAATAACCGAGATCAAGTTCTCCTATATAATCAGTATAAATCGAACGATCTCAAGCGGTCCTACTTAATACACACAAAGTACACTAATGTGATACTATAGTCAAGACAAACTAATACCAAATCATACTACAACTATCCCAATAGAGATTCTCCATCTATCTCATTGTGAGTATTTGTTTATACTATGATTAATAAAAAGCAATCATGGCTTAGTTTCAGATGCCAGAGGTATATTTGATTCATATCCGAAGGTTCATTTTTCTTATTAGGATTAGAAGACGCATTATCAATTTTAATTTGTTGCATCTGAGAGATAAACATGATTTAAGAGTGTACAAGTTGTCCACCATTGTACCACAACAAATTATAGCTACATCCTTCATTATAATGACCAAGTCATTTAAATGCAATAGATTATCCATCTGTAAATGCATAGAAATTGAAATTAAATTCTTTCTATGAGAATGAACGTAAAGACAATTTTTTCAAAATCAAAAGCTTATTCATCAGAAGATAAACAACTCCCACTTCAACAGCCACTACTTTTGTAACTTACCCATGTACTCATTAATCTCATCATCACTTAATTACACGCTTTTAGGCTGCATTTACATTGCAGGTTAACAACGGTTAACCATCGTTATACCCATAGAATATTTTGTTTACTTTGTAACTTAAGAGGAAGGGATAAACATTCGGGCAGACCCCTGCCCGAGGTTAAAATCCTATGTGGAAGGATGTGAAGGGGTCAAGTGAACCGTTTAAATCTGGTCGGATAGTTTTCATCCGTAGGGTTAAGTGGGCGAAATTACTTCCCAGACCTTATTTTACTGTTGATTAAGTCGTGGATTCCAACAATACATAGGAGACAGTGTTCTGACCAGTGCAAAATCTCCTGTTCTCTGACTACAAATTGGCCGTGAATGATCTGCCGAACCACATATACAACATTGCCTGGGACGCCACCGAGCGCACCGATGAGACCCACGTGTTTGCACACAAATTTGATAGAGATGCGGAGAAGATTTGTAGCGAATAATTTGAAGTCAATTCGCCACCCTCAAAATTTACTCCATTTTCTGCCGCCTTCCACTTCGCCCATTGTCGTTCGCCACCCTCAAATTTCACTCTGTCCACTGCCACTTCTACTCCCACTTCCGTGATTCTCCTTTTCTTTTCTAATGTTTGATTGTGAGTAATTTTGGGAACATTACCTATTGAAGCAGAGAGAGAAAGCTGTGATTTGAGTAATTTGGGGACACTGTTGATAGAATCGAGAGAGAGAGAGAGATTTTGTAAACACGGTTGATTCAATCAGTGAGAAGGAGGTGGTGCTTTAATTAAGGGTATAAGTAAAATTTCTTTATTTATATCCCTTGAAGTAAACATGTATTGAGAAAAGGTCAAGGATTGTTATCCTCAAGTTAACATCCGATGATAGTTCAAATTAAACCTTGATGTTTTATCCCTAACCTTAGAAATAAATGCAGCCTTACACTACTACAAAACTTTGAATATATATCAGTGCATAGATGTCGGTTAGTTGTAAAACTGATATCTATGGGTTCAACAACCGATATCTATTCTAGAACCGATATTTATTATATAATGAATATTCTAATAGATATCAATTATGTCCAAATGATATCTTTTGTTGATGTCTATTGATCTTATAGATATCAATTATGCCAACCAATATCTTTTCATTGATATTAATGTATTTAATTTTTAATTAATTAATTTAAAAATAAAATATAAAAAATTTGCGTTCATAACACAATTAAATCATTATTCTGGGAATAAATTAAACATGTTATGAGAATTGAACTTTGGCTTGATTTATCTGCAAAAATCTTTTCTTCCAACCTAAATTCCCAAATTCTACGAACCCTAAAATCTCTTCACAGATCGACACTACCGATAACGAACTCGCATCGCCCACATCCACCGCCTGCACCTGCCACCTTCTCAAGTCGCCTGCTCACGCCGTCCACTCTTGTCAACTGCTCACGCCACCACTCTCGTCGATCTTTCACGCTGCTGCTTCAGTCGCTAGCCTGTGACGATTGAATCAAAGAAACCTAACCATATAAGCTAGGGCTTTTCTGAAGTTCCAGCAAGCATCTCCTTCCTGCAGTTCATCCGACGAACCTCTCACGCCGTGCAGCTCATCCGGCGAACTCGTATTGCCCTAAATTTGACTGCCACAACGAGTCTCCTTCTTGCAACAGCAGTTTTGTCGAATACTCTAGCCACAAGGTAATTTGGTTGTCTTTGTAAATCTCCTAATAGAGGAGAGTTAACTTTAATATAGTGATCGATGTGAAATTCATCTAGGTTTTAAGTGGATTTTTGTGGCTTTAATTCAATAATTGAGCATGATTTTAATAAAAATACTATTAATTGCTTGATTATTTAGATAAAGGTATTTTTGTTTATTTTTGCAGAAAAATGGGTGATTTTGATAAAAATTGATTCTACAAGTGAATAGGAAGATGTGGGAGAAAACAGAGCTCGATTTGGAGTTGAAACGAGCAAGAACGGACCAAAGAAAATTTTGTTATAAATCCCATTTTTGGTCCCATGAGCTAAATTATCCCACATTGATTACTTACAACAAATTCCTCTCACTCTACCACTACATGAACCCACTTGTCCCACATTGAAAACTCACTCAAATTTCTTTCATCCTTACTACTATAAATACCCTCTTCCATGAAAACTACCATTGAATCATTCTCCACCATTTAATTCCATTAAATTGAATCATTACTAGATTCAATAGTTGAGAGGGTTTTTAACTAAGACCTCCATAGTTGAGATCACTCCCCCTTTCGGGGCGAGGGATCTGTAGTTTTAAATATTTTTCTAGATTAGAATTTTAATTGCTTTCCAAGAAGGTGGGGACACCAAGGAATGATGAGCTTTGTGGATGTAAAAACTTCATTCAGTGAAATCTAATCCTACTTATTTTCTTTTTATTTTCTTTGTTTTGGTTGTTTAAGTGATGCTTGAATTATGGATTAATTTGTGATATTGTTTAATTGTGTTCCCGGCTTTGATTAGTTTCATTTATGGATGTTTAATTGCTTAATTTATATGTTTGATTTGTGTGGTTAATTGTCTATTGCATGTGGTTAGAACGAGAGTTCAATTATGTGTCTTAGAAATTAATTGAATCATTTCATCATGTGGGTTATGTGGATTAATGTGGGAAGAGTTGGAGACGACCTCTCATATTTAGAACTACATAAATGGACACTAGAGAGATTAGATCGAGTGGTCAATTAATCTAGTAAGGGAAACTCAATCTTAGTGAATTCATAGTACCTAGAAAGGGAATATTACCTATGATTTAGTACATTTTAGGGAACTCGTACGTGTAATTAGTACCTATTGGGAGGCGTTCGCTATGGTATCGATCCTATGTGCTATTTTAGGGCCTTTGTAAGGGCCTACATCCTCTTCATCTCGAGAGAGAGTTTAGGTGGAATTTGTGATCGCTCTTACTATGATAGCTTAAATTGGGAGGCAATTAGATGTGTTACATGATTGATTCATTTGAAGTGCATCATGAAAACTCCCTTTGCATTGAAAATTCCAAAAATATTGTAATTAGTTTCTTTTCTTATTTCTATTGTCCTCCCTTCTCGGTTGTCCCTAACTAATACGAGACTATAACTTGAAGCCATGAATCCTAAATTCTCCGTGTTTCAATAAATTCTTTAATTGGTCATCCGGACTATTTACGACCAATCAAATGGCGTCGTTGTAGGGGAATTTAATTGTATTTATGACTTCGGGTTTCGTTGAGTGTTAGGATAGGGATATATTTATTTGATTTGTTTTTTTTTATGATTGTGTTTATAGGGACGAAAGCATGGTGCCATGGTATTGGACTTGAAGAGCAAAGGAGTGGTGCAAATTGAGGTAATGAACATTTTCTCAACTTAAATTCAACTTTGCCTAATTTATGTTTGGGGGGTATGTTCTCTTTGTTACTTGACTTTTCTACGGTTTGAATTATAAAAAATGCATCAATGAACTTCTACTTGAGCATATTGCACCGACGCATGTTTAAGTTCTTACTCTTTTCTTTGGCACACTTGTTCTCCTTTCTTTGTTTTTGCTTTCAATAAGGAGAAACTTTTCTTGGCTCTCTCGTGTTTCATTGTGAGAAATTTTGAGACTATGATATTTGGTTGAAACTTGTGACGAGATAAATTTTTGCTTATGTTCTTGTTGAGTTATGGTTTGTTCTTGTTTTGTGTTTCTTTCACTACTATAAGTCCGTTAGCTTTTGAGCCTTTAAATCGTAATATCAAATGTTTTTTTCCTTTCTTGAGTGCATCATTCTTTTGTGTGCATTCTAGAACTTGCCATTGTGTCTTCTTGAAACTATACATGTATGACGATTGTTGGAAATGATTTAAGGCCATCTTTGTTTTGATAAGTCACTTAGCCAAATCGATCCTACCAAATGAAATCATATCGTAGTTTGCCCCTTTGAGCCTTACTATTCTTATTTTTTTGGCAACCTACAAATTTAGATATTTCTATTAATATTTTATATCATAATCACCTTTATCGATTAGTAGAGGATTAATGGGGATGAAGTTGTTGAATTGAACTTATAAGAGAGTTTGGAAAGAGAAAAATAGTGAAAGTGCTAGAAAAGAGGGAGAAAAGATGAGAAAGAAAAAATGGAGGTTGTGTGAAAAGAAAAAAAATGAGTAAAGCTTGTATAAAAGAAGTATAAAGGAGTTCTACTAGAAAATGGAAAGAGAGCCCTTGGAGAAAAGAGAGAAAAACTCAAAAGTGGATGAAAAAAAAAGGTTTGTTAGTGTGTCGGATGGAAGATTATATTTTTCTTATGGTAAAAAGAGAAAAGGAGAGGATGAGGGTTGAAGTGATTAATCAACTTAAATTCTCTACTAATCTTGAGCTTACTTTTCCTAAAAATTTTCCTACCCAAGACCAAAGAGCTTACATTACAACCTCATTAAAGGCCTTTTTGATTCAATGATTAACAAATACAAGTGGTAGAGAGTTTAGACCTTTGGCAAGCATATGGTAATGACATGCATTTGAATTGATTTTTGAGAGTATACACTTATCCCATACACCCCTTGAGTGTAAGAGTGAAAGTAAAATCTAGAGAGGAGTAGTGGAAGTCTCACTTGCTTGCATATTTCATAAGCTTAACTTGTATACATTTAAATTAATGTCTTGTCACTTGTTTTGATTGAATTGAAATAGCTTTGAAGTGACTCAATCTCATTGATATCTTGATTCAATTCTAGGTGAATTCCCCTCCTCGTTCTTTCTTTTCTTACGTTGCTTGGGGATGAGCAACACTTTAAGTTTGAGAGTTTGATCGGTGTGAAATTCACCTAGGTTCTAAGTGGATTTTTGTGGCTTTAATTCAATAATTGAGCATGATTTTAAAAAAAATACTATTAATTGCTTGATTATTTGGAGAAAGGTATTTTTTTTATTTTTGCAGAAAAATTGGTGATTTTTATAAAAATGGATTCTATAAGTGAAGAGGAAGATGTGGGAGAAAACGGAGCTCGATTTCGAGTTGAAACGAGCAAGAACGGGCCAAAGGAAATTTTATTATAAATTCTATTTTTTGTCCCATGAGCTAAATTATCCCACATTGATTACTTACAACAAATTCCTCTCACTTTACCACTACATGAACCCACTTGTCCCATATTGGAAACTCACTCAAATTTCTCTCATCCTTACTACTATAAATACACTCTTC
The DNA here is from genome assembly GCA_023678885.1 of Pogostemon cablin. Taxonomy (NCBI): domain Eukaryota; kingdom Viridiplantae; phylum Streptophyta; class Magnoliopsida; order Lamiales; family Lamiaceae; genus Pogostemon; species Pogostemon cablin. Next base: position 19,989,828 of record CM042979.1, on the reverse strand, counting down.
CATGAAAGCCACCATTGAACCATTCTCCACCCATTTAATTCCATTATATTGAATCATTACTAGATTCAATAGTTGAGAGGGCTTTTAAGTAAGACCTCCATAGTTGAGATCCCTCCCCCTTTCGGGGCGAGGAATCCGTAGTTTTAAATATTTTTTTAGATTAGGATTTTAATTGCTTTCCAAGAAGGTGGGGACACCAAGGAAAGGATGAGATTGGTGGATGTAAAAACTTCATTCGGTCAAATCTAATCCTAATTTTTTTTATTTTCTTTGTTTTGGTTGTTTAAGTGATGCTTGAATTATGGATTAATTTGTGATATTATTTAATTGTGTTCCCTGCTTTGATTAGTTTTATTTGTGGAAGCTTAATTGCTTAATTTATATATTTTTGATTTGTGTGTTTAATTGTCTATTGTATGTGGTTAGAACGAGAGTTCAATTATGTGTCTTAAAAATTAATTGAATCATTTCATCATGTGGGTTATGTGGATTAATGTGGGAAGAGTTAGAGACGACCTCTCATATTTAGAACTATATAAATGGACACTAGAGATGTTAGATCGAGAGGTCAATTAATGTAGTGAGGGGAACCTAACCTTAGTGAATTCATAGTATCTAGAAAGGGAATATACATATGATTTAGTACCTTTTAGGGAACTCGTACGTGTAATTAGTACCTATTGGGAGGTGTTCGCTATGGTATCGATCCTATGTGCTATTTTGGGGCCTTTGTAAGAGCCTACATCCTCTTCATCTCGATAGAGAGTTTAGGTGGAATTTGTGAACGCTCTTACTATGATAGCTTAAATTGGGAGGCAATTAGATGTGTTACATGATTGATTCATTTGAAGTGCATCATGAAAACTCCCTTTGCATTGAAAATTCCAAAAATATTGTAATTAGTTTCTTTTCTTATTTCTATTGTCCTCCCTTCTCGGTTGTTTCTAACTAATACGAGACTATAACTTGAAGGCCATGAATCCTAAATTTTCCGTGGTTCGATAAATTCTTTAATTGGTCATCCGGACTATTTACGACCAATCATATTGCATTTCCATCTCCTAAAGCTTTGCACAAACAATTATAGATATTTTCTATTGTGGAGAAACTTGAAGTTTCTAGAATAATTTTTTGGTCTCTTCGTACCTTACATCTGTTGACCCAATCCTTTCTTAAACTAAATGATGTGTTTTATGTTTTTTACAGCTCCTCTATTCTAAATATATATTTGGTGCCAAAAGGTTATAATTTATCAAGCTTCTGTTAGCTTATTGTGTACTATCAATAGTCACAAAATTTTATATATAACACAAAAGTTTAAACCTAAGTAGAAGTAGGGGAGGGGATTATGAAGGTATTGTTTTAGCAAGAGCTTGTTTTCTAAACACTCATTATTGTCTTTCTGGTTGAATTTGCAGTCTTGAAAATGCTGGGGAAGTTTTTGTGTTGCTTATACTTAGGTCAGTCAGATCAATCATGGAACTGTTTGATTTAAGTAAATTGAAATCGCCAATTTCCTCCTGTTGTGGGATTACTACTGAGGTATGCTGCATGCTTTATTTATTTCAAGTATATTGTATTTGTGCTTGTGACAGTAGTACATAATTACATATGTTAATTACTCATCTTCTTAGAGAACTACTTTTTCTTAAATTATCTATTAACTAGACTATATACTAGAAAGGAATCGTATCTTTCATTAGTATATTGTTCGATTTAGTTGGAATAGAAAAATTGAGTAATGTAATGAATGAAGTATCAAAACAAATAAGCTCCTTTAATTTTCTCCTTTTTATTAAAAAGAATATCAAGGAAACTGTGATCACAGGTTATTTCAATGGTCTAAAATTGTTGTTCTTTTTGGAGGCTGCTCGTGGATGGTGTAATGCACCTTATTATTTCTCACGGGTCTTAAAGTTGAAGGCATGTCCTTCTACAAATTTTTTTTGAAACGCATTGAGATATCTGCAACATATGATGAGTGAATGCCCCTCCATGTATGGGAAGTCTGAGTTTTTGCTTACTTTCTTGTAAAGTATTTACACTTAAGAACAACTTCATAATACATAAATAGTAGAGACCTCAATAGTTAGTTGACATGATCTTTTTCGATCCATAAAATGAGAGAAAGAAGAGAGAGGGGAAAGTGAGTAAAGGGCATTCAAGTTGACATTTAACTTTATAATTATGAAAATAGAACACATGAGTGAACAAAAATATGCTCCTGAGTTTATATGTAAAAATGTCAACAATATAATTCCTCTTTGTTCTTCTTAAGTTATATTGCTTGGATAACTTCCAATAAAATTCTTTCCTCTCTTTTGATGATGTGTCTTTTGGTTCATTCTTCATGGGTATTGCATACCATAATCCCTTCCCGAACTAAACATGAATCTTTCGATTCATTTGGCGATTGTCATATGCATGAGTTTGAAAATTGTCCTGGACCTTTGAAGTGGGTATGAGTTACTTCTATACTCTGTTAAAATATGTTTTACACAACTTGTTCAACATGTTAATGTGTTTATCATCAAAATTTTCAGTTTATTCAGAAAATTCTCGAGGAAGGCACAAAAAGCCTGCGCACTATTCGTCTTGCTGCATTATATTTATGTGGGCTTTGGTTAGCTCATCCAAATATTTTGTAGTACTATATTAAAGAACTGAAGCTGTTAATATTTTATGATTCAGGTATGCTACTGGGCTTTCAGTTTTTTAATTTTTGTACAATTGAATTGGAGACAATATCTTGATTAAGTGATCATATTGTAATTCATATTACCAAGTCAACTATTTTCTATGGCATTGGAAACCCTCTTGGGCTATTTTGTTTTTCATTCTTAATGTGTAGTTGCGTTTGATGAGGATTTTGGAGCCGAGCTGACTGAAAATAATGATGTAAGGTTTGAAGTATCAGCTCTATTCAGAAGCCTACAATCTGAGTTGACTGATGTATTCCTCATCTCTCTCTATAATCATTTGAAAACTCATATTATTCTCTTTATAATCGTGTAATGAACGAAGGAAATATTATCATAAGAGTTTTAATTTTAAATTAACATATGAATCCTGGCATAGTTTATAATTGGTTGTCTAGTAGGTTATCTCTTATTCGTTTGGCTGAACAACTTAACAAAAAACAACAACTCTTTTTGGGATAAAAAGGTTATTATTTGGATGATTAAATTGATATCACCTTTGTATTTTCTCTCCTCATACAATCTTCATTGGTGCATATTCAACATTTCAAGCATTGTTTAGGAATGATGGAACCTAAGAACTTTTTCTTTCATGTTTCTAAACATGCTGAACTATCTTCTTCTATTTAACGGATTAAGGTTTCAAATTTTGAGTTTGTCAATGATTTTACACTGAGCTTGAGCCTGATACTCCTGTTACTCAGGTAATTAATTAACTCTGTCATAACTGAATTAAGTAAAATGTAAATGTTAGTATTATGAGAGGCTTCATTTATAAATCAGTCAATTTTTAGAGATAATGAAATTAGTTTTAACTACTACATGAACACTTTTACATGCAATATTTTAGCATAGCTCTTTGGTAATTAGGTGTTTGTGCAAATTGCTTGTCGTGTAATTGATAAGTACTCACCTACAAGTTTTGCTTTATTTTGCTTGCTCTTTCACACACATTATCATTTTAGTTTTTTATTTATTTACCAATTATGAATTTATCTCTTTTGTGTTGGCTTTAGAGTAGTTCATATTTCTTTGGGTTGTAGGAGAGGCATATTTATATATAAAAAATTGTCATGTGTAAAGAAATGGAGTGCGGGATCTTTGCATCGCGGCATCAACGACGGGTTAGGCATCATATTATTCAGTTCGTGTGATAATAAAATAAAATACAGTTTAACTACAAATTAATAAAAAATTAAGATAATATTATATAGTGTTCACGTATTTGTTTATTAGGTAAATTTTCTAATACTTAATTTTCTAAGATCTTTGCATGACTCCTTTGAACGGATTTCAAGTGATGGAGATATATACTTGTGGTGCATGAGTTCATGTCAAGAAGTTATTTTGAATTGTCATTGTGAATGATTTGTGGTTACTGGCCGGTAAGGATCATTGTGCTGAAAGTAGTGAAGAAAGTACAGAAACAGAGTAAGTTTATTCACTTAAATGCCATATTTAGCATGAAGTTAACCATCTGCATGAAGGTTCAAAACATGTAAGTTTCATGTGGTTGTGCTTCAATTGTCTTTCGAATCTTCATTTTATTTTCATTTGAAAATATGTTGTGCATTGCAAAAAGTTTATTACATGACAAATTAATTAATGGTGGTAAATTTATAATATTCTTTTTGTAAGCTTTAGAGAGGAAATCCACTTATGAGTTTTCTTGAATACTTTAATAATTTTAGGTCTATATTATAATGTTGATATATGCACTAGGAAGTAAAATACACTAATAAGAGCTGGTAACTGGTTAAAAGCTAACTACTTATATGTGCGTGCACTATCGTCTTTGGTAAAAATATGCTATGAATTTAGGAACTGGCAGTAAAAGCTTAAGTAACAGCTGACATTGCATAAGATTTTACAATTCACAAACACTTATGTAAATCGGGTTCACGTCCAATCCTATATACCCTATGTATTTCTAGAGTGTTACATTTACTACTTTTTTTTTATGATTTGGTTTTTGAGTTGTGAATTTCTCTTAATGCTGCAGGTATGTAGATCAAGCTGCGATGTAGAGGATTTTATCAATCAAAAAGGTTTCCATCATGTTTTGTAATTGGGATAGGATTTTTCCATGCATTTATGTATTTTTTTTGTATTTTTTTTCATTATTAATCAAGTATTTTGAATATTGAAATTATTGACATTGAATGATACTTCTCAAATATGGATATTATTAGTTTATGAATGAAATATTATTAGTTTGTGAATGAAATATTGTCGAATTCTATTTAAATTAGAATATTATATTATATAAATAAATAAAGCAGGGTAGTATGAATTGATACCTATGATGAAGCATTCTGGAAGAAAGATATCGGTGAATAGCCGATATTTATTCTACCTTATATTTAATATCATCTTTATTTATATAGGTGAATTTTCAAATAGATATCGATCATTAACCGATATCTATACTAGACAATGATATCGATTTTTCAGCGATATGCATTTATAAATACATTTAATATCAGGCTAATTAATATCGGTGTTTTCTTCATAGATATCGGTTAATAATAGATATATATAATAGACATAGATATCAATTTTTCTTCGATATCTATTCTTCAATACATTTAATATAAGGTTTATTAATATAAATTTTTTCTTCATAGATATCGGCTAATAATCGATATCTATAACAGGCATAGATATCGGTCAAATAATTGATATCTATTTAATAGACCTATAATATCGCCTCCATTTATAATGGTTGAATATCTTAATAGATATCGGTTATTAATCGATATCTATTTACAGTTTTGTAGTAGTGTTAGTGATTCCGGTATCTGCACACAACGTGTCAGTAGAGGCCATCGCTAATCTTGCTTCAACAACTAGTGAATGAGATATTAACCTTGTTCATATCTTGATGAAATTGGCTTTCCTTCGCCACATATTTTGTCAGAAGCTCCCCACCATATACAACCTCTTGTATTTCAGGAAAAACTTGCTCAAAACATCTAGGCAAACTATGGAGAATAAATTGATTTAGGTTTTTCCCCTTCAATTTCTACTCCAAATAAAATCCATCAACATCTCAAGCACCGTGAGTCTGCATGCCACGATAGTGTGGTCGTATACAAACCTGAACATTTACAAGAGAAGATTTTACCCATTAATCTCATTTGTAAACCTAATCTCATGACAAAATAATTAATAGTCGGTTTCTCTTTAGCCATGCAAATAACAGCAGTGACACCAATGGAGAGGATACATATTATTTGCATCTAAGTGTACAACATTATTTGATCCCAAGTTCTCGGTCCAAGCTTGTATGCCTTACAGATGGAGAAGTATACACGCGCTCAGATAACTTCCTACAATCATCATAAAGAAGTTCGTTCTAACAATCCACGAATAAACTCATCCGATGTGGAGGAAGACCCTATTGCCAATGCCCAAGTTTACTCACATCACTTAGAAATCAATAATGGAGCCGCGGGAATTAATTACCAATCCCCTCTCCCACTTAATTATTTAACACCGATGGTTTTTATATGCATATAATATTCAAGAATAAAATACACATGCTCCTATTACACCAATTAAGGCAGTAAATAACAGAGAATCATGCATACATATATAATAATAATCAAATAATTAAATTAATTATAAACAGTTATATATCAGCGAATTCGATTGTTCGTCACCAAGCACAAATGTCGGCAAAGACCTCCAGATTATCAAACTTTAGAAAATCTCCAGATTATCAAATTTTCGAAACTATCGATATCGACCATCGATATCGTCCAGATTATTGAAATCATCGATATCGACCAGATTATCAAATTTTCTAAATTTCTAGATTATCAGATTTTTGAAACTATCGATATCGACCGTCGATATCGTCCAAATTATCAAAATCATTAATATTGATCAGATTATCAAAATTCTCGATATCATCCAGATCATCAAAATAATCGATATTGACATGCAACTATATAATACAATAATAGACAATTAAATCAATTATGACAGTTATATATCAAGAATTAAATCGCCACTTAAATTAGGAAGTCTTGTCTGACACTCCAACTGTTGAACCGATGCCTTACGCAATAATCAGAATTACTTGCGTTCGGCCTGCATGTCAGACGAGGATGAGTCCGGCTGGCCACACAACACGTCGGCATGAAACGATACTGCCTGATCATCATACACGTCAGCACGACTCGTGCCATATACTGATCAACATCTGCACATCATCCATGCCCGACAGTCTGCATGACTTGTGTGCCCAGATTTCACGATGGCACGGATCGTGCCAAGCAGTGGTACGACTCGTGTCGTGCATCATGCAACCCCGTACACCTTTCCGATGCCACGCCACACCACGTTCTTACCAGCATGACTCGTGTCGGAAGCCAGTACTAATCGTGCTAAACACCACTGCCTATGTCCATCGCTAATCGTGCCCGAAGTTAGTCAGTTGTGCCATTGAAAATGACCATCAGCCCTGCATGCTTCGTGTCATTTGCACGCACCATCGCCGATGCCATGCTTCTGGTGGCACGACTCGTGCGCCTTCCCAGCATCGCCTGCCCACTGTCCAGCCATTCACCACCTGCACGTCATCATTCGTCGTGGTTGCAAGCTCGACATGTCGCCGTGAGCCACAAGCCATGTCGCCTTCGTCAAGCGTTCAACAATGACAATCACACCAAAATATTTGGATAGAGTATTCAACAAGAAACAATAATTTGTAAATCCTAATCCACATTTGCCACACAAACTCTAGCCTAACGTGTCATGCTTCACCATAAAACTGAAGCTCTGATACCATTTATTGGCATTCGATCATTTGGTTAACGTGAACCGTTAGGGTTCCATACGATTCTATATCAGCGGAAGTAAAAACATAAAATCATATTACCTTTCACCAAGGTATGTTGAAGAAGAGAATGAATTCTCACAGGCAGCATGCGCGACCTCACCGTTTTGGGCATAACTTCCTTATCCGATCTTTGAGTGATTTTTACGCCAAAAATATCATTTCTTTTGTGGATTTCCAACGGCGTATCACACGAATAGTTTAGAGTTACACACAGTTTTTAGAAAAATCATGGAAGTTGATGAACAGCAGCAGCAAACGACCTCTTGATCTTCTGCTGTATTCTCAAGTCCAATCTTGACGTCGTAAGGGCTACGGTCTTAAAGATCCTCTCAATTTGATGTTCTCTTTCCCTCCTCACAGTGTTAGGCGTGAATAATAAGGGTTTTCGAACAGCTGAGATGACTTATATATGGACTACAACAGGGATCAGGAGGAGAAATTAGAGGCCATTGGGCTTAAGTATCCAAGTTTTGCCCAAAACTTAAACTTAAGTCCAATAATAATAATAATAATATATTCCACTAAAATATTATTACTGTACTGTCGCTCTAATCCCATAATTACGTTATGGGCTCTTTCTTATTATGAGCCAGTTAGTCTCCCCGCGTTTAAGATATACAATGCCCATTAATTTATTAAGTTACTTACAACTCCATTAATTAATCTCTCATTCGAGAGTAGTACTACTCAACTGTTGACAATTGAATCGTGCGGTTCAACGTGATTCGTTAGGAATAATAGGTAAACAAAAATAGCGAAAGCGATTAAACGTGTTTACCGTACTTCTGGATTGATGTAGAGGATGAACAGCAGTGAACCACCTCTCAATCTTCTGCTGTATGTCCCAAGTCGAATCCTGCTATTGTGTGGGCAACAATCCGCAGGATTCTCTCAATCTGCTCCTGTTCTTTTCTAACTGTCAAATGAGGCACTGACTTAGGGTTAACAGGAGCTGAGATGCCTTATATAGTTTGGGCTACAGCAGGGACCAGGAGGAGAAATTGGGCTGGGCCTCAATTGAATTTAATTAACCAAGCTTAGCCCAAAGCTTTTAATTAAATCCAATAATAATAATATAGTCCACTAAAATATTATTACTGCACTACCCGTCCAATCCCAAAATTATGTTCTGGGCTCCTTCTTATTATAAGCCCGATAATCTCCCCATGTTTAAGATATACAATGCCCATTAATTAATTAAGTTACTGACAACTCAAATTAATTAATATCTCATCCGAGAGTAGTACCACTCAACCTTATTATCATGCCGGAAATTAATTCACTTGCAAGATTTACATGATAAACCTTATGAGCTCCTCAAGGGGACATCATCAACCTATGACGGACATGGATTCCTTTTACAATCAACAGCACACCATAGATACAGCACTACTTCCCAACTCATCGAGTTTGTTGATTTAATACATATAAATCTCACCCATTGATGAATCAAAGAAATACATACTGCCCTACGTGTCGAGATTATTGTATAGGGATTAAGAGCACGAACTTCCATAATAACAGAGATCAAGTTCTTCTATAAGTCAGTATAAGTCGAACGATCTCAGGCGGTCCTGCTCAATACACACAAGTGCACTAATGTGATTCTATAGCCAAGACAAGCTAATACCAAACCACACTACAACCATACCGATAGAGAGTCCCCGTCTATCTCAGTTGTGAGCATCTGTTTATACTTTATAAGAAAATCGATAATATGATCTTCTGCGTGTTGTCGCACAACATATTATCTACAGTATAAAGTAAATGGACTATTGCATCATGCATATAAAATAAATTATAAGACGCAATCATTTGATCAATGATTCTCATTTTAAATATTGTTATGACATTGTTCATACTAAAGCTAGACTTTTAGTATACAATCCAACAATCTCCCACTTATACTAAAAGACTATGTTGTCATGTCTTCTGCCATACATCTGATTCCTACTCCCACTACATGACCATTAAAAGCTCTCGCCTTAAGGTCCTTGTAAATGGATTTACTAGGTCATCATCCGATGTAATCTAGGCAACAACAACCTTCCCCTCAACATACGATTTCTCGTAACAGGTGGTACTCGCGCTCCATGTGTTTAATTGCCTTATGGACTCGTGATTCCTTCAAGTTTGCAACTGCACCAATATCATCAATGTAAATTGTGATTACCTTGGGCAAACTTAGAAACACTTCAAAGTCCATCATGAAGTCTCTAGAGTCATATAGATACTTTGGCTGCCTCATAGGCTCCAATTCATCATCTTTCCATGATGGAGTCCGGAGTCTGAAATATATTTCTATATAACACTCCTCCACATTATGACTCTACTTCCTAAGATTAAACACATAACCTTTGAGGAAATTTACTGCCGTCCAATCTGACTAAAAAATCCGAATCTACGTAATCCACAATAAGCAGTGAATCTGTCCAGTAAGTCCACATATAATTTCCAGTCCTTCTCAGGCACTTTATAAATGTCTTACCACAGTTCATCATTCTTGTTCCGGGTTACGTTGATACCCACTGTTCATGCATTCAGCAAAACAGATATCCAACATCGTTCATAGCATTCCTTAGATTAAGCTTCCTTATTCGCCGAAGCATAAGGAACCGCTTTCATCCTCTTTATCTTCTTCTTGTGTCTCAAAGACACATTTACTTAGATAAATTTACATGCTAAACGAGTATGGACTGTATCATTTATGAAACTTGAGATAAGCATAATATCTTTTCTTCTGATCCGTATTACTGTGATCAAAAGGATATATTTTTGCCTTTCTTAAGTCCTTCATCTCTACCGCTTTATTTACCATACCCATACGCCCGATAATACTCTTTCATTGTCTCCAATGAGCAAGATATTATCTACGTATTGTACAAAAAACACCACCACGTTTCTGTCACTCTTTACAACACACAAGACTCATCCGCTCATTGATTTAAATCCATGCCACTGGATTACCTAATCAAAACAGATGCTTCACGATCTTAAAGCTTGCTTTAGTCCATCGCTGGACAATTTTAAGCTTACTTTCAAAATGCTATTAGTACTTTGCAATGAATCACTCTGGTTGCTTCGCATAGATGTTTTCCTCAAGACTTCCAATCAGGAAAGCTGTCTTTGACATCTATTTGCTGTTCCTCATAGCAGCAATAAAAGAATCCGGATCAATATAAGCATAGCTACCAGCGAACATGTTTCCTCATAATCGAACCATTTCTTTCTGAGTACACCTTTTCGCAACAAGCTTTGCTTCCAAGGTTTTTCACCTTACCGTATGATCCTCTTTTATTTCCTATGACAACTTCCAATGGCTTTTACACTATTTAGTGGTCCTTCAAGTTTCCAGACTTAATTTAGAATCCGTAGATTCTATTTCAACATTCATTGCAACTTACTAAGATTCCGCATTTTCATCTTGCAGTGCTGCGTCGTATCCGTGGGACAATACCATGTTCACTAGGGATCAAGTCTTATGACTTTCCCAAAACATATATTTATGGGTTGTCATACAACCCTCCCACTACGACAAGACACTATATGTAATTGTGTATCAGACGTGATACGCGTTGCAGTTTACCTTGCGGTATATCCTCTTGTACACTTGGTACTTATACTTAGTGTTTTCCTCTCACTTCCTTTAGAACAATTTACACATGGGTTTGTGATTTATTACATAGTCCTTATCCAAAAATCTAGTGTTTGTGTTGACAATCACCCTTCGATCTTTTGGACTAAATAAATCACCCTCTATTTTTCTAGGATATCCCATATACAGACAAATGTTTCACGAATTACTGTATCTAGGGTATATCCATAAAATGAATTTTAATTATTCCAAATAATTCATCATCTATCTAATCATAACCATAAGAGCCTTATTCCTTCTATCCACCACACCATTCAGTTTGGGGCATACCCGGTGTAGTCAACTTGAGATTTAATCTCAACTTCTGATCAATAGCTCCTAACTATCCCAAGAGATATTCGCCATCATGATTGAATCGTAATGACTTTATATATTTTTCATGACGCTTCACTGTACCAGCCTTATAATTCTTGAATTAATCAAAGAACTTAGACATACAGTGCATCATATAAATATATTAGTTTCCAGAATAATCTTCGAATATTCATAACCACCTCTCGCCTGGATAATATTAGGTTCACTTGAATCAGAATGAACTAATTCCAACATATATATCTTTGGCTCTACACCCCACAACCTTGAAAAGGCAGTTAATCATTTTTACTTCCAAGCAAGACTCGCAAGTCCGATAGTTTCCACTTCAGATAAACCTTACGGTCTATCGGCTATTTACTTTTGAATCCTACTCAAGTAAAATGAATTAGTCATAGACGCCAAATGTATGTTTAGTTCATTTCCGAAGGTTCCTTTCTCTTACTTATATTAGAAGATGCATTATTTAATTACTATTTATTGCATCTGTGGGATGTACATGATTCAAGAGTATACTTTTTATCCACCAACATACTTTAACGGATTATAGCCTCATTCCTCATTACTATGACCATGTCATTTAAATGAAATGAAGTATCCATCCGTTAATGCATAGAAACCGAAATTAAATTCTTTCTATGAAACGTACGTAAAGACAATTTCTCATAATCAATCGTTTATTCTTATCATGAGATAAATAAACAACTCCCACTGCAATAGCCACTACCTTTGTAGTTTTACCCATATTATTAACAATCTTATCCTTACTCAGTGATAAACATTTAGTGATTCAAGTATCTACATACTTCGTGTCAGTAGATACCATCACTAATCATGTTTAAACCATTAGTAAATAAGATATTAACCTTGTTCAGATCATGATGAAAAATGGCTTTCTTTTGCCACATGTTTTGTTAGAAGTTTCCCACCAAATACAACCTCTCGTATTTCAGGTAGAACTTGCTCAAAACATCCAGGCAAATTGTGAAGAATAAATTGATTTAGGTTTCTCTTTCAATTTCTATTCCAAGCTCTTCCAATTCATTTATCAATTCAACCATGATCTTCTGCCTTTTTAATTTACTCAAGTATCCGAAGAGTTACATGAGACCATCATATTTCTATGAACCTCTCATCTCTTCACTAGAGACTTTAATAGGTATCATGAGACGTCCTTTGTGAGAATACACATGTATTTTCTTAAGCAGTAATTTTCAAAACCAAGATTCTTTTCTAATCATCTAATTTGGACAAGTAAATGTAATGTCTTTTAGTTAACAATTAGTGAAATAAAACCATTCGAAATTCAGAGAATCACAAATAAATTTATCGATCAAATCTTCGAATTTTATTCTTTTATATTGATTCCCTCAAAACAATATAAAATAAAATTCACCGACATCTCAAGCACCGTGAGCCTGTAAGCCACGATAGTGTGGACGTTTACAAACCCGAACATTTACAAGAGAATGTTTTACCCATTAATTTCATTTGTCAACCTAACTTTATGACAAAATAATTAATAGTCGGTTCCTCTTTAGCCATGCAAATAAAAGCAGTGACTCCGATGGGGAGAATACTTATTACTTACATCTAAGTGTACACCATTATTTGACCCCAAGTCCGCGGCCCAAGCTTATGTGCCTTACAGATAGAGAAGTACACACGCGCTCGGATAACTTTCTACAGTCATCAATTACAAGTTTGTACCAGTGAACCGCATATAAACTCATCCGATAGGGAGGAAGGTCTATGCCAACGCGCAAGTTCATATGCATCACATTACAAACATAATTATTTAATGAAGTCTGTTCCAGCAATCCATGAATAAAACTCATCCGATGGGGAGGAAGGCTCTAATGCCGACGCGCAAGTCTATTCACATTGCTTAACAAACCAATAATGGAGGCCGCGGGAATTTATTACCAATCCCCTCTCCCACTTAGTTATTTAAACACCGAGGGTTTTTAACATGCATATAATATTCCAGAATAAAATATACAACTTAGACATGCTTCTATTAACAGCAATTTAAATAAATAAATTACATAGAACATGTCTTTTACATATACAACAATAATTGACAATTAAATCAATTAATCAGTTGTATAACATTAATTAATTGCATAATATGTTGGATCAATTAAATAGGCCCAGCTGACCCAAACATCATTAGCATAAAATGAGCAGCCCATTAATTAAATAATTAAGCCCATTTACCCTGCCAATTTATGCATTAAGGTCTAGCCCAATATTTAACCTGGCCCAACATCAACTCCACAATTAATTTAAAACCAGCAATTAATATTGCCTAGCAGCCCATTACCATTTTAATTAAAATTGGGCCCAACAGCCCAAAAACCAAATTAAAAAAATGAGCAGCCCTCTATCAATTACTGAATTGGGCCCTATAATTAAACCATCAGCCCATGAACTAGAGAATCAAGCCCAAATACACCTTAATTAAAATAGGGCCCAGCAGCCCAATATCCTTTTGATTAAAATTTGGGCCCAAATCCCAGCCCAAAACCAAATAAAAAAAACCCAAGCCATCCCTTGCCCTAAAAATACCAGCCGCAAGATCTGTCCTCACACAGCAAACACCGGCTAGCCATGGTGCCGCTGCAGCCGGCGAACCTGCCATATCCATTAGCCGCCATCGCTCTAACTCGCTTCAGAAGGCACCGGCGTTACCAGACGCTGTAGCCGCCGGCGGCGGACTTGTCCACAGCCCACCGGTATCAAGCCGCCTTCCAGCGCATGTCGCCAGCAACAAAATCAGACCCAGCTTGCGCGCGCCGTCACCCTCAGCCCTCTGCCGTTTCAGATCCAACACTGCTGCAGGTCCGACTCCCAGCGCTGTCCCACGAAGCAGCGACAACAGTCATGGAATCGACCGAGATGAAGCCGAGCCTCAATCGATCGACTCCTCCGTGAATTGCACCGAATCGTCCAGTCGATTCGTTTGGGATCCGCCCACTGAAAACGGCCGGAGCCTCTAGCCATCCCGCCCGAATTCTTCAATTGGCTCGCCCGAAACTATGGCGGTCGCAATCGGGACTGATACAGGCTCGCTCAGAAGCAGTTTCAGAGTCGACCAGAAGCGTTGCTGAGTCACCTCCGACGCCGCTGCAAGTTACCAGACATCGTCACGACTCCCCAGGGATGCATCCTTATGCTATCGCCGTTGACGATCCCTATCAGCTGCTCACACCAACCCAGTCAACGCCGCCGTCTGGTTCCGCATCGGTGGCTCCGACTGAGTCAACGTGCCCAGTCACCGCCTCTCGGTGCCTCTGTTGCACATCGTGCAGCCCAGCCACGCCCTGAATCTACCGCCTTTCTGGGTTCATGGTCCTCAGTCCCGTTCAGGGTCGTGCCGACGAGTGGGCAAGGCGTACCATCACCGTGTGTGTGCGTGTTATAAATTCGATCATAAGAGATCATCACAGAAGCAAATATGGTGACGAGCAAATTTAATCATCAGCGATCAATAACACCAGATTAGTCAAATAGGGATTCATGGATTAATCAATATTAAACAAACCCCTTATAATTTCATGCAACTTACACCCGATTATATCACATAATCATAAATCACATAAACCATTCATACATGTTTTCATTCCAACAATAAACACGTATGAAACAAAACCCCACCCAACGTCTCATGTTTCACCACGAAACCAACACTCTGATACCAATTATTGGCAATTGGATCGTGCGGTTCAACGTGATTCGTTAAGAATAATAGGTAAACAAAAATAGCGGAAGCGATTAAACGTGTTTACCGTACTTCTGGATTGATGTAGAGGATGAACAGCAGTGAACCACCTCTCAATCTTCTGCTGTATGTCCCAAGTCGTATCCTGCTGTTGTGTGGGCAACAATCCGCAGGATTCTCTCAATCTGCTCCTGTTCTTTTCTAACTGTCAAATAAGGCACTGACTTAGGGTTAACAGGAGCTGAGATGACTTATATATTTTGGGCTACAGCAGGGACCAGGAGGATAAATTGGGCTGGGCCTCAATTGAATTTAATTAACCAAGCTTAGCCCAAAGCTTTTAATTAAATCCAATAATAATAATATAGTCCACTAAAATATTATTACTGCACTACCCGTCCAATCCCAAAATTATGTTCTGGGCTCCTTCTTATTATAAGCCCGATAGTCTCCCCATGTTTAAGATATACAATGCCCATTAATTAATTAAGTTACTGACAACTCAAATTAATTAATATCTCATCCGAGAGTAGTACCACTCAATCTTATTATCATGCCGAAAATTAATCCACTTGCAAGATTTACATGATAAACCTTATGAGCTCCTCAAGGGGACATCATCAACCTATGACGGACATGGATTCCTTCTACAATCAACAGCACACCATAGATACATCACTACTTCCCAACTCACCGAGTTTGTTGATTTAATACATATAAATCTCACCCATTGATGAATCAAAGAAATACATACTGCCCTACGTGTCGAGGTTATTGTATAGGGATTAAGAGCACGAACTTCCATAATAACAGAGATCAAGTTCTTCTATAAGTCAGTATAAGTCGAACGATCTCAGGCGGTCCTGCTCAATACACACAAGTGCACTAATGTGATTCTATAGCCAAGACAAGCTAATACCAAATCACACTACAACCATACCGATAGAGAGTCCCCGTCTATCTCAGTTGTGAGCATCTGTTTATACTTTATAAGGAAATCGATAATATGATCTTCTGCGTGTTGTCGCACAACATATTATCTACAGTATAAAGTAAATGGACTATTGCATCAGACACAGATTCCTTCTACAATCAACAGCACACCATAGAGACAACATTATTTCCCAACTCACCAAGTTTATTGATTTAATTACATGTAAATCTCACCCATTGATGAATCGAAAAAATACATACAACCTTACGTGTTGAGGTTATTGTATAGGGATTAAGAGTACGAACATCCATTATAACTGAGATCAAGTTCTCCTATATAATCATTATAAATCGAAATGATTTCAAGCGGTCCTGCTCAATACACACAAAGTGCACTAATGTGATTCTATAGTCAAGACAAACTAATACCAAATCACACTACAACCATCTCGATAGAGAGTCCCCGTCTATCATAGTTGTGAACATCTGTTTATACTTTATAAGGAAACCAATAATATGATCTTCCGCGTGTTGTCGCACAACATATTATCTACAGTATAAAGTAAGTGGACTATTGCATCGGATATATAAATAAATTATAAGACGCAATCATTTGATCATACGATTCTCATTTCAAATAAATTGTTATAACATTGTTCATACAAAAAACTAGACTTTTAGTATACAATCCAACATTCCTGTCTTTGATGTATCCGCAAAAAAGGTTGAATCAACGTTAATCTTCATGTAAGAGGGTGGGGGTTTGTGCCATGATTTGCAAATAACATCAGTACTTCTCCTTTTTGGTGTGTTTCTTGTCATGCTCCACTCAGTAAAAAAGTACTTGGCTAGGAAAATTGCCCTTGCAGCAGAATCTTGATTCCCGTCCCAAACTATCTTATTCCATTCACTCCAGATCTTCCAGATAGCCATGGCAAAAATAGCCTTCTTATCAACAATTGAGTCATTAATAATTCATAGGAAAAGTTCTCGTAAAGAATCAACATGTGAGATAACTCTCTCAATTGAGTCCAAAAAACCAGCTTCCCTCCAGTACTCCTCTGCAAAAACACATGAAACAAATAGATGCCACATATTTTTGGTATTAGAAGAGCATACTAAGCATAGTTTATCTCCCACAACTCCCCTCTTGAAAAGTTCTTCAATACAAAGAAGCAAGCCTCTATACACCCTCCACATACAAATTTTCACCTTGAGTTAATTGTTGAAATCAAATCAAAAGTATTAAATAGACGGTCAAAATTAAAATTGAATAATTTCTAAATACAGTAAAATTAAAAAGATGGAGAAAAATTTAAAATAAAAATAGAATTTTAAGTTCGTTTTATGTATGTATAGATTTTAATCTTTAAACACTTTGAGTGTTATTATTAAAATAAAAATTATTACTCACTCAAAAGATTTTTAGTAATTGTATGTTAAAAAAATATAATAACAGTAATTAAGAAGAACAAATCCTATATCATTGTTACACGATAAATTTTCATGAAATCGTTCCTTATAATTTTTGGAATAAATTATTTTTATAAGAATAAATTAATTAATATTAATAAATATTTAAGAATCTATAAAAAAAATTAATTGATAAATAAGTTATACTCCATAAAAGTTACTAAATAACCTATAAAGATAAGAATAAATTAAATATTCAGTTAATCTTTACGACAACTGATAAGATAATAAAAATATAATTTTAAATAATTCAATTACTAATGTTTTATTAAAATTAGGGTAGGTTTTGGGTGGGATCGTCTCATATATTCTCTTATGTGAGACGAATTATTCACTAACCCAAATAAACATACTCCCTCCGTCTGTATCTAAGGTATCCATTTGTTTTTTGCGCTTGGATTAAAGAGTATTATTATTATTATATAAAGTGGGTAGTTGAATTAGAAGGAAGTGGTGGGCCATATTGTATACTTTTTTATTAAATATGGGAAATGGATACATTTGAAGCGACGCCAAAAATAATAAAATAGATATCTTAGAAGCGGACGGAGGAATATTTTATATTAAATAAAAAGAAAATGAAAGAAAAAAAGGGTCATGTTTGGCTTAACTAATTAAAAATCCTATTTTACTAAAGGCAAAGATTTGTTTGAGATCGTCTCACGTAAGGGCTTACGTGAGACGATCAGAAAGTCATAACTGTTATACTGAAAAGTGATACTAACTAAATGAAAAATGATAATGTTATTTCATGAACAATTTATAGTATAAATAAAAAGTGATAACATATTATAGCGAAAGTGATAACGTTTTATAGTGAAAGAGATAACTATTTTTAAAAGTGTAAAATGATCTCACGTGAGACACTCTCACGCAAGACCTACCCTTTACTAAATACTCCCGCCGTCCCACCCAAATAGTCTTTTTTTTTATTTTGGGTGTCCTACCCAAAGGGTCCTCTTTTCTTTTTTATACACATAGATCTCACGCACACTCACTAATACAATTAAAATATAGACCCACATTCTCACTAATACAACTGCCTACTACACATTAAATAATAATACTTCTTAATTTACGTAAAAAAAGCAAAATACAACCTTTGAGCGGGACGGAGGGTGTATAAAAACCATAAATTTCGGCGAGCCGATTCTCACGCCAGCATGTTGTTTTAAACTAAAAGCTTTCGCTTTTAATAAAAAAAAATATATGTTATTATTATTATTATTAATTGATCATTAAATAGTTTAACAATCTCGTTATCACTTTATTATAATCAGGTATCACTTTATATTTAAAATATTATTATTTTTTATTATTTTATAAATTGTTCATAAATAATTAAATTAAACGTTTATCACATTTTCTTTATTATGTATAACTTTTTATTAAGCATGTTAACAATTTATAATATAAATAAAAATGATAACATTTTAAATGAAAAGTGACAACATCTTTAATAAAAAATGATAATTAATTATTAAAGTGTATTTTACAAATGAGTTATGGAATGAATAAAACATGATAATATTTTTAATAAAAAGTGATTTTTAATCAATGAAAAGTGATATTCGTATAAATGAATTAATTTATTTCACGAATAATTTATTAAAATAATAAAAAGTAATAGTTATTTTAATAAAAAGTGACACATCATAAACAAAAGTAATAATTGTTTAATTAAATTATTTTATGAACTATTCATAAAATGAATAAAAATGATAATGTTTTTAATATAAAGTTAAACCCGATTAAAATAAAATGATAAGGGAAAATTAAACTATATGAAGTACTAATAATATTATAATTGAGTAATTAATAATAATAATAAGATAGTAATAAGAAAAATACTTGTACGAGATCTCTCACGTATCTTATTTCCTGAGATAAGTAGTACGTGAACCCAATTAGCTAACCGCCATTAATTACTTATAGCATTGGTTGTTAAAAATTTGGCAACTGGGGTGTTTAGCGCAACAGATCACCTCAGCATCGGATCGATTTTCCGTGTTCTCGTGTTTTTTTATAATGATTTTATTTTAATTATTTTTGCATACATACACTTGTATATTCTCTTTTATACTGTCTTGCGTGAGACCGTCTCATGTGAGACCATTTTTTATTTTTTAAAAAAGTTATCATTTTCACTATAAAATATTAATACTTTCGCTATAAAATGTTATCACTTTTTATTTATACTATAAATTGTTCATGAAATAGCACTGTCACTTTTTATTAATTTATTATCACTTTTCTTTATAAAAGATATCACTTTCTGGCCGCCTCACGTAAAGGCTTATGTGAGACGATCTCACACAAGTCTTTTCTTTTATATATTTATATTTAATAAAATTTTGAATTAAAATTTCTAATTTTTTAATTAGTATATTGGATAAAAAGTGATAATATTTTTAGTAAAAATTGACATTCGAATATGTGATGTGATATCTGATTAATAAAAAGTGATAACTTATTTTAAGTAAACTATTAATAGGATGGATAAAAAATGATAATGTTTTAATCAAAAGTGATAAATGAAATAGTAAGTGATAATCATTTAATTAAACTATTTCATAACTAATTTTTAGTTTGAATAAAAAGTGATAACATTTCTACAAAAAGTGATATCTGATTAAGAAAAAGTGATAATTAATTCTACTAAATTTTTCATGAATAATTAATATAAAAAATAAGAAATAATAACATTTTTAATAAAAAGTGATACATGTCTTGGAAAAGTGATAATCAGTAGTTGAACTCTTCATGCATTAAAAATTTACAGTGCAAATATAAAGTGATACATAATTATAAAAAAGTGATAATCATTAATTAAATTATTTTGTGTATGAACAATTTTTACAATGAATGAAATTTAATACATTATTTAACATAATTCAATTAAATATACTGTTTTATTAGAATAATAATATACTAAATTTAATTAGTTTTAATTTTTATTCAAATATTCACCTTATATTTTTATTTAAAATTTTGAAATAAAAGAATTAATTAATGTAAAAAAAACCGACACTAAGGGTAGGTTAGGCTGTGAACCGTTGAAATAAATTGAATGAATTACCATTCAAATTAATGGCTGGGCTTGGCGCAAGCGCATAGCTAATCGGGTTGGTGGGGGATCCGTCTCATATAGGAATCCATGAGATGGTCTTACCCAAAAATTACCCCTTTTATAAAAAGTAAAAAATAATTGATTTAATATAAAAATAGGTGTAGTAGATTGTAATTTGTATATGGGCATGTCGCCGATAACAGTATTTTTTTTTTTAACGTGAACAGCGACGGTGCCGTCTTGCTTAAATATGGTTATTTGTAATAATTAATTAATTAACCAAATAGGGCCCTTATTTTAATTTAATTATATTTTAATTGATTTCATTTTATTCATGGATGGATGTCTCACATAAAAGATCCGTGTCACCAAAGTCTTTGCCTTAAAATTATATGCTAAAAAGAAAAAATAAATATTTAAAATACAAGTAGCAAGAAAAATAGGGTAGGTCTTGCGTGAGACCTTCTCATGTGAGACCATTTTACACTTTTAAAAAAAAATTATTACATTCGCTATAAAACATTATCACTTTCTCTATAAAATGTTATCACTTCTCATTTATACTATAAATCGTTCATGAAATAACATTATCACTTTTTATTAATTTAAGGGTTGGTCTTGCGTGAGACCGTCTCACGTGAGATCATTTTTCACTTTTTAAAATAGTTATCACTTTCGCCATAAAATATTATCACTTTCGTTATACTCCAAAATGTTATCACTTTTTATTTATACTATAAATTATTCATAAAATAGGATTATTACTTTTCATTAATTTATTATCATTTCCTTATATAAAAGTTATCACTTTCTGACCATCTCGCGTACGCCCTAACGTGAGACGGTCTCACACTAATATCACTTTTTCAATATAAAAATTATCAATTTCTATCTGACGTAAGCCCTTACATGAGATGGTCTCACATAAGTCTTTGCCAGAAAAATAAGACTCGTATCATCTATAATTAAATATTCACAATTATTTTTTCATCCGCTTATATTTATATTCCTACAATAAAAAAAAAAAGTAAATACAACACACTACCATCACAAGGGTTTCGCAAAATGCATACCACATTTTATTAAATACACCCCATAATATTATTACTTTATATATTTTAAATTAAATTATATTTTATACTGCCTTTAATTTCTGGATCTTCTTCCTCCCCTTATCACTCCATTCAAAATACATACGGAAGACAGAATTATAAATATTTTGGAACACCAATAAATATTAATAATATTGATAAATACATATATATGCATGATCCCCATTTTAACCATCAATGGAAAATAAATTGAAAGAAATGAAGTTGAATTAATGAGTAAAATCACTCGATTTCATGTTTTATATATCAACTTCGGGTTGAGCATGACGAGTCAGGTGATTTGAATGCAATATCACAAATTTGGCTCTTTTTTTCTTATTTTTTATCAATTGAGTTGAGATTATGCTAAAATTTGAATTGGAATTTTTATTCAATATGATCTGTGCTGTGTTAATTAATGTTGACCTTTACTAAAATAAGGGTTTTATTATTTTTGGTACAAAAGTTCAGTCGAATAATGGAAGAAATTGTTTAAAAAGCCATTATCGGTTCTTTGGAATGACATAAAAGAATTGAAATGGAAGTAGAATTTTGTTATGTATGAGATATGATTTAGGAGATTAGGTATCCTGTAAAATACTTACTATACGCCATTAAAGATTTCTTCAAAGTCAGAAATTAGAAGGGATGAATTTAACGGTGTGTATCATATAAATTTAATAAGGGTAGTTTTGGATGTTAGAGGGTATGTATATAGTAAAATTTAAAAAGGTAAAATTAAAGGGGTGTACATTCAATAAAAGATGTGTATTTAATAAAGAGGGGTGTGCATTTATCAACACTCATACTTAATTTTTAAATCAATATTGCAAAATTTACTTATTAAAATAAAGGGTAATTATACTGTGCACCTGGGTGCACCTTAAGATAGGGTGCACCCACTTTAAAAAACGTATACAAATATAAACAAAAACATATACAATTATGAACAAAAATGTATACAATTTAATTGTTAGTTTTTTTAATGAAAAAGTGAGTGTAAAAAAATATACAATTATTAAAAAACATGTATATACTATTGAATAAAAAGTTATACATATATAGATACTAGTTTTTTTAATGAAAAACTTAGTGTGAAAAAATATACAATTATTAAGAAACACTTATATAAAATAAAATAATATGTATACAAAATACTCCATCCGTCCCATTCAAATAACATCATTTTACTATATTGGGTGTCCCATCCAAATTGTAATATTTTTCTCTTTTTGTAAAAAGGGCCCAACAATGACCCACCACTACCCATCACATTTCTCTAATACACCTACCCATTTTACTTAAAATAATAGTACTCTTTAATCTACGTGCAAAAATAAATGCATCTCTTTAAGCAGGACGGAGGGAGTAGAATAAAAAACTATATACATATGGGTGAACCCTTGCATCCGAGTACACCTAATATTAACTCTAAAATAAAACCTATACTATAAAGTATGGTGAGTCTTGTATAAGATCGTCACACGAATCTCATGACCCAACAATTGGCGTTAATAAAAAAGGAAGCGGTGGTGTGCTATGATAATTCGACACACGTTCCTTACTTAATGGCACCCTGCTTTTTTTTCATTTAATTTAATTTTAATTACATTAATTATTTATCATATATTATTTTTGAAATTTTAATTATAATACCTGACAAATATATTCAATCAAATTAAATTTCATTATAAATTAAACAGTTCAATAAAAAGTAATTAATTTTATTTTATTGGATACTTTTATTCATAGTGCAATTTATTCATAAAATAATTTAATTAAACAAATATCACTTTCGGTTAAATATATATCACTTTTTTATAAAAAATATTATCACTTTTTATTTATTTAATAAATATTAAAATTATTTAATTGGACGGATATTACTTTTACTTAATTATATATCAATTTTTATTAGAATTATTATAACTTTTTATTAATTCAATAAATTATTTATCAAATTGTTTAATTTGATTGTTATCACTTTTTTTATCATTAGGCATTACTCCTTCTATCCCACCGAAAGTTCTTCATTTTACCATAATGAGCATTCCAACTAAAGGTTCCCATTTTCCCTTTTAGGAAAAGGACCCCACATATGACCACAATTTACTACTAATACAACTATCCACTACTCATAAAATAATAATACTCCTTAATCTATGTGCATAAAGTAAATGTGGACCTGTGGTCAAGACGAAGGGAGTACTTTTTATTAAAAATATTAATTTTTTATTTAAAATGTAGTACTGTTTTTATTCAACTTAAGTATAAAAATAATAAAGCTATCATCTATTACTATTATAATGCAGCTTGAACTGGTTTGTGGCCAGTTTCAAGCCGGTTGCCGGTCACCACTTCACTCTTTCAGTGATTTTAGTTTCAACGTGGTGTGTTAATGCTCCTCACCATATCACTCCTGCTTTCTTTCTCTCTAATCTGCCGCACTCACAAATCACACAGCCTCTGCTATATCTTCTTACCAATACAGTCGTTCTTCTCCACCGCTCACTCGCCGTCTCCACCGCTAAAGAATCAATATTAGGGCAGTCTTGGTTTCTTCGTGCCTTTCTCGCAGATTTCCAATTTCCAACAGGTAAACTCTTTATGCTCTCTGATTTTCTTATCTTTGATGTGGGTTTTCAAAATGATGTCTTTATTCTCTTTGATTCTTATCTTTGATGTGGGTTTTCAAGATGATCGTCGTCTGTTTTTGTGCCCTTGACTGATTTGCCAAAATTGCATCAGAATTGAATGTTGTTTAGCTCACTGTGAGTATGATTTTGTAGGGTTCTTATCTGAGTTAATTATGATTCAAAAGACACCCATATACTATATATTAGTTTTGATATACATTACAGAAATTGATGGAAAAAATGATAGGGGGTTGGATGATTGTTTGAGATACTGCATTGTTACAGGGAAATAGGCGCTGCTCTCGGAGTCGACAAGCTCAATACGATTCTAATTGAATCCGACACTTAATTCATTTGCACTCAATTTTCGGTATTATTCAGTGTTTCATCATTTGTTTATTGCTTGAATTGTTTGTTGCTAAATATTTACTTCCTTTTTACCTATGGTTGATTAATGTTGTGATTACTCTATGATTGGGTGGTAGAGTCTGCCACCCTTCACCTTCATCTATCCGTTTACTTCTTTTTCCTATTGTTACTCAGGATTCATTCCCTAAGTCTCACTATTCTCCAATATCTAATTTCAGATATCGGCGTCGTTTTGTTTTTCCCATGGATGTCATTACGCCCGTCGTTGCTTCACCGACCCCTTTACTATAGCTCCTCCGTCGTGGTATAGGTAAGCTCTCTGTTTACTTTTGCTCTTGGTTTTGCTAATTCAATTTTCACTATTATCAAACAACATGTCGCATTTTAGTATTACTTTATAAATTCATTCAAGTTAAAGTTAATTGTTGATATGAATGGGTAAACTCACGGCTGATTCGGAGGAAATAGCGTTAGTAACTATTATCATTGGTGATTTCCTTGCTTTACCCCATGCCTATAAGATACTCGATGAAATGTCTAAATGGGCATTTGTTATTATTTAAGATTTAAGATGATTCACAGGAAATGAGCATTTGTAACTATAACCCTTTGTGATTTCCCTGCTTTTCTCCATGCCTATGAAATACTTGATGGAATGTCTAAGTGGGTATTTGACTATTTGTTTTGATTTATGAGATTCTTAATTCTTGAGATAACATTATTTTCGCTTTTATTTTTTAACTTCTTGTTTCAAATATCTTTAGTTCAATCAGCGGCCTGGAAAAGCTATTCATCATTTAATGTCAAGTGGGTTAGTGGAGAAAACTCCAGCTGCGGTTGCTCAATTTCTGCGAAATACTCTCAATGTAGAAAAGGTAGATCTACTGATCTATTCCCTTTTGGACTTAAGTTTTGAGGGTTTATAGTTTTCAAAACCAGTATCATACTAATTTCAATTTGCAAGCTACACTTGGAGATTATTTAGGTCAACATGAGAGTTCCCCCTTGCTAACATTTTCGGCAGGTACATCCACTGTATCTTTAATCTAATTTGTTTGTCTATTCAAATAATTTTTTCCTTTGTTGGGTGTTTGGAAGGTTTTAGAATGCTCTCTCTTTTTAACTTATGGTTGTACCTTATAAAATTGTTGGATTTTACAGTGTTTGAAAAATTGTTTGTGTTGTATTTGTACCTTATCAAATTGCTGGATTTGAGTGAGATTGAGACGTTCGTTAAATATCTTTTGCCACCACAGCTTGAGCTGTGAAATTGTTTTACGGATAGCCGGACGCTCTTTCTAAAGTTAACTACTCTTGCAAGAAAGCAGGCCTAAAAAGAAAAGTATTGTGATATTACTTTGGTGTGCCTCTAATTTTTGACCAATTATTTATGTGCATGAAGCTAACTTCTGATAGTACTTGGTGATTCCATGATTTGAAGGCCTTCATTTGCAGCTAAAGTGATGAATTGGACATAACTACAAATATATATTTATTCATTGATGCAAACAAAACCTTACCATAGAAAAGATAAATTAATGACCTGGATACTTATCATATTTTTACAAGGTAATTTTATCAAAATTATTTTGCATTTAATGTATATTCTTTTCTTATGTTTGTTTATCTTGATTTGTTTGACACGTCACACGTGCATGCATAATTTTTTATATATTTTTTTGTGAAGCAGGTGAAAAATGAAGAGATTACAAGGGTTC
The DNA here is from genome assembly GCA_023678885.1 of Pogostemon cablin. Taxonomy (NCBI): domain Eukaryota; kingdom Viridiplantae; phylum Streptophyta; class Magnoliopsida; order Lamiales; family Lamiaceae; genus Pogostemon; species Pogostemon cablin. The sequence goes on along the minus strand of CM042979.1, from coordinate 19,963,299 downwards.
AGGCAATAAGTGAAGAAGTTGTAATTGCTCAATTTGAAGCAAGTGATGCTAACGTTGATGGGTCCTGATGTAGGATGAAAGGTATGAATTCTTTCGTTCTCTAATGTATTCATTCGATTATATTGTAGTTTTGACTTTGTGTTCTCGATATCTTATTAGCTTGAAATATGATTGCTTGGTTCTTAATCTATTTTCACTAGGTACCACCTGATGCAGGTAAACCATTTTAAAGCAAATTGTAAGCCAATTTGTGCATGACGATTTGAGGTGCTAATGTATTAATTAGAAATTTCTCTTACGTTATTTGTATCTTGATCGTTTCAAATTTCTCTCATCAAGTTACTATTGTTAGGATTAATGTAGTTTAAGAAAAGTGTATACGCATGCTTTTGGCATACTAAAGAATAGTCTTGGAAGTTTTTGTAGGCCTTCTTTTCACTTCTTATCACAATCTGATACTTTATCATTTGTTTGCTGTTCTTTTCCCTTTAGTTGATGATAGAATTTTTACTGAAAGAACTTGTTCTGTATAAGAAGTCAAATGTGAAATCAGTTTCTTCAGATGCTCGTCGTTTGATCTTACATGATTTAGAGGTAAGCCTTTATTTCTCTCACTTTCTTATTTGTACATGTTTATGCAAGTTATGTATTATGTTTAACTATAAGATATCAATTACCTAATCTTATTTGGATTATTTAAGATTGAATTCTTATAAAAGGATGCTTGACATACTTAATGAACAATTGGTACTATCTGGAAAGCAAGTTATGAAAAATTCAGTTGGACAGACTCAGCAAGTTGCCAATTTGGCATGATTGACTTAACTCCAAGGTTTAGGAAGCATAGAACTAGATTTTTATCTTCCTTAAAAAGAAGTGTCTTAGTTTGGCAACTGCTAATGTGTTCTGATCACTTGGTTGAGGTTCTATCTGCAGAGGTATAGTGCTTTTAGTTCCCCTGGCCAACTGATTTTCTACAATAGGTTGTGCTAATAACCCCTTCACAACTTGGGACATGAAAAGATATCTCATATAATTTCACCTCTGGTCTATCCATAGTGCAATGTTAAAGGTTGGACTACAACTCTACATTTATAATTCATTATGTCTCTCCCCCACATTAATTCATGTTCACTTGACAAAATCTTGTCTTTTTATGAAGAACACTAGACTAACATACTGATTAGGAAAAATTATCTGTATGTGCAGGTGGTAAGAGCATGTGCTTCCAACAGCACATGGATTATTGGCCGCTTGATTGATATCTTTGGAGTTGTCTTAATGTTTCTAGCATTATCTCAAGCTCTCGTAAGTGTCGTGAAACTTACCTTATATCAGCTTATTGACCCAATAAATTGCTTGTGGGGAGGTGATTATAATATGTTCCAATGTATTTATATTGGTATCAGTGATTCAACCCATTTCTATTTATAAACTTGCTATCTTTTTAGTATTTTCTCATTTTTATCAGTAGGTGATAATGAACGTAGTTGACTGTATATGAATTCCTTCATGCAGTGTAAGCTGTCACTATGATTGTATTAATTGTTTCATAGTTTGCAGGTATCTTAACCACTTCTATCCATTTATTCTAAGGTGATTTCGATGTAGGCTTTAAAAATTGAAAAAACATCATAGATATTGTTTATAGGAAAATAATAGTAGTGATATAGTAATTTATTCATATTCTACGTTTGATATATGCAAGATTTTAGGCTCTTTGTATATGATTCTACTAATCATATTATAGGTTTCTTATTTCATGCCAGACGTGGCTGATCATGTTGAATACCTCATGATTCAGGTAGCACGTAGACGTGGTGGAGGTGAAATAATTCTGAAATGGTAATATTCTGGACTCACTGGAAATCTTGTTGGGGTCAAGTAAGTGCACACTTTTTTAAATATTTACACTTGGTTAATTGTGAAATGTGGAGTAAATTTCTCAAGCTATTCAAATATGTTTCATGGCATTTATTCCTCAGGTTGCATTTATAGGTTAAACACGGTGTTTATTTTAAGAAATTTTGCAATATAGTGCGAACAAATAATGATTCCCAGTTTAATGACAACACATCACCTGTTCATTGTTCGTTATTTTGTATGTTAAATGTGAGTATGAATTTGAGAGGTTGGGGGCACGCCTCACCTTTTTTATATAGTTTCTAATTAATGAGTCTTAAATCCCTTTGCTTAACCTCCTAGGGTATATTCATATGAGAACATAGATTGGAATTGGACCAAGGTGTGGCTATTGATGGATATATGGTTGTGAAAATGACATGGATTTTTGTATTGTCAAAACAGATGGGATCCAAGTTGAATATGTTAGAATGCAACACAATGTGGCAACTAAAAGCGCATCAACCAAGACCGAAAGCCTCAGCATGTCTTGCACTTGTTTTACAGAAAGCCCCATACATAATTTTTCACATGTTCTTGCAACATGGTAATAGTATATAACTTCTATAGGGTGTGTATACGCACAAGTCATGTAGTGATATATAACTTCTAGGGTGTGTATAAGTCATATAGTGATATATAACTTCTAGGGTGTGTATATACGCACAATTGACTTGTGTAGTTTTATTTTGAATGCTTATGTTTATATAATGATCTTTTTGTTATAAGATGATTCATATAAATGAGCATAACGATATCCGGGCTAGCACCTCAGCAATGAGGTGCGTTTTTCACTAGTTATATATAAATACATATAAGAAATTGTACTAAGTATCACTTTTTATTAAATATATTTTCAATTTTTATTTGTTATACAAAATATTTATGAAATGATTTAAATGATTTAGTAGAATGAACTTCACTTTTCCTTGAGTCTTGTGTGAAACTGTGTGAGATTTTTTTAAAGGTTTCATAAATAATATCACTTTTTAAAAAAAATATTAATATTTTTTATTTATATTACGAATTATTCATAAAATAATATTTTATCACTATCACTTTTTATTAATTCTAGTATCATTTTTTATTAAATTGTTATCACCTTTTATTCGTCTTACGAGAGTTTTCCTATAAGACAATCTCACACAAATCTCCGTCTATATAACTTTTTATGAAATTTTTTATCATTTTTTATTTGGTATATAAATTGTTTATAAAATAATTGAATGAACATCACTTTTCTTTAATTAAAAAATAACTAAACGTAGTATAATTAAAAATTTTCCAATAATGTAAATGATTGATTATTATATAAAATAAAATAAATAAATAAGTAAAAAAAAAGAAAAAAAAACAAAACAAAAAACGTCGCTCGTACATGCATGTTGATATTCGTGAAACGGTCTCGCGTAAGTCTTTATCTAGAAAATAAATAAAAAATAGAGAGACTCTCTTGTGAGACGGGTTATTTGTGAGACGGGTCAACCCATCAATAAAGTATGCTTATTGTGTAATTAACGTGTGATAATTTGTAGTTAAAGTATGTTAATAATAAATCATATTATACCACACTAAAATCATACTTTGATGCATAATTCAGCATACTTTAGAAAACATACCTTGACCATCATTTAATATACTTTATCAATACAATAACCATACTTTAGTGATGGATCGACATGTCTCATAAATAACCCGTCTCACAAAAACTTTGTCTAAAAAATAAATTGGTAAATTAATATTTCTTATTTCTAAATAAATATATGAAATTAAAAACAGAACGAGGAGAGTATATACATTAAAAAATCTTTATTCGTTTTAGCTTGAATATACAAAATAATAATATTAATTTTAAAAAATTCATTTATTTAAAATTAATTTGAAAAAATCCATAAATCTATTGTATGATTATTTTTTTAGTTATATTAATCAAAAATATATTAATCTTACCTAGCATTTACTTAATTTAATATGAATATAAATTCACATTAATTGAGTAATTAAATTTATTATTTTAAATAACTTAAACTCATTATAAGAAATATATATGCATAAATATAGAGTGATTATAATAAATTAATAAGTCACATGGTAAATGATAAATTCTTGAAATAAGTATGGCTAAAACTTGTGTATCACGGGGACATAGTGACCCGAGTTCTGAATTTTTTTAAAAGTTATATCTTTTAGTATTAAATGGTATACAATTTAGTATAAGAACATGTATCCTTTATTTTTTGAAAATTTTTTTAATGAAAATATATACCCTTTAAAATAAAATAATGTACTCTTATTAACTAATGTGTATACATTATAGAACAAAATATTGTATTCTTACTCACCTAGTGCACATGATAACAAAAGATATCAACTCAATAAGTATTGCATTGAAAGAGAGAAAGAAAATTGTATTACCATATTATTATTTAATAAAACTAATCAATAATAAAGGGTATATTTGTTTTTTTTTAATGTCAATAATATTGATTTTGATTTAATTGATCCGAATGGCAAAGGTACTTCACAATATGTTGAAGAGGTGGTCTGAATAGGTTATACTAAGTTAATTACGCGAATTAATTACTTTATATTTTTAATTACCCGAAGACAAAGTTTCTTGTAAAACGGTTTGTGAAACATATTAAAATATGTCAATTGTATATATAAAGTATGTATAATGGTTCTTAAAATACTCCCTTCGTTCCACCCAAAGGGTGCAGGGTGCATTTTGCTTTTTGCACATGGATTAAGGAGAATTATTTTTAATATGTAGTGAGTAGTTGTATTAGTGAAAGTGTGGGCCCTATATTTTAATTGTATTAGAGGGTGTGTATGGGACACATGTGTATTAAAAAAGAAAGAGAACCCTTTGGGTGGGACGCCCAAAATGAAAAAAAGAGAGCATTTGAGGGGGACGGAGGGAATATATTTTGCTCCCTCCGTCCCACAAAACCCTTCACACTTTCTTCATTTGTTTGTCCCACAATACCCTTCACACCCCAAAAAAGGAATAAACACTTTATCCAACAACTTCAAAAGTTACTTTAATTTCAAATTTGTCACTCCTTTTTCACACACATATAATTATTTTATACTTTTTTATCACCTAAAAATACTACAATATCCTCTAAAGTCAATAAAATTGGTCAAAAAGTGCAACTTTTCTTAAACAACATGGAACAGTAAATGTGAAGCGTATTATGGGACGGAGGGAATATAAAATATGAAATTGTAAATGATAAATTAAAATATAATTTTATGATGTCATAGTATATATAAGTCATTATTAATATATTTTAATTACAAATAAACATATTTTAGGGGGTGTTTTGAAAATTTGAAGGAATGGTAATGGGAATTGGTTTGATAATTGGCAGGAATGGGTATCATACCACCTAATTAGAAGAGAATGCTCCATTCCCATAAAGTTTGGAATCAAAATTACTATAGAGGAATGATTCCATTGTACCAAACAACCACTTTCATTTCATTCCATTCCTATTCTCATTCCCCCACACTCCAAACCCCTCCACCAAACCCCCCTTAGTAATAGTTCGATCTCTTACCCGAATAGGTATTTAGTTACTTACCCAAATATAATTAATGTTTATGATAAATCAACAGAATATATTAGTAGTCCTAATTAATGGGCTAAAGATAATTATTAGGCTCATCTTATATACACACCTCTTCTTATTGAATCCACATTCATTATTATTTAAATAAAAAATATATTTTGAAAAAGTCTCAATTACTATTTAATCATTAAAGACACACCCTATATTCATCTCAAAATTCTCATCTCTCCCGACGCTTCCGCCCCCCAGCAGCCTTTATGTGTTCGTCTCCATTCATGAAATCAAACGATTGTCAGTAATCACCTTTTATGACTCGTGATCCAACGACTCACAAACACCTTTTTATTTGGAAAATAATACACAGAAAAGAGGAGCTTAATTCTGTACTCCCTTAATCCAAGAAGTCACTCCATAAGCAAGCAAGGAACCGCCAGGTTTATCTCATGATGAATAAAATTTATTTAATTGTAAATCATAATGAATAATGCATCCCAATAAATCATGATTATCTATTGGTTGAGAAAATCACTCTTCCGTAGAAAACCACTTGTCGGAATCCTCCTACCTAAGAGAACGGCAAATTGAACTCTGAAAAAGTTGTTTTTGTCCACGTGGAAGCTCGTTCAATAGACTTGAAAGTAAAAAAAATTATTTTTTTTCTGCTTTTGCTTTGTGTAAATGGGTAATCTTGTTGTCCTTATGTGGTTTTAGATTTTTCCATAGCCAGGTGTTGAGCTTATGATTAATTATCGCCACTTTTGCCTTGAGGCCTTCATTAACATTTGGTTATTAATGGATTTTCTGATGAAAAATTAAACTCAACGGCATGATTACTGATTTATCTTTTAGAGGAACTTGTGGATATATATAAATGATAAAACTCATTTGACAATCGAGATAAATTAGTACCGAGGAAATACACAAAATAAGATCGAGAACAAAAGGTGAGAGTGAAGGTGTGTATAATTTTAATAATGAAAGAGTAGTTTTGAAAATTCAGGGATATGCATAAAATAAAATTAAAAAATAAAAAATTAAAGATAGTGTATATTTAGTAAAGCGGGTGTATTCAATAAGAAGGGGTGTGCAAATAGCAATACTCTAATTATTAAATATATTTTAAACCATCGATTATATAATCTATAAATTTATTAGTTAATTTATAATATATAAATTTATATAGGCAAACTTTACCGTACCCAATTGTTAAGGTATAATCGGGTCAATTTTAATCCATTGACTCGGATATTTATACTTTCCAATGAGCCATGGATCATTCATTCATTTCACCACCTCTCTCTTCTTTACGGGCGCTCTATCTATCTTTTCTTTCGCCCTATCTCTCTACCCGTTCCCCTCCCTTCGCCTCTCCCCACCTCTCCACTGCAAGGCCCCACCGCCTGGCGCCGAGGAGCTGGCACTACCTCTTACCTTCTTTGACGACGTGTGATGGATCCACTTTCGTTCAATTCTCCGCCTTCTCTTCTATATATTCACGTCAATTTGGGCTTTAAATTCAGCGGAGACAAAAAGTAAGAGCCACCTTCATCTTTATCCAACCAAATCTGAACAAGCTCAAAAATCTGGTAATAGCGAAGAAATTAAATTTCATCCTCGCGACGGCGAAGGAGGAAAATCCAATGGAGAAGAAAATTTGATATCGTTTATCTTCTTATTTTTTCCAAAATTTTAAGATAAAATCATGTATAATTTGTTGATTGTTCTTTTATTCTTCATTTTGTGTAGATCTTCGTATCTTGTGAAAATTGAAAATTATGAAGGTTATTTGATGATTGATTTTGCATTCAATTAATTTTGATAACTTTACAACATCATAGAAATTGTAGGTGGAGATTGTGTGACAAATTTTTATTTTAATTCGGTAGTGTATAAAATTTATAATATAAATGTATTATATTTTATTTTAAATGTATCATTAACAATTTATTGATTATTATTCAATTCTTCATTTTGTGTAGATCTTTCATATCTTGTGAAATTGAAAATTATGATGGTTGTTTGATGATTGATTTTGTATTCAATTAATTTTGATAACTTTACAAGACCATAGAAATTGTGGGTGGATATTGTGTGATAAGTTTCTGTTTTAATTCGACAATGTATAACTTTATAATATAAATATAATACATTTTACTCTTAAATGTATTATTAACTTTTATTTATATGAAAAAATCTATTAAATTTAATTGGTAGTTGAAATTTAATACTCCCTCCGTCCCGGGTATTTTTACCCATTTGTACGGGCACGAAGATTAAGACGTTTTATTTTTTTAATATATAATGTAAGAGAAAATAGGGATAAATTAGTAATTTAAAAAGAAAAAGTGAATAAAGTTATTGGGAATGATGAATAAAGTGTAAAAAAGTAATTAAAGTTGTTGGAATTGTAAAAAGTAGGTAATAAAATATTATGTATTTTTGCCAAAAATGGAATGGGTAAAAATACGTGGGACACCCCAAAATGGAAAGTGGGTAAAAATACGTGGGACGGAGGGAGTAATGTTTTTGTTTTTCTTAATAATGTACTCCCTCCGTCCCACGTATTTTTACCCACTTTCCATTTTGGGGTGTCCCACGTATTTTTACCCATTCCATTTTTGGCAAAAATACATAATATTTTATTACCTACTTTTTACATTCCCAACAACTTTAATTACTTTTTTACACTTTATTCATCATTCCCAATAACTTTATTCACTTTTTCTTTTTAAATTACTAATTTATCCCTACTTTCTCTTACATTATATATTAAAAAAATAAAACGTCTTAATCTCCGTGCCCGTACAAACGGGTAAAAATACCCGGGACGGAGGGATTATTATTTTTTTTAAAAAAATAATATTGATATCATATTTATCAATATTTTCATCAATATATTTATTAATTTTTATTTTATACATGTTAGTGTAAAATGTTATACATTTCAGTATAAGATCTAATACATTTATTAGAAAATAAATATACGTTAGTGGATTAAATTTAATTTATTTAAATATTTAAATGTGTATTTAAAAACTAACGTAATACAAATTTTATTTGTATAATTAATTACTACATTCAATAATTAATTAATAAATTGAACAAAATAATACCGTTTATATATATATAAAATCACACACATATTTTATTATCAAATTTTAATATCAAAGTATACAAGTTATAATTCAATAACGTATAAGCTTTTCTTAATAAGTGTATACTTTTTTTTCATTGATGTTATACTTTAATATAAAATGTATCATACATTTGTAAATGAAAGCATATCTCTCTATCTATCTATCTAATACTCTCTCCGTCCCAACTTCAACTTCACACTTTCCGTTTTGGTCCGTCCCAAATTCAACTTCACACTTCCATAAAAGGAAAAAGCAACAAACTAATATCCCTCTAACATACTTTAATTTCAAATTTGCCATCACCTTTTTAACACACATAACATACTTTATCATTTATTTATTACCCAAAAATACCATACTACCCTCAAAAGTAAGTCAAAAAGTGACTTTTCTTAAACTCCGTATCTACAGTAAACGTGAATTTGAATTTGGGACGGAGGGAGTATATATATATATATATTTACAAAAAAGATGTTTTTATTTTTTCTCTTACTAGAAATCTCTCCCCCTTCTCTCTAGAGCTTCTCACCGCCTATAATGGCCAATCTTTCCCCCAATTCTACTGGGACTTCTACACCAGCGCGACCACAAGCTCAAATTCAAGCGAAATCGCATTTCGCATCCCCTGTCTCATTTTCGCAAACCACCTCTTTAGCGGCGGGACTCGTTCACGCCGGTGACTCTTCTAGTGATGTACTGTTCACATCTCTGTCTACTAAATTGGTACTCGTATCTTTCACTCAGATCATTCGAGGCGGTGAACTTTCTGGAGCCTCTAACAGAGCTCCTTCTTTGTCGAAGCCCAGCCCTCGTTGCTGAAAAATTTACTTGCGACGAACTAGATCCCTCAGCCCCCTTTTCGATTCAGCACTCCGGCAACAATATCACTATATGTGTGGAGGATTTATAGTACCAGAATAGAGTTGCCGTCTGCTCATCCTTTCTCATCTTTCGATTTCTGTTGGACAAAAGCCAAAAGCCAACACCACCGGAGATTTGGCGGCCAGCTTGAAGAATATATGGAAGACTCCAGATCTATCAATTACCCCTCTCGGTAAGGGATTTTTCATTCTTAACATTCTTGATGCTGAGATACGTTTCGACATCCTAAAGGAGTAAATTTTTACACTGAAATCGGGGAAGATTCGTGTTCAAAAATGGAGATCGAGTTTCAACCCATACAAAACTCAGCCATCTACAGTTGAAGTTTGGAACAGAATATATGAACTGCCTTATGAATTGTGGACTGAACGAGTCCTCTTGTCCATTGCTTCCTCCATTGGCAAACCAATTCGAATAGATGAGCATGCTCTATCGGGTTCGTTGGGCCATTTTTCTAGAGTATTGGTTGAAATTGACTTGCTGGATTGCTGCCTCCCTTCATCAATTTCTTTAAAGGCAGCTTCTTCTCCGATCCCTATCTCCATCGAGTTTGAGAACTTTTGCTCTTATTGTCATGTCTTGGGCCATTTGGATCATGATTGCAACAGAAAGAAGAGGAGAGGCCCTGATGATCTTCTTCAAGCTAAAAGGCAGGGGAGGCCCAAAACTCAGGATGCCCCGATTGATACGCATGATGTTCAGCGTCCTTTGGATGCAGGGGCAGGTTCAATGGGCTTCAATTCGGAGGTTCCTGTACAAGCAACCTCTCTCTTCCGCTCTAAATCAGGTATGGGTGTGTCTAGCAAGACTGATCACTTTCAGCCCTATTCCTGGTCTGCACCTGTTCCTTCTTATCGTTAAGGTTCTAGGGCTGTTGCTTCGTCTCACACTGCCAACAAGGTTTCTTTGTCTAATTCCTTTGCTGTTTTGGATTCTTTGGTTGATGAGGTTGTGTCTCCTAATGAGGTTGTGTTTGGGACAGTTGATGATATTATGCCTCCGAGTGATGTTGTGTCTGGGGCTGTGTCCCCTTTGAATGCTTCTTTGAACTTGTTGAGTAATGATATTGAAACTGTTAGAGTTGAGGCTGGTAATCAGTCCAATTTTTTGGCAGATTTAACTACTCCTACTCATGTTATTGATGAAGCTTTGCGAGTTATATGTGCTACCAAATCACTTTCGACTACTTCTAATGTTCTTTTACAAAGTCATGTTGAGTGTGTCTCCCCTTCTGCTAGTCTGCCCATATCGTCTTCCATTTTGGTGGCGACTGTTGATCAACTTGGGCAGGATTTGATTAATCCCAACCCTCCCCCTAATGTGGACATAGCTCACTCTGATATTGATCACATTTCATCTATGGATAAGAGCTCTGTGGCACAGGATTCGGATACGACTCCACCCCCAATAAAGGAGCCTATAACTGAGGAAAATTTTGATCCGATCAATTCTGTGGATGATTTTTCTACCCTCCAAACTGCTAAAAAATTAACCGGTGAAAAATCACGAAGAAAAGGCATTACTTACATTCCCGCTTCTAAACCGGTTACTCGTTCCACAATAAAACAAACTCAGCCTGAATCTCCGAAAGTTTGGGATGTCGCAAGTAATCAAGATTGGAGCAGACTTACAAAGAAAAATAATATTTATTTTTAGTTTAACTCTATTTCTGTTAAGGCTCTTTGAAAGAGCTTCTTTTTTGGGCCACTTGTTTGGCTCTTTTTGGCTTTGCCATCCCCACAACATCTTTATCCTTTGTTCCCGTCTCTTTATTTCATTTCCCTTTAATAATATTGCGTAGTTTGATATATATATATATATATATATATATATATATATATATATATATATATGCAAAATAATTTTGCTAATTTTGACAAATTTTGACAATTTTTTTTTAATTTTGATCTTAACCATTCATTTTCTAATTTTCAGCACCACCGTTTCATTTGTTAGGGCAACATCAATCTCCGTTTCCTGCTCATTTTTGATAGAAGGCGAAAGCAATATTAGCGCTTGCGCCGCCGCCACCGACAGGTCTGGCTGCACTCCTCCACGGACGGGGCTCAGAAGTGGCAAGCTGAAGCGATATTAGCGCTCATGCCGCTGCAGCCACCACTAACAGGTTTGGTTGCACTCCTCCACGAATGGGGCATAGAAGTGGCGACTGAGAAACCCGATCGATTGTTGAGGTTTTCTAAGTTATTATATTTTTTTTGTGTTTATTTCTCTGATCTACTTATTCACTTTTCCTTTTCTTCAATTCATATTTTTGCACTCCGAGACCCAATCAATCCATATACTTACCACGCTAATATGCATCAATCAATGTACATTTCTCACACATAAAACTTTTGATACACTCCAGTACACGATCTTTTTATTTTATTTTAATTATAAGAGAGGTTTGATTTTCTTCAGGCAATCAATGGAAAACGATGCTGTTGTAGAAACTGCTTGGGCAGATGGAAACAAGATTTTACTTGAATTCGAGGTAGAATTCATAATGTAGATTAAAATCAATTTTTGACATAGTTATTATAAGTTTGAGTTATTTTGCAGGTTATCATCTTCAGTTTCCCCATTGTGTATTGGGTATGTTTCTTATATTTATTTTTCGGGTTAACTGCACTCTTCCCTTATCTGATTTGCTTTTTATATCCAGTAGTGAATCCCTTTTGACACATGTTTTCCTTTGTTCTCAAAATATTTGATGTGAATCTCTTTTAACATTGTTATTATAAGTTTGATATTTTGCATGTTATAATGCGATTATTGCTAGATGTTTTCCTTCATGTTTACTATTTTTCTATATTTTTTTGTTTTTTATTTTTTCATTAGAGCGGAAGATGGAGATGATGACAAAAATGACACCGCTGATAGTATTATATCAATGGCGGACGACAACTACATATTCAGTTTTGAATCATATTGAGGCTCTTATGGAAATTTCTTGTAGTTGTGGTGACGGTTCTATGTATTCTGTCAAGAGTCAGTTGATTGCAGCAGAAGAAATGTAAGTTATAAGATATAACTTCCCTTTTGGGCTATTTTCTATAATTGAGGTATTTTTTATTCTTTATTCAAACATATTACCTTTACATGTTACATTCATATATGCATAACACATTTTTTTGGGGATACATAATGTAATATTATGAGGAATTCTTATGTATAATCTGACATCTCTATTATTCTTTCTTTTTTATTTTCTTTTTAAATTTCTAGGTCTATTATTTTTAGCAAATATAGGTAAGTGGTGAATATTTGGAGTCAACTAGACCATTATCTGAGTAGTGTTTCTAGCGTTGGTGCTACGTACGTAATTGTGCAAACTTATTAGAGAAGAGGAGCTTCCAAACTCTTATATAATTATTTTGTATCGGTAATGATTTCAATTTTGTTGGTTATGTGTCTGTATGTGCTTTGGTAATCCTAATCTTTTTGTATATTGAGTTAGTGATTATGGAATATGAACGAATTTGAGGCGGTTTGTAACTGAAAATTTCTGGTGCTAAGTATCCTAGGTTTTCTGCTATTTAAAGATTAAATATTCTCTTTATTATGCTTTTAGAAAAAAAAAATTCTGGTGCTAAGTATACTAGGTTTTCTACTATTTAAAAATTAAATATTCTCTTTATTTTGCTTTTGAAAGATAAGTGGTCACTTATATCTTGTCTTTTCATTAGTATTTTGTTGAAAATTTACTAATTGGATTATTGATTCTTTAGGTCATAGAATCATACGGTTCTTCTGAGAAACATAATTACTTATGAGCAATATTATATGAACATATTGGAGTGTTCAATCAAAATTTTTGATAGATCTCTATATTCTTTATGAGATTAAAAGAAGCTTGCTAACTTTTGGTAGACCTATTTGATTCATATTTTATCCAATTTTCCTAAGCATGTGAGACCAAATGCGATACTTAATTTTCCTATTTTTTTATTCATCTGTTTGATTTTGCAGCATATGACAAACGATTTTAAAGTATTATCTTGGTTTTATTGTTTATACAGTGTCAATTTGAATTTGTTGTTGAAGCCGAGAAGAAGAGCTATTTGATGGATCTTCTTCATGCATAGAGAGAAAATGTAGTTCAAGGGGAGGTAGTTGATCATTCTTTAGAATAAGTAGATCGATTTTACTTGTGTTTGATCTTTTTTGGGTATATAACCTAATTATGTTTTGGTATATATCTTTGATTTTTTACGTCTTTGGTAGTGCTTGATTATTATGATTCTGCTAATGTATGTTTCAAGGCCATTAACATCTTTGCTGTAACATTTTGCGGGAATTCCAAAAATTGAGCCCAAAAGCGACCTACAACATATGTTAAATATATTACTGACGACAATCATTTCATGATTAACTTTATGAAGATGAAGACTCCTAATCCAATTGATAGAATATGAGAAACTTGCCGGTTAAGCCTCTTTTATGAGAAAACTTGACCGGCTTACATTCTTTTGGTGAGCTTATCTTCTCAGGAAGTGTCAAATAATACGATATACATGCATGTCTGGAAATATGGAATATGAAAAAAAAAATATTTAGTGAAGAAGCATTTAATATTTTTTGGATTTATTACTATCTAGTACATGATATACTATAATATTACTATAGATACAAAGTATATATTTTATTACTAACTACTGCAAAATTATTCCATAAAAAGCCTCAATTACCCCTAAATGCATCATGTAGATAAAAGAGGTATATATTTACGTTAAAATGATTGGATCATATCCTTCATTATAATTCTCTCTCTGTTTCCATAGTCAAAACTATTTCACACATTGAAATCTCTCTCCCCCACAGATCCGCAGATTATGTATAAGTTAATTTTTGAACACAAAAATATTAGAAATAAATATTTTTAAAAATATAATTTTTGAACACAAAAATATTAAAAATAATTTTTTTTAAATATATAAATTTTGAATATCAACAAATTAAGTTAAATTTGTTCACAAAAATATATAATTTCTAAACACAAATATATTTAAAAAAAAATTAATGCATAAAATTTGAAAATAAAATTTTCTGAATACATACTATTTGAACTCAAATATAAAAAAATATATTTGAACATAAACATCATTAAATATAAAAATAATGTGGATGTGACCGAGCTACTGAGGCGACGTGTTCTTGGGGTATTTTTTATAATATAGTGGCTAATTAACCATTAATAATCATAATCCCAAATAGCTAAATGTATTCAGAAATAAGTGTATGCAATGTATTCAGAAATAATTGTAGGTAATGTATCATGTATTCAGAAATATTTATATGCAGACACGTTAATATAGTTATCTCCCACCTATTTTTGTGAAAAAATTAGTGGGACACTTTATCTTTTTGCATTACACCTTTTAAATTAATTTTTGAATACAATTAAAATAGGAAAAAAATAGTATTTTATGCATTCAATTTGTATTGATTAGTAATATAATTTATTTGTGTATCTAGTCTAGTAATAATATAGGCACATAAAATGTACCTAATAGTAATGGACCTATATTACATGTTGTTCATAATAAATAAGTTTCCTTAAAAGTGTACATAGTATAAAACATTGATATATGTATAATTTTTATGATAATTTCTAATGGAGTCTAATTCTCTAGAGATAGTCCATTGTTATTATTTTGCATACATTAAATAAAAAAATTATGCCCAATGGTGATTTGGATTTTTACCATTACTTTTGACTCTAGATAGCTAGTGAAGTTTTGGATGTTTTTGTTCGAGTCATACAACCTAAAATTACTACCGATGATATTGATGCAGTAGTATATGAAGCAACGTCTATTGCTGTTTGTGCAATCCTCATTCCTCGCAATTATAAGCATATTTCACTATCCGGAGATGAATTATTATTTTATTATATTATCTATATGATGCTTCAGTGATCATACTAGAGGATGATCATTCTACTTTTATATAACTAAGAAGATATAATTTGGTTTTCATTCGTGCAATTGAAAATAACTATACTAGCTATACTCAACCAACCTGTTTTACTCGCAAGAGAATATTTATCTCCATTAAATTCTCATTTTTTCCCAAAGTCTTGCTGCACGTTACTATTTTGTACTTGAAATTTCCTTTAATATATATTCTTTGTGTTATGGTTCTCAAACACAAAATTGTTCTAAAATAATTTTTTTGCAGCAACATGAGAATGGAGATGTAGTTCATAAGGAAGTTCATGAGAACTTTTC
Source organism: Pogostemon cablin (assembly GCA_023678885.1). Lineage (NCBI taxonomy): Eukaryota > Viridiplantae > Streptophyta > Magnoliopsida > Lamiales > Lamiaceae > Pogostemon > Pogostemon cablin. The sequence continues at coordinate 19,947,567 of CM042979.1, read as the reverse complement.
GGGTAAGCCCCTTTAATGAGAAAACTTGACTGACACAATCTTTTGGTGAGTTTAACTTCTAAAAAAAAGCATCAAGTAATCTCAATAGCATGCTAGAATTTAATTTTGAACAACTTGAATTTACTGTTCTTTTAAATAATCTCCCATTATGGTAGAGTATCGTTTTCCATTAAAATAGACTAAAAGTAGATTCTTATTAGTGTATATATTATTATTATTAGCCAACAAGAAAAAATAATCTTTTTTTTCTTGCGGTGGAAATGAGCAATGGGTGGCTTTTGTAATAGATTTAACACATCGTAATAACTAGAAACTTTAAAGGTTGATGTGGGTGCTAACTTACGTATATGAGAACTTAAAAGGGAGACGTAGTTTTTTTTTATTTTGTTGATGGTGGGATTTCAATATTCTATCATGCATTGAGGCCTTTGGTAAGTATTTATAAATGATATTTTGTGAGGACAAATGAAATATGATGACTTGATGAGTTGTCCAATATTTGAATTTAGATGGAATGTGTATATCCATAAGTCATAAAGCAGTCTATTTCTATCCTTTTCGATGTTGTTCTAAGAATGACTACACTGAGATTAAGTTTGTAGCCTAAAACTGATTTCTGCCCTTTATTAACGTGAATTAGCAAGTATAATTCTTAATGGTGGTTTCTTTATTTTGATTACTGAAAAATATTGTTGATTCCTGTTGGCTATGTGCTCAAAAACTTTGTTTGTATTTTCTATTTGACTTTAAGACTATTTGTTATCTTGGGTGGTTTTGCTCTACATGTTTGAGATTATGACTTTTTACCATATTTTGCGTATTATAAAAGGTTGTTTTCTGTTGGTCTATGTTCTTGAAAATTTGGTTTTTTTTTTCATTTGGATTGTGAGACTACATTTTAAATTGAGTTTTGTTGTGCATATTTGGAATTATGGTACCTGTCCTTATTTTGGTTACTTTAGAAAAAGTATTGTTTCTGTTGGCTTGTGCTCCAAAATTTTAAAATTTAATTAGGCCATATCTTAAGGTAGTTGTTTCACTCTAAGACTATTATACTGTTTACAGAAGATTAGTTCCTTTAAATTTTTATTTTTGCACTAAATCTGTTCTCTTCAATCTTATTGATTTCTGTGCACAGGGTTTGCGTTTTAATTATTTTTGATCATACTTGCAAGCATGTTTGTGACTTTTTTGATCACAAATACCTCATATTCTTTGTCGTTCACATGTATGCTTTGCTTATGATGCCTCAAGTCTTCTCTTTATGAATGTCTTAGTCTTTTACAAATGTTTAAGTTCTTTGATTTGCAAAAAAAATTACAAATGTATCATGTTTTTTGTTAATTTGAATTAGTTAATTATTGTAATTTGACTATAATTTATTATTGTACATTTAAATATTAAAACTCATAAATTTCAATATATTTTTCAATACATAATATATTAATGAATTAATGATTGTTTTTCAGTTATATTTTTATTAATATGTGTATTGTACTTTTCTCCTTGATGCAGGATTGAGTGTCTTTCGCTATTTATGATTTATAGTTGTACCTTAGTTTGATAAATTAGTTTTGCACCAATTCATTTTTTTTTTCTATTTTTCTTTAAAAACCCTGTGTAATACTATAGTTATATGCTTCTTTCACACTTCCACTTTCATAAGTTTTAAGTAACTACTACAGTTGCTATTGGGGCTCATAGGTGATTAATGTAATGTTTTTTTTTTAATTTGGTTGTTTACATAGGGTTGGAATCAACAAACAACCATAGGGCATCCATTGGGAATCAAGACTGAGAATGTATCCGATCAAGGTAGGGCACTAGCGAATGTTGAAATATTTCAGACATTTATGTTTTCGAGTTTGAATTGAGTTTTTCGCATCATAAGTTTTTGAAATACTGGCACTGTAATTGAGGTACAAATTTTTTGCTTTGACTTTGATCTCAGTCTGGTATTGTTAGCATTGATTTGTAGTTGATAATTAGAATAGAGCATGCATGTGAGGAATGAAATTTTTATTCTCTCATACTTTACAAAATGGATGGTATTTTCCTCGATTTGATTGAGTGAATGATTGGTGGATGGAAAATTTTTGTGATGATTGGCTCATGAACTACAAGAATCCTTTACAATTCTAATTCTTTTTATAGCATCTTTGACTTAATTTGGTGTTGAATTCTAATATCAGTTTAATTGAGGTTTAGTATTACAGTTGGTTGCTTTCTGATTTTAGTAATTTATTCATTTACAAATTGGGTATGAAAATTTCGTTTCCAAATAAATGCATCGGTATTCAACTTCAGATTGCCCAATTTTTAATCAAAAATAAATTGAAAACAAAATTTTTACATGGTAATCATAATGTGTAATCAATTTATTTCATAAGTTCTTCGATATTCAAATTCAATAAGCAAATTGAACACATGCAGTGGGTATGCAAATTTAGTATGCAAATTGAATCGTGAAATTCGTCCCTGGCTGAGCCTTTCACGCTGCTGCTGCTTTGCCCTCGGTTAAACATGCGTCATAGTCCTCCAATTCTTAAATTAAAATAATTGCTAATTATCCATATTCTCTCTTTCTTGTTCTCATGGTGGTTGTGGAGTTAGTGGAGGTGAAGATATGGGTGCATGTTTCTCGCCATTTCCATTTGGGATTGAAATTTGAACAATCTCAAACCTATTTGTTAATGTTTGAACTTTTTAGATAGATTGAGTAATCTCCAACCTATTTCCTATTTTTATGGAGAGATTAATGGATAAATTAATTTCTTAATATAATTAAACTTAAAATAGGGCTAAAAGTGGTATTTAATGGGTTAAATTAGTAGTGCATAGTAATATAATTTGGAGACATAGGAAATATAAGAAAGAAAACCAATAATAGATAACAATATTTATAATTTTTTCTGTGCAAAACACAAATGGGATAATTAAAAACATAAATAAAAAATAATATTATAATAAAATTCTAACCATACCAGAACCGAACGAGATAAGCTCATATATATTCGTAGAGATAAAACTATAAAAAATAAAATATAAATAATAATAATCCTATAATAAAATGCTTAAAAATTATTTGCAAAATATAATTATTTTCGTGCAAAACACATATGAGATAATTATAAACACAAATAAAGAAATAATACGACAACAAAATTCAAACCACATTAAAACCGGATAAGAGAAGCTCAAACATATTAGTACATAAACATAACACTATTAAAATAAAAACAAATAAAAATTACCAACGATCCTATAATAAAATGTTCATCATGCAAGGCACAGATTGGAAATACTAGTTGATTTAAAATTAGTATATTGATTGATAATTATTCAAACATGCTAAAATATCTTCCATATTTATCAAATTATATTGTTAATTAAAAAATATTATTATTATTGGCATAAATAGGGTCTGAGATCAAAGATATTAAATAGACGGTCAAGAATAAAATTGAATAGTTTCTAAATACAGTAAAATTGAAAAGAAGGAGAAAAATTGAAGATAAAAATAGAAATTCAGGTTTGTTTTATACATGTACCCGTCTCAATAGGGTTTGGGTAGAAAAATATCGAAAAATACTAATACCAAACATGTTATCCAATATTATTACTTGTAAATAATCGTCCACGACTTTGGGTAATTTTCAATCAATCGAATTATTCTAATGAATTTTATTTTACTTTTTTCTCATCTACAATCTTTTCGGCTTTCCTATTAACTCAGAAAATGTTATGTTTCAATTGATATTGTCCCTCTCTCTTTGCAATTTGGGTTCATTTCTATACGGAGGCTTAATTCTGGATGTTCATACCATCAAACTTAATTCACATGATAGTACAGTTATCTCAAGGAATTTTTCAATGATAGTTGATCGGTGTGAAATTCACCTAGATTTTAAGTGGATTTTTGTGGCTTTAATTCAATAATTAAGTATGATTTTAATGAAAATACTATTAATTGCTTAATTAGTTGGAGAAAGATATTTTTATTTATTTTTGCAGAAAAATGGGTGATTTTGATAAAAATGGATTCTACAAGTGAAGAGAAAGATGTAAGAGAAAACGGAGCTCGATTTGGAGTTGAAACGAGCAAGAACGGGCCAAAGAAAAATTTGTTATAAATTTCATTTTTGGTCCCATGAGCTAAATTATCCCACATTGATTACTTACCACAAATTCCTCTCACTCTACAACTACATGAACCCACTTGTCCCACATTGAAAACTCACTCAAATTTCTCTAATCCTTACTACTATAAATACCCTCTTCCATGAAAGCCACCATTGACCAATTCTCAACCATTAAATTCTCCATTAAATTGAATCATTTTCAAGATTCAATAGTTGAGAGGGCTTTTAAGTAAGACCTCCATAGTTCAGATCCCTCCCCCTTTCGGGGCGAGGAATCCATAGTTTTAAATATTTTTCTAGATTAGGAATTTATTTGCTTTCTAAGAAGGTGGGCACACCAAGGAAATGATGAGCTTGGTGGATGTAAAAACTTCATTCGGTGAAATCTAATTCTACTTATTATCTTTTTATTTTCTATGTTTTGGATATTTAAGTGATGCTTAGATTATGGATTAATTTGTGATATTATTTAAATTGTGATCCCAACTTTGATTAGTTTCATTTATGGATGCTTAATTGCTTAATCTATATGTTTAATTTGTGTGGTTAATTATCTAGTGCATGTGGTTAGAACAAGAGTTCAATTATGTGTCTTAGGAATTAATTGAATCATTTCATCATGTGGGTTATGTGGATTAATGTGGGAAGAGTTGGAGACGACCTCTCATGTTTAGAACTACATAAGTGGACACTAGAGAGGTTAGATCGAGAGGTCAATTAATCTAGTGAAGGGAACCCAACCTTAGTGAATTCATAGTGCCTAGAAAGGGAATATTACCTATGATTTAGTACCTTTTAGGGAACTCGTACGTGTAATTAGTACCTATTGGGAGGTATTCGCTATGGTATCGATCCTATGTGCTATTTTTGGGCCTTTGTAAGGGCCTATATCCTCTTCATCTCGAGAGAGAGTTTAGGTAGAATTTGTGATCGCTCTTACTATGATAGCTTAAATTGGGAGGCAATTAGATGTGTTGCATGATTGATCCATTTGAAGTACATCATGAAGATTTCCTTTGCATTGAAAATTTCAAAAATATTGTAATTAGTTTCTTTTCTTATTTTTATTCTCTCCCTTTTCGGTCGTCCCTAACTAATACGAGGCTATAACTTGAAGGCCATAAATTCTAAATTCCTTTAGGTTCGATAAATTCTTTAATTGGTCATTCCAACTATACACGACCAATCAATAGTAGGTAATTTATCTCTCCTGGATTTGAAAATAAGGTGTTCTAATTGATTTTTTTTATTATTATTTTAAATCTATCATCCCATGTGAAAATGTGAATTCCTGGGCATTATTAATTTGTAGGAGACCAATTTCTTTTCATTCGTTAAGATCTTTTTAAATCTTACTTTTCAGTGTTTTATAATTTATTTTTCATTCTTACCTAATTTTGTTTTGACAGAATCTACTCCTTTTCACCAATGATGAAAACAGCATCCTAAAGATTGTTGATTTTGGGTTTGCAAGGTATATATGGATTTTCATGGCATTTTATTAATCATATTCAGATCTCTGTGTGTTTTGTAGATCATGTATTTGAAAATTTGTTGACAATTACTTCCATTTATACCAATTATGGGAGGAGTATGAACATGAACAATATCTTGGTGCGTGAATGATTGGCTAAATGGTTGTTTGGTTTTGTTTATTCTGGAGTTATTGTTAAAAAAAATATGAATCTGGATCAAAGTTTTTGTAGTGAAAAATCTCCACAGATTGATGAATGATTTAAAAAAAGAGTAATTCTCGAGAAGGTAAATAGTTTACATCATCTATTTCCTACCAAATACACTTACAACAATAATTTATTAATCTTTTGGAAAAAATTTAGATGGATAATTATTTTGAATTTATTTTTGATGGCGTTTGGATCTTTTGGTTAACGAAAAACATTAGGGTTTCATTCAATTCTACAGTAGCGGGAGCGTAATCATAGAATTGCATTACCTTTCACCAGGGTTTGTTGATGTAGATGTTGAACAGCATGAACAAACGACCTTTCGATCTTCTATTGTATTCCTAAGCCGTGTCTTAACATTGTGTGGGCAACGATATCCAAGACGATCAAATCTACAATCCCTAATCCTTATTCACGGTTTTGAGCGTGAGTTCTTTGTATCTGGATTGCTGAGATTGACTATTTATAGGCTACAACAGGGACCAGGAGGAGAAATTAAGGTTGGGCCTCTCATTGGGCTTAAGTGTCCAAGTTTAGCCCAAAACTTATTGACACGACCCACCTTACATAACTTATTCACGGTCTCTTTTATTTTAAAAATTGTTCACGTTGTGGGATCCCCACGATACACTTATGATATGCACCCCAAATGAGTTCAATGGGAACAATTTTTTCGAATCCTGAATATAGTACTGAGAACGATATTTTCAAACCTTGACAGAGTATTGGAGACGATTTTTCTGAACCCCGAATAAAGTACTGGGAACGATTTTTTCGAACCCAAAATAAGGTGTCGGGATCAATTTTTCCAAACCCTGATAGAGATGCATATATAGTGGCCACACAAACCATTAGTATCTTATTAATTTTGGGGAAAACTCTTTTCTTGTTTATGCATGGTATGCAACCAGGACAATTAAATATGCATCATAAATCATTTACAATATCAATATCAACATTTAATAACAATAAAGCAACAACTTTACTTCAATTCACACAGATCTACTTCTGGATTAACAACTTCACCTCAATCACATAAATCCATTTATAGAATAACCACTTTACCTTGTATCACACGGATCCCTTTTTGGAATAACAACTTCATCTCGGATCACACAGATCCTTATAACCAATATCTTCTCAAATCATATAGATATATTTTCAACAGTTTCCAATCACACAGATCTATATAGGACAATGATATTATTTCAAATCACATAAATCCACAACTTGTATCACCAATTAATTCAAAATAATTCATAACGTAATTAAACTAATCACAAATAATTCATGACATAATTATCACTTATTAATCATAAATAATTCACACACAATATGTTTATGCATTGTAGTTGGACTTCTACTTACCTGGATTCCGACAGTAATATAAACCTCTTGAAAACTGTAACTATCTATCTCTCGTTCCGGCAGGCTCCTTCTTTCTCCCCTCTCTCTCTCTCTCTCCTTTTTCCCTGTCTTTCTTTCTTTCTCCCCTTTTCTTTTTCTCCTTTTTTTTGCTATTAGTTGTTCCCTTGTTTTTGAAATAAGGGCTTAGACCCTCTATTTATACTTGATCTTGGGGGTGGAATTGAATTCCACTAATCTACTGCCCTCAATTTTTTTTGAATACGCGTCTCATTTATCAACCTTGATAAAGTTGTGGCTATCAATTTACCACGAAGTGTTATTGCCGTAACTTTCCTACTTCCTCTTTTATTTTATATATTATTATTATTATCCATTACGAATATACGTGGAATACTTAATAGCTAAGATATAATACATTTACAAATTAAAACACATACATGTACGTTTTCTTACCACTATTATTATTACGAGAATACGTGTGATACTTAATAATTAAGAAATAATATTTTTATATACATATCCAAATTAATACACACAGATATTTATGCACATATGTATATATTCACATATTGTCACTATTTTTATCACGGATGTCTCAAATAAAATGTAAAGATAATAAAATGTAGAAACAATTATCACATAATTGCCACATTATTATCACATAATTATAAAATAGACACAACACAATTTAAATTATATTGGCACATGAGTAGTGAGAAGCTCGGGTATCACACTTACACTTTCCAATAATAATAAATCAGTCCACTAAAGAAATATTATTGCACTGCCACCTTAATTCCAAATTACGTTATGGGCCCCTTCTTATTATGAGCTCGTTAATCTCCTCATGTTTAAGATTCAATGCCCATTAATTAATTAAGTTACTGACAACTCCATTAATTAATATCTTTACCAAGAGTAGTACCACTCATCCTTATTATCATGCCGGAATAAATTCACCAGTAGCATTCACATGATAATCATTATGAGCTCCTCAAGGGGACATCATCAACCTATCTCGTTAGGACATGAATTCCTTCTACAATCAACAACACACCATAGAGACAGTACCATCTCCCAACTTACCGAGCATATTGATTTACAATTAAATCTCACACATTGATGAATCAAAGAAATAAATATTGACTTACTTGTCGAGGTTATTGTATAGGGATTAAGAGTACGAACATCCATAATAACTGAGATCTAGTTCTATTATATAGTCAGTATAAACCCAACGATCTCATGGCGGTCCTACTCAATACACACAAAGCGCACTAGTGTAATTTTATAGTCAAGACAGACTAATACAAAATCACACTACAACCATCCCGATAGATAGTCCTCGTCTATCTCGGTTGTGAGCATTTGTTTATACTTTATAAGGAGCCGATGATATGATCTTCCATGTGACGCCGAACATCACATTATCTACAGTATAAAGTAAATGGACTTTTGCAATAAAATATAAACAATTATGCAAAACGTTTGATCATATGATTCTCATTTCAAATATTGTCAAAACATTGTTCATACAAAAAGCTAGACTTTTAGTATACAATCCAACAATCTCCCGCATATACTAAAAGACTATGCTGCCATATTTGCTGACATGCATCTAATCCCCATCCTTTCAACATGCCTAACCAAAGCTTTCGCCATATGACCCATGATGAAAGGATCTTCTAGGTATCTCCGATGAAATCTTAGCGACAATAACCTCCCCTCTTTTCACGATATCTCATATCAGGTGGTACTTGCGCTCAATGTGTTTACTCGCCTTATGGAGCTCGTTGTTTCTTCGAGTTTGCAACTACACCACTGTTATCATAATAAATTATGATAGACTTGGGCAAATCAGGAATCACATCTAAGTCCATTAAGAAGTTCCTGAGCCATATTGCTTCCTTAGCTGCCTCAGAGGCCGCTACATATTCACCTTCCATGGTGGAGTCAGAAACGCATTTATATTTGACAATCCTCCAAACTATAGCTCTTCCTCCTAGAGTAAACACATAACCCGAGATGGATTTATTGTTGTCCTTATCCAATAAGAAATCCGAATCTGTGTAACCTACAGGTAATAAATTATCTGCCCGATAAACCAACATATAATTCTTAGTCCTTCGCAGGTACTTCAAAATATGTTTTACCGCAGTCCAATGCCCTTCTCCAGAATTACTTTGATACCTACAGACCATGTTGTTGGCATTCAATCATTTGGTTAACGTGAACCGTTAGGGTTCCATGCGATTTTATATCAGCGGAAGCAAGAATATAAAATCGTATTACCTTTCACCAGGATATGTTGAAGAAGAACAGCTATATAAACAACCTCTTGATCTTTTGATGTATTCCCAAGTCCAGTGTTGACGTCGTGTGGGCAACGATCTTCAAGACCCTCTCAATCTGCTTTCTCTCCATCTATCTCATGTTTTTAGGTGCAGGAATTAGATTTCTGGATAGCTGAGATGACTTATATATGGGCAACAACAGGAACCAGGAGGAGAAATTAGAGTTTTGCCTCCATTGGGCTTAAGTAACCAAGTTTAGCCCAAAACTTATACTTAAATCCAATAATAATAATATAGTCCACTAAAATATTATTACTGCACTACCACTCTAATTCCATATATGAGTCCGTTATTCTCCCCACGTTTAAGATATACAATGCCCATTAATTAATTAAGTTACTGACAACTCAATTAAATTAATATCTTATCCGAGAGTAGTACTACTCAACCTTGTTATCATGCCGGATTAAATCTACCTGCAGAGTTTACAAGATAATCCTTATGAGCTCCTCAAGGGGACATCATCAGCCTATTTAATAGGACACGGATTCCTTCTAGAATAATTTTACTCATGGGTTTGTGATTCATTACATAGTCCTTTTACAAGAATCTAGCGTTCGTGCTAACGATCACTTTCTGACTCTTTGGATCATAAAATAAACCACCTTTCGTTCCGATAGGATATCCCACAAATAGACAAATATTAGTATGCGATTCTAACTTATCAGTATCTCCCCTCAACACATGTGCCAGAGCACCCCAAATCCAAATGTGCTTTAGACTAGGCTATTGCCCAATCCACAATTCTGAGGGCATGAGGGTACCGATTTAGAAGGTACTAAATTCAAAATGTAAGCCGCTGTTTCTAAGGCATATCCCCAAAATGAATTTGACAATTCAGAATAACTCATCATTGATCTAACCATTTCCATAAGAGTCATATTCCTTCTTTCCGCCACACCATTCTGCTGGGATGCGCCCGGTGCAGACAATTGGGATTCAATCCCATTTCTGATAAGTAATCCCTAAACTTTCCCAAGAGGTATTAAACATCACGATCAAATCATAGTGCCTTGATGCATTTTCCTTGACGCTTCTCCACATCAGCCTTATACTCTTTGAATTTATAAAAGCACTCAAACTTGTGGCGCATCAAATAAATGTATCTATACCTTAAATAGTCGTTAATGAATGTGATAAAATATTCATAACCACCTCTTGCTTGGATAGACATAGGACCACACAAATCAGAATGAACCAATTCCAACACATCTTTGCCTCTATACCCTTTTGCCTTAAAAGGCCTTTTAGTCATTTTCCCTTCCGAGCATGATTCGTAAGTTGGATAGTTTTTGAGTTCCAATGAACCCAACTGTCCATCTTCTATCAACTTTTGAATCCTATTCAAGTCAATATGACCAAGTCTTAGGTGCCAAAGATATGTTTAGTTCATTTTCGAAGGTTCTTTTCTCTTATTAAGATTAGTAGATGCTTTATTAATTTCCATTTGTTGCATCGCAGGATATACAAGATTAAGAGTATACAGATTATCTATCAACGTACCACAATAGATAACAATTCCATTCTTCTTAATAATAACCTTGTCATTAAAAGAAATAGAATATCTATCTTTAAACAACTTAAAAACCAAAATTAAATTCTTTCTAAAAGAAGGTACGTAAAGACAATCTCTCAAAATCAGAGTTTTATTCCTATCAAATGATAAATAAAAATCTTCCACTGCAACAGCCGCCACTTTTGTAGCATCACCCATGAATATGACAATCTCTCCATCACTTAGCTGTCGGGTTGGTTGGAACCCCTGCAAAGAATTGCAGACATGATCAGTAGTTCTCGTATCTACACACCGTGTGTCAGCAGATACAGCCACTAAACACGATTCAACATGAAGTCTGCTTGCATTTGAAGCATTTGCCTTTAAGCTTCTTGACCACACCTCCTTGTTCTCCACCCCCGTGTTTGCTGCTAGTTTACCTTGCTGCTTCTTCTTCCTACCACCTATCGGCCTTGGACGAGCAACATTTTCAGCAACATTCACTTGAGGGTGCTGACGAATAAGCCCTTTCACCACCACAAGTTCTGTCAGGAGTTTCGCTAACGAATACAACCTACGATTCATGTTGTAGTTCAAGAGAAACTGCTCAAAACTCCTAGCCAAGCTTTGGATAACAAAATCGACTTGGGTTTCCCCATCAATTTCAGCTCAAGGACTTCCAACTTATTTAGTTGGCCAATCATTTTATGGACGTGATCCCTCACAGGAGCACCCTCAGCCATTCTAGTATTCATCAATGCAATCATGGCCTCTTGCCTAGCAGCCCTACTTTGATGTCTGAAGAGTTCTCTAAGATTTAGCATTATAGCCGAGGCAGTCTCCATGACATGATGATGATGTTGCAATATATTTAATATAGAAGTCAAAATGTAACACCGCGCCATCTCATCAGCCTTGGTTTACCTCCTATGAGCAGTAATTTCATCTTCAGTAGAGTCAGCAGTGGGCGCTTGAGGACATGGAACATTGAGCACAAACTTATATTCCTCAGCAGTAAGAACAATATCCAGGTTTCATTTCCAATCAATATATTTAGGACCAGTAAGTTTGTTTTTCTTATGTATTATAGCAAGTGGATTGAAAGTCATTTGAAAATCCTGAGAATCAAGTAAATAAATACAACAATCAAACACTTGGAATTTAAAATTTATATTGATTCCCTAAAAAATAATATAAAATAAATTCACCGACATATCAAGCACAGTCAATTTGCATGCCACGTTAGTGTGGACGAATACATACCCTAACATTCGCAAAAGAAGGTTTTACCAATTAATTCCATACGTCAATTTAATCTTATGACCCAATGATTAATAGTCGATTTTTCTTTAGCCATGCAAATAATAGCAGTGACTCCGTTGGGGAAGATACCTATTAATTGAACCTAAGTATATACCATTATTTGATACTAAGTACATTATTCAAGCTTATGCCCCTTCAGTTGGAGAAGATCACACGCGCTCAAATAATATCCTATAACCATCATAAAGAAATATATTCTAGTGATCCACAAATAAAACTCATTCATTGGATAGGAAGACACTATAGCCAACTGATGAGTGATATTTTTACCTAGATTTTAGTGTCTTTTTATATGTATTTTCGTGTTATTTTATCCGTATTTGTATTCTATTTGGTTGTGTTTTGTGTTTTTATGGAAATGTGTGAGAATAAGTTTAATTGTATGATTTCCAGGTAAAAAGAGATTCTAGGCGTGACAAGGAAGACATAGGAAAAAGCGGATCTCAATTCGGAGTTGAAACGAGGGAGAATGAGTCAAAACAAAATGCTGAAAAATGCACGTCCAACTTGTGCAATTTTTTTATACTCTTTTGGAACTCAAAACTAGAAGTGTGATACATGGTTGGAAAGCCACATAAAAGATGATCGTTTTGGCATAAGAAACACCTCAATTGAAGCCCAAACGAGAAAGTTATGATTAAAATAGTGACGTCGCGCAAGCTGTTCCTATTCAGCATGGTTGTGCTAATTTGCATGACTTGTTACACCTTCAAATGTTAGAAGTTTTGTCAGATCTTTATATGTATAGAAAGCCAAGGAAAATATGATCGTGTGAGTGTAAGAATTACTCAAATTGGAGATTGGATGTGGAAGTTATGCTCGAAACGGTGAGACTGCGCGCCAGCAACTACACGGGGCGTGTACCGAACATGGCCCTGTGTGTTTTGAGCGAGTTCTGACACCAGAAACGCCTACATGGCCACCCCTGTGGCCGTATACCGTACACGGGCCGTGTAGGTGTTTATTCTGCAAAAAAATTAGAATTCTTCTAGAACTTCTCAAGGGGTATAAATACCCAATACTTCAATATTTGAGTAGATTTTCGAGGGTTTCACCCCTGCACACACATCACACACATTTTCCTTCATTTTTCACCATCCATTTCCTCCATTCTTCATCCATATTATCTACCTTCATCCCACCATCAAATCCTTCATCCAAGTAGTTAGAGAAGCAAGGAAGAGAGGTGAATTGCAAGGGGAAAAAGAAGATCACCATTGGAGATATCCAAGGGAGTTTTCATCCAAACTTTGTATTGAAACCTTGTTGTTTATCATGTTTTGTAAGGATTTTAATGTCTATGTTAATTTTTTTATGAATATGAGAGGCTAATCTCCCTTGTGAGATTAGCAATATGAATTGTGTTGGATAATTTTTGGTATTTTGAAATTGAATTCATATGTTGATTGGATTTGTTAATTTTCTATCATTGATTGTTAATTGCTTGATTTGTATTGTTGATTTGTGTGATTAATTGTCATGGGCATGTGATTAGATTGAGAAATCAATTATATGTATAGGATTGTTCAGTGAATCATTTCATCAAACACTTCATGTGCATTATAAATTGTAAAGAGATTGAGAAATCCTTTCTGATTTAGAACCCTTCGATAGAATATTCGATTGGTTAGATCGAGAGGTTAATTGATCGTGTGAGGGGACTCTCCAATTGAACTTAGTACCTAGTTGGAATTGTTTGATTGAGAACCAACCTTTGAGCTATTTTGAGACCTCTGTGAGGATCTACAACCTATCCATCTCGAGAGGGAGTTTAGGTGAAATTCGTGTTGGACCTTAGTTATTAATCCATGACACATATGAATTCGTTGCATGATATCTAGATTCTCCATACTATAAGTATTGATAGTCTCATTCTCTATCTACTTGGCTCATTCATCCATCTCCCATTCATCTATCCATTTATTTTATTGTCATTTCTTGATTATCTCCCCTTCTTGATCATCTCTATAAAACTATAACAAACACGAGATCGCTTAAACCCTAGTACCTTCCTCCTGTGGTTTGATAAATTCTTTAATTAGTCATCCTGACTGCAAATGGCTAATCAAATGGCACCGTTGTCGGGGAGGCAACGATTGCTAGTGGTTTAACGAAGGAGCATTTCGGTTGGTATTACTAGAGATATTTTTATTGCTTTTATTATTTGCTTTGGAAAATTTTTTATCTCACTTGTTCATTTTGATAAGTACGTGGAAACTACCTTGAGAGAAGAGGAAGGGGGATCATAGCCAAAAATAGAAAGTTTGAAGAAGAATTGTAGTAAGCCTTGAGAAGAATATTTAAATGGATGGTTGGAACCAATTCACAAATATCTTTGAGGATCAAATTGCAAGGGTTCCACCTCTACAATCCAGAGGCTATATGAATGAGAGCAACTATGGATTTAATTTCCAAATGGATCAAGATAGCTCTCAATACTACAATCAACGAAGAAATGGAGAATGGCAACAAGCTTACAATGCAAATACATTCCACCCTTATTAAGCATGTGCTTATTCTTCACCAAATCCCTACACCAACACTTCTTCTCTGTTCCAAAACTACGCCTTATTGGAATTATATAGAAGATGTGCTCAAGGTAGTGATGAAGGTCAAAATCCTCAATCAAGTTTCTTCAAAATGAATCCTTCGAGATAATTACACCCGCTATCTTTGAATTGACAAGACAAATAAGGATGATGAATCAAGGTGTTTATGGTCAAGTCTTGCCTAGTTCAAGTTTGGGGGGTGGTCAAAATGTGTAAGGTGTGTCGATTCTTAGCCTTATGGAGCAAGAAGAGTGGAGGATGCCTAACCATCAAGTAGGAGATGCTTCTTTCATGGGAGTGGATGATTTCCAAGGAAATTTTCTAAACAACTATGAAAGAAGTTTTCATGGGAATTGTTCACTAATTCAAGGATGGAATTTTGATAACCAAGAGGGAGGAGACTTTCAACAAGTTGAGCAGGAAAAATCATCTTTAGAAGTCTTGATTAAGATGATGATAGCAAACCTTGAGGAAGACAAGAAAAGAGATGAAGCAAGAAATGAGGCAAATGAGAAGAGGTTAGAAGCTTTGGAGCATCAAGTAAGCCAAATTGTAAGTGCTTTGATCAATTTTCAACAAGTTGAAGAACTTAAAGAGGAGAGTAAAGTTGAAGAAGAGTTGGAGGAAGAAAAGAATTTGGGAGATGAAGGATCAAATGAGGTATTTGAAGAGCATATTGAGGCAAATGATGTTAAAGAAAATGAACAAAGTCTAGAAGCAAGTGATGATGACTTGAAGAGTGAAATGAGCATTTCTAAACCTTTAAACTCTTTAAGTTGCTTTGTATTTGATAATATTATTTATATTGACTTTGTCTTACCTATTGATTCTTCTCATATTCTTAGAAACAAAAGAGAACTCGAAGAGATGTTGGGTATATATTTGGTAAAGAGGAATAAGTGATTTTCATGAATGGAGAGGGCAATGGAGTGTAAGCTCAAGAGAGTCAAATTTTTGAAGCCATGCTCGAAGGATGCAACAGAGGCTGTCACTTGCCACAAGTGCCTCTTAGAGAAAGAAGCACAACGTTTAAAATTCGATGGCAAGGACGAAAGATATCCATGGCCATTCCTATGAGTTTTCCATATCTCGTCCGGCTTGAAGACGTTAAACTTAGCGCTAGATGGGAGGCAACCCATCATTATTTTTATTGCTTTATTTCTTATTTTAAATAAGGATGATGGAGTTGTTGTTTCTTGCATTTTGGCCATGTAGGTTGATTGTGCTCGTGAGGAAGATGCATATTGGAGATACGAGAAGTGCTTGATTTGAAGTGTATAGGTAAGTCACACTACTTTTTGAAAACTTAACTCGAAACTCTTGTTTCAATTTAAGTTTGGGGGGATATGGCGTGGTGTGACATACTTTATTTTGAAGGCATATACTTTTCGTATTTTTAGGGCAATTTTGAAATTTTTCTCATGAGTATTATTTTGATTTTGGTATGATTGGTTGTGTTGAAGTGCATGATAATCCATATTTTTATTACAATTGTTGAGCTAATGGTGTTGTATGAGTTTTTGAGTATGAATGAAGGGTATTGGAAGCACGAATGGAGCTTGGAGCTAACGCTTTCCTTACCAAATGCCTATTGAGGGAGTACTCTACACCTTATCACTTCTAGTTGCTTGACATATTTTGATGTGGATTGATGTGATTAGCATGCTACTTCATTTGTTATATTTTTGGGAGGTTTTCTTTTTAATCAAAGGTTGGGATGATTGTGAGCTTAATTGTTATGGATGATTTGAATGTGTGCTTCAATTTTATATGATGGTGATTTTTATTCTTGCATGTTATTTGTTTTTATTTTGTTTCTTGTTTGTTGAGTATTTATTTTATATTTTGTGTGTTTTCTTATTTTTGTCTTGGTTTGTTTGGTGGTTTGTTTTAGGGATATCGTGAGTCATTTTTGAATATAAGTGATGATATATTATGGTAGTAAGTAATGACAAGTTATGATTAAGTATCTCTACACTTTCAAATTGTGACATGTTTTACTTAACTTGTTCAATTTTGAGATGAATGTGGTGTAATAAGTTTCTTAGGGTCCAATGCATAAGCTTATGAGAATTTGAGCCTCAACCTTGCATACATGGTTTTTCTTCATGAGTGGATTAGTTTTGTTTGATAAGTTAGAACTTGCTCAAGGACTATAGGAACGAGCCCGATTAGTGGAGATTAGTGAAATGATCTAAGGCCATCTTTGTTATTTATAGTCATTGCCATATATTTTCCTACCTTGAACATCATTTCTAGTTAACCAATTTGAGCCTTTAAGCCTATTTCTTGTGAATTTAGCATATTATAAGCCTTGATTAACCACTTAAGCCTTACATATATATCCTTTGTGTGGGTGATTGAGGAGATGGTAACTAGAAAGATTTGATGAGAAAGAAAAAGAAGAAAAAAATGGTAAATAGCTAAGAAAAATGATGAAAGAGCACAAACAAGAGTGAACATGCAATCTCAAAACAAGAAAAATGAGCAAAGCAACAATAATATGCTCAAGTACTTAAAAATCCAAGAAAGGAAGCATGAATCATAAGAAGCTCAAGAAATCCAAGGAAAGTTGATGAGTAGTGCTTGTGAGTACCAAAGACAAGAAAGGAAGAAAGGAAAGTAGAGAAGTTGGAGAAATTGGCCATCTCTTCGATTACTTACACTTGTTTAGTCACTATTACCATATTCTTCCTACCTTACCAAAGAGCCTATCATTATATCCTTAATGAAAAGACCTTTTTGATCATTAATTTAAACTTTGGTGGATTGTGAATAGAGTTCGCGAGCAAGCTTATAGCGAGTCGAGCCAATCGATTGATGAGTGTTGATTTACCCCATTTCATAGAGTGTTGAGTGAAATTGATATCTATGTGAGGCTTGGACCAAAAAGGGACTATATTACACTTTTATTCTCTTTAGATTGAACTTGTTAAATTTTCATGTTATGAGTTTAATGTTGTAGGATGACTTAGCATGATTTGTAATTCTTATTGCTATTGATGTGTTATTACTTATGTTCGTTTCGTCTTCTCCTAGGTGAAAATCTCACCCCTTGGTTTATCATTTTCATTGTTTGGGGACGCACAACACTTTAAGTTTGGGGGTGTGATGAGTGATATTTTCACCTAGATTTTAGTGTCTTTTATATGTATTTTCGTGTTATTTTATCCGTATTTGTATTCTATTTGGTTGTATTTTGTGTTTTTATGGAAATATGTGAGAATGAGCTTAAATGTATGATTTCCAGGTAAAAAGAGATTCTAGGCATGACAAGGAAGATGTAGGAAAAAGCGAATCTCAATTCGGCGTTGAAACGAGGGAGAATGAGTCAAAGCAAAATGCTGAAAAATGCATATCCAACTTGTACAATTTTTATGTACTCTTTTCGAGCTCAAAACTAGAAGTTAATACATGGTTGGAAAGACATAGAAAAGAGGATCGTTTTGGCATAAGAAACACCTCAATTGAAGCCCAAACGAGAAAGTTATGATTAAAATAGTGACGTCGTGCAAGCTGTTCCTACTCAGCACGGTTGTGCTAATTTGCATGACTTATTACACCTTCAAATATTGGAATGTCAGATCTTTATATGGATAGAAATTCAAGGAAAAGAGGATCGTGTGAGCGCAAGAATTACTCAAATTAGAGATCGGATGTGGAAGTTATGCTCGAAACGGTGAGACTGCGCGTCAGCAACTACACGGGGCGTGTACCGAACAAGGCCCTGTGTGTTTTGGGCGAGTTCTGACACCAGAAATGCCTACACGGCCACCCTTGTGGCCGTGTACCGTACACGGGCCGTATAGGTATTTTTTCTGCAAAAAATCAGAATTTTTCTAGAAGCTTCTCAAGGGGTATAAATACCCAATACTTCAATATTTGAGTAGATTTTCGAGGGTTTCACCCCTGCACACACATCACACACATTTTCTTTCATTTTTCACCATCCATTTCCTCAATTCTTCATCCATATCATCTACCTTCATTCCACCATCAAATCCTTCATCCAAGTAGTTAGAGAAGCAAGGAAGAGAGGTGAATTATAATGGGAAGAAGAAGATCACCACTGGAGACATCCAAGGGAGTTTTCATCCAAACTTTGTATTGAAACCTTATTGTTTATCATGTTTTGTAAGGATTTTAATGTCTATGTTAATTTTCTTATGAATATGAGAGGCTAATCTCCCTTATGAGATTAGCAATATGAATTGCGTTGGATAATTTTGGGTATTTTGCAATTGAATTCATATGTTGATTGGATTTCTTAATTTTCTATCATTGATTTTTAATTGCTTGATTTGTATTGTTGATTTGTGTGATTAATTGTCATGGGTATGTGATTAGATTGAGAAATCAATTATATGTTTAGAATTGTTCATTGAATCATTTCATCAAACACTTCATGTGCATTATAAATTGTAAAGAGATTGAGAAATCCTTTAGGATTTAGAACCCTTTGATAGAACATTTGATTGGTTAGATCGAGAGGTCAATTGATCGTGTGAGGGGACTCTCCAATTGAACTTAGTACCTAGTTGGAATTGTTTGATTGAGAACCAACCTTTGAGCTATTTTGAGACCTTTGTGAGGATCTACAACCTATCCATCTCGAGAGGGAGTTTAGGTTAAATTCGTGTTGGCCCTTAGTTATTAATCCATGACACATATGAATTCATTGCATGATACCTAGATTCTCCATACTATAAGTGTTGCTAGTCTCATTCTCTATCTACTTGGCTCATTCATCCATCTCACATTCATCTATCCATTTATTTTATTGTCATTTCTTGATTATCTCCCCTTCTTGATCATCTCTATAAAACTATGACAAACACGAGATCGGTTAAACCCTAGTACCTTCCTCCATGTGGTTCGATAAATTCTTTAATTAGTCATCCCGACTACAAATGGCTAATCACCAACATGTAAGCTTACTTGCATCACATAACAAACCAATAATGGAGGTTGCGAGATTTATTAACCAATCCCTCTCCCACTTAGTTATTTAATAGGAGAAAATATATCAAATATAATACGCATCCTAGCATGCTTTTATTTAAGGCAGTGAATCAAATAGAACATGCATCCATATATAACAATAATAGACAATTAAATCAATTATGGCAGTTATATATTAGGAATTAAATCGCCAAAAATAGATTGTCTGACCAACATTCCAGTAAATTGATGCCTTGCACGACAAGCAGGATTACTTGTGCCCTAAGTTATTCATCATCACGAGTTGCCTCATCCCGGACATCGCCGAACACACTGCCACTGTCATCACAGTCGCCGCCGATCATGCCGTCGCTCTAGACATGCCGACGCCTACCGGAAATCCCATCACTGCAGTCGTCAGTTTTGCCACTTCGCCATGATAGCTATGTGATCTGTTCGCGCCAATCGCAAGTGACTGGTATATAACACGTTGAGGCCACTACCGTGATGAAATACGCCACTGGTTGTGCTGCCGCTGTGCGTTTTCGATCGTGTCAGACATGTTAAAACCTGTGCTGTCCTTTATCGGCAGTATTGCGGACAGGGGCTACCGGTCACGCCCATACCTGCTTCGTCACGCCCTCGCCAGAGTCCCACCGTCAGCGATAGTCACAGCCCGCACACCACTGCACATGTTCAACAAGTCTCCAGTGTACGACGTGCCGCCATCCAGCCCCATACTCATGTTCGCTGATGCCGTTCAGTCATGCCATGCTAATGCACCATCAATCATGCTCACGCCATTGCTGTGCGCGATCAGCCATGCCACATCTTACTAACGACATGCAGTCACCTCACCATCGATGATAATCGTTGCCACCACATATCCGATGTTGATCATATTCACACGGCTGCTTATCGTAATTAGTGCCACCGACAAGCACGACTTGTGCCTTACTCCCGGCGGTCACGCAACCTGCCAACCATCCTTCATGTCGTGCGCATTGCTGCCATCTTCACAAAGCTATGCCGTTGTTCGTAAGTCACACCGTCGACATGCCATCGCTCGCTCTACGTCGCTGTTGGCCGTGTGCAGTCACTGTCGGTGTGGTCGTGTGCCATCGAAAATGAGATAAGGTTTCCAACAAAATATCAAAATATTCTAAACCCTAATTTCATGTATGTCACATAAACCCTAGCCTAACATGTTACATTTAACCATAGAACCTACGCTCTGATACCGATTTATGGCATTTGGATCTTTTGGTTAATGTGAACTGTTAGGGTTTCATGAAATTCTACAGCAGGGAAAGCATAATCATAGAATTGAATTACCTTTCACTAGGTTTGTTGATGCAGATGTTGAATAGCATGAACAAACGACCTTCTGATCTTCTATTGTATTCCTAAGCCGTGTCTTAACGTTGTGTGTGTTGGATTGTATACTAAAAGTCTAGTTTTTTGTATGAACAATGTTTAAACAGTGTTTGAAATGAGAATCATATGATCAAATGATTGCGTCTTATAATTTATTTATATGTCGATGCAATAGTCCATTTACTTTATACTGTAGATAATATGTTGTGCGACAACACGCGAAAGATCATATTATCAGTTTTCTTATAAAGTATAAACAGATGCTCACAATCGAGATAGATAGGGACTCTCTATCGGGATGGTTGTAGTGTGATTTGATATTAGTTTGTCTTGACTATAGAACCACATTAGTGCACTTTACGTGTATTGAGCAGGACCACTTGAGATCGTTCGACTTGTACTGTCTATATAGAAGAACTTGATCTTTGTTATTATGGATGTTCGTGCTCTTAATCCCTATACAATAACCTCAACACGTAAGGCAGTATGTATTTCTTTAATTCATCAATGGGTGAGATTTACATGTAAAAAAATCAACAAACTCGGTGAGTTGGAAAATAGTGTTGTCTCTATAGTGTGCTGTTAATTGTAGAAGGAATACGTGTCCGATATAGGTTGATGATGTCCCCTTGAGGAGCTCATAAGGATTATCATGTAAACCCTGCAGGTGGATTTATTTCGGCATGATAATGAGGTTAAGTGGTACTACTCTCGGATGAGATATTAATTAATGGAGTTGCTAGTAACTTAATTAATTAATGGGCATTGTATATCTTAAACATGGGGAGACTGTCTGGCTCATAATAAGAAGGAGCCCATAACATAATTATGGGATTAGAACAGTAGTGCAGTAATAATATTTTAATGGTATATATTATTATTATTGGACTTAAGTATAAGCTTTGGGCTAAGCTTGGATACTTGAGCCCAATGGAGATCCAACTCTAATTTCTCCTCATGGTCCCTGCTGTAGCCCATATATAAGTTATCTCAGTTGTCTAAAAACCCTAATCTAACTGATTATCACGCCTAACACTGTGAGGAGGGTGAGGGAACAGCAGATTGAGAAGATCTCGAGGATCGTCGCCCACACGACTTCGAGATTGGACTTGGGAATACAGTAGAAGACCGGAAGGTTGTTTGCTGCTACTGTTCGTCAACTTCCATGATTTTTCTAAAATTGTGTGGAAGTCAGTTCTGGACATATGATATATTGTCGAAAAGCCACGGAAGAGGCATGTAGATCACTCAAATCCGAGATCGGATGAGAGAGTTATGCCCAAAATGGTGAGGTTGCGCAGGCTGCCAGCGAGAATTCATCTTCTTCAACATACCCTGGTGAAAGGTAATACGTTTCTTTATTTTCTTGCTTTTGCTGAATTAGAAATATATGAAACCCTAACGGTTCACGTTCACTAAACGATCAAACACCAAAAGTGTGGGCAACATTCTCCAAGATGATCTCAATCTGCAATCCCTAATCCTTATTCACAGTTTTGGGCGTGAGTTCTCTGTAATCGAATTGCTGAGATTGACTATTTATAAGCTACAACAGGGACCAGGAGGAGAAATTAAGGTTGGGCCTCCAATTAGGCTTAAGTGCCCAAGTTTAGCCCAAAACTTTTACTTAAATACAATAATAATAAATCAGTTCACTAAAGAAATATTATTGCACTGCCACCTTAATCCCAAATTACGTTATGGGACCCTTCTTATTATGAGCCCATTAATCTCCCTGTGTTTAAAATTCAATGCCCATTAATTAATTAAGTTACTGACAACTCCATTAATTAATATCTTTGCTGAGAGTAGTACCACTCAATCTTATTATCATGTCGGAATAAATCCACCTGCAGGGTTTAGAAGATAATCATTATGAGCTCCTCAAGGGAACATCATCAACCAATTCCATTAGGATACAGATTTCTTCTACAATCAGCAGCTCACATAAAGACAGTACCATCTCCTAACTCACCGATCATATTGATTTACAATTAAATCTCACCCATTGATGAATCAAAGAAATAAATACTGACTTACGTGTCGAGGTTATTGTATAGGGATTAAGAGTACGAACATCCATAATAACTGATATATAGTTCTATTATATAGTCAGTATAAACCGAATGATCTTATGGCGGTCCTGCTCAATTAGGGATGGTAATTTTACCCATCGGGTCGGGTTACCCAATTGGTACCCGCATAATGGGTATAGAAAAATCGGATTAAATCGGGTAATGGGTCGGGTAGTACCCGAACCCGATGGAGAACTGTGCGGATAAGGGTAGGGTACGGATTCCCTTATATTTACCCATACCCGACCCAAAAATTACCCGAATGTATATATATATATATATATATATATATATATATCTTAATTAAATGTCTAAATCTAATATTTCTTTTAGTATAATAATATTGTTGATGAAAAATTTATGATGTATTTAATATTTATTTATTATAATATGTTTAATATTTTTAATTAAAATTTATATTCTTATCCTAATATAAATATAAATAATTTTTAAGAATTATAATAAATCTTGTTATATGTTATAATATTATGTGTTATTTATAATTATTTTTAAGAATTATAATTATTTTTTTAAATATTTTAACAAAAAAATGATATTCGAATTGAGATATCTTGGTGGCGAAAAGGAGATGCGAGACTTTGAAGTTTTCATACTTAAACCAAGGACTTGGAAGCAATTGTTGGAATATGATGTTTGTTGTACGATTTTATTTGATTAACTATGAATTTATGATGTTTTCTTGTTAACGGACTTAAATGTTATTGTTGTTGACTTTATTTTCTAATTTGCATGTTTTATTTTAGGTTATTCATTTATGTATTATAATAATTTTTTGGTGGATTATAGTTAAAAAAGAGGTTGTGTTGGGTCGGGTAGGGTCGGGTGAATTCGGGTATCCGCGGATTATCCTTAAAATCTACTAGGATTGCGGGTACCTATTTATCGCGGATTACCCATATACCTGATGGGTATACCCGTACCCTACCCGAAGATCTATTTTAGGGTAAAAGGGTAGGGTATGGGTAGGGAGGGTAGGGTATAGGGTAGTATATGGATTTGCCATACTCGTACCCTACCCTACCCATTGTCATCCCTATGCTCAATACACACAAAGCACACTAGTGTAATTTTATAGTCAAGACAGACTAATACTAAATTACACTATAACCATCCCGATAGATAGTCTTCGTCTATCTTGGTGGTGAGCATCCGTTTATACTTTATAAGGAGCCAGTAATATGGTCTTTCGTGTGACGCCGCACACCACATTATCTACAATATAAAGTAAATGGACTTTTGCAATAAAATATAAATAATTATGCAGAACATTTGATCACATGATTCTCATTTCAAATATTGTCAAAGCATTGTTCATACAAAAAGCTAGACTTTTAGTATACAATCCAACAGTTTTTACTAATAATAATAGTTGATTTATTATTTTATTAATTTAATTTTTTTTGCTTTGGATTTAATTGCAATGATAATAATTTTATTTATTTATTTATTTTGTGGAATTAGATCTTCTCACAACAGTTTTGAGAATAAATAAATGATTGAGATTTAGGGTGTAGATTAGGATGGAGTTGAAATCCTATTGTAAAGATTTTTTTTAAATTAGTGAAATTGTTTAGGGAATATATTGTGGATTTTGTGTTAACAGGATGCAAAGTGGCCTAAAATTATGGTTTTAATCAGCATTGATTAAGATTGTGTTCGTTTATTTTAACGGATGAATGGTGTCTCTACTAGATTTGGTTCTATGATGGAGTTTTGTGGTCATCACTATGAAAAAACATGAATGAACATGATTGAGTAATTTTGGTGTAGGAATAGGAATAGCTTCATAATTTAATTTTCGGACATTAAAAATTAGCGATTACAATGTCATTTTTTTTAATATTACTAACCTTTTGTTGTTCATTTTTTGGTTTAGGAATAGCTTCATAATTTGATTTTCTGACAACATTTAAATGGTATCAAAGTAATAAGTGGTGACAAAATTGCATTGTTGCAGGTTCCATTTTTTCAAGTCCTCTATCGAGTCAACTCACACTATGCTTCAATGATTTTGGTTATGCTTCATTTTCTTTGCCTCACAACATCTCTGATTAATCCTAATAAGATTCACAGACTGATTCTGTAAGAACACCTTTTCTGCTTTTTTATAATTTCTCCAGTATTTTCCTTTGTAATAAATGTTTGGAGTATGATTTTAAACTTCAAGTATTTCATTGCAGCAATTTTAATTACAATTTTTTTTTAAATTATTTGATGCAGCAAGACATGGTAAGCCGTTACTGAGGAAAAAGAAAGATGTTCAAGTGAAACAAGGATTTTCAAATAACTTTTTTAATATGAATTTGTGTGGTCTATACACTTCAAATCCCCCTCTCTCGAGATATACGCATGGTTTAACATGTAGCTCGTGTGTTTTTTTTATTTTCTTCTAATCGTGCTTTTGGGATTGAAATGTGACTTAGTTCTTAACTAATATTGTGGCTGGAGTGTATTGTTTGTTTGATGAGATGTTTGTGCAATTGATTGAATTTTTTGTGTTTGATTCTTTCTTTCCTATATGGTCTACTAGTGACACTCAAAATTATTCATATATTTGTATGAGTTTTTGAATTAGTTGCACTCTCTCTCTCTTATCAAAGTTTTCGTTCAAGTAATCTTTCATTTAACTTAGTTGTGCACTCTCTAACTTCATATGAGAAATACATTGTGGACTCTATTTTTAATTGGTCGGATCCACCAACTTTCCTCTTCCTGAATTTGAACAACCTAATAAAATTTATTTTGAAAAGAAATAAAGTTGTAGATAAATCCATATTGAAACAGTGTTAAGTATGAGCGAATGATGCCATTTCTTTCTTTCCCCCAGATTGTCACCCCAACTTCTTCCGGCTTTTCTTAAATAGTATAAGATCCTCTTTTCATTCACATTTTCCATCTATATATATATCATTTTTAGGATAGAATATACTCCTGTTCACCAATGATGATAACAACATCCTAAAGTTTGTTTATTTTGGGTTTGCAAGGTAAAAAACTATAATCTTTTAAAGATAGATTTTGAGTTCATGAGCCTCATCCTTTTTTTTTGTTCGGTGCCTTTATACTTGCTCTCTAATACATACACTTTATCATTACTCAAATCCACTTTGACATTTAATAGCAACGTGTGTTTCAGGTTGGTTTTGAAGGTGAATTATTTGGACTTGAGAATGTGTCTCATGCAAAATATCAATTTCCCTTTCATCGTCTTCTAAGATTACCTCCAAACTTCTCAGTGATTGACATTCACTTTTTTATATCCCCCGTTTCCCGATTTTCATTTACTTTCTTCCCCCATATGCTGCTTAAATATTAATAATTTTTTTCTCTTGGAATTGAATAGGAATAAATTGTACGGAGGATTTGCTTATTTGCAAACCTTCATCATGTTCGTTTATGTAATTTATACTTTGATTATTTTTCACTCATTCGAGTTTTAATTTTTTTTCATTTATCGTACTATCTAATACCATCCTGTCGAATGTCTCATGAAAGGTTCAATTTGCTTAAACTGATGCTTCTGTTTATTTAATCTTTTTTTAATCTCATTGTTTTCCATCTCATATGTTCACATTAATATTACTGATTTTTCATATTTTAGAAAACATTTATCAAGAATTTCTTGATAAATATTATTCAGTAGATACATATATGCTTTGCCATGGTAGTGGAGAAATTACGTAATTTAAGCCAGCCGATGGATGTCCATCTGAGCGACGCTACTATCGCTGCTTTTTATGTTTACCTAGATCCATTAAGGGAGATGTTCCAGAAGTTATAGTGGAGTATCTAGAGCATGATGCTATGAAGTGCATTGCCTATCTAAGGGGAACCCTTCTTGCTGGTATAATCATACTGCCATTCTTATAATTTAAGTTTACTAGATTTGTATCTTTCAGTTCAATTATTATTAATTTACTAAGAGTAATTTCGAATTTTTCGCCATTGAACGTATACATTTAATGTTAATTTTTGTTCTGATTTGGGACCGTTAACCCGTATGTGCTTGGATTTGAATGTACTATTGACCTCCTAACTTATGATTTATGGACTGTGAGCCACCGTTTAAACACTTATTGTGCAATACAGTTGTTCGTAATGCTGGTCTAAATAGTGAAGATGCTGATTCTCGAACTGTCTTCATTAGCAATATAATTTTTTGAATCTGGACCAAGAGCTTTTTTTGGTTTATTGCTACTATTTTTTTTCTTTGATTTTTCTACCTCTTTTTGGTTTGGTTACTTATTTATTTCTTTCCATGGATTAGGTTCATTGTGTTCATACTAAAGATATCCTTTTGAGATATTTCAACAAGTTCGGTCAAGTCCTCAAAGTTATTATTTTAACTGATCCATCTACTGAGCTACCTAAAGGGTAAGATGTTTCAAGTGCTTCATTACCCATTTACGTTGCCTGCTATTATATATGTTATAATTTATGATTACATATTCTGAATTGCTTCATTACCCATTCAAGTCAACATGCATGTTGTGAATCCTTTCTTGACAAGATTTGTCAAATGTCCTTTTTGATGGTTCATGGGAAGCACACTTGCTCTTACATATTGTGAATCTTGCCTTGACAAGGTTTCTCAAATGTCTTTTTTCGTACTCTCTTAAGAGATCCTAATTTTTAATATTTGTAGATTGTAACGGAGAAAAATTATCCATATTTGAAATTGATTATTAAATATTATTTTTTCAACTTCTATTCAAGGTCATTGGCATGGTATTGAGAGGTATTTTTTCGTTTTACAAGAAAGAAATTGATTGGTATTACGAGGGTGGAGCTGCTGCATTTTTCTTGATGGTATGAGCTCCCTATCTCCTATTTTTCTTTTCCTAATATCACATCTAATGTTATGCTTACATTGTCTTATTTGAATTGGAAAAAAATGTGACTTTAATTAAAGAGCATCATAGATGGGTGCTGGATACAGAAAAGAAAGCATTTTCTATACATTATTAATTATTCTTTATAAGAGGAGTATCTTTATTTTTTGAATTTAGAATAATTAGTTTTTGGTTGTTTTCAAATTGCGTAGAATTTGGCATGTTCCCTTCTGTCCATTGGTTTTATTCACGGTAATTAAGAGTCACTATCTGTCTTATCAACTAATCCTTATATGGAAGTGTGCAGCAGAAAACTCTCTTTAAAGACGGCCAACCTTGCTTGGTAGATCTTTTTGAACATTTAGGTTTGGACTTTAGAATTAATGTAATGTAACAAATTATCAGGTGGGAAGAAAACATATATGAAATGAATAATCAACACTAATTATAAAACTTATAAAATTGATTTCGGTGAAAATTTCAATCTATTTATTGAAATTTCATTGGAGAAGATTATAGGTGGCCGACTAACCTCATCACCCACGCTCCAATATATGTATTCCTCAATAGGACGTAAATTTACATCAGATTCAACATAATGTATGGCATGTTGAATAGTTTGAAATGTATTTGCAAGGATTCCATCAGTTCTAAGTCATGGTGTTATATATTGGAAGATATTGATGCTTTATCAATATGATATAATACACAGTGATAGATTTCCTGTGCTTTTAACAATCATCTATGTTTTTCTGTCATATAAGTTTTTGTTAACTTTTACTTTTCTGCCGAATCTTGCAGAATGGGATTTGCTCCCATTATTTCTATTTGAATCCAGTATTTATGTGATGAACTTCCAAGTGATAACTTGACATTATTGCAAAGTATTGCCTTTATTTCTGTATATTTATGTTGCAGCGAGTTAATTTTTGCATTTTAATATAAAGAAATTTAACTTGCTCCAAATAAAAGGGTTTATTTGGGATGTTTGAAGCGTCATTTGTTATGGTATTATCCTTGCCTGGAAAGAGTTTTATTTGCTTTTAATAAAAATTTAATCAATTCCTACACATTTTCCATTCACCTTGGGCAAAGTTTTTTATTCCCTGCGTGTATGTACACTGATTGCCTTATTTAATTCTTTATCGTAAGGTTCAATTATATTCTTTAGGGATTTATTGTCTTCTCACATCAATATGATTCTCGAGGCATATTCTGCAAAGATTATTTAATTTCACTTTCTTTTGAATCATAAAAGTGATTCTTATTAAATTAAAAGACATGGTGATTCATTAGTTTTTTGTCATCTAATTGCGCTGTCCTTGGTTTTTGGTTTATTTTTTTCCACCTCTTCTCTACCACTACTTTCTGAATCATACACTAATTTCTTATTTTTGTGATAAATCACTAGAACCAGTGGCCACTTGATATCATAGAACAATTAATATGAAGGTAAATTCTTATTATGTTTAGTGTAGAAAATTCTACTATTTTCTTTTCATTGTCTTCTTTGAATTGAAATTATTGATTCAATATTGTGTGAAAGAAAACCTTTTTTACTGTTGCTTACAACCTATTAAGTCGAATATGAGTATTGAAAGTACTACCTAAAATGTATTCTACCATGTATTACTTAGGAACATTAAAAATAATTTATTCATAATGTTAAATAGGTTTGAACATTTAAGATTTACGGTTGTGTTTTATATACCATTCTTAGTTTGATAAATAGGTTATATCTAAAAAATACTCAATAGAATTAAAATTAGCTTCTTTTGATATATCTGATAATTCTGCTAATGTATTTCATTATAGTAAAGGACTTGATATTAGAGAGTTTGCACTGTAATCGGAGTAGAGGTCAGATAAACCAAGTTTCATTTCAGAGCTACTTTTCTTATTAGTTTTTAGCTCTTTAAATTGTATTTTGTATACTAATTACTAACTGATATTGGAGTACTTTATCTACTTTATTTATTTTTTTAGATAAAAATGCAAATATTTCTTTCCCACCTAAAATGCAATCGATCAGGCATTGCATACATTCCGAAGGTGTTAGCTTTAGTCCTCACATATATAATTGTCCACATGTTTGATGCTCATTTCAGCATTTGAGTTTGTTTGGATGGGTAGTTAGTGAGTTTTTCCATCCTTAGTGTTATTATGCATTTCATTTTTATTTGACTAAATTAGTTTTGGATTATGTATTGAATTTTTTTTTTTCAAAAGTCTTCTTTCCCCTATGAATTACTGATTTCCGAATTCACAAATTCACAACTGTTCAGCTTTGTTTTTGTCCTTATGCTTTCTTTGGTTATTTCCTCATGAAACAATTTTTATCTGTATTCTAAAATATATGGCATTCAATGTTTTTTTTAAAAAAGAAAATAGAGTGGTTGGTATTTTTAGCTGCCATCATTTGGTTATGATTGGTTAGTGGTCATCAATCTTAAATTATCAGATATCTTCATTAATATTTGTACATAAAAAAAAGATATAGAGATTTAAGTAGTGCTGATATTCATTTGTTAAATTTAAATGCTTTTAATAAGTGTTTTTTCTGCATTATTGCATCTGAAAATTTTAACTACAATGCTGTAATTAAACTATCATATAAATACGAATGAGAAAACAGTTATCAACATTTGGTGATACATTAATATAATTGTTTCCACCACTACTCTTTACCTGCACGCTAATATTTATAATTCAGGTTCTCATGTTTTAATCTGATTATCTTTACAAGCTCTTGATAAGTATAAGTATATTAATGCATTGCTAAAAGATGCATTCCAATATTTGAGCAAGACTTAAGAGTTGAGGAATGAAAAGAAAACCAGTATTGAGTGGAGAAAAACACTTAATGCTGATAGATGTTTATGGTGCCAACTTTAGAAGCCATTCAAATCAATAGATTGAATTTTATTAACTCAATTGTGATTTTCTGGATCACTTGATTTTTCTTATTTAATATGTATTTATCATTAGTGAAAATGAGTTTTACTTTAGTTTATAAGAAGTACTTCTTTCGTAATTGCATAGCATGGACAATTGAATTTATGGAGATTAATAAAATGCAATGTTTAGCTTCTTCATAGATTTTTTATTGATTTTTGTAAGGATAATATAGTATTTTAAAATAATAAATTGAATATAAATTATGTTATGATTGATCACTTTAAAATTAATGTGATGTGTACTTTTATACTCCCTCCGTCCGCTGATAACGTACCCACTTTATATAAAACAATAATACTCCTTAATCACGTACAAAAAGCAAATGAATATGTTAATAGTTAACAGAGGGAGTATTAAAGAAATTTTATATAATCAACATGTTCACATCTTGGTGGAATAGATGAAAATTTAAGTTGTTTGTGTAGGTGGACTATCGTTGAGCGAAATTGTATGAATTATGCAGCCAAGATTGAGTAAATCACTATTTTGGAATTAGTTTGTAAATTAATAAGTAAAAATTATTTTTATGTGGTTGATATTGCAACGAGTATTGAATTATTTTTTATTTTCAATTCAAAAATATTTAACAACAATAATAAGTATGGAATGTTTTTTTTATGGTGAAGAGAAACTAATAAAAACGAAAAATATGAAAATAATTGTGGAACAAAGAGAGTACATTATTAGACCACAAACTTTTAACATTTCAACATTTCCTCATCCACAAATTAACATTCAAATTAGTTCTAAACATGTTTAAAATGGCTATGAGTAGTTTAAAAAATTCCATTAAGCCGTTAGGGACGGGTATAGGTGTATGTCCCGATTATCCACGGGTACCTATTTATATATGAACTTTTTAATTTTTTTAATTTGAGTTGATACCATGTGCATGTACACACGTACACCCATAAGTGTATTAATTTTTGTTCAATAATGTATATGAATATACTTTTTTTATATTCAATTTTTAATTAAAAAACTAACATATATTTTGCTAACAAAGTATATAAAATTTTATTCATTAAGTATATATTTTTATTTATTAGTGTATAAGTTTTTTAATATAGATTCACGGTACACCCGGGTGTATTAGGAATATTTTATATATTTAATTAATAGTTATAAGTTTTATTTAATTATATTTACCAAATATTTATTTAAAATAATATTTATATTTAATTAATAATAATATAATTTTTATAAAATATTAATATAAACAAAAAAAATATAAATATGTATAAATAAATAAATATTAAAAGAGTATGGTAACATTACGGGTATCAGAAATTTAAGGCTAATTATACTGTGCATCCGGGTGCACCCTAAGATAGAGTGCACCCACTTTCAAAAACGTATACAAATATAAACAAAAATATATACAATTATGAACAAAAATGTATACAATTTAATTGTTAATTTTTTAATGAAAAAATGAGTGTAAGAAAATATACAATTATTAAAAAACATGTATACACTATTGAATAAAAAGTTATACACATATATATGCTAATTTTTTTAATGAAAAACTTAGTATGAAAAAATATACAATTATTAAGAAACACGTATACAAAATAGAATAACATGTATACAAAATTAAATAAAAAGTTATACACATATGAGTGCAACCATACACCCGGGTACACCTAATATCAACTCATTTTTTAAATATGATGAAATATGAATTCGGGTAGTTTATTTATATTTAAATGAATATGGATAAGAGTACCCTACCGTTGTCATCTATGTGTGAAATCAATTTAAAATTTAAATGGAATAATATTAATGTCAATCCCCTTAATTTTATTCAAGTTCTATAATTTCTTCTTTTATATTTTCAATTATTTATTACTCCCTCCATCCCGGAGAAGTTGACACATTTTTTTTTGGGTTGTCTCACTAAAGTTGACATATTTCCTAAAATAGCAAAAGATAATTACCATTCTAACATCTCAATACATCAAATATTTCAAAATTGCCACTCTACTTAATTACATTAAGTCATGGATCTTTCTGCAGAAAGTTCTCCACGGCCGGATGGTTTTGGGGGATCATTTTACCATAAATGCTGGTATTTCATTGGTGACGATCTATGCTTGGTGGTTCAATATTTTTCAACACTGGTGATATCCCCCGAGGAGTGAATTGCAATTTAATTATCTTAGTTCCAAAGGTGGATGGAGCTAGGAAGGTGGAAGATTTTCGACCGATTAATCTTTGTAATTTCCTACTCAAAATCTCACTAAAATCCTTTCGACAAGATTAGGCTCGGTATTGAATAAGAATTTGAGCAGCAGTCAGTTTGGGTTCATTCCAGGAAGAAATATTCACCATTGCATTGCTATTGCATCTGAATGCTTCAATAGTTTGAGTAACTCCAAGTCTGGCAGTATTGGCCTCAAGATTGATATTAAAAAAGCTTTTGATACCTTGAGTTGGGAATTCGTCCTACATATTTTGGAAAGAATGGGCTTTCACTTCACTTTTATTGCTTGGATTAAATCGATATTTTACTCTACTATGGTTTCTGTTTTGGTGAATGGAAGACCTAAGGGATTCTTTTCTTGTGGGAGGGGAGTCCGACAGGGTGATCCTCTATCTCCCCTCTTTTTTTGCATAGCGGAAGAGGTGCTTGGTAAATGGATTGAGCTTGAAATCAATAGGGGTGTTATTTCTCCAGATCGAGCAAACAGGTCCACTACAATCCCTCCTTTCCTCTTTTATGCTGATGATATTGTTCTATTTTGTAAGGGTGATGATAAATCGATGAATGGCATAAGGCGTGTAATGGGAAAATACACCATGGCATCAGGCCAAGCGTTTAACCCAGCAAAGTCAAAGGTTTATTTTGGGGAGCATGTCTCTGCTGTGAGCAGAAGGCGTATCATCAGTAGCCTTGGTATTACTGAATGACAAATTCTTTTTGTATATTTAGGGGCTCCCATTTTCTTAGGAGCTCCTAAGTCGGAATTCTTTACTCAGGCTATAGATAAGGTACTAAACAAGTTTTAGAAATGGAAGGGGGGTTCCTTGTCTATGGCTGGGAGGATCTGCTTGGTGAATTCTATTATTATTGCCTCAACGGTTCATGTGATGATGGCGTATAAATGGCCGAGGTATCTATTAAAGAAGCTTGAAGCTGCTTGTCGGAATTTTGTGTGGACAGGTGATATTAATAGGCAGCATCACTTTACAATTGCTTGGAAAAGAGTGTGTAGCCTGACCTGGGAGGGGGGCTTGGGTATTCGATATATAAGAGCAGCTAATGAGGCCTACTTAATGAAATTGTCAATAGGATATTTTGGAGGGAAAGGGACTGCTTGCTTTCATTAAAGGGAGATGGTTCAATGGACATGAATTTAAAGGAGGATATGTTACTTCCTCTATTCGATTGACTTGTGTTGCTCAATGAGGCGCCTTATGGAAGATGAGATATGGCTAGTGGGTTACGATTCTAAAGTAAGGTTTTGGTTGGACAACTGGATAGGTCAGCCGATTGCTGACATGGTGCAAATCCCTCATGAACTCCGGCGACATTTTGACCAAACCATTGGAGATTATCTCTTTGATGGTAATTGGCATTTCACTAAGAGCTTCTGTAACGTCTATCCAAACATTGTTACTGCCATTTTGGAGTCCCGGATGTCTCCTAACGTGATTGATTGCAGGATTTGAAGGAAATCTTTCCAAGGAAAGATTTTCTCTAAAGTGGCGTATATGTATGCACGACCATACTTTATTGAACCTAACTGGGCTTCGTGGATTTGGGCTAGGTTTATCCCGGATAGAAGATCGATTACTATGTGGAAGGCGATAAAGGGTTTGCTCACTACATGGGAGATATTAAGGAATCGCAGTTTAAGGGGCCTTCGCGATGCTACCTATGCAAGAATGATGAGGAGTCTTTGGATCATCTTTTGATTGGATTTCCTGTATCTTTAGAGGTTTTAAAAAAGTTGATGTCAGGTTTTGTGTTTGGAGACAGAATATGCCTGGAACAGTCTTTCTTGGGGTTTCTTTTGGAGGTCATGAATATTAAAGAGAGTAAGCAAGTCACCTCTATATGGAGGTTGGCCATTGTATCTTATGTTTGGATTATTTGGCAAGAAAGAAATAATGTGGTGTACGGTGGTTTTAAGGAGGATGGGAAGGACAAAGAAGTCAGGACGTCTAGCATTACAACCAAACTCCTTGCGCTCATCAAAGAAGGTAATGTGTTTGACTTGGGTGCCATGAACAACACCATGCACGACCTGTTTACATTACGCTTCTTTGGTATTTCTAGAGTAGCTCGCAAGAGTCCTAGAGTCGTCCCTGTTCGGTGGGCACCTCTGCCGCCGGGATGGGTTAAAGCTAATTCGGATGGACATGCCTCAGGATCTCCAGGTAGCATTTCGGGTGGAGGTATTTGAAACAGTAGAGGCTTTCCGATGGGGTGCTTCACTAGCTCTTTTGGTGTATGATTTTCGTTGGAAGCGAAACTAGCAGCTGCTTGTCTTTCCATTGAATATGCGCATGATAGAGGATGGAATAACCTTTGGTTGGATTCGGATTCTATGTTTGTCGTTCATTCTTTCTCCTTCGCCGGAGCTACCATGGAAAATCATTCTGTGGTGGAAGAAGGCAAAGTATCTCATCCAGCATATGACTTTTCGAGTTTCGCGTATCTATAGGGAGGGAAACACAGTGGCGGATAGATTGGAGGCCATTGGTGGTGAGCTTACATGGCATCATCCTACTCCTGTGTTTTTTAATAGACTCATGTTTCAAGACATGAATCAAGATTATTATAGATTTAGATAGTCTTGTTGTAATTGTATTTTCTAGCATCTTTTGGTACCCCATTTTTGTTTTCCCTTTCATTTCAATAATATCTGTTAATTACATTAACAACACAATTTAGACCCTTAAATTAATTTAAAACTAACTCAACCCACAACCTAATCTAATAACCTATCCCATTTTGGATATTCCCACCACCGATCTGAATCTCACCCAAATCCTAGCCTTCATCTTCTCTCTTTCTCACAAACCCTAGCCTCCATCTTCTCTCTTTATCACAAATCCATTCTTCTCTCTTCCTGCCGTAAGGATCTAAGGCTCTCGCCATCCCTAACTCCATCTTCTTCTCTCTTCTCGCTGCACGGAGCCCCTTTTGTATCTGTTTGAACCATTTCTTTGAAAGGCATGTCGTCTGATACATTTTCTCAAGAAGAAATTGGGGATATTCAGATCGTGACGGTTCTTTATCCATGGTGAGTGAATCGGAACTTGGGTTCAAATACCCCATTTAGTGGGCAATCTATCTAGTATCGTGACAAGAGAGCTTGAGGGTGACAGATCCGGCGGGCTTGAGAAGAATGAGGGCTTTGGGTGCTATTCCGACCTCGAATCGATGGTCTTGGAGTCTCCCATGGGGGAATCAGAGTCGATGGTGCCCAAATTGCCATTACGGGATTACGGCCTAGCAAACATGGTCATTCCTGACACTTAGTCGCCGGAGACATGTGAGCTGGTTATTCCCAACGCTCAGTCACCAGAGATCTGTGAGTTCGTCGTTCCTGATACTCAATTATCAAAAAATTGTGAACAACTTGTTCCTGACCCTCAGTCAATTCCTCCTTGGTATGGCCATCAATTTGAATATCCCTCAACACGAGCCATCATCTATGAACTCATCTATATAATTTTTCCAACATATAGGTATAAATCTCCAACTTTACATTTAAGTCTGTCCATCTTGATTTTCTATAAGGTGTTTATTGTGTTATGTGATTTGTGTGCATTTGTTATGTCATGTAAGGCACTGAGATTAAGAATTTGGTTTGTAGAGTATTATTCATGCTTATTGTTGTGTTAATTTTTTTGTATGATTTCATATGAGGCTAATGTTATGCTGATTGTGGATTATTGATGTTTGTATGTAATATGATGATTATATTGTGACTAGCTATGTGATGATGCCCTGTGAGGCTATGTGATTTTTGTGGCTCTGTGATGATGCCTTGTGAGGCTTTGTGGTGTTGATGCAGATTGTGTCTTTGTGTTGATGCCCTAAAAGGCTATGGGATTTTTGTGCTTCTGCGATAATGCTCTATGAGGCTTCGTGGTGATGATCCAAATTGTGTCTTTGTGATGATGCCCTGTGAGGCTATCTAGTTTTTGTGAATGTATTTAACATGTTCATATAATGGTTGTTGATTATTGATGACATGTGAAGCATTTTCTATGCAGATTTGTAATGGTTGAGCCTTTTTATGTGACAATTTGTTGAGCTTGGTATGGACCCAATGATGAAAAATTTCGCAGGGTTCTTGATAATGTTGGTTGGGATAATTTGATACCCTATGATCACACCTATTTATGAGGGCAGTGGACTGTGAAGGTTCTTAGGGTCCATTTAAATGTTAATGTGGTACATGTGATGAAAAATTAACGTGTCACCAATAGGTCAATAGCCTATTTAGGAGACTCGTGCATTTCAGTGTCACTAATAGAGTCACCACTAGGAATAATATCCTAGTTAGGAGACGTATAGCCCGTGATGAAATTTTTCTGAGGCATTATGCAAAACATAAAATCAATTTGCACAATATATTCATTGTTTACAGCTCACACAAATTATAACATAAACATGGCTTACATAAGTGTTTGGTTCATGCTGTATACAAATGCACAAAAATAAGGAAAACATCCTTATGCTAATATTAGAGTCACCACTAGGTATAATACCCTAGTTAGGAGACCTAAGGCCCATGATGATATTTTTCTGAGGCATTCACAAAATATCCATCGTTTACAGCTTAAACAAAATATACTAGCAAAAGGGCATACCTAAAATGCCATGTTTATGCTATAAACATAAGCAAAAAAACAAGAAAAACATCATGTCGTTAATTACTGTACCCTAACCCTTGCATCAGATAAGAAATGTCATAGATAAGTTCATATACCTCAAGACCTTCAAGTAGAGTATTAATGGACTGCCTCACCAACCCTTCATCTACTTCTAGGCTGATTGGTAGAACATTTTCCCTAATCATCTTTTCCTTTCCCATGTGAGGCACTTTATAGTTGATGCCTCCATTCACTTTCAGTATCTCAATTAGGCAACTCTGTAGACTTGTGAAAATATTGTTTAACGTACGAGGGGTTAGATTTTCAAAAGAACGCTTCACATTCCCAATCAAATCATCAATAGAGTAACTAGAAGTGTTTACTTGAAGGGATTGAATAGACCTAAACCAACCCAAATCATTG
The DNA here is from genome assembly GCA_023678885.1 of Pogostemon cablin. NCBI lineage: Eukaryota > Viridiplantae > Streptophyta > Magnoliopsida > Lamiales > Lamiaceae > Pogostemon > Pogostemon cablin. Next base: position 19,909,187 of record CM042979.1, on the reverse strand, counting down.
ATGTTTGTACGTATCAGGGGATTGTGGGGGTTTGCATACAATTCTGATATTGAAACCATTCGAATTTGCAGCCTCCCTAAATATCGGATCATCATCAGATATGTGGGGCTTGACATTATCTTGTTGTATCAATATGTTCTTATCCATATTAAGTGGCCACTTTTTCTTTATGGCTGGTATGACCTATAAGCAAGGAATAAAAGAGCATATTAATGTCATCCTTTTGAGAAATTAAAAGAAATGGTGACTTAATGATATTCAACACTAGATCATGAACTTAAATTAAAGGTTTAATGTGTACCTTGTTAACAATGTAGTCCTTTTATCACAATATTGTTGACACTATCTATATTTTTTGTCACCACAGTACCTCTCACCCTATTTTTTTTGGATTCCTTACTGCTGGCACAGTTTCCGTAAAGGGAAAAATTCCAATTTTTTCAACAAATTAAACCTGTCCATCACTATCAAAAATAAGTCTAGATACTGCACACATGAACATCACTTTAATTATGAAATTTTTTGACTTGCAAGTTCTGTGTGGTTCATCTTCACGTGGGAGTAAGTAGTACCTCTCACTTTCTTTAGTCAAGTAGTACCATTTTCTCATCAATATGCACTACATTCTGCATTTTATCAAATTTAATCTTGTTTGCATACCTGTCTAGGGTTAGAGCACTTAAATAGAAATTGAGCCTTTGAAGCTTGATCTTTGGAGTTAACTCAGGTTTGATTGCGTTTGTGTGTGCTCTATTTTTTCCTTTAGTAATCCATATTCCAACAGTAGATTTACTTACTTTCAGCCCTTTTGCAAGCTTTCTGATAGTTGATCTCAGCGTAAATGGGATATCTTTTATAGCCTCAACATCAAAATGCACTTTCTTTTTGCGTTCTACTCCTACCTTGTTATATTTTAGAAAGACTGGAATGTTTGCTTTACTTTGCTTCCTTGCTTTAGCCCAAACATATTGAATACGTCTTCTAGGGACACCAAATATCTTTGATGCTTCTTCTGTCTTTCCATGATTTATTCTTCCATTTTTACTGTTAGCTCAGATGTATTATGCAATCATATTTTTGATTTTGGGTGATAGCTCACGCTTGAATATTTCTATTTCTTAGCTGCTATTCATTACTGCTAATTCACTTTTATGAGGGATATTGATGGCTTCCTCTTAATTGCTGATTGTGTTATTTATTGTGATGATTTGGAGGGATCTTTGAAAATTAAAAAGACCGGAAAGCATGAAATTAGAGGGAAAAGGCAAATTTTGGAGGGTAATTCAGATGTGACATGATGTTTTGGAGGGAAAAAAACCATTGATGAATATAATAGAAAAATCAGAGGTTGTACTCTTATTTATTGCACTGTTCTGTTCTGTAAATTTAATGTAATGCAATGTAGGTCTTATTTTTTTAATCAGGGTTGTATAACTATTTTGTGTATATATTTAAGTTTGTAAATTTTTGGGATTTTTTTTTACAATTTTTTTTAAACGATTTTTTTTATTATTATTACAGAAGTTTTTATTTTTATTTTAGGCATATTTGTGTTAGGTATAGGTTAGTGATTAACTTTTAATGATAAAGTTAATCACCACACATTAACAACACAAATGGACAAATTTGCCCTTGAAAAGTAAGTTGAAAAGTGAACAAAATACAACTCCTTAATCTTCGTGCCAAAAAAATTGTGCCATCTTCTCTGGGACGGAGGGAGTATTACATTTTCATAATTTTTTCCTTTTCAACTTATTTATTCGTAATAATCTTTTCAAAAAATACACGACTATCAAATTATAATATAGTGTTATAATTTGATTAATTACAAATATATTTTAATTATATAAATACTATATTTTATTTATATAACAATTCTAAAAAAAATCAATGATTGCTATTTATATTTTATTTTATTATAAAGCTTTAATACAAATTACTTTTTAACAAAGCTTTATATTTTTAGAGCCAATGGTCAAATATAACCAAAATCAAATGTAAAAAATCATTGCCAACAATAAATTGTATTTATTGATTTTCATACCCAATTTTCCAAAATTGGACCAAAGTATCCCCAACCCAAAAAAAAAAAAAAAAAAAAAATGGGACTAAATAACCACCCACCCCCACCCCTTTCTTCTTCATCTTCTTCACCCCGACCCAGCCACCACCACCGCACCGCCGCTTCCCCCCACCGCCCAGCGTCCCATCACCGCTGCCCCCATCCCTACTTCATCTACTTCACCCCAACCCACCACCACCACTGCCGCTGCTCCCCCACGCACCCAGCGACCCACCACCGCCGTTGCTCCCCTCTCACCCAGCGACCCACCGCCGGCCGCCCCTAATTGGGCGAACCACCACTATTGCTGTCCCCATCCCGAGATTTAGAGAGAGAATGGATGCAGTGTTTATAAATCTCAAATTGTTTCAGATTTAGAAATTTCGTTGAGTCATGATTTTCATGTCAACACCACCACCGTTCGTGATCTAGTGATTTACTACATTTCTCTCTCTAGATTAGAGAGCTCGATCTCTCTCACCTCAGGGGAGGCGGTGGGGTTAGTGGGGGGATTATTGCAGTGTGAGGGGGGTCGCTGGATTGGGGCGACGACGGTGGTGGAGGTGGTGCCGGGCGGCAGTGGGTCACTAGGTGGGTGGGGGGCAGCGACCGTGAGTTGGTGGTGGTAGTGGCGGCGGTGGTTCGACAGTGTTGGGAGGCAGCGGCGGCGGTGGTTGCTGGGTCGGGGTGAAGAAGGGGATGGGGGTAGGGGGAGTCGTGGGGTGAGGGGTGGTTTGTTTTTTGGAAAATAGGGGTGGTCGGATTGGGGCACTTTAAGAAAAATGGGCAATAATGACAAAAATTTAATGAGAGGAGCAAAATTTTGTCATTAAAAATGATTTTTAATGAGAGGAATAAGAAAATGGAATATAAGTAAGGGTCACTTACTATTGGATACATAAAATAATGCATAATTGTTATAAACTACATGACTTAAAGCACTAATACTCATAACTACACAATTATAATTATGATACTATAAATACCCCTATGTATTTGCATAATTTGTTTGCACAAATTTGTTTTGCACAATTTTATTTTTGCACATTTTAAGTTCCGGCGGAGGTTTGGCAGCCGGCGGCAGAGGTCTGGCGGCGGTCCGGCGGTGGTTCGACGATCGGCCGGTGATCGGCGGCGGAGGTCCGGCAGTGGGTGGGTGGGTGAGGGGTAGGGTTTATGGTTTAAAAGTGTATGAGATTATAAGGTTATATTTAGTATTTTACTTTAATATTTTGTATATGAGAGTAATTATTTGAATTCATTGTATCTCATAGTAATTTAAGGTAAAAGTGTGTACCTATCAGTAGTATCCCTATAATTAATGAGAGACTTTATTTCCCCTCATAATTACTCCCTCCGTCCGCCTCAAAGGTGGACATTTGCTTTTTGCACGTGGATTAAGGAGTATTATAATTTAAGGTGTAGTTGGTAGTTGTATTAGTAGGGTGTATGAGTCCCATAAATTTATTGTATTAGTGATGTGTTTGAGTCCCATGTGTTTAAAAAGAAAAATATGGAATTGGTGCGAATGCTCAAAATAGCAAAATATGGACCTTTAGGGCGGATGAAGGGAGTATTAATATTCCTCTCATTAAAAGTATCAATTTGAACTGCCCTCTCATTATTGATAGAAGAGTTAACAGGTAAAAAATTTCCACTAAATTTTTAATAATATTAATAATAAATGAAATCGTGATCCACAACTCCATCCTTAAAATTGACACACAAAATTCCCAAAACTCCCCCAAATCGCCGACGAACCCAAGTAGCGCCAGCCTGCACCGCTGCCTACTTGCGCCGGGCGCATCCGTCACCCGCTCGCAGCGGCCACTAGTTATAACGGTGAGAACCTGCCGTGAATTCATCCGACTAACCTCTCCTGTCCTAAACGATACCGCGATGGCTCTCCTCCTACAGCAGCGATATTGTCGGTTCTCCTTGCAATTAGGGCTCTCCCCTGTAACATTTACAATTTGACAGAATCGCTAGCGAGATGCGTAGTGAAGAGGGCACCTGCTTGAGGGTTTTAGGTGGAGAAGGGGCAGTCGTCGCTCGTCCTCTGTTGGCAACGAAAGGAGCTCATCTTGGCTTCGGCTTGGAGATGCTAAGGTACTCTAAATACTTCTACTTGCTGCCTTAATTCCTTGACTTATGAATATTCATTCCTGAGTGTTTTCTTAGTGTATTGGCCATATTGTTTCCAAGTTTTAAGATAAAAAAAAAAGAACAAGCACATTTTAGTACTAGATGTTCGAATTTAGTTTATCTCATTCAGTGTCTTACGTTAAACATGATTACATGAATCGTAGTCATTTGGTACTACTGTGTTGCTGGCATCTATTAATTGTATTGTGAAACCAACAAAAGGCTGGAAAAAAAAACTGAAGATCATGAACCTTTATAACTGATTCAATGATCTTTCTCGTAATACATTATAACCTTTACGGTAAGGATACCATCCATTGAATTCAATTGTTAATATTTTGTTTCTTGTAAATGCTTTATTAGATGATGTTAATCCTCCTTTTTTCTCTTACATACCATGGAGATCATCATATTCCTTGATTCTTTAATAAATCCAGAGTTTGTCATTTCAAGATTGGTTCCATCTTATTCAAATTAGAATCTGATACAACTATTTTGTTTCTTCTTCATCTCCATCTTAACTGTCTTACATCTAGTTACTTCAACTTTTAACTTCTGATGTTCTTGCAGTGCTTGTCAAAGTGAAAAGTTATGACCAAATTTCCAAAGTGTGGTAGACTACTTGAAATTTTGTGCAAAGAGTGTCCCTTAGCCTTTTATTTCATTTTTGTAATTTTGTTTCTACTTTATCACCTTTTCATCAGATTTAAGATATTTATATATTTTTATTGAGTCAAATTTAGTTCTTTTTTTCTAATTAATCATTTAATTACAAAGGTTTTGTTCTAGACCCATGAACTTATGTTATGAAGGATGTTCGAACATTTGTATTTTGTCTAAGTTATAGTGAATCATGTAAAGCATTATATTTTCTACACCTTATTAGATTCCCACAATATTGATTGTTTTACAATATCTTTGTCTCGTTTTAATATTTAGCATACGATTCATTCTTTAACTGGGTTCTTAATAGGGTGGTGGAGCACAGGGGGTGTTTGGATCACCAATAGAAAAGGCAAAGTTTGGATTGAATCTAACTGTTGAACAACATTTTATTGTTAATAAAAGTTTCTTGTTATGTTACTCTTGTCTTTCTTATCTTTCTTGTTTTATCATGTACCTTGAAATGGCTTTTGATGCTATTCAATCAGAATTAGCAATAATTCATGCTTATCGATTTAACTCAGAGTAAAAGCGTGCTGGTGTTGCATTAAAACTGGTAATTTCTTAAATTTATTTGGTTGGTATTATTAGTTTTGTTGACTTCTTTGCTTAATTTTATAATAATGTAGGTTATGTGATGTTCATTCTCTTTTATGCATTAATAATGGCTGTTTTGGCAGTTTGACTCCGAATTTCATGTGCACTCAAAAGGGGCTGCTGAAATAGTACTCTCTTCATGCTCCGGTAATATATAATGAAAACGAAAGTCTGGTGCCAATGGATGAAGATAAGGTTAACTCAAATTTTAACTTCTATATAACTTTCTTTACCTGATCACCTTCTTAACATTAATGCAAGATAACTCTTGTTTTTATAGTAGCCTGTACAGTCTCCCTCGGTTTTGTTTTGTTTAACGAAGATGGGGTGCTGGAGAGAAAAGGACGGTGCACCTGCTGATTACAAACCTGCATTTCGGGTGATCTTGGCTTGCTGACATCCTTTTAAGTTTGCAAAGTTGATATCGTTTGTTTTCCACTCTGACTTTTTTCTGTTTATGCTTGGTATATTCATGATGAATTAAGGACCCCAAAGGAAGACATTCTAAATTGTATTCTTTTTTACCACAGTTCATGGCTAATTTCTCAAATTTTCTTTAAGAAAATGTAATTAACTTATAATATTTGTTTTTCTAGCAGCACCTCTATATACTAATGTTGCCCCGATGCTGACATTGTTTTTGACATCCAATGTCATGTGATATCATTAGTTTTTTCCCCTATCCAGAACCTGTATATGCAGCCCCTTCTCTTTTGTTTGGTTATTATAGAATGTTTCTACAGAGTTGGATTTTTGTTAGAACTTAGAATCGAGGACCTGATAGTTAAGATGTTTGAGGCTAGAGATGTTTAAGATGGTGTGGCTTGACATGAAATATTTCTGGTTTTACAATGAATCACTTTTTAAGGTTCAATGGTTGCAACTTTTTACTCACTAGCTTTGTTATTAAATGACATCAATTACATTCGGCGTGTATATTCTGTTACATCGCCAACATATTTATATGTTGAAATGTTAATCCCATGCTTTGGTAATATTTCAGCTTGTCTTTCTTTTTTCATAATCCTCGGCTCTGCTACCTTGCAGAGTGGTGGTGGTGGTGGATGTCCCGATTTTGGCCGTGGTGCTGGTGGATTTGGTGGAGCACCTTCAAGTTAACTTCTGTGTTTTTTAATTTATAGTTTTTGATAGGATATTGATGAGGGGCTGAACATTTTGCAGTTACCTAAGAAAGGCCTATTTCTGCTAGCGATTGTTGGTATCAAGGTAAGCTTGATAGTTGCTTATAACTGTTTGTTAATGAGAGTTAAACAAACATTTGATAGGATCCTTGCTGACCTAGTGTGAGGGATGCTGTTCAATTATGCATTGATGCTGTGTTAAAGGTATGCTAATTATAGAACACTCCTCTGCGCTCACCCCTAGGCATACATGAATACTTCAATTCTATTTAATTTCTCAAAACATCTTATATGTCTAGTTGAATTGTCGAAGTTTCTAATAAAATGTTGTTTGGATGAGTTGTTATTAAGAAATGAAGTTGTGTTCGTTTTGTTTTCGTATTAAGAAACGAAGTTGTTTTTGTTTATGAGCTATAAGTTAATGACATCAACCCATGAAGTTGGTAATATCCTAGTCTATGAAGGTTCTCACACCATAAGGAATGGCAAGCCATCATCTTCTTTTTTCTTCTTTTCAAGTGATCATAAATATCAATAAGCTAGATATGTAATATGCTTTTATGTGATAGAATTAATAGCTGTTTGTGTAAGTTTGCTGAGTTTGAAGCTTGATAAGTTTGTAAGCACGATGAGATGATTTGTTTAACTTCTTAAGCGATTTGGTCTTCGTCGAGCATAGCTTGGGTGGAATATATAGCGAAATAATAGCCTTTTTGATCTGTGAACCATGTGTTAGTGTATAATAGAAAACTCTTTTAATTACCACTTTTTTGCTTCAAAGCTGATCAAGACCTAAGTGGAAACATACATATTATTCAGTTTATATTCCTTGTGCTAAAGGTTCTTATCAGTGTCAAATTTTATTTTTTGTTACTAACATACTTTATGAAAATTTTGTAGGCCATCCAGAAATCAAGCAAGATGAGATTTTAAAGGACAATTTAGTGGCTTCTATAGATGTTGCTCAACTTATTTTTGTACATGGAGACAGTTTTTACATTTAGATAGGGTTCACACTCTGTACAAATAATCAAGGTGTACATTTTGCAAATTCCAATACCGATGTTTATTTAATTTATGAGTTTTTTGTTTTCAGTTAATGTTGTGTTCTATATAGTGTTTAAATTTTATTTGTTTTTATAATGAAATTAATTTATTTATAATAAAAGACAGTATAATTGCTAATGAATAACATTTTAATAAGAGAAAAAAATAGTAATAATGACAGGGATTCTATAATCATTTTGGAAGATTAATAATGACAGGAAATCCTCTCATTTATATGTTGTATATATTCATTAATGATCTTTATCTAGAGAGGCTATGATGACAGAGTTCAGGAAATTCCTGTTAAGCTTTTAATGACAGGAATTGCAGTCATTATAGGGCAAGTTTCTTGTAGTGGGGGTATTTACGTCTAAAATTAGACATTTGGGTATACATGTTATATATTATATTTGATGGTTACCAATAATTTTTCATTTAAAAAAAAGGGTAATTGGGCTTTTCTCCCATATTTTTATGTATTAACCAGTTGTCGTTTTCTTCATTCCTCTAATCTTATTTTTTTTCGCGGAAGTAGCTCTGAGTTTATGGCATTCCAAAATCTTTTAAATAATTATTATTTCATAAGTATAATTTTTTACATCATACATCTAAAAAAAATCAATTTCTTAATATACACATACTTATTCACAATAACAAATAACATGGATATGGATGAGTACATATAAATTAACTAAGACAATATATAATTAATCGTTCTCAAGTGTGATATTGTTCTTCCTCTTCTTCGATTTTTTATTTTCTAACATAACAAGAGGTAAGTAAGATGATGTAGTATGTGTATGATGAATGAAAATTAAATGGCTTGGTGATTTTTTGAATAATTTGTGAATAATTGATGCATTGCTCTTCAAAATTCGAACTAATAAAACCCAAGCATGCCAAGTGTCCGTAAAATTACCTCAATAAAAATTTCAAGTGATATGGTGATTTGGTTCAATGAATTGTACTTTTGAGGGTTAGAATTGTTAGTACAATGTTATTGGATATATTATAGTGAACTTACCTTGCAAAAATTATATGCGCATTATTATTTCACTAATCAATATTAAGCTTCTCATTTAGTATATACCATTCAATTTTTCTCAATAATTTTTTTTTAAAAAATGACTGCTTACACATGGATATATGTGTTTAAGTATACTAGAAAAACTTTTGTTTTAATTATAAATATAAGTCTCTAAATGTATAAGGAGTTTATTTTCAAAATAAAAAAATGTATAAGAAGTTTTTTTTTAAATCTATCAGCCGATTAAAGTAGTTGTTATTGAACATATCATGTTCTGATTAGATATGGGTACGAGTGATTGGTATTTCTCTTTGGTAATGGATTTGATAACCCTTTCTTAGTAGTTATATTTTCTTTCACTTTTATGTTTTTGTGTTTTCTTTTTATCGATTATTTATCATAAAGTACGAATCAGTAAGTTTGATAGAATTTTTAATATGTCAACTTTCAAAAGTTATGTTATAGATATGGGTGATGGATATTAACTTGAATACAGGTACGGGTGATGGATATTTTTGTTTGGTAATGTCTTTGATAACTCTTCGATCACCCATTCTCTGTAGTTATATTTTCTTTCATTTTTTATGTTTTGGTGTTTCCTTTGCAGTTTCATATTAATTTATTATCCACCTATAAAGTTTGAATGAGTAAGTTTGATAAAATTTGTAAAATGTTAACTTTCGAAAGCTATGTTGTAGATACGGGTAGGACATTTACTGATATGGGAACGGGTGATGGAAATTTCTATTTGGTAATAACTTTGTTAATCATTTGATCACCCTTTCTCTATAGTTATATTTTCTTTCATTTTTATGTTTTTGTGTTTTCTTTGCAGGTTCATATTCATTAATAAAGTCCGAACCAGTAAGTTTAATAGAATTTGTAAAATGTCAACTTTCAAAAGCCATGTTGTTGGTATGGGTGATTGACATTTTTATTTGGTAATAGCTTTGATAACCCTTCGATTCTGTAGTTATATTTTCTTTCATTTCTATGTTTTTATGTTTCCTTTGCAGGTCAATATTCATTGATTATCCATCGATAAAGTTTGAACAAGAAAGTTTTGTAAAATTTGTAAAATGTCAACTTTCAAAAGCTATGTTTTATATACGAGTGATACATGTGATGGACATTTAGCTGAATACGGATACGGGTGATGGACATTTCTGTTTGGTAATGGCTATGATAACCCTGCGATCACTTTTTCTCTGTAGTAAGTTTTGTTGAAACTGTATTTTTAATCTATTTTATAAATTGTATGTGTATCCTCTTTTTTCATTTATTATTTCTTTATTTTCTTGATAACAGAGAATGATACATATTTCATGTTATGACTCATTTAAAAATACAACATAAAATTGTGTTTGGATTGTAGGATTTTAGGGGTATTTTAGTTAGTTTTTTTTAATAAATAAAGAATAAATTATGTTAAGTGTGTTGTTAGGGGTGCTATTTTTGTATTTTAAATACATATAGAGACAGTTAGTTATTTTGTCTTTTTTTTTTCCAAAATAGTTTCGGTGAAAGTGTTTTAATACTTAGACTTGCTTTAACGCCCTCTAATTTTAGAATTCTATTTAAGTTTCAATGTAGACAATTTACTTTATAGTTTAGTATCCAATGATCATAATTAAGAGTCAAAGAGTCTTTGTACAATGTTGGCCTTTATTTTAAGAAGCCAATTTTCGCTCATGGTCAATTGTACGTCGCAGTTTCAAGAGTTACAGTTAGAAAAGATTTGAACATAACGCTTTGTGATAAAAAAAGATTTGAAAATAATACATGTAAAAATGTATTGTTTAGGGAGGTTTTCAAAATAGTGTGAATTGAGATTTTTTACATAATTAAAAACTCAATTTCAGTAATTTTTTTTATAAAATGATCTTATCCCTTATTTTAATATATCTAAGTGAACTTTTTAAATTATTTTAATTTATTTATATTCGCGCGTAAATGGTGGTACGTGACATATTCAAAAAAAGTATATACATCATGCATGAATATCTATGTAATAGTTGCATGAAAATTTCCAAATGCTTACTTTTATTTTTAAGGAGAAAAAATCAACGTTTCAATATCGCCTTAGATGAAAAACATGGCAGCAAGAGAAAGAGATTTTAGGAACAAATAACAATCTATATTAAATTGCAGGTATATAAATTATAAAATCAAAAAAAATATATTAATCTAGGCGCCGGAACAAAAAATCTTCCTCCGTCCCATTCAAAGAGGGTCTTTTTTCCATTTTGGTAATCCTATCCAAATGACGCCCTTTCCTTTTTTACGGACATGAGACCCACGAACCCCTCTAATATAATTAATATATGGGGTCTACACTCCCACTAATATAACTACCCACTACACATTAAATAATAATACTCCTTAATCTACGTGCAAAAAAGCAAAAGACTCTCTTTTGACTGGACGGAAGGAGTACAAATTTAGGATATTAACCTCAACGAATAAAAAAGAATACTTTATTTCCTCACCTCAATTATCAGAAATGAAGAGAAATATATTAACTTATAAAAAAAATTATTTGATAAATTCCACTCTGAGGTTTAGTATTACAGTTGGTTGCTTTCTGATTTTAGTAATTGATTCATTTACAAATTGGATTTGCAAATTTCGTATGCAAATAAATGCATCGGTATTCAACTTCAGATTGCCGATTTTTTAATCAAAAATAAATTGAAAACAAAATTTTTACATGGTAATTAGAATGTGTAAACAATTTATCTCATAAGCGCTTCGATATTCAAATTCAGTAAGCAAATTGAACACATGCAGTGGGTATGCAAATTGAATCGTGAAATTCGTCCCCGTCTAAGCCTTTCACGCTGCTGCTGCTTTGCCCTCTGTTAAACATGCGTCATAGTCCCCAAATTCTTCAATTAAAAATAATTGCTAATTATCCCTCTTCTCTCTTTCTTGTTCTCATGGTGGTTGTGGAGTTTGTGGGGGTGAAGATATGGGTGCATGTTTCTCGCCATTTTTATTCGAGATTGAAATTTGAACAATCTCAACCTATTTGTTAATGATTGAACTTTTTAGATAGATTGAGTAATCTCCAACCTATTTCCTATTTTTATGGAGAGATTAATGGATAAATTAATTTTTGAATACAACTAAACTTAAAATAGGGCTAAAAGTGGCATTTGATGGGTTAAATTTGAAGTGCATAGTAATATAATTTGGATATTGTATCTAGTAGTAATATATGTACATAAAATGTACCTATAAGTAATGGATCCTTATGTAGCATTTATTTAATTTAATATGAATATTATTTCTTATTAATTGATTAATTAAATTTATTTTTTTAAATAAATTAAATTCATAATATATATTTATATATATATATATATATATATATATATATATATATATATATTAGGTTATTATAATAAACTCATCATAAATGATAAATTGTTGAAATAAGTATTGTATTGAAAAAAAAAATTGTATTGCCATATTAATTTTTTTTTTTTAAAATATTGCCTTGTTAATTAAACTAAAACTAAAACGGTTTGTATTCGGGATATTGTGACTTCAAATTTCATATTTTTTTTAAAATTGTACCCTTAATATAAGAATGTATACCCTTAATTTTCTTAGAAAAAATTTAACTTTTAAATTAAATATTTATATTATTCATATATTTTCAATGAAAAAATTATACCTTTATTAATTGAAGTGCATACGGTTTAAAATAAAATGTTATACCTGTTGTGCACTAGGAACCAGATACTAACTTTAAACTAATAATAATGTCCTAATGTCCTTTAGAAAATTAAATATGTTGGAAGAGGTTGCCTGAATAGTTAGTTAGTGAATTACGCGAATTCATTACTTTATAATCTTAATTACCCGAATAGGTATTAAGTTAATTACCCAAATAAAGTTAGTGTCTGTGATCAATCAACATAATATATTAGTTGTCCTAATTAATGGGCTAAAGAGAATTATTAAATATATTCTAAACCATCGATTCATATAATTTATAAATTTATTAGTTAATTTATAAAATATAAATTTATATATTACAAACACTTGCGTAAACCGTGTTTACAGTGTAAACCTATGATCTCCCTTCCAATTCTATATATACCCTATGTATTGCTAGGGTGTTTAAATTAAGGGGGACCACAAAATTTATAAGGGTTCATAATGTAAACCCGGGTTATAAGAGACTAATTGTTTATAACTCTTTATATATACTCAATACCATATAATGAATGAGTTAGTCTCTTGTAAATCGGGTTTACATCATAAACTTTTGTAAATCATGTGGTGCCCCTTAATTTAAACATCTAGCAATACATAGAGTATATAGGATTGAAAAGGGAACCACATGTTCACATCATAAACCTTTGTAAATCATGTGGTGCAACTTAATTTAACCACAGGTCGAACCCACTTACTGGACAATTTCTGCACTTGGTTCGACTTCTTGTATAGGTCGAACCCCTCGAGTCTTGGTCGAACCACAAACGTCGTGGTCAAATTAACTTTCTCGCGAACTGGTTCGACCATGGTTCGACCTGATAGACAGGTCGAACCCCTCGAGTCGTGGTCGAACCCCTCTCCTGCACTCTTTCAACGCTGGTTCGACCTGCTAGAGAGGTCGAACCCTCCTCCAACAGGTCGAACCCACCTCTCTCCTTGGCGGTTCGCGTGGTCTCGACTTCGTCTCTTCGATTCTTGGCACTTCCACTTCAATTTTGCTATGAAAACCACTTAAATAGCTCCACTAACACCTGATTCATGCTAATTCACAATATATATAGGTTTTCCACCTATTTTCACCTCAAAACTCTCCAAAACTAGCACAAAACATGATGCCAAACTTATGAATTTACACACTCATCAAACCCCCAAACTTACATGTTGCTCGTCCTGAGGCAACCAAATCAAACCACAGGAGTCGTGTATAATTCACCAAGATCAAGTACAACACATATCACACATGCAACTTCATTAAATCAAACAAGTATTAATTGCTTCATATATATTACTCATGCAAAACCAATCCAATCACACACCATTCGGAGTACTAAGTAATCTAGCTCACAAGATAAGTATTTATTCTCTTTCACTCAAGTGCGTGAGGTACTATATAGGCTAATATAAATACTCATATCAATCCATATTCACGCGTAACCATAAGCTTGGCAAAGGTCTCAAAAATCAACTTATAATCAACTCTTCACTAGGATCACAAAGGACTTGTTTTTGGGTTGTAATGTTAGCTCTTTGGAAAAAAGTAGGAAAATTTAGGTAAGTGACTTAAGACACTAGTAGAGAGTTACCTTGGAGGTTCTCGATTTCTTCTTCTTGCTGCAATATCTCCTCCAACTTCTCCTCTTCTTTTCTTGGATTTTCCTTATTTTTTCGTGCATCAACATCATCTCTTTAGATAATTCGGGTACCAGTTTTAGGCACTACCCTTCTTCACTTTATCAATCAGCTGCTCTTAAGCTTAAAACTTCATGTTATAATCAATCGAGGTACCAGTTTCAGGCACTACCCCTAAACAAGATTTAACCATATTCTTTTCATCCAACCATATTCTATCTTCATTTTTCTTCTTGCAACACTTACTCACCTCAACTCTCTCTACCAATGAATAGGTTAATCAAGGATCAAGTAAAGATTTATAAGGTTATTTACTTCGGCTACCAAAGAAAAGGTTTTTAATGGCTCAACGGGGCATCCAAAGAATAAAATCATTAGGAAGGACAAAATTTGGCTAAGTAACTTAATCACAAAATAATGGCCTAAGATCATGTCCTAGCAATTTATCAATCATAAGTCTCACACAAGACTCCAAGCCAAGTTCTAGAATACGTTCATACGAATGATCCTCTCAAGAATAAAACAATCATGATCAAGCATGATTATCAAGGCTCAAATCCTCACATAGGTAAATAGAATCCTAAGTACTCCTCATAGCACATAATTAAGATCAATTCTACAAGAACTCTACATACTTATCAAATTATACATGCTTTTCATCAATAGAAATTAACACATGACATATGAATGCACAAAATCAAAGCCTCATACAAGTATTCAACACTCATGAATCAATCTATCCTAACAATGATATCCAAGAATATACATACCACTCACTCAATAAATACAACCCAACCTGTAAAGAGAAAAAAAAGAATGGAGGTGAGATGAATCGGAGAAAATTAAAAGAAAACCTGAAAATCTACTCCTCCGGAGCATCATCATCCTCATCATCATCCTCGTCATCCAATCTCTGCTCCACAGCTCGAGACAGACTGCTGATGTTCCTATCAATCAGATCCACCCGACTACTCACCCTACCAACCCGCTCATTCAAGGCAGTGAACCTCTCATTCAATATGGCGTAGTTGGTGTTAGCGAGTGCGAGCTGCCTGTTCGTCTCCTGCTGTGCAGCTACGATCGCTACCAGCTGCTCATGAATCAAGCGAAGCTGCTCCCGGGTATCATCCCGAACAGCCCGATGCTGCTGCGGTACTGGCGCATGCTGAGGCGCGTCGTGCTGCTCCTCTTTTGGAATCTCTATCTCTGGCTGCTCATCTACCCAATGCTCGACCTCGGGCTGCTGTGGCCAATGTCTGGTGCGGTGGCGGATGGTACTCTCCCTGTTCCACAATTTGCTGTAGCTCCGCCAACCTACCTTCCACACACAACCTAGCCACGGCTCTTCAATACCCATTGGTCTTCACAGTCACGGACAGAGCAGTATGTCCTAGGGAGTTCATCAACAAGTTCCTCGCCTCCCGAACAGTGATCATGTTGTTCACGTCAAAGGGAAACATAAAGTCGAATGGCTTTAGTCCTCTCGTGTAGAACCAATTTGATGAGCGTTTTCTCAACACACAATTAATCCCCAAGTATGAAGGATATCAATTGTAGTTTCGAAGATGACCAAGTTAAATATCGAATCCATGGGACGGATAAATATCAATTTAATTACGTTCTAGTAGATTATGACTATTTTAGAAATAAACAGTTGGTTTATAAACAAGTAACAATTTAAATAGCTAATAAATAACAAGAGCAAGTAAATAATAGTTGTGATCGAATAAGATAATAGGTAGTTCGTCAGGCCATCCAATTTCCTTCGTTAATTCGTACTTTAGTGTGTCGATGTGCGACTCTGCCTTGTGGTTTATGGACGCATCGCTAGACCATGCGAATCTATTCTATAGACACAAATAGATAAGCTTTTGACACGTGTGAGTATCCTCAGAGCAAGACGTATACTTTACCTCCCTTTCTAGGTACTATCATAATCAATTATTTCCTGTGCACTTAGTACTCTAACCCGATTTGATCTCCCTTTTTAGATACTATAAAGTTATACTCTTTATCCTACTTGTTAACCCGAATTCAATTCAATTAACAACATTCATATAAGACAGTTCTAATAAGACTTCAGAATCCCTTCACTTAGAATTATAACAATAAACACTGCTCATTAGTGAACGCACTCAACCAATAATCATGTTATGCATTCAGACTCTACACAACGATTATTGATGCACAAAACAACTATGAGTATGGATTAAAAACGTGCAATCTTATATAAACTAAACCACAAGTAGTGTTGTACGGAGTATACACACGAAATACGAATTAACTCATGAAACCTTTATAACCCTAGAACTACCGAAGTGGCTCTAGCCCATGATTGATCTAAGAACAATTATGGTTAGATGGACCAATCTTACTTGAGTCTCCAGCTACACCTCTGTCACCACCCTCCGGATGGACTCCTCTTATGATTCACGATCTTAAGCTCTTCGTGCTTGGACGTTCTTCGATATCTCTCTTTTTTCTAGACTGCATGAGCCTCCTTTTATACTTGTAATCACGTCTCTAGGGCTTGGAATGGGCTTTTCAAGTGATCTCACGCGTTTTGGCCTCGAAAATCCGGATAAGATAAGTTTTCGCGTTTTGGTTCGACCTCGTCAACAGGTCGAACCACTGGCCAACAGGTCGAACCCCAGGTCGAACCCTGCTACTGGACACATTCTGCGCTTGGTTCGACCTCTTGCACAGGTCGAACCACTTCCTCATAGGTCGAACCTCAGGACGAACCACGCCACTGGACAATTTCTGCTACTGGTTCGACCAACTGTCAGGTCGAACCCCCAACGTCGTGGTCGAACCCATCTTCTCGCGAACTGGTTCGACCTGATGAACAGGTCGAACCCCTTGAGTCGTGGTCGAACCCTCCTTCTGCTGTTTCACAATGCTGGTTCGACCTGTAGGAGAGGTCGAACCCTACTCCATCAGGTCGAACCCTACTCTTTCCTTGGCGGTTCGCGTGGTCTCGACTTCGTCTCTTCGATTCTTGGCACTTTCACTCTGTTTTTGCTATGAAAACCACTTAAATAGCTCCACTAACACCTGATTTATGCTAATTCACAATATATATAGGTTTTCCACCTATTTCCACCTCAAAACGGTCCAAAACTAGCACAAAACCCGATGCCAAACTTGTGAATTTACACACTCATCACAATCACCATCTCTAAAGTGTGCAAATCCTCCCTTTACACATGTGAGCATCACCAAGTCGGGCTCTCCTCTAACAGGTGTAATGCCGGTGAAGCCATGTTGTAGTGCTCAGCTACAATCGTCAGCAACCCTCCAATGTTCACCTTCTGAAATCCAATGGTCCTGAATCGATGCAGCTGCACGATGAAATATGCTCCCACATTGAACTTCACCCCATTCATCATACACCATAGAGCGTAAAGCTCTCCTCTAGACACACAGCCACCATTCGAACGAGCAAACAGTGTGTTTCCGAGTACTCGATCCATATATTTCAACACTGGATTCTTGATCGAGGTCGCACGAGCCTGCCTAATCTTATAGTCTCTGATCTCCCCGGTTATCTCTCTCCAAAACCTATTAGCGTTAAAGTGTCCATTCTCCACTCGAGAAATCTCTAGAGGCGTCTGAAAAAGCTGATTAAAATCCTCAGCCGTCCATCTCCTTCGGACTCCTCCTAACTGAAATGAGCACTGATACGGGTAGCCAAGTGGGTCCTTATCAATCTCAAATGAGCAAACTACCTCCGCTGTAACATGGAAGTAAGTCGGCTTCTTCAACTCCATAAATCTGCGGATCCTATTCGTCATGTCATCCCGAATGCTCATGAGTCTCATGGCCTCATCGTCTTGGTATCTTGTCCTAGCTATCTTTTCTGAGACCTCTGCCCACTTCTCTTTGATCTCATCCCAATCAGGCATTTGAATCTTGAAGTTTTCGGGAAGGCGTTCTTATAATCTCAGCGTCTTCGTCACCTTATCTACGTTCGAAGGCCTATCTTGCCTTTTTTTCGATCTTACTTCGGCTTCCTTCCCCTTCCCCTTGCCTTGCCCGGATCCTTGTCCGGATCCTTGTCCTGTACCTGAAAACAACTACTCAGTACAACCAACAAGACAAGAAAGCAAGTAATCGACTAGCATATCCTATACTCTACTCAAGACTTCAAGCATCCATGCTTCATCAACAACATATCACCTCAACAACCATCATCAAACACCACTTGCTTGTTCAACATGCTCAAAACTACTTCAATCACATCTTCCTCGACATTCAAACACAACCATACAAGCATGCCTTCAACTTATCAAAGCAATTCACTTGAGTTTCAACAAGTCAAAACATGAACTCCTCAACTTTTGAACGATTCAATCCTAACCAACATGCTTATACTCTTAAACGCACAATATCTTTGATCAATTCACACAAACACTCAAGTTCAATCAATAATCAAGCATTCTCAAACCAATGAACAAGAATTCATATGAATCAAATCAAAGTTTCAACATTCACCATGAAATTCAACCAACATCAACATCAATCCTCTTACCCACAACGAATTGCATACACTAAGCTTCAATCCTAGAGTAATTGAGTTGAGAAAACATACCTTTAGCTTTTCCCATGGCAAAAGAACAATCAAACACTCAAAACCACCAAGAATTCGCGACTGAGCCCTAGCTTGCAGCGAAATTCGCCCAAATTCGCATCCAAGTCGTGAATTAAAGGTGTGGTGATGTGTAATCGGTGCGAAATCAAGTGTAATTGAAGAATTGGTGCAAGAGTGTAGTGATTTCATGAAGGTTCGAGGAAGGGTGAAGTGAAAAAGTGATCGAACCCTTTCAAAAATCGAACTTAAAATGCATACCTGGCTTGGTTCGACCTTGGGTTCGAGTTGTTGAACAGGTCAAACCACGACTGACGAGGTCGAACCACCCTTCTGGATGAATTTTTCTTCAAGTTCGACCTGGGTTCGACCTTCTGGAATAGGTCGAACCAAAACGCATCAGGTCGAACCACCCTTCTGTATGTTTCAGATCACTGGTTCGACCTAGGTTCGACCTGTTAAACAGGTTGAACCAAGAACGTCGTGGTCGAACCACCTCACTAGACGATTTATCACCATGGTTCGACCTCCTCTGTTGGGTTCGACCTCCTCTGTTGGGTTCGACCTCCTGGCACTGGTCGAACCTACCCCCTGGAAGCTCCAAAACGCGTGTTCCTCATTCCCTACATACTTCAAACTTCAAAACAAATCATTAAGTACCAACTAGAGCACAACTTCATCAAGAATTGGTTCTTCAAAAACTTATCAATCATGAGTAACTCCGCAATCACTCACAATACGAAACCACAAAACACAACGGAACATTAGGCAAGTTACAAAAAATCGGCACATACAAACCGATTAAAGTTTTAAATATGCCGCAAAAAATTAACTCCCCTAAAAACATCATAAAGAAAAGATTATACTATCGGTGCTTATCAAGGTAAGTACATCACACTACCCTAACTTAGTAGAAACTATAGTCGAAACTAAGTTTGCAAAGAGATGTAATTGCCGATAAGTAAGCACTTCAAATATAAAAATTTCTTACTCACACGAAAGAAATAAACCATTAAAACAGGAGGGAAAGCCCCCAACAGGCGCTCATGTTTAACGTCGGAGAGTCATGACGGAATACCACTTAGAAGACTACTTGATCAGAGGATGATCATGTCGCATCCTCACCTTCTAATACTTTCTCCCCCTCTTCTTATCCACACTTACCACCTTACCATTCTTATACACCATACGATCAGTAGAATCTCCTTTCTCAAACTTTCTCTTCTCATTCCTATCAATCTTCCACTCAATTTTGGAATAACTCCTATCTCTATCAAGATCAAAGTTAGGATAAGAACGAGAGCAAGGATTTTCAAATTTGTTGGTATCCGGTGGTAAGTTAGGAGGCTTCAAGTAGGCATCATCTTCTCTTCCTTTGTCTACAGTTAGCACGGCACCTTTCTCGCTCACAAAAATATGATCATTAGAATTACCTTCATCCCATGGCCGTGTAGACTCCTCCGGGTCAATCTTCCTCTTGAATTCCGAATCACCTGATGGATCTTTTTCATTGTCACCAAGATAAGCATACGTCAAGTGTTCCGATAACGGTTTCAGCTCCTCTTTCTTTTCTTCCATCGGAGTGCTCTCTCTCTCCAACGGCAAGTACTTCCTAGACCCTTTCGCTTCTTCAGCCTTAGCTTTCTCCAATGCATACCTAGCATCACCCAATGCAAGTAAGTTCTCAAGATATTCAATACATACCTCGTTGGAGAGTCCATCAAGCTCCGTAGTGGGATAAGTAAGAAACTCCATCAAACATGTCTCAAGAGGATCCTTTGACAGGATCAGAGACATATCCTCCTTCACAATCTCCTCTACCACGTCAATACTATAACACTGAGACTCCATGGGCATCTTCATTGCTTTGTCCAAGTTGAAAAGAACTTCTTCTTTGTCCATCCGCAATCTAAGCTCTCCTTTTTAGACATCAATCATAGCTCTAGCAGTAGCAAGGAAAGGTCTCCCCAAGATTAAAGGGATATTATCCTTGTCATCATCCATCTCTAGCACCAGAAAGTCCACAGGAAAGACTAGCTTCTCTATTTTGACGAGAACGTCTTCAATTATATCTTTTGGAAACGTCATCGACCTGTCCGCCAATTGGAGAACCACTGTTGTAGGGGTCAAATCCCCCAAACCAAGCCTCTGAAAGATGGACAACGGCATCAAATTGATGCTTGCCCCTAGATCGCACAAAACTCGCCGTGCCAGTCCCTTTCCGATCTCACATAGAATAGTGAAGCTCCCCGGATCCTTCATCTTTTGCGTCAGCTTCCTTTGAATGATTGAGTTGCAATTCTCAGGTAAATTCACCGTTTCAATTCCGGTTAAGCTCCGCTTCTTCAATAATATGTCTTTAAGAATTTGGGCATAGTACGACATCTCCATGATTGCCTCTGAGAAAGGAATGCTCAAGCTTATCTTGTTTATTATCTCTGAAAACTTCTTGAACTTCTCTTCTAATCCCTTCTTCACAAGCTTGTAAGGAAACGATGGAGTTATCTTTGTTTTGGGAATCCCCCATTCATCACGATCAACCTTCTCCGCTTTCTCCTTTTCGGCTCTCAATCGCTTGGCTCTCTCCCACTTTTTCTCAGCTATTATCTCTGTACTTTGCTCATTCCGAACCACTGGAGTAGCATCAACATCATCGAGAGTGTTCGGAGTAGCAACAGGCCACTTCTGGATGGGTTCGACCAGGGTTCGACCTGTGAAATAGGTCGAACCAGACACGTAATGGTTGAACCGCTCTTCTGGACAACTGCTCTCTTTTTGAATTTGAGGTTAGACCTGGGTTCGACCTGTTGAGTAGGTCGAACCATGGCCACCTAGGTCGAACCGACCTACTATACTCCTTCCGCCCTCCGGTTCAACCAAGGTTCGACCTGTTTGATAGGTCGAACCATGTCCGTCGTGGTCGAACCGTTGCTGTAACAAAACAGAGTGCTCCAAGTTGTACGGATCGACCATGGTTCGACCTGTATGCCTGGTCGAACCATTTGCATTTTGGTCGAACCGATGCTATGATTCTTCCTGATCGTGTTCAGTGCGTTGGTTCAACTTCTCCTGTATGGTTCGACCTTCAATGTTGGTCAAACCATAGTCGAATCTTGCCCTAGACACGTCCAAATTTGATTCCAGCCTCATAGGTCCTTCGTACTATGTTCCCGACCTCAATATGATGGCGTTGCAGGACCTTGGATTCTCAATACTTTGAGACGGGAACTTCCTCTTTTCAAGAGTTTGAGTAAGCTTGTTAACACTTCTTGCCATCTCCCCCATCAGCAATGTAAGGTCCTTCACCTGTTTAGATATAACTTAATGGTTTGCATCGATTTTCTTTTCAAGTTTGGCCTCAAGGCGGTTCACTCTTTTATCATTCTTGGCCATATACCTGTTCACAGTATCCTCAAAACCCGGTTTTTCTTCTTCCACCTTAGCACTCGGATCAACACCCATCGGAGGTTGAATCGCATTATTCGGATTGCTCCATGAGAACTCTGGTCTCCTAGGCTGTTGATAACCACCCGGGGGACCACGATTATTAAAGTTTTCTCGATAGTTCTCTTGGTAGTTCCGGTTTTCTTGATCTGGATACCTAGTCCCTTGAATACTTTTGACCCATGGCATAGTGTGCCTCTTCGAATTCCTCTTGGATTGGTCCATCATTCTTCAACTCCTGCTGCTTGATCGGTACGCGCTGAGATAATTCGCTGATTTGCTTCTGTTGGGATTCAAGTAGCTTGTTGATATTGGACAAGCTAGAGACGATCTCATCTTCTCTACTTGTTTTCACCATTGCTTGTTCAACCTGAGCTACCTTCCCAAGGACATAAGTACCTCTAACTCTATCAGTTGGCCAATCCCTCGAATTCATCGAAATATCTTCAAACAACTTTTCGGCATCTACGGATGACTTTGTAAGCAATGCTCCATTAGAAGAAGCATCCAATAACACTCGTGAATCACAGTCCAATCCATTGTAGAATATACTGATATATTGAGCTTTAGATAGCCCATATTGAGGACACTTCCTAAGCATGTCCTTGAATCTATCCCATGCTTCATGAAATTTCTTACCTCCACCCATAGCAAATTGGTTAATGTCTTGCTTCATCTTAAACACCTTTGAAGGTGGCATGTACCTCTCCAAGAACTTTAACTTCAGTTGCTCCCAAGTGGTGCACTCAGCTGCGTCGATAGTGTCGTACCAATCTCTCGCCTTTTCAGTAAGCGAGAATTTGAACAAGAGGATCTTCCTAACATCTTCATGTTCTCCTACGTCTTTTTAAGTACTTGCATAGCCTAAGAACTTGTTCAGATGCTGCTGCGGATCCTCGAAAGACCCTCCTGAAAAGGAGTTCCTTTCTATCATGCTAATAAGAGCGGGATGAAGATCGAAAGCTGAATTAATTCCCCTTGCTCCTAGAAGCCCAAAATTTCCAGCCCCATTATTTCTGAAAACCTCTCGGATGGCTAGATTATTCGGATTCGCTGCCATGTTGACTGTCCCTACTCCTGAATTAACTTCAGTTGTAGCTTCAATCGTCTGCGAATTCTGCTCGTCAACTTCAACTCTAAAATTCAGAGCTTCAGTTGGATCAATAGTCTTTGCCTTGCTCTTCTTCTTCTTTTTCTTTCTTGACGATGCTCCGATTTCAGGATTATAGGATTCAAGTTCACCTTTCTTTGATCTCGTGAGCATACACCTAAAAAGAACTAGAATTAAAATAACAAAACAAGATAAATAGCCCTAATAAACTAGAAATAACAAAAAGATATTTTAAGCCGTCCCCGGCAATGGCGCCAAAAACTTGTTGGGTGTTTTCTCAACATACAATTTTAATCCCCAAGTATGAAGGATATCAATTGTAGTTTCGAAGGTGACCAAGATAAATATCGAATCCACGAGACGGATAAATATTACTTTAGTTATTTTCTAGCAATTATGACTATGTTGAGAATTGTAATTGTTGGTTTGTAAACTAAGTAACAATTAAAATAGCAAATAAATAACAAGAATAAGAGAAGAGTTGTTGTGATCAAATAAGATGTTAGGTAGTTTGTCAGGCCATCCAGTTTCATTCGTTAATTCATAATTTCGTGTGTCGATGTCCGACTCTGCCTTGTGCAATATGGACGCATCGCTAGACCATGCAAATCTATTCTATAGACACAAATAGATAAGCTTTTGACACGTGTGAGTATCCTCAGAGCAAGACGTATACTTTACCTCCCTTTCTAGGTACTATCATAATCAATTATTTCCCGTGCACTTAGTACTCTAACCCGATTTGATCTCCCTTTTTAGGTACTATAAAGTTATACTCTTAATCCTACTTGTTAACCCGAATTCAATTCAATTAACAAACATTCATATAAGACGGTTTTAATAAAAAAACCTCAGAATCCCTTCACTTAGAATTATAACAATAAACCCTGCTCATTAGTGAACGCACTCAATCAATAACCATGTTATGCATTCAGACTCTACACAATGATTATTGATGCACAAAACAACTATGAGTATGGATTAAAAACGCACAATCTTATATAAAATAAACCACAAGTAGTATTGTACGGAGTATACACACGAAATACAAATCATCTCATGAAACCTTCATAACCCTAGAACTACCGAAGTGGCTCTAGCCCATGATTGATCTAGGAACAATCATGGTTAGATGGACCAATCTTACTTGAATCTCCAGCGGACTCTAAAAGCTCTTTTGTATTGTGTTGTTGTATATTGTGATTTTGTGTGATTGGTGATGTCTTCCTTGACTGCATGAGCCTCCTTTTATACTTGTAATCACGTCTCTAGGGCTTGAAATGGGCTTTTCAAGTAATCCCACGCGTTTTGGCCTCGAAAATCTGGATAAAGTAAGTTTTCGCACGACGGTTCGACCTCAGCAAACAGGTCGAACCACTGGCCGCAGGTCGAACCACAGGTCGAACCCACTTACTGGACAATTTTTGCACTTGGTTCGACTTCTTGTACAGGTCGAACCCCTCGAGTCTTGGTCGAACCACAAACGTCGTGGTCGAATCAACTTTCTCGCGAACTGGTTCGACCAGGGTTCGACCTGATAGACAGGTCGAACCCCTCGAGTCGTGGTCGAACCCCTCTCCTGCACTCTTTCAACGCTGGTTCGACCTGCTAGAGAGGTCGAATCCTCCTCCAACAGGTCGAACTCACCTCTCTCCTTGGCGGTTCGCGTGGTCTCAACTTCGTCTCTTCGATTCTTGGCACTTCCACTCCGATTTTGCTATGAAAACCACTTAAATAGCTCTACTAACACCTGATTCATGCTAATTCACAATATATATAGGTTTTCCACCTATTTTCACCTCAAAACTCTCCAAAACTAGCACAAAACATGATGACAAACTTGTGAATTTACACACTCATCAACCATTTAATTAAATTATTTTATAAATATTTTGTAGAATGAATAAAAAGTGATAACATATTTAATAAAGTGATACCTGATCAAAATAAAGAAATAATAGAATAATCGAACTATCTAATTTTTATAATGAAAAATTATACTCAATTAATGAAAAGTGATAACGCTATCACATAAATAATTTATAGTCTAAATAAAAATTAATAACATTTTATAGCGAAAAGGATCACGTTTTATAGCGAATGTGATAACTATTTTAAAAAGTGTAAAATGGTCTCACATAAAACGATCTCACGCAAGACTTGCCCTAATAATAATAGGCAGAGACTTGTGTGAGACCGACTCACGTAAATACTTAGTGAGATGGATGGAAAGTGATAACTTTTATAATAAAAAGTGATACTCATTTAATAAAAAGTGATAATGCAATTTCATGAACAATTTATAGTATAAATGTAAAGTTTTAGCATTTTATAGCGAAAGTAATAACGTTTAATAGCAAAATTAATAACTATTCTAAAAAGTATAAAATGGTCTCACATGAAACGGTCTCACGCAAGACTTACCCATAATAATAAGAGTGTAAGTTGGGTGAAACATGTGGTTCCCACTTCCCTAATTAATTTTTCCTCTTTCATTAATGTTATTTTTTATTTTTTTTTAATTTATTATACTTAAAAGATCATTATACCCTAAACCCTAAATAAAATATACCATAAATAACAAAAATAAAATAAAAATTATACCCTAAATTCTATGGGTAAATTATACTCTAAACCCTAAACCATAGGATAAATTATATCCTAAATCATAAAGGTGAAATTACAATTATACCTTAAACTCTAGGTGTGAAATATACCCTAAACCACAAAGGTGAAATTAAAATTATACCCTAAATCATAAGGGTGAAATATACCTTAAACCAGAAGGGTGAAAATAAAATTATACCTTAAATCTTAAATTCAAGGGGAGAAATATATTCTAAACCACTAGAGTTAAATTACAATTATAGCATTAGAATTAATATTAAATACTAGGTGAAATACACAAACATTTGTGTAAATCGAGTTTACATACGTATATATATAAATTTTGTTACTCTTTAGTACATGAAAAATTACTCTTTACACACATAAATTGTTAGTTTTCAAAATTAAAAAAATTACTCTTCAAATTCTTGTAAACTCTGTTTCTTATTATTCTTTAGTACATTAAAAATTACTCTTTAGAGATATGAATTATTACTCTTCAAAAAGTAATTTTTTATATACTAAAGAGTATTTTTAAAAAATAAAGTTTACATGTAAACCCAGTTTACATGAGACCCACTCGGTGAAATATACCCTAATCACAATGAAATTATAATTATATCTCTAAAATTAAATTTAAAAAAAAAAAGAAAAAAGAAGGAAAGTTAAAATAAGAAAACGTCAATAGCAGTGTAATTGGACGGTAAGGGCAAAGACTTGTGTGAGACCGTCTCACGTAAGGGCTTACGTGAGACGGGCAAAAATTGATAACTTCCCTAACGAAAAGTGATAATGAATTAATGAAAAGTGATAATGCTATTTCATGAACAAAGTATAGTATAAATGAAAAGTGATAAACTTTTATAATGAAAGTGATAACATTTTGTAGCGAAAGTGATAACTATTTTTAAAAATTTAAAATGATTTCACGTGAGACGGTCTTATGCAAGCCCATATACATGACATTCTAGATATAATAGCCTTGTGGTGTGGAGAAGGATTTGAACTTCTTACTTCCTTCTTCCATCATAATCTGGTAGAACCCAGATTTGCAATCGAACTTTGAGAATACCTTGGCATTCTTGAAATAGTTGACCAAGTGTTCTCTATTTGGTACGTAGTATTCATCGAACTCCAAGATGCTGTTGATCCCTTGGTAGTTGATCACAAGTCTCGGCTTTCCCTGCTTGACTTCTCCATGATTTCGAACCAGAAATCCTGGACTGCTGTATGGAGATACTCCTGGTAATATCAACTTAAGGTCCAGATGTTCCTTAAGTATTAGCTGCATATCCTCTCGATCCTCTTGGTTCATCAGGATAGACTTGTATTTCACGAACTCATGTTCCTTTTCTTCTTTAACTTTGAGTGAAGCTTTGAGCTCGTTTTTATCCCACTAAGCTAGAGGATCCTCATTGAAGTTCCTCTGTGTCTTTTTCTTGACATCCTCCAAAGATGTTTGTTCTTCGATTGTGACGTCTCTCTATAGGCTTTCTCCCAAGCTCGCTTTGAGAAGGTGGATTGTGTTTTCCTTTAGTTTCTCCATCTTCCATCCTCCTCTTGTCTCGGTTCTCAGCTGAAGGACTGCTTCACCATATCTCCTTCGATCATTCATCGTTAGATGGCTAAGTTTTCCTTCATCACCACGCTTGCTGCGAAATCTGATTGGTATTTTCTGTGAAATGCATTACGCAGTCTTAGTGCGATGATCTTATGTTCATAAAGGGTTGTGAAAATAAGCCTCCTTGTTGTATTTTCTTGGTTAAAACGCTTGAATGTCTGTAGGAAATTATTTCCTAATAGAATATCTGCTCCAGTATCGTGAAAATATATCGATGGAGTTTTCACCTTGTACCATGGAGTACGATCCGCTCCTCCGATCATGATTTTCGCTTGCTTGATTCCTCTGTTCAGGATTAGCACCCTCTGCGAGAAATCTTTTCCTAGTACTGTTGACAATTCTTCGCCTGAACCTTTAGGAAAGACTCTTTCTTTTGTTGTGAAGATGCCGGCTCCTGCATCGATGTATGTCACAAAATACTCTGCACGATGCTCCTTATATATCATCCCTACGGTGATATATATTGAGAATGAACTTGTGGTCATGGGTAGATCAGAGCTCATAAGTCCAAGCCTTTACTAGTAAATCTTATATCTTTTCCCTTTGACCGTAAATTCCATTCCATCTTGTAATCGTTCCCAAGGTTTGTGATCCTCGAGAAACTCCAATCCCAGCACTAGTTGTTCTGGGAATCTTCCTGCCATTCCTTCTATTACCAGCTTAAGTTCTCCGAGTTTGAGCTGTCCTTGATATCTCCCAATTGTTGGTTGTTGGAGATAATATAAGACATCACAAGGAATAGAGTTTTCCTTTTTAGTAATGTCGAATATTACTTCGACTCCTCTCTATTCTTCTGGGCATTTTAGTTCACCTTTAGTTGTGAACTTTTTCGGCTCCTGGATCACCTCCACGATCGGCTTTTTTTTCCATTTTTCACTAATCATTCTATCTTCTTGGAAAGAAATCCTCATCTGGTCGAATCTGAGGCTATCTTGCCTGCTCTAGACTTGCTTATCTCTGATTCGCAAATTCATATCGTGGATTGGCGGTAACTCCATTATTTCTGGCCTAGTTGCACATGCAACCCTCTCAAATACTTCTGGTATCTCAATATACTCCTTCATTTGGAATAGATCCGAATGATGGATGTTGGATAGAGCATACGAGATACTGTATGTGATCGATTAAGGCCTATTTCCTTCTTTCATCAAGTCTTTGTTTTTGAAATCTTGATGAAGGGTGAGTGCCCTTATGAAGTCTTTATCTGCCAGATTATAGGCAATCCTTGGGTATAAGTAGGATGCCACCTTGCCTGCGTACAAGTTCCCTGAGATTGCTCCCAAGCATGTTTCTCTCGTATACTTGATCTTCTTATCAAAGATTGCAATATCGATTGGTGTATCGATACCTTCTTTGAAAGATGCTTTGATGAGGATCTGTATTTCTCCGATGTGGATCCAAGACATGGTCTTAACCATTTCTTCCTTGAGTTTACTGAGCTCCTTCTTGATTTCATCAACAGGGACTAGTTTCATTTCCATCACATTACTCGTGAGCTCCATTGGGTTGGCAATTTCCCCTTTGGTCACCTTATATATGATGTTATGCTTTCTCTTTTTGAAGCTGAGGAACCACTCTAATCGTTCTACGATAAATCCGTCATATAGATTGAGTCTTGGATCCTCCTTCATGATTCTCATAAGGGTCCTATGAGAAATAGATGTCTGGGAAAAGAATCCCAAAATGTCCTCTTGCATTTCCTATCTGAAGTTTTCTTCTTCATTCTGATTCATCTTCAGAAGATTCGTCTAGACTGAGGTATTCTTCTTCGTAGATGCTCTTGTCTGAAGGTATATCTTTAAACTGATATACCTGTACCAGGTCTTGGAAGTAAATAGCTTCCTCTATTTTTGGAGTGATTTCGAACTGTCGTACTCACTGCTTCTGGTTCTCTAGGCAGTCTGGTGAGATATGCCCTCTGGCTCCACATGTATAGCAGTTACAATCCTTAAATATTTTATTAGCTCGTGTAGCTGCTCTTCGGAACGTCTTTCTTGTGGGAGTTCTTCCCGTACTCCTCTGGTTTGATCCTAAGGATTAGGCTTGAATTTTTGAACTCCATCTGGATGGTCTAGATATTTGCCCTGATTTATAGCTTTGGGCCTTTTGTTTGGACCAAAAGGATCTTGGTCTTCTGGACCTCCATCCTTTGCTCCTTTGTGTGTAAGGATGATTTTTCTTCATCCTTTTCTTCTTCCTAGGATTCCTTCCAATGATAGTTGGAAGATCGTTATTTTCACAACATAAGGGTACTGTCTTGTTGATTCCCCTTAATCTCTTGTAGTTCTTGTGCAGTGATGCTTGATGACACCACTCCGCAATATTGGCTTTGAGGAAAGACATCCTTCTTGCCATTGAATCCAGCTCGCATGGTTCATACTCTTTGATCATCATTTTCCTCCATGGACTTGGAATCTTGGCAAAGAATAGGTGGAATACTTCCTCCTCCTTGATCTTCGATTTCCATCTATACTCTGTGAAGAGTTTGATGTATTCGTCTACATGACAGATGTCAAGTAGTTCCAGGCTGTATAGGGCATTTGGCATTTCTATACTTCTTCTACTTTTTTTCTTCCATTCCTTCGAAGTAACCTACTCCAATGAAATGGATCTTGAAGATTTTAGCCATGTGATCGACAATATTGCCTAGATCTTCGCCTTCCATGGCCTCCTTCTTGACTTCGTCTGAGAGTACCTCCCAGGCGCATTTACTGATCCTTCCAAGCTCATAGTTAGGAATCTTATGAACCCTTCTTTGTCTAGCTCCAGTGCGCCCCCTGCAATCTTCATTGCATTTGTCCACTCATCGATCAAGGTCTCTCTATTCTTGAAATCTAGAGTGACGAGGTTTAAGATTAACCCGTATGGATTTATCGGTTCAAGGTGAGACCGACCATATGGGGTGTTGTATAGATTAGATCCTCGAACTCTGCTTACTCCTGTTGACATTCCTATCACTTTCATCTTGAAATTTCCTTAATTTTGGAATGTCTCTTCTTGTCTTACTTCATGGATTCCATGTGATCCGAAAGTTTCTTCATTTTGGCTCGAATTATGTTGTGGAGCCTGCGATTGTTGTTGTGAGCTTGATGTTTCTCCAACATTCATCTTCGGATCTACAATTAATAGTCCTTGGAAGGACTCATATAGATCTTGTAGATCTTCAAGATTTGCTCTTTCCATCCGGAGATGTGGATTCTCCTTGAAGGATAGCGATCATCTTTTCACTCTCTGACTTGGGCCTTGTGACCTCCGCCGTCTTTCCCTTTTGGTGTAAAAGGAGTTCCATTCCGAAGGTTGGTGGCAACCTTCCTCCTGGCCTTCCTCCCTTCACCTTGGTTTCCAGGAACTCTACTTGCTTTATCAACTTCTTGATGAGGTCAAGTTGTTTATTCTGCAACGTCTCCACCTTATCCATCTTGAGGCTGATCTCAAATATTGTCTTGGACATGTTTTGGCAATATTCTCCAAAGAACTTCACCGTCTTCTGTAATTCTCTAAGATCTTGGTTTATTTAGAGTTATCTGCCTCGATCTCCTTCCACTCTGTCATTCTGTCCAATGTGAAAAGTGATAAGGCTTGCAGATCTCTCTTGGATCCTGATTTGGTCATCTCCTACATTGTTCGTGTCTTGGGACACGTCCATGGATCTCGGTGAAACTTCGAAGTTTCACTATGTTTCTTGATACTTCTTTGGAGTATCTTATCTCCATCTGGCGACCTTCCTCCAGATGCTCTTCTTTAGTGTGGTTAGCACGGGCCTCCGCCAGTTTCCACCTTTGATCGAGACTATCCTAAAATCGATCGGCGTCCTCGCATTCCTTTTCCGCATATTGTCTATACAGAATATTATAATATTGCTATATAGAGCTACTTGTTTCATCATATCCAACAGGCCAGAAGTCCCTGTTGCTCCAGCTTTGAATAGGGCTAATAGTCCTGTCACTCTCGGATGTCGAACTTTCGTTCAAATCCATATATCTTTGAAACTCTCCTCTCGTTAAGTGATATAAGTTTATAATAAAATTTTCCATTCATAAATAAATAAACTTAGGACTCTGATACTATTTTGAAGCGTGTTGATATTGATGAAATTTGAGTAGAAAATAAAATAAATATATATAGGTTAGGAAATAAAAAATTCAGCTCGTGTTGTAAAAGGTGTGTTGTTAAAGCTTAGTTTGGAAATAGTCCAAACTTTTGAAGAAAATAATCAAAATGCCCATTTGTTTGTTTTATGAAAGATAAATGGTGTATTTGATCCTA
Source organism: Pogostemon cablin (assembly GCA_023678885.1). Taxonomy (NCBI): domain Eukaryota; kingdom Viridiplantae; phylum Streptophyta; class Magnoliopsida; order Lamiales; family Lamiaceae; genus Pogostemon; species Pogostemon cablin. The sequence continues at coordinate 19,877,506 of CM042979.1, read as the reverse complement.
TTATAAAAGATGGAGGGCATGAATGACCAAAATAATAGTTGGGGGGCTTGGATGATCCTAGGGCATTAGTTTGGGGTCATCAACCCTTTGCCCACTGTGATGTTAGTATTTGTGGAAACTTGGATAAATTGGCGGGCTAATTGCAAATGGTTTTGAGGGAAAAATAATGACAATTAAATTTGAATATTTGATATTTAAAAAGTTCATCGTGCTTGAATTGCCTACTTTTTAAAGGGGTGCCACTTTTGCAAAATCCAAAATGTTTGGATTAATCAACAAGTAAAGGTTAATAGTACGTACCCCACTAATGCAATTAAAATATGAGATTCACACCTATTAATACACTTAATCACTACATTAAATAATAATACTTTTTAATTTACATAAAAAACCAATAAGTCTTTTTGAACCGGAGATAGTATTTGCATTGTAATTATGTCATTTTCTTTTATAATGCAGGGAGTGCCAGATTTGGAAAATTGGATCAAGTATATGACATAGGTTATGGATTAGGAAAAGGTTCTCCCCCAACTTCTCTATTGGTGAAAAAAGAATTACAGTCAAAGATGGGTAGCTCAAGTGGTTAGAGCCCCACTACCTAAGACTTTGGTCTTGGGTTCGAGACATGGCAAGGGGAATTTATTCCCCAATGCCTTCCACCAATGATGTGTTGACCTAGTTGTCTGGGTCAACATTGAGGTAGTCCCCCGGAGCACAATGGTGGAACAATTAATATTGAGGGCTAGAAGCGGCAGTGTGGGAGGCTGAAACTCGGTGGAGGATCGACTCCTTGTGTGCAGGATCGACTCCTTGTGCGCAGTAGTTAAAGATATTACTTGAGGATCCATTGTGTAGCTACCGCGGTTTACCTGGAGGCAGTTCTGAGGGACCGGGATTGTTTCCTCGAGGACTAGTCGGGCGTAAGCCCGGAACCTCGATCATAAGTAAGTTTGGCTTAGCCCATTGGCTAGTTCGTAGGCCCCTCCCCCGGCAAAAAAAAAAAAAAATTACAGAGGAAGATTTTTTATCAATTGTCCCCTATAGAGGTAAGTTTCTTCACCTAATTTCATTATACTATTTTAAATGTAATGTTAAAAAATTCATGTTAAGTTACTGACCCGTTTAAACTTAAAAAAAATAAGAAATTTAGAGTCATTTTTTTTACCGCATTTAATATATTTAATATGAGTAGGTCTTGCGTGAGACCGTCTCACGTAAGACCATTTTTCACTTTTTAAAATACTCTTTCGGTCTCATTTAAAGAGGTCTTTTTTTCATTTTGGGTGTCTCACCCAAAGAATCTCATTTCCTTTTCTATACACATGGGACCCACACACACCCACTATAAAATTAAAATATGGGGCCCACACATTCACTAATACAACTACCTACTACACATTAAATAATAATACTCCTTAATCCACGTGCAAAAAGCAAAAGGCCCTCTTTGCACGGGACGGAGGGAGTAGTTATCACTTTCGCTATAAAACATTATCACTTTCGCTATAAATTGTTATCACTTTTTATTTATACTATGAATTGTTCATGAAATAACATTATCACTTTTCACTAATTTATTATCACTTTCCTTTATAAAAGTTATCACTTTCTGACCATTTCACATAAGTCCTTATATAAGACGGTCTCACACAAATCTTTGTCATTTAATATTCTAGTTTAATATAATTTTATGAATTTTGTAAATTAAAATAATAAAAGTAGGAGTTACATGTGGAATAGTGTTTATGATTTCATTTGACAACCTGTTTTAAATTATCAAAAGTATCGCGTAATACACTTTAAAATTAGGCCAATTATACTGTGCACTCGGTGCGGATATGGTGCATTCACTTTAAAAAATGTATACAAATATAAACAAAAATATATACAATTATAAAAAAAATATATACAATTTAATTGTTAATTTTTTAATAAAAAATTGAATGTAAAAAAATATACAATTATTAAAAAAACATGTATACACTATTGAATAAAAAGTTATACACATTTGGATGCTAGTTTTTTTAATGAAAAATTTAGTGTGAAAAAAGTATACAAAAACACGTACACAAAATAGAATAACATGTATACAAAATAGAATAAAAAGTTATACACATATGGGTGCACCCTTGCACTCGGGTGCACCTAATATTGACTCTTAAAAATTATTATAATTATTATGATGTATATAAATAAGACAAATACTTGTGTGAGACCGTCTCACGTAAGGGCTTACGTGAGACGGTCAGAAAGTGATAACTTTTATATTGAAAAGTGATAATAAATTAATTAAAAGCGATAATATTATTTCATGAACAATTTATAGTATAAATGAAAAGTAATAACATTTTATAGCGAAAGTGATAACGTTTTATAGCGGAAGTGATAAATATTTCAAAAAGTGTAAAATGGTCTCACGTGAGACGGTCTCACGTAAGACCTACCCTATAAATAATAGGAATAATATTTATATAAAGGGTAGGTCTTGAGTGAGACCGTCTCACGTGAGACTGTCTCATGTGAGATCATTTTTTACTTTTTAAAATAGTTATCACTTTCACTATAAAATATTATCACTTTTTATTTATACTAAAAATTATTCATGAAATAGCACTCTTACTTTTAATTAATTTATTATCACTTTTCTAAAGTTATCACTTTCTAACCATCTCACGTAAGGGCTTTTGTGAGACGATCTCACACAAGTCTTTGTCTTATATAAATAATTGAGTATCATTTTTTGTTAAAAATATTATTTCTTTTTATCCATCTCATGGAATGACTTCTGTGTAATAGTCTTACACAACTCTTTGCCTATTTTTATACCTGACAATTGTTATACTTTTATGATTTCACTTCCTTATGTAAACAATTATGGCTAAAGTTTGTGTCCCCAGTATATGCCATCAAATCTCATGTTATTCGAAAAATGTACTCTTTAATATTAAATGTTATACCCTTTAATATATGAATTTATATCCTTGTTTTTCTAAGAAATGTTTTTAATCAAAATTTATACTATACATATTTCAACCGACTTTTTCAATTAAAAAAAAAACTTTATTAATTAAAGAGTATACTCTTTAAAACAAAATGTTATACCCCTATACACCTTGTACAGACATAGAGACCAACTGAACAATTAATACCCTTATGCATTATAATTATATTACATTGATATAAATGAAAAACTAACATATTAAAGTATTATAGTAGTGATTCTTTAGTAACACTTAAACTTATATGTCATGGTAATTATAAGTATTTTTTTTATATTTATAACATTCAAAATGAATTTTTTTAAGATTGTCCTAGTTGTATAGATCTAAGATCCATATATCCAACGATGAACACATATTTGTGTTTAGAATTGTTTTATTATTGTGATAATTAAGCTACATATGCATATATATAGGATTCAAATTTGGCATCAAAGCTGTTGAGGCCAGGGCCAATTATGGCAATCAAGAATGAGTGAGGCTCCTGTGCACCCGGGCGCACGGAGCACATTCCGTGCGCCTTTACAATTTTCATGCCCCTTTACCATTTAAACCCCTAGCAATACACATGTTTAAATAGGATTGGAGGGAGGGTTGTGTTCACATGGGGACACGGAGCATCTTTCCGTGTCCCCGGGCGCACAGGAGCTTTTGCCATCAAGAATACCAAATTTGCATATACTAAAGATGAGGAGGAAGTGCCGAGAATATACATTAAAACAGCGCACGATAATGTTGTCAAACCGATGCAACAAGAGGCGATGATAAAGAAATGGCCTCCATCTAATATTTATGTTGTGCAGAGCGATCATAGCCTTTTTTCTTAACTCCAGTTCCCCTATTTGATGCATTTGTGAAGGCTGTTGCTTCTTTTGAATAATGATGTGATCATTTTACCTTTGAATAACGAATAACAAGACACTTACAAATAGTAATGACATGTACCTGTTCTATTATCTCTATTCATTCCTCTGATTTTAAGAATTAAGGGGATATTTGATTTGAATTTCAGTTGATTTATTAAAGTACTAGTACATTATTCTCTGTTTGTTTTGGATTTTTGAAGGATAGATTTAAACATTATATCAAATTGAGTATTAATTGATGTGAGGAAAAAAAAAAGATAGATAAAGGAGAAAAAGTAATAATTGAGAAAAGATAATGTATACTCACTCTGTTCTGTTTCAATGCTTACGTTTACTTTTTTTACGTTGATTAAGGAGTATAGTATTTTAATAGATAGTGGGTGGAAAGATATAATATGTAATTTAAAGTGGTAAGTGTATTAGTATTGCATGTGGATCCCATGATGATGTATTAATTGTTGAGTGTATATTAGGTGCATCCGGGTGTACCCTTGCACTCATATTTGTATAAATTTTTATTCTATTTTGTATACATATTATTCTCTTTTGTATACGTGTTTTGTAATATTTGTATACTTTTTTCACACTAAGATTTTCATTAAAAAAACAAGCATTCATATGTGTATAACTTTTTATTCAATAGTGTATACATGTATTTTAATAATTGTACATTTTTTTACACTCAATTTTTTATTAAAAAAATTAACAATTAAATTGTATACATTTTTACTCATAATTGTATATGTTTTTGCTTATATTTGTACGCGGGTGCACACGAAGCTTCGTGTGCACCCGGATGCACACTATATTTAGCCTTAATTGTTTCAGGTGGTCCCATATACCAAAAAGGAAACGTAAAAATTGAAATTGAACGCCCAAAATAAAAATATATAAACACTAAAATAGGAGAGAGGGAGTATATATTAGGAAGTGGATAAGAGTTAATAGGATTTGTAGGTGTTTATAAGGAAGATTTATTAAATCTAAATATAATGTATTATACTAAAATTAAATTCCACCTAATAAGTGTATAATATCGGTTATAATTTCATTTGTGGCAACGGGCAATTGTATGGTAAAATTATGGATTTATAATTAAGTTAAATTAAATTAAAATTATGTGAATGAAATCAATCAATTGCACTAAGAATGTGTTTGATTCATATTGTGGTAATATTAACCTAGCATGCTTGAAAAATCTTGTAGTTCCACACTAAATCCAACTAACCTAGCATGCTCATCAATATAAATCATATATCTCATCCACTATATTTCTAGTCATGTCAAGTAGACATCCATTTATTTCTTCATGTTCTGCATCTAATGTTTAAAAAAGAGTAAGACAAGATTAATTTTTGGGCTAATTATACTAAAAGTCTTGACCTTTTCGTCGATAGCAGATTAATCCAAACTTTTGAATATTTACAAATAAGTACTCGAACTTAAGATCGTATTGCAAATCAAGCCACCAGCCAGCTAGAGGCATGTCCGGTAGCTGATGTGTCACTATTTCTTCTACGTTACAGCCCACGTGTTCAAAGCCACGTCATTTTTTCCCTGCTGTAGTTCCACTTATTAAAAGAAAAATTAAAAATTGAAATGACGAAATGACGCCGTTTAATTTGTTATAAGCCAAGTGAAGAAAACGACTATTACTCCTCCTCCATTCACTCCGTCGATCCAGTTCCAGACTCACTCCTTTCTGCCGCCGCATCATGGCCATTTAAATTGTTAAAAGAAATAATGAATTGCTCAAGATTTGGGAGCTCAATATCTGCAAACTCCCACTAAACTGGTTATTCTACAATTGTTGGAGAAATTGTTAAACTCGGATGGAATCTCGCAGGAGTTAAAATAAGGAGAAAATATCCCCACTTCTTTTTCCCACTTAGAAACAGTACCCTTATTAAACAGTACCCTTTTTCTCGCCATTCAAGAAATCTGCCCAAAGCCCCTCACTTCCCTTTCATTTTGTCTAAGAAATCTGCCCAAACCCCTCACTTCCCTTTTTCTCTGTTCACGAAATCCCCATTCAAGCAATCTGCCTTTTCTCTGCTCATATCGGTCTAATTAATTCGAACGCTCTTTCATCTTCATCTTTCATTGTCTTCTCTCACCTCTGCTTCCAAAATCTTCTTTCGTCGTTTAGTCAATATATATAATTTTCTTTATTATTTTATGCTTTTTTTATTTGGTATTGATCTTTGTTGTTTATTTGATTTAGCCAATTTGGTTTTATACGCAGTCAAGTTTGATGTCTTCCCTCTGAATTTCTATTTGATTTCGCCAATTTCTATTCCGAATTTCTATTTTTGTTTTCTTCTTTTTTTTCCTTCATATTGATCTTTGTTGTTTGGCTCAAAATTAGATATTTATTCTGGTTTTCTATTACATTTGGCCAATTTTGTGTTACTTACAATGAATAGGTATTTTTAATTTTGTTTTTTGTGCTCTGTTTCTTTTTTTTTTTTTGGATATATATTTGATGTTGCAGTCAAGTGTGATGTGTTTTTGGTATTCATGTCTTTAATTTAAGTTGTGTTTTTTGTTTAACTGTTGCAGAGTTTATGGCTGCATCGTCTCTTCATTCACACGGAAAGTGTCACAGTAATGGTGATGATAAAACTTTTGATTTATATAATGTTCTTCATGATTATTATTTAAATGAATAATCATCATGTAACTTTAAATATGAAGTTCTTCTACTCCTTATGCAGAAAACAATGGATGCGAGTTTGGGAAAAAATCATCTTTTACTCCATATGGAAACGATGACGTCAAAGGTGCATCTCATTGTGTTGTAATTTGTTATTCAATGATTTTCTACTACTTCATTTTGATTATTATTTTATCACAACGTTTACTAACCGTTGATGCTTTTTTTTATTTTTCCCGTTAGTTTTGGATTCTATATGCTCTTTTTTTTTTGAATTGTTAAGATTATTTTTATTGGATTATCTAATGTTTGATTATGTAGTGCTACTTAACTCATATATATTTTTTATTCTCATTTTCCAAATGTTGATGCTTCTTTTATTCTCAAATAATCTGTCCGTTTGTTTGGCTTCTTTAAATTGTTTGATTTTGTAGTTTTCTTTCTTAATTGTTGCAGAAATCAGTGAATTCGAATTCATAACATCATGCTCTCTTACTTCTTACATACGTTCTGTCATCAAAGGTGCGTGACATTGAGTTCTATTTGAATGTATATGTATACAAAAAAATATTAGTTTATGATTTGTTTTATTTTTACTTTTGCAGATTTCATGGCTTCATCATCCCTTCATTCACACGGAAATTGTCACAAGAAAGGTTGTGACAATACTCACTTTTAATATGTTTCCCAAGTCTTTAATTACATTAATCTGTTAATTAATTTATGTAGAAATCTGGTAGTGCAAACATGTATCATGTATAAAACTTAATCTGATATGTGTTATAGGAACATTTTCCTATTGTTTTTTTTTGGTAGTGAAAACATGTATCAGGTTTCCCTAGCCATGTTTTATACTTTATGTAATAACTTTGATTAGTGTTTCCCAAATCCTTTATGTTCTCTTTCTTTTGATGTAAAAATAAGACCAATAACTTTGACTATTATTTGCTCTTTGTCTTCAAACATAAAGATAGACATCAAACGTTGGTTCATTTATGGTTGTATTATATCAAGATTAATTTTTGTGTTTTCTTTTAATTTTTGCTGCTTTTTGTGAACATAACTCATGTTTTTGTGAGTATAAATTGGTTCAGGTATCGGTGGTGATCGCCATGGAGCATTGAAGCCTTGAAGTTTCACGATTGAGATATCCAAATCTGAGACTGCGAAAAAGAAAGTTGTAAGTTAAAAGTTATAGTATAATATCTTAGACACATATGTATATGTTTAGAATAAATTATCATGTAACTTTGCAGGTTATACCAAGATGGTTTTCAGACAAGCAGAAAATGAAAAAATTAAAGCCTGATGCTAAACTGTTAGTTCAAGATAAAGAATACATTGTTCTTCTTTCATTCGAAAAGTATAGGGTAATGTTGCAGAATGATATGCTACCTTTCTTCCATGCCTATAAACTCGTGGAGGGAAACAACTACTGTTTCACGTTGCTTTCACTCGATCCATGTGTCTTTGATGTTACTTTCATAGAATAGGTTATTTGGTTTAAGTTTCATATTTTGATTTTGGATTATCGTGAGATACAATTAAAACTGCACTTTAATATATTTAATGGTTATTATTGGTTTTTGATCACCATGAGATATCATTAGAACGTTATTTTAGTACTGCTAATATATATTTACATATCTGTTAGTTGCCACTACATATGGCTTTATAATATTTGAAGCGTGTATCTTAAAAAAATTATATTTCTTATACATAAACTGTTCTTTATTTAATTACACATACATAATATAATATAAATGAATTTATTTATTATTATTTTTAATTAAATTAAGTATTTTTAGTATACTAAAGGAAGGTCTTGATTTGATGAGTTGTCAACTTGAGAGTAATTTAGAGATGACTTGGCATTTTTTTAGAATTTTGAAATTATTTTACTAAACTTGCTGAGGAAGAGTTGAGTATTAACCAATCAAATTATTTTACTTTTTTTGATATTATTTAAAAGTTAACTTAAAATTTTAAATATTTTTTTATTTTTTATTTTTAAATCGATTTTATATAAAGATTATATCAAATTAATCGTCTTCTCATAATCTTCAACTTGACATCCATATTACCAATATAATATAATTTGAAAAATAGATTCTTAAATTTAATAATAATTTCTTTATTGAAGATAAATTTTATTTAAAACTTATTAATTAATAAAATATTTTTAAAATAGTAAGAAATTATTTATTCTATTTTTAACCTTATTGCAAGCAAAATATTTGTATAACATAAAAAATGGATAAAATATGAAATTAATAAATTAATGTATACACAAATATAAACTCATAAATGAGAATATGTTAACTTAATAGAGTTATAAAATATTATATATATATAGTAAACTAAAGAAGGATTTTTATTTATTGTATGTTTTGGATAATTGTACAAGTCTTTTATAAGAAGCTATTATTTTTGTATTTATTTTTTGTTTGAATAATTATACAAGGCTTCTATAAGAAGCTTGTGTGCAAGTTTTCTTTAAGAAGCTTGTGATATTTAACTTCTATATCTATATGGACTAATAATAGAAGATTTCATTCGATTGGACTAACAATAAAAGATTTCATTCGATGAAAAGAACCATCTGACTATTGTGGTCAGGGTCGGCAAAGGTGGCGGAGAAGCTTCTATGCTGATGATTGGTGGTTGCTACTATGAATGACACAACGGATTAACTTCTATGTTGATGAAGGATGGTTGTTACTATGAATAATGCAACGTAGAATTATGGTGTAGAAGAAGACTGCAAGAAGAACACAAGGCCACATTTTGAAGAATTTCTCCTAGTATGCAAAATGTTTCATGATACGTACACTACAAGAAAATTGCCGAATTCCAACGGCAAAAAATTATTGGAATATGTAAAAATACCGTTGGAATTCATGATTCCAACAGATATTCCAATGAATTTTTTCTGTTGAAAAAGTGGTCGTTGGAATGTCATTTTTCCAACGACATTTTCAATGGTTTCAAAAATCCAATGGTGAATCCAACGATATTTTTTTGTTGGAATTTTTTTATTTAAAAGTGATTCAACCATTTTTCCATCGAAATTTTCTTTTGGAATTACCGTTGGAATACATTTCAATGATCTTTGAACTCCGTTGGAATTTTCAAATCGAAATTTTCTTTTGGAATTACCGTTGGAATACATTTCAATGATCTTCGAACTCCGTTGGAATTTTCAAATCGAAATTTTCTTTTGGAATTACCAAGAAAATTGCCGAATTCCAACGGCAAAAAATTATTGGAATATGTAAAAATACCGTTGGAATTCATGATTCCAACAGATATTCCAATGAATTTTTTCTGTTGAAAAAGTGGTCGTTGGAATGTCATTTTTCCAACGACATTTTCAATGGTTTCAAAAATCCAATGGTGAATCCAACGATATTTTTTTGTTGGAATTTTTTTATTTAAAAGTGATTCAACCATTTTTCCATCGAAATTTTCTTTTGGAATTACCGTTGGAATACATTTCAATGATCTTTGAACTCCGTTGGAATTTTCAAATCGAAATTTTCTAAAAGTGATTCAACCATTTTTCCATCGAAATTTTCTTTTGGAATTACCGTTGGAATACATTTCAATGATCTTTGAACTCCGTTGGAATTTTCAAATCGAAATTTTCTTTTGGAATTACCGTTGGAATACATTTCAATGATCTTCGAACTCCGTTGGAATTTTCAAACGTTAAAAAAAATATTTATTCGGAATTGAACCCTTGACCTCTTGAGTATATCACCTTATTATTTACCAACTTAACTAATATATAATTTATATTATAAATTGACATTTAAATTTATTGAAGTCTCTTTTTTCGATGGAATTTTCATTGGAATTTTCCAACGGCTTAAGTTTAATTGGAATTTCTATTGAAAATTTCCAATGGTTTATCAAGCTATTGGAATTACCATTGGAATTTTCCAACGGTTTAAATTTATATGGAAATTTTAGTTGGAATTTTCCAACAGTTTTAAGTTTTATAGGAATTTTCGTTGAAAATTTCCAATAGTTTATCAAACTATTGGAATTAGCATTAAAAATTTTCAATGGTTTAAATTTTCATAGGAATTTTCGCTGAAATTTTCCAACGGTTAAAAGTTACATTGGAAAATTCGTTGGAACCCTAAAATTTTCAACGGATTTGATTTTCGTTGGAATTTTTCTATTGGAATTTGACAGTTTTCTTGTAGTAGTATGATTTTTTTACATTAGTTGAATATATGTATGATTTTTATAAATGGTTGATAACTCTCCTACTGCCATATTTGCAGGAGTGCACCTCGCAGAAAGGATGAAGGGTGTGGCAATTGGAAAAATTAATGAAAAAAAGATGAAATTTCAACAATTCAACTCAAGTCGTTAATGTAATATAATTAAAAATATATAGAATCTCACATACTAGATAAGATGATAAGATTATCATTCTTATATATAGATAAGATGACAACTCGAAGCTTAACGACAATATTAAAAATATATAGAAACATAACATAGAAAATACTTGGAATATGAATATTTGAAATTAATAAAATACTTTCTTTGCTTACTGGTGGAATTGCAATATAATTTAAAATATATAGCAACTCAAGTTGTTAATGCAATTTAATTATAAATATATAGAAATTCACGTATTAGATAAGATGATATAAGAAGATTAGCATGTATAGATAAGAATGTATAGATAAGATGATATTACAATGAGATTAGCATGTATGAAAGTAAATGGTCCAACGATATTGAAAGTATTAGAAAGCAAAGTTGATATAGATATTATTGATTCAATCTCTTATGTAAAATAAATAGATAATGCTTTCCTTGTTTATTGCTCGAAGCTAATATTGAATAGTCGTTAATACAATATTAAAAATATATAGAAAAATTGATATAGATATTATTGATTCACTATCTCCTATTTAAAATAAATAGATAATACTTTCCTTAATGCTTTCTTTGTTTATTGCTCGAAGTTAATATTGAAAAGTCGTAAATACAATATTAAAAATATATAGAAAAGTTGATATAGATATTATTGATTCACTGTCTCTAATGTAAAATAAAATCTATCATGTAGATGATATTTTCCTCAATGCTTTCTTTGCTCGACGCTAATATTGAAAAGTCGTTAACGCAATATTAAAAATATATAGAAATGAGAAAATAAATTGCAAATAAAAAATTTGAGTACTATGAAAATAAATTTTAAATAAAAAATTTGAATAACATAGAAAATACTTGGAATATGAATATTTGAAATTAATGAAATACTTTCTTTGCTTATTGGTGGAATCGTTAATGCAATATAATTTAAAATATATAGCAACTCAAGTTGTTTATGCAATTTACTTAAAAATATATAGAAGCTCACATATTAGATAAGATGGTATCACAAGAAGATTAGCATGTATTGATAAGATGACATTACAAGGAGATTAGCAAATATAGAAACGACAAAATAAATTGCAAAAAAAAATTTGAGTACCATGAAAATAAATTGAAAATAAAAAATTTGAATAACATAGAAAATTCTTGGAATATGAATATTTGAAATTAATAAAATAATTTAAAATAATATTTTTTTTCATCTTATTAGCTTTCATAAAAGTATTTTTATCCAAACTTGATAGTGTGATATATTAATAATTACTCCCTCCGCCCTATGAAAATGATTGTTTTTACTTTTTGCATGTGGATTAAGTAATCTTATTAAATCATTTTTACTTTTTGCATGTGGATTAAGTAATCTTATTATTTAATATGTAGTGATTAGTTGTATTAGTGGGAGGGTGCACCCTATATTTTAATGGTATTAGTGAGTGTATGAATCTCATGTGTGTAAAAAAGGAAAGGAAACTCTTTGGGTATGACACTCAAAATAGAAAAAAAATACTAACTCTTTTGATGGGACGGAGGGAGTATATTTTTTGAAAATAATTATTAATAATTAGGACTTATTACTATCTAATACAAATTATATACTAATATTACTATTAGATACATAAAATATATTTTATTACTATCCACTGCAATGTGGTTTAATGAAAAGTCACACTATCTTATCCTAATATACATCAATAACTTACCTTCTCTTTCCTCTATCCATCCTATAATTAGCCTGACTACCATCTCTCCTCTCTCTATCTCGGCATATTCCCACTGCTTCTCAATTCACTACTAGGTATATCTTCATTTACATCATTAGTTTTCACTTTTTGGAGAATATTCACCTGTGTTTTTATTTATCTATTGCAGTGTCATGCCTCTCGGCTGCCAATCTAAGAATGCAAATTCCTAAGAGCCATTAAAGCTATTTTAACCACCCACGAAGACACACCTAAATAGGAGCAGTTCTTCGGCTTCCAAAGGATGCAGCCGAAGGAGTTCGTCCCTCCTCACGACGATCTAAATGCTATCGTCCGTGGCTCTCGAAACCCCCTCTTCCGATCTAATTTGACGAAGTGGATCGCACCAGCCCTGATCTGTGGCTCAACAATTACGCCGACTTCCAATGCGTATCCGTTGGAGGAGAGAACGTCTTTCAGGGCGGGAATCCTTGGCACTTTTCCAAGGCTTTAGTGATCTTTGTTTTCAATTGGGGTAGCATTTTGCTTTTATGGTGGTGTGGTGTTATCTAGCGTGTCATGTGATTAAAGTGGTAAGGTAGATAATATTAAAACTCTTGCATCATATAATGCTTGGGATTATCTGATATTGGTTTCCCATAATGGGATAGCTTGTTTGCTTTGGTCTACAAGGATTATCAAATATTCTCTTATGTTTTCTTGTTAGCTCATTTAGATTTCAATAATATGGTATTGAACAGGAGCAGTAATTTATTTTTATCTAGTTTATTTACTAATATTGTGATTTTGTATTCAAAATTCGTAAGTATTCAGAATATTTAATATTCAATAATAATATATTCAGAAACTTTTCCTTAATGTTCTACGAAAGATTCGTTTAATATATTTCAAATTAATTAATAAAAATGCTTTTGTAGTAAGTATGAAAAATATTTAATGCTTCAGTAACTATGTATTCAAAATGCATATTTCATATTTATTCATTAAAATGCTTTTATATTCAAAAGCTGTAGGTATTCAAAATTATTAAGTAATTTCTGAATATCAAATTAATCTGATCGATTGTGCTAATCTCTTAAGCAATAATTTATTTCTGAATAATGAACAAACTTGAAATTTGAATACTAAAATAATCTAATTAAGCAATGAAATTTGAATACCAAATTAATTTGAATTGGGGTATGTAGAATGAGGTGGGGAGATTAGTTAGAATTTTGAATTTTGAACTGTAATCATGCACCGATTTTTACGGACAGATTAGTGGGAGGTTTTCTTAATAATATTAATCTTACCTTTTAAAATAATTTTTGAACACTATAAAAGAGGGATAAAAGGGGTATTTCACATATTTCTTTTGTATTAATTAATAATATTTTAGCCTCTTGTATCTATTAGTAATATTACTATATAAATTGTAACTAATAGTAATGGACCCTAATAATTATAACGTAAATGAAATTTATGTTATATATGTAGTATTAATTGCAAAAATATAATTGTAAATAAAATATTTTAAAATTAAAAATATATTGTTTATTCATGTTAATTGATATTTTAAAATTTAATATGTATGGTACTATCAATTGATAGTCCAAATTGTTGGATTGTATACTAAAAGTCTAACTTTTTGTATAAACAATGTTATAATAATTTATTTGAATTGAGAATCATATGATCAAATGATTGCGTCTTATAATTTATTTATATATACGATGCAATAGTCCACTTACTTTATACTGTAGATAATATGTTATGCGACAACACGTTGAAGATCATATTATCAGTTTCCTTATAAAGTATAAACAGATGCTCACAACCGAGATAGATAGAAATTCTCTGTCGGGATTGTTATAGTGTGATTTGGTATTAGTTTATCTTGACTATAAAGTCACATTAGTGAACTTGTGTGTATTGAGCAGGATCATTTGAGATCGTTCGACTTGTACTGTCTATATAGAAGAACTTGATCTCAGTTATTATGGATGTTCGTGCTCTTAATCCCTATACAATAACCTCGACACGTAGGGTAGTATGTATTTCTTTGATTCATCAATGGGTGAGATTTACATGTAATTAAATCAATAAACTCGGTGAGTTGGGAAATAGTGCTGTCTCTATAGTGTTCTGTTGATTGTAGAAGGAATCCGTGTCCGTTATAGGTTGATGATGTCCCCTTGAGGAGCTCATAAGGATTATCATGTAAATCCTGCAGGTGAATTTATTCCGACATGATAATAAGATTGAGTGGTACTACTCTCGGATGAGATATTAATTAATGGAGTTGTCAGTAACTTAATTAATTAATGGGCATTGTATATCTTAAACATGGGGAGACTAACGAGCTCATAATAAGAAGAAGCCCATAACGCAATTATAGGATTAGAACGGTAGTGCAGTAATAATATTTTAGTGGTATATATTATTATTATTAGACTTAAGTATAAGCTTTGGCTAAGCTTGGATACTTAAGCCCAATGGAGTCCCAACTCTAATTTCTCCTCCTGGTCCCGCTGTAGCCCATATATAAGTCATCTCAGCTATCCCGAAACCCTAACTGAAAAGTAATTCACTTCTAACAATGTGAGGAGGGTGAGGTAACAACATATTGAGAAGATCTCGAGGATCGTCGCCCACACAACGTCGAGATTGGACTTGGGAATATAGTAGAAGAACGGAAGGTTGTTTGCTAATGCTGTTTGTTAAATTCCATGATTTTTCTAAAATCGTGTAGAAGTCAAATCTGAATGTGTGATATATTGAAGGAAAGCCACGGAAGAGAGGATCATTTTAGCACATATATCACTCAAATCCGAGATTGGATGAGAGAGTTATGTCCAAAATGGTAAGGCTTCGCATGCTGCCAGCGAGAATTCTTCGTCTTCTTTAACATACCCTGGTGAAAGGTAATACATTTCTATGTTTCTTGCTTCCGCTGATTTAGAAACGCATGGAACCCTACACTTTACGTTAACCAAATGATCGAACGCCAATACAAATAACTTCTCAGAAGGATCATAATCCACCTACAATAATAAATTCTCCACCTTGGTCATTATTTCGTTAGTTTTGTTTTTTCTCAATTCGGATTTTTAAAATATATATTTTTAACCCTTTAAATTATAAATTCGTAGAATTTTAGTTATGTGTTATAATCATGTTTGTAGTTATGTGTGTTATAATCATGTTTGCCATCATATGTGTGCTTGAGGATAATTTATGCAAATTAGAAAATAATTCTTCACTCGAACATTTGGATATCACCATCCCTAAAGGAAATGAATGTTCCATTGCTCCAATCGAACATATCGCTTGGGGTAATCCAATCGAATACACAATATTTGTTCGGGTACTCCATCTAAACATAATTATAAGAATATTTATGTTTATTTTTTTGAGTACGCTTAGCAAATTAGGAGTACAAATAGTCGATCCCATAAAAAAATTTATGATCCCGCGTATTACGCGGGCTTCGTACTAGTATAATATATTCCTCAGTCAAATCATTCTTCCCCAAAATAAAATATAATCTTATAGGCGTATTATCCTCCTTAATTTCAGGATGTTAATTTCCTGATAAATGAATTGAATTAATTTTTATTCTTATGTATAAAAAACAATTATAAATTTCATTGACTTTGACATAAAAACGGGAGATTTTATTTCTTACTATTTAAGTAATTCAATTATTATCCAAAATATCTATGCACCAGTTAAGCCCTATAATATCCCTAAAATTAGTCCTGTAATTTTTATATGCACTATAATTCATACCATGAGTTATTTTAGTTAATTATTACACTTCAACATAAAATTCATCATTTTAATCCAATTCCGAAAGTGTGCAAAATCTGTATTGTAATGTACTTTATTATGATTAATTAATATATTTGTCTCTTACTTATAACATATATCTGACCACTAATCCTATAATTTCATCAATTAAATTTAAAAGATTATTAACTTTACAAAAATCGGTGAATTTATTAGTGACCTTGATTGATCAATAAAACTTATTTGCCGCTTTATATACTTAGAATGAAAATAAATGAGATATTTATTTACTGATTGCTCCGTGACAATTAAAATCAGTGATGAAATATAGTGCCACGTATGTCCTTAAATAACCTTCATGCATGTGTTTCCTAGTAGCTATAAATAATACTATTTTCAGAATTACAAATCACTACATTACACATCCGATTATATTATACATATTTCCAATTTCTATTTTGAAACAACCATCAATCGCAATGATGAGTCAGTATACCCTGATAAAAAATCTGGTGCGTAACCGAACGGACTTGGCTATTCAAGTGAGATGTGTTAGGCTGTTTGACACTCCTGCCAATATCTCCGTCACTCCTAGGGCAACGTATCTCGATGATATTTACCATGATACTGAGGTTGTTCGATCTCTTTTTATATATAAATATAAATTTTTGCAAACATACACTCTTTTTTTAGACTTAGTCATTGAATTTTATTATAATAAATAATTTGTATATTTGTTACAGGGTACGTGCATTCAGATAAGTGTTATTCCACCAAATAAAAGTAGATTGAAGATATAGTTGAATGAGGGATGTTTATATGACATTCAAAAGTTCAGCGTAGTGGATAACAAGACGAGTTTCAAGATAACTTCTTGTAGACATAAAATAAACTTTATGACATCCACAGTCATAACTAAAGTATTTGATGATGAATTCCCATTCTTGCCATATCATTTAGTGTCCATAAATGACATTTTGTCTGGGAATTATTCTGATGATGGCCTTATAGGTATATCACCATCTTACTTACTGGAACTTATATACTTAGTTGAAGTTTCACCTTCCACATCCATTTTCCTGTATTTGTTTTTATAGTGTTATTTTCTAACTTTATTATTAGATGTCATTGAATTTCTGGTCGAAGGTGAACGCAACTCTATCATCACCGTCAAATAGAAATGAAAAAGACTTGTGGAGATCTATATCGAAGATCATGAGTCAGTTTTATTAAAATATATTAAAAATTTCATTTATATATTAGTATAATAATAATAATTTGTTGAATTTTAAATCAATTGATATCTAAATCAAGCAGGTCCAGATCCTTAAGAGTGGCACTGTGGGAACAAGAATTGATTGATATGATAAGAGCTCTCAGAAGTAGTTCCGGATACGATCCTTGCATCATTATTCTACAGATGTTTAGGGCTAAATATAACGAAGGTACTTCTCACTGACCAACGAATATTTATTTTAACTATATCCTGTAAATCGTCATTTATCAACCTTGATAATTTTTTTAATGAAACTTATTTCATCAGTGTCAAGAGAGTACTCAGTGTCCACTGCTTATAATCCGTTAAGGATTGTTTGTTCCGACGATTGTGAAGATATTGGACAATTTAAGAACGGGTTAGCACAATTAGTCTTCAAACTGTATCATAAGTTTTTTTCTTTAGCCTCTAAATAAATAACACTTATCCATCAGAAATACGCACACTTACATTCTCATTTTCATACATGCTCATTATCTTATTTTCAAATATACGATTATATTTATGTAATTCAATTATTCTTTCAGTTTAATTTTTGGAGGTAATGGTAAACAGACATCCACAAGCAAAGCTATTTCATCAATTAGTAACTTATCAAATGACCTTGATCCTTAAGATATTACGCCAATAATGCTGGATCAATTCTTAGAAAAAGAATAAGTATTTAGTTAAAATCATAACTTTCCTCACTTAAATTATTTATGTAATAAGAAATTAAATATTTCTCTGATATATTATTCAAGTTTATATTTTTATTCTTTAGTATAAATAATTTGTTCTTTTTAATATGAATTGCAATCATGAATTAATATTACATTGCAATGTTATGGAATTACTAATTTAAAGGGAAGTTACTGGATATTTGGCAATATTGAAGACATAAAGAATGCAAGTTGGAATGAAGGAGGAATTGGTACTACTTACAAGTGAACAGACGTTCACTTTCCAAAATTTTTCTGTATCTGTGTGGAGATCCAAATTAATCATTTTGGTTCAAGAAACACCTTAATCGGATTTCAAACGATAAAGTTATGTTCAAAACGATGATGTCGTGCAAGCTGTTCCTGCTCAGCACGATGGTTCCACTTTTAAGGACTTTTTCTAACTTCAAATATTGGATTTTCTGAGTGTTCTTTATATGAATAGAAAGCTAAGGAAGAAAGGATCGCAGTACAAAAATAACTCAAATCGGAGGCCGGATGAAGAAGTTATGCTCAAAACCGTGGAGTCGCGTGGGCTGCTGAAGCGCACGTGGCGGCGTACACGGGACGAGTGTGGCGTCGAGTGTGACTGATTTTATACTCATTTTGCATCGTGTGACCCTTTTTTTTCTTTGCAAGACTACCAACACACCCGATAACTACCGTGTGACAACCAATGAGGCTGTGCGAGGAGTTTTCGAGAGCATAGATACCAAGAGCGAGATACACGAAGCCATGCATGAGGATCACGACGCCGTGCGTGGAAGAATTGGGCACAGTTGCTTTTATGCGAGGAAGAGTTGACACATGATGCCGTGCGACCCTCGCACTGGCCGTACACGTGCCGTGCGAGGTGCCATGCGCCAAGTCTATCCACCGTGTGTCCAATCCTTGCACGACACCTCACTTATTTTTGGGTCAGGCCCATTCCATCCGTATAAATACTCCAATTCTGATTTTCACGAGAACAGACTCCAATTCACACCTCCAGGCATACAGTGCCCTAATTTTACCCATCATTTACCACCTTCCATCCTTCCACCGGAGAGACGATCGAAGTTGCTGTTTGGATCGGAGATGGAGATTTCGACGGAGATCGTGATTGAAGATTTGGATTCCTTCATAAGGGTTCTTTATTTTTCAGTTATTTATCTTTGTTATTTTAGAACAATAGTTAGGACTTATTACATCTTTGTGTTATGCCCTAGTAAATCCATGGGCTAAACTTCTTTGTTGGTAATGTTAGGGCGCTAAGACAGATTTGATTATGTGATTTGATTGACCTAGACTTGGATTTATTATTCTGCGGATTGTTTATTTCCTTATTGAAGATGATATTTTGAGACTTCATATTATTGTGTTTTGGGATTTGATTCCTTTAATTATTCTTGACGGTATCACTGATTAATAATTAATAGGATTCCTTATTTCTGCATAATAATTGTTGTTTCCTGTGACGGTCTTAGGGCATTGACGTATAATACCTAAGAGTGTTAGACAATCAATTTGGAATATTAATTACTTGGTAAAATATCATTATTAGGTAATTGGTAAGGAGACAAAAGGAGTTAATAATTGCGTATCTAGAAAGGGAAGCCTAGTTCTCTAGCCTTTATGGAATTTAATATGAAGTACCTATAGAGGGAGAAAAAGTTAATTTCTTATTGATCCTAGGGTATTCAGCTCATTATAAGTGTTAGATCCTACCCGATCAAGGTGATTTAACTAGGTGTAGTGATCCTCTTATAAACGTCCGTAGGTTATTAATTTAGGTTTAGAAAAATTAGTCACATAGTTAAGCTGTTTGCCCGAGCATTACTAATTCTCCATCCTTGAACTTTTAGGTCGTATTCTCTCACGTGATTTATTTTATTTTATAATTAATTTAATTATTTAATTTTAGTTTAATTAGTTTAATTAATTATCCTTCCAAAAATTCCCAGATTTGTCCTGCAATTGAATTATCATATAGAATTATTTATTAAATTTATAACTATCTCGTGGGAACGATATTCACTTGGTCACGCGCACTACAATCGATCACTACACTTGAGAGTAAAAGAAAATAGCGATCAAGTTCTTGGCGCCATTGCCGGGGATAGTTTATAGATTTAAATTTAATTCTATAGTGATTTATTTTCTTGTAGGACGTTAAACTTTATTTTATTTGTGTTAATTTTGTCTTTTAGCATTCTTGACTTTTCGCTTGAGCACAGACAGAAGCTGCTAAGATAGAACAACAGGTCCGAATTACTATGAGAGAGCAGTATAAGCTGACATACTGCTAATGCTGGAATAGGAGGACCAAACATCACCGCAGATAGTTTTGAACTGCCGTATGGATTGATTAGGATGGTGGAAAGACATCAGTTAAGTGGGGGACCACTAGAAAATCCCAATGAACATCTGCAGCTGTTTGATGAGTATGCTAGGACAGAGAAGCAGCGAGGAGTACCTGATGATGCAGTTAGGATGAGACTTTTTCCATTCTTACTGACGGGGAAAGCCAATGAGTGGTATAAGAACCTGCCTACAGGATGTTATGCTACTTGGGAGGCCTTAGCAAATAAGTTCCTCAACAAATATTTTCCTCCAACTAAGAGCTTCTATGTGAAGAAGATGATCACTCAGTTCAATCAAAGACCATTGGAAAGTTTCTATGAGGCATGGAAGAGATTCAAGGAGCTCTTGCGCTGCTGTCCCCAACATGGATTTTCAAAGGATACTTACTTAGGCTTTTTCTATCAAGGTCTGAAGGGTAATTCAAGAGTGTTGGTGGACACAACAATAGGTGGATCCATTTTTAAGAAGTCCTCGGATGAAGCTGAAGAGATCTTTGAGGAGATGGCAGCAAATACCTATGATTTGTCATCGAAACAACTGATGGTGGCGGAGCAACTTTGATCAGACTGCTCAAGTGGTACAACCGGTAAGCAATGATGAGATGTCAGCTCTGAATGATCGACTAGATGAGTTGAGTAAGAAGATTGATTTCCTCACACAAGGAAATAGCAAGAGAGAGAATATAATGATGGTGAGAGAAGAAGAGTAGATAGAGGATGTCAACTATGTTATGGGTTAGAATTTCCTAGAAGAGTATAGAAATAGACAGAACTTTAGACCGAGCAACTTTCAAGGGGGGAGGAAAGACCAAGGAAATTATCAGAATTTCCACCAGGGTGATTTTCAAGGTGGTTCTAACTTCAGCAATCAAAGAAGGAATGAAAATCTATCTTTCTCAAACCCGAATAGCGCAGTTGAGCCTCCTTTAGGTTTCTATCAAGTTCAAAAATATGCTAAAAGGAAAGCATCATTAGAGGATAAGATGGACATGATGCTCAAGCTGATGATGACCAATCAAGAGCAAGATGATTTGAGGCATAAGGACTCGTAAAGAAGATTAAAAAAAATAGAACTTGCTATTAGTCAGTTGAATAATGCAGTTTGTAAGTTACAGCAGCAAGGGAAATTTCCTTCACAACCAGAAATTAATCTGAGAGAGAGCTCTATGGCTATAACTTTGAGTGGTACACAGTATAACAGACCTACTAATCCCATTCCTCTACACTGTGATACCATGGACTCTGAGAAAGAGAGAGAACAACCTCCAATCATTGAAAAGAAGTGGCAAAGAGCAAAAAAGAAAAGAAAAGAAAGAGAGATGGGTAAAGAATACGAGTGCGATTACTGGGGAATTCATATTACTCCTTATCCTCTTCCTTTTCCACAAAGATTTGTCAAAGAAGAGAAGAAAGAAGAGTTCAAGCAGTACATTGAGTTTTTAAGATCAAAGTATGAGGCATGGAAGAAGAAAAAAGAGTCTGAAAAGCCTTCTGAGAAGTTGAGTGATCTGGGGAATTCATAATCCCTTGTGAGATTGAAGGGAAGAAGGAAATGAATGCACGGTGTGATTTGGGATCCACTGTGAACATCATGCCTAATGCTGTTTTTGATGAGCTTGAAGGAGGAGAGTTGAAACCAACATCTAGGTAATTTCATACTGTTAGTGGTGATGTAATAAAACCCTTCGGAGTTGTTGAAGATGTTGTGGTGAAAGTTGAGAAGATGGCATTCCCGACTGATTTTATGGTGATTGAAAAAGTGGTGGACCCTACAGTTCCACTAATCCTAGGAAGACCATTTCTAGAGATGGGAAGAGCCAAGATTGACTTGCAAAAAGGATCAATCTCATTGAATTCTGAAGGAAAAGTTGTTGCATTCAAATGTGGCAAAGGAAAGAGAGATGATCCTTATATGAAAATTCCTCCAGACCCTCCGGATATCTTTAACTCTCATCTTTATGCCTATCATGGTACTAACTCTTATCTTTCTGATTATATTGATTTTGATAGGAAAGATGCATATAAAGATGGAGATCCAGATGAGCTAATCCTTGTGAGTGTAAAAGGAGAGATAATTTGGATGGATCGAAAGAGGGCGAAACAACACTTCAAAGTGAAGATGAAAAATGAAGAAGTGTTGATGCATGAATCCGAACATCTCTGAGTCTACATTCCGTCGAGCTTCTCGATATTAAACAAGAGCGTTTGGTGAGAGGCAACCCACCATTTTATTGCTTTTATTTTATTTTATTTATTGTGTCTTGTGCTAGGTGAATTATACTCAAGGTGCGTGCTTACACTTAAGGTAATAACATCCTTTTAAACTTAGATTCAACTCATATTTTCATCTAAGTTTGGGGGGTGTGATGTTCTTCCCTTGTCCCATCCGCACCCAGGTATGTTTACTCTACATTGTTTTAGTGCTTGTGTGCTTGGAGGTCGAATTTTTTTAGAATTTTCAAATTTTATTCGATCTTTTAAATTTTTTTGTGACTATCCAGGTGTCTTGTGTGTTTTTTATTATTTTTTTATTTATTATTTTTTTTGTGTGTCTTTTGTTGTTCTGTCATTGATTTTTATCTTTCTGATATTTTTATCTTTCCTGTGATGATGAGTTTTGTTTGAGTTTTATGATTGAGAAGGTATTAAAGGTGATGAAGTGAACTTGCAAGATGTGAAGGAGATTGAAATTAGGTTACTTCGTTTCTTATTCTAAATTTTTCTGTGAGCTTTGTATTCTTATGAGTAAGGAGCATGAACTTTAAATTCAATGACCTGAATATCATGGGGATATTTGAGCTGTTATTTTTCTGCCTATGATGTTGATTATGATTAACAAGGGGAACATGCTTTGATTCGTTAGTACTTGAAGTTCTTGATGTGCTTGTTATGATGTATGCTTAGCCTTGAAGAGTGCTCATTCATTCTATGAAAAAGCCAAGTGAGATTTGAGCCTTTAAATCATGATACATTGATGCATGATATTTTTATCCTTGAGTGTATCGTTCTTGTGTGTGTATTCTAGAACTTGCCTTGAGTCTCCTTGAATATTCCAGAATAGTCTAGTGGATTATGAAAATGATATTAGACCATCTATGATTTTACGAGTCACTTAGCCAAATAATTCCCTACCATATGATTATTTATCCATAGTTAGCCCCGTTGAGACTTAAACCCTCATTCTTTGGCAACCTACGAGAAATAACCACTTTGAGTATCTTAATGATTTTTTTAGCCTTGATTGTCCGTCATGAAGAGAATTAATGACTTTTCAAAATGTGTTGATAGAGCTTGATAACAGCTTGGGAAGGAATGAAATTGAGTTTAAATAGTGATTGAGCTTGAAAATGCATATCAAGGAGAGTCATGGAGTAGTGCTTAAATCTAGTACTTGATGAGTGCGTAAATTCACAAGTTTGGCATCATGTTTTGTGCTAGTTTTGGAGAGTTTTGAGGTAGAAATAGGTGGAAAACCTATATATATTGTGAATTAGCATGAATCAGGTGTTAGTGGAGCTATTTAAGTGGTTTTCATAGCAAAAACGGAGTGGAATTGCCAAGAATCGAAGAGACAAAGTTTAGACCACGCAAACCGCCAAGGAAAGAGTAGGGTTCGACCTGGTTGGAGGAGGGTTCGACCTCTCCTGCAGGTCGAACCAGCATTGCCAAACAGTAGAAGGAGGGTTCGACCACGACTTAAGGGGTTCGAACTGTTTGATCAGGTCGAACCATGGTCGAACCAGTTCGCGAGAAGAGGGGTTCGACCACGACGTTGGGGTTCGACCTGACAGTTGGTCGAACCAGGAGCGAAAATTGTCCAGTAGCGTGGTTCGACCTGAGGTTCGACCTGTGAGGGGGTGGTTCGACCTGTACAAGAGGTCGAACCAAGTGCAGAATGTGTCTAGTAGCAGGGTTCGACCTGGGGTTCGACCTGTTGGCCAGTGGTTCGACCTGTTGACGAGGTCGAACCAAAACGCGGAAACTTACCTTATCCGGATTTTTGAGGCCAAAACGCGTGGGATCAGTTGAAAAGCCCATTCCAAGCCCTAGAGACGTGATTACAAGTATAAAAGGAGGCTCATGCAGTCAAGGAAGTCGTCGAACGATCACGAAAAAGGACGATGCGAGAATCATAAGAGGAGACAAGAGAAGAGATTGGTGATCCATCCGGAGGGTGGTGACAGAGGTGCAGCTGGAGATTCAAGTAAGATTGGTCCATCTAACCATGATTGTTCTTAGATCAATCATGGGCTAGAGCCACTTCGGTAGTTCTAGGGTTATGAAGGTTTCATGAGTTAAATTTGTATTTCGTGTGTATACTCTGTACAACACTACTTGTGGTTTAGTTTATATAAGATTGCACGTTTTTAATCCATACTCATAGTTGTTTTGTGCATCAATAATCGTTGTGTAGAGTCTGAATGCATAACATGGTTATTGGTTGAGTGCGTTCACTAATGAGCAGGGTTTATTGTTATAATTCTAATTGAAGGGATTCCGAAGTCTTATTAGAACTATCTTATATGAATGTTTGTTAATTGAATTGAATTCGGGTTAACAAGTAGGATAAAGAGTATAACTTTATAGTACCTAAAAAGGGAGATCAAATCGGGTTAGAGTACTAAGTGCACGGGAAATAATTGATTATGATAGTACCTAGAAAGGGGGGTAAAGTATACGTCTTGCTCTGAGGATACTCACACGTGTCAAAAGCTTATCTATTTATGTCTATAGAATAGATTTGCGTGGTCTAGCGATGCGTCCATAAACCACAAGGCAGAGTCGGACATCGACACACGAAAGTATGAATTAACGAATGAAACTGGATGGCCTGACGAACTACCTATTATCTTATTTGATCACAACTACTATTTTCTTGTTCTTGTTATTTAATTGCTATTTCAATTATTACTTAATTTACAAACCAAAATTACAATTCTCAAAATAGTCATAATCTACTAGAACGTAATTGAATCGATATTTATCCGTCCCGTGGATTCGATATTTAACTTGGTCACCTTCGAAACTACAATTGATATCCTTTATACTTGGGGATTAATTGCGTGTTGAGAAAACGCTCATCAAGTTTTTGGCGCCGTTGCCGGGGACGGCTTAAAATATCTTTTTGTTATTTCTAGTTTGTTAAGGTTACTTTTCTTGTTTTGTTGTTTTAATTCTAGTTCTTTTTAGGTGCATGCTCACGAGATCAAAGAAAGGTGAACTTGAACCCTATAATCCTGAAATCGGAGCATCATCAAGAAAGAAGAAGAAGAAGAAGAGCAAGGCAAAGACTATTGATCCAACTGAAGCTCTGAATTTTGGAGTTGAAGTTGACGAGCAGATTTCGCAGACGATTGAAGCTACAACTGAAGTTAATTCGGGAGTAAGGACAGTCAACATGGCAGCGAATCCGGATAATCTAGCCATTCGAGAGGTTTTCTGAAACAATGGGGCTGGAAATTTTGGGCTTCTAGGAGCAAGGGGAACTAATTCAGCATTCGATCTTCATCCCGCTCTTATTAGCATGATAGAAAGGAACTCCTTTTCAGGAGGGTCTTTCGAGGATCCGCAGCAGCATCTGAACAAGTTCTTCAGCTATGCAAGTACTCAAAAAGACGCAGGAGAACATGAAGATGCTAGGAAGATCCTCTTGTTCAAATTCTCGCTTACTGAGAAGGCGAGAGATTGGTACGACACTATCAACGCAGCTGAGTGCACCACTTGGGAGCAACTGAAGTTAAGGTTCTTGGAGAGGTATATGCCACCTTCAAAGGTGTTTAAGATGAAGCAAGATATTAACCAATTCGCTATGGGTGGAGGAGAAAAATTTCATGAAGCATGGGATAGATTTAAGGACATGCTTAGGAAGTGTCCTCAACATGGGCTATCTAAAGCTCAATATATCAGTATATTCTACAATGGATTGGACTGTGATTCACGAGTTTCATTGGATGCTTCTTCTAATGGAGCATTGCTTACAAAGTCATCCGTAGAGGCCGAGAAGTTGTTTGAAGATATTTCGATGAATTCGAGGGATTGACCAACTAATAGAGTTAGAGGTACTTATATCCTTGGTAAGGTAGCTAAGGTTGAACAAGCAATGGTGAAAACAAGTAGAGAGGATGAGATCGTCTCTAGCTTGTCCAATATCAACAAGCTACTTGAATCCCAACAGAAGCAAATCAGCGAATTATCTCAGTGCGTACCAATCATGCAACAGGAGTTAAAGAATGAGGGACCAATCCAAGAGGAGTTGGAAGAGGCACACTATGCCATGGGTCAAAGTATTCAAGGGACTAGGTATCCAAATCAAGGAAACCGGAATTACCAAGGGAACTATCGAGGAAACTTTAATAATCGTGGTCCCCCGGGTGGTTATCAACAGCCTAGGAGGCCGGAGTTCTCATGGAGCAATCCGAATAATGCAATTCAACCTCCGATGGGTGTTGATCCGGGTGCTAAGGTGGAAGAAGGGAAACCGGGTCTTGAGGATACTGTGAACAGGTATATGGCCAAGAATGATGAAAGAGTTAACCGCCTTGAGGCTAAACTTGAAAAGAAATCGATGCAAACCATGAGGTTATATCTAAGCAGGTGAAGGACCTTACGTTACTGATGGGGGAGATGGCAGGAAGTGTTAACAAGCTTACTCAAACTCTTGAGAAGGGGAAGTTCCCGTCTCAAAGTATTGAGAATCCAAGGTCCTGCAACAGCATCACATTAAGGTCGGGAACGCAGTACGAGGGACCTATGAGGCCGGAATCGAATTTGGACATGTCTAGGGCGAGGTTCAAACATGGTTCGACCAACATTGAAGGTCGAACCATATAGGGGAGGTCGAACCAACACACTGGACACGATCAGGAGAGCTTGCAGCATCGGTTTGACCAAACTGCAGATGGTTCGACCTGGCCTTCAGGTCGAACCTTGGTCGAACCCGACAACTTGGAGCACTCTATTTTTCCAGAACACCGGTTTGACCAAACCAATCATGGTTCGACCTATCCAACAGGTCGAACCTAGGTCGAACCGCACTACTTGGAGCACTCTGTTTTGTCACAGCAACTGTTCGACCACGACGGTCATGGTTCAACCTGTTTCACAGGTCAAACCCAGGTCGAACCTCAAATTCAAAAAGAGAGCCGTTGTCCAGAAGCAAGGTTCGACCAGTACGTACATGGTTTGACCTATTCCATAGGTCGAACCCTGGTCGAACCCCACCAGAAATTACCTGTTTCCACTCCGAACACTCTCGATGATGTTGATGCTACTCCAGTGGTTCGGAATGAACAAAGTACTGAGATAATAGCTGAGAAAAAGTGGGAGAGAGCCAAGCGTTTGAGAGCCAAAAAAGAGAAAGCGGAGAAGGTTGATCGTGATGAATGGGGGATTCCCAAAACAAAGATACCTCCGTCGTTTCCTTACAAGCTTGTGAAGAAGGGATTGGAAGAGAAGTTCAAGAAGTTTTCAGAGATAATGAACAAAATAAGCTTGAGCATTCCTTTCTCAGAGGCAATCATGGAGATGCTATACTATGCCCGATTTCTAAAGGACATATTGTTGAAGAAGCGGAGCTTAACCGGAATTGAAACGGTAAATTTATCTGAGAATTACAGCTCAATCATTCAAAGGAAGCTGCCGCAAAAGATGAAGGATCCGGGGAGCTTCACTATTCTATGTGAAATCGAAAAGGGGCCAGCACGGCGAGCTTTGTGCGATCTAGGGGCGAGCATTAATTTGATGCCTTTGTCCATCTTTCAGAGGCTTGGTTTGGGGGAGCTTACTCCTACAACAGTGGTTCTCCAATTGGCTGACAGGTCGATGACGTTTCCAAAAGGTATAATTGAAGACGTTCTCGTCAAAGTGGAGAAGCTAGTCTTTCCTGTGGACTTTCTTGTGCTAGAGATGGAAGAAGACAAGGATAATATCCCTTTAATCTTGGGGAGACCTTTCCTTGCTACTGCTGGAGCTATAATTGATGTTCAGAAAGGAGAGCTTAGATTGCGGATGGACAACGAAGAAGTTCTTTTCAACTTAGACAAAGCAATGAAGATGCCCATGGAGTCGCAGTGCCATAGTATTGACGTGGTGGAGGAGATTGTGAAAGAGGACATGTCTCTGATCCTGTCAAAGGATCCTCTTGAGACATGTTTGATGGAATCTCTTACTTATCCCACTACGGAGCTTGACGGACTCTCCAACGAGGTATGTATTGAATTTCTTGAAAATTTACTTGCTTTGGGTAATGACAGGTTTGAATCGGAAAGAACTAAGGTGGAAGAAGTCAAGTGGACGAGAAAGTACTTGCCGTTGGATAACGAGAGCTCTCCGATGGAAGTGAGGAAAGAGGAGTTGAAACTATTGCCGGAACACTTGAAGTACGCCTTTCTTGGCGACAATGAAAAATATCCAGTAATTGTATCTTCTTCTCTTGATGATGATCAACTTGAGGAGTTATTGAACGTTCTTAGGAAGTATAAATCTGCGATTGGTTGGTCTCTTGAGAATTTGAAAGGAATTAGTCCTTCGTATTGTATGCATAGGATAAGATTGTTAGACGAGGCGAAGGCAAGTGTTCAGAATCAGTAGAGGGTTAATCCCGCGATTCAAGAGGTGATTAGGAAGCAAATCCTTACGTGGTTGGATGCCGGAATCATATATCCTATTAGTGATAGTCCCCATATGAGTCCATTGCATGTAGTTGCTAAAAAGGGGGGTATGACTGTAGTAAAAGCTGAGGATGGAGAAGCGTTAGCCACAAGGATTCCTACGGGATGGCGTACATGTGTTGATTATAGGAAGTTGAATGAGAACACGTGTAAGGATCATTTTTCTCTTCCTTTCATGGATCAAATGTTAGATCGTCTTACAGGGTATGAGTTTTATTGTTTCTTGGATGGATACTCGGGGTACAACCAAATTATGATTGCCCCCGAAGATCAAGAAAAGACCACTTTTACTTGCCCCTAAGGGACCTTTGCTTTTCGGAAAATGCCATTTGGGTTATGTAATGCGCCTGCTACTTTTCAGAGATGCATGATGGCAATATTCGATGGGTTGATAGAGAAGATCATGGAGGTGTTCATGGATGATTTTTCTGTTTTTGGTTCCTCCTTTGATATTTGTTTGTCTAACCTAGCTACTATTTTGAAGAGATGCCAAGTGACTAATCTTGTCTTGAATTGGGAGAAGTGCCACTTCATGGTGAAGGATGGGATTGTTCTTGGGCATCATGTTTCGGCTAAAGGGTTGCAGGTAGATCGTACTAAAGTGGTGGCGATTGAGAAGCTTCCACCACCGACCAATGAAAGAGGAGTGCGGTCCTTTCTTGGACACGCCGGTTTTTACAGGAGATTTATAAAAGACTTCTCAAAATACTCTAAGCCCTTATCTCACTTACTTGAAAAGGATGTTCCTTTTGTGTTTGATGATGAATGTTTAATAGCTTTTCAAGTTTTGAAGGAGGCGCTTATCACTGCACCTATCTTGGTCACACCAGATTGGACTCAACCATTTGTACTAATGTGTGATGCAAGTGATGTAGCACTTGGAGTGGTGCTTGGGCAGCTGAAGGAAAAGAAGTTTTGCGCCATTTACTACGCAAGTAAGACTTTCGATGCGGCACAAAAGAATTACACGGTGACTGAAAAGGAGTTTTTGGCTGTTGTGTACGCATTCGATAAGTTTCGTCAGTATTTGGTTGGCATGAAGACTATTGTGTACATGGATCATTCAGCGATTCAGTACTTGATGGAAAAGAAGGAGATGAAGCCTAGGATCATAAGGTGGATTCTTCTACTTCAAGAGTTTGACATGGAGATCCGGGATAAGAAAGGTTCTGATAATGTGCTGGCGGATCATCTTTCGAGGTTGGAGACTAGGGAACATTGTGATAATTCTTTCGAGTATATTGAGAAAATGTTCCCGGATGAAAAGATCATGGCCGTGTTTGTTGAAGGGGCTGAGCGAGCGTGTTTGGTTGCTGCGCAGGGAGTTGATCCATGGTATACGGATTATGTTAATTATATTGCTGTGGAAGAAATTCCAAGGAATCTCAACCGATATCAACTTGCTAAATTCAAAAGGGATGTTGAGACTTTCATATGGTATGATCCGTTTGTGTACAAAATTTGCACGGATTCTATCATCCGTAGGTGTGTGCCCGAGATGGAAATGGAGAGTGTTCTCGAGTTTTGCCATGCACAACCTAACGGGGGGCACTTCGGCGTGCACAAGACAGCAGCCAAGGTACTTCAGTCCGCTCTTTATTGGCCTACCTTGTTCAAGGATTGTAAGACCTATGTGGCGTCTTGCGATGGATGTCAACGCATGGGGAACATCGGTATGAGAGACGAGATGCCGCTTCAGCCAAGCATAGTGGTCGAGATTTTTGATGTGTAGGGTATCGATTTTATGGGGCCTTTTCCCCCATCTAATGGATTTCTCTACATTCTACTTGCGGTGGATTATGTTTCTAAGTGGGTGGAAGCGATTTCTACTCGCTTGAATGATTCGAAAACTATTATATCTTTCTTGAAGAAGCATATCTTTGCCCGTTTTGGAGTCCCTAGAGCACTTGTTAGTGATGGAGGTACGCATTTCATAAATAAATTTCTTGAGAAGGTGCTTAAAGGGTATGGTGTTAAGCATAGGGTTACTACACCCTATCATCCTCAAGCGAATGGGCAAGCGGAGGTCTCTAACCGTCAAGTCAAACAGATTTTGGAGAAAGTGGTCAGAACCAATAGAAAGGATTGGGCTTTGAAGCTCGATGATGTCATGTGGGGGTTCCGGACCGCGTACAAGATGGTGTTAGATATGTCACCGTATCAGATTGTCTATGGGAAGCCGTGCCACTTACCTGTAGAGATTCAACACAAAGCGTTTTGGGCTTTGCGAAGCTTGAACTTGACTCTCAAGGATGTGAAGGAGTTGAGGATTACTCACATCAATCTTTTGGATGAGTTTCGGAGTCGTGCGTACAAGAATTCAGAGATCTATAAGGAAAGGATTAAGAGGTGGCATGATTCGAAGATCTCGTACAAGGAGTTCAAGCAAGGAGATGAGGTATTACTTTTTATCTCTCGTTTAAAGCTTTTTGCAGGCAAGTTGAAATCAAAGTGGAAGGGACCGTTCATGATTCATCGAGTCTTAGGAGGGGGAGTTTTGAGCTTATTGACAAGGATGGAGACATTTTTGCGGCGAATGGACATCGCTTGAAGCATTATAGGTCGCCGGATGATGTTTGTGTCATCTTTGTGGATACCTTGATCTGATATGGTACCGTCGTGACTCTCCGACGTTAAATATGAGCGCCTGTTGGGAGCTTTTCCTCCCGTTTTAATGCTTTATTTCATTCGTGTGAGTAAGAAATTTTTATATTTGAAGTGCTTACTTATCGACAATTCCATCTCTTTGCAAACTTAGTTTCAACTATAGTTTCTACTAAGTTTGGGGGGGTGTGATGTACTTACCTTGATAAGCACCGATAGTATAATCTTTTCTTTGTGATGTTTGTTAGGGAAGTTGGTTTTTGCGCCATATTAAAATTTTAATCGATTTTGATGTGCCGATTTTTTACAACTTGCCTAATGTTTAGTGAGTTTTGGTTGTGTTTTCTTTTACGGAGTTACTCATGAATGATATTTTGTGGAACAAATTTTGGATGAAGTTGTGCTCTAGTTGGTACCTAATGATTCGTATTCAAGTTTGAAGTGAATAGGGATTAAAGAACACTCAGTTTGGAAGCTTAAAAGGGTGGTTCGACCAAAGCCAGGAGAGGTTCGACCAGTGTCAGGAGGTCAAACCGAGCAGAGGAAGTCGAACCGACGCAGAAAATCATCCAGTGAGGAGGTTCGACTTGATCATTCTTGGTTCGACCTGTCTAACAGGTCGAACCAAGGTCGAACCCGGTGACTTAAATCTTACAGTAGGTGGTTCGACCTGAGCCGTTATGGTTCGACCTGATCAGAAAGTCGAACCTGAGGTCGAACCAGTCAGTTCAGAGCACTCTGTTTTTCAGGTGATAGGTTCGACCACGACATTCATGGTTCGATCTGTTCAGAAGGTCGAACCACGAGGAGTAGTTGTCCAGAAGGTAGGTTCGACCTGTCACAAGAGTGGTTCGACCTGTTCAGAAGGTCGAACCCAAAAGGTAAGTTGTCCAGAAGGTAGGTTCGACCTCATCACTCGAGGTTCGACCTGTTTCGCAGGTCGAACCCGAGGTCGAACCTAGTCAGGTACGCATTTTAAGTTGTGTTTTTAGAAGGGTTCGATCATTTTTCTTGTTCACCAAACCTCGAACCTTCCCCGAACCTTAACACCCTTGCACAAATTTGTCAATTACACTTGATTTTGCACCGATTACACAACATTATACTCTTAATTCTTGAATTAGGCGCGAATTTGGGTGATTTTCGTCGCGAATTAGGGCTTCAGTCGCGTTTTTGAGTGTTGTGTGCTCGTTATCGATTGTTAACCATGGGCAAGACTAAAGGTACGTTCTTTCAACTCAATTACCTTAGGATTGAAGTTTATTGCAAGCAATGTGTAGTGGGTAAGTTGACTAATGTTGATTTTGGTTGAAATTCATGGTGATAATTGATATTGTTGAGTTGATTCATATGAATTCATGTTTATTGGTTTGAGATTGCTTGATTATGGATAGCACTTGAGTTTTATGTGGATTGATCAAGGATATGATGCATCTAGAGGAATGAGCATGTTAATTAGGCTTGAATTGTTGATAGTTTGAGTTGTTCATAAAGTTCAATTGTTATAATTTATGTTGAATGGCTTGAATTGGTTGATGCATGCTTGTTGTTTATGATTTGAAGATTAAAGAGAGTGTGATTGATGATGTATTGAGCATGATGAATGAGCAAGTGGTGTTGAGATGATAGTTGGGTTGATTAAGCATGGATGCTTGAAGTCTTGAGTAGAGTATAGGATATGCTAGTCATATACTTGTGTTCTTGTCTTGTTGGTTGTGTTGAAATAGTTGTTTTCAGGAAAGGGACAAGGATTAAATAAAGGGATAGGTAAGGTGGATGAAGCAAGATCGAAGAAGAGGCAAGACAGGCCTTTGAATGTGGACACAGTGACGAGGAAGCTGAGGTTACATGATCGTTTACCTAAAAACTTTAAAGTTCAAATGCAAAACTGGGATGAGATTAAAGAAAAGTGGGAAGAAGTCTCAGACAAGATAGCTCGGACAAGATACCAAGATGATGAGGCCATGAGACTTATGAGCATTAGGGATGATATGACAATATTGTTCGATCGAGTGGGGATCCGCAGATTTATGGAGTTGAAGAAGCTGACTTATTTCCACATTACAGCGGAGGTAGTTTGCTCATTCGAGATGGTGAAGGACCCACTTGGCTACCCGTATCACTGCTCATTTCAGTTAGGAGGAGTCCGAAGGAGATGGACGACTGAGGATTTTAATCAGCTTTTTCAGACGCCTCTAGAGATTTCTCGAGTGGAGAATGGACACTTCAACGCTAATAGGTTTTGGAGGGAGATAACCGGGGAGATCAGAGACTATAAGATTAGGCAGTCTCGTGCGACCTCGATCAAGAATCCAGTGTTGAAATATATGGATCGAGTGCTCGAAAACACACTGTTTGCTCGTTCGGAGGGTGGCTGTGTGTCTAGAGGAGAGCTTTATGCCCTATGGTGTATGATGAATGGGGTAAAGTTCAATGTGGGAGCGTATTTCATTGTACAGCTACATCGATTCAGGACCATTGGATTTCAGAATGTGAACATTGGAGGGTTGCTGACGATTGTAGCTGAGCACTACAACATGGACTTTACCGGCATTACACCTGTTAGAGGAGAGCCCGACTTGGTGATGCTCACATGTGTAAAGGGAGGATTTGCACACTTTAGAGATGGTGATTGGTTCTTCACGAGAGGACCAAAGCCATTCGACTTTATGTTTCCCTTTGACATGAACAACATGACCACTGTTCGGGAGGCGAGGAACTTGTTGATGAATTCCCTAAGACACACTGCTCTGTCCGTGACTGTGAAGACCAATGGGGATTGGAGAGCCGTGGCTAGGTTGTGTGTCGAAGGTAGATTGGAGGAGCTACAGCAAATTGTGGAACAGGGAGAGTACCATCCGCCACCACACCAGCCATTACAGTGGCCACAGCGGCCCGAGGTCGAGCATCGGGTAGATGAGCAGCCAGAGATGGAGATTCCGAAAGAGAAGTAGAACGACGCCCCTTAGTATGAGCCAGCACCGCGTCAGCAGCGGGCTGTCCCGAATGATACACGGGAGCAGCTCCGCCTTATTCAGGAGCAGCTGGTCACGATCGTTGCTAGCCAGCAGGAGACAAACCGACAGCTCGCACTCACCAACGCCAACTATGCTACGTTGAATGAGAAGTATACAGTTTTGAATGAGAAAGTTGGTAGGTTGAGTGATCGAGTTGATTACTTGGATAGGCACATTGGTGATCTACACCGGATTGTGGAGCGGAGGCTTGATGATGAGGATGATGATGATGAGGGTGATGATGCTCCGGAGGAGTAGTTTTTCAGGTTTTCTTTGGTTTCATCCGATTCATCTTGATTTCTATTATTTTTCCTTTTATCTTTAGGTTGGGGTGTGATTCATGTGTGAGTGGAATGTATAAGTGATATCTTGTATGATTGATTGGGTATAAGCTTATTGATTTTTGTGCATTCATATGTTCATGTGTTAATTTCTATTGATGAAAAGCATGTTTAGTTGATAAGTATATTGATTTCTTGTGGAATTGATCTTAATTATGTGCTATGAGGAGTACTAGGATTACCTATGTGAGGATTTGAGCTCTTTAATCATGCTTGATCATGATTATTTTATTCTTGAGAGGATCATTCATATGAACGTATTCTAGAACTTGGCTTGGAGTCTTGTGTGAGACTTACGATTGATAAATTGCTAGGACATGATCTTAGGCTATTATTTTGTGATTAAGCTACTTAGCCAAATTTATCCTTCCTAATGATTTTATTAACCTTTGGATTCCCCGTTGAGCCGTTAAAGCTTTTTCTTTGGTAGCCGAAGTGAATAACCTTATAACCTTTACTTGAGCCTTGATTAACCTAATCATTGGTAGAGAGAGTGGAGGTGAGTAAGTGCTGCAAGAAGAAAAGGAAGATAGAATATGGTTGGATGAAAAGAATATGGTTAAATCTTGTTTAGGGGTAGTGCCCGAAACTGGTACCCCGATTATTTTTATACATGGTGTGTGATGCTTAGCAGCTGATGGCCTATATATACATGAGAAGAAGGGTAGTGCCTGAAACCGGTACCCGAATTGTTTAAGAAGATGATGTTGATGCCATGAAAAGAAGGAAAATTCAGGAATTTTACAAGTTCAAGAGACGACATTGGAGGAGAACTTGCTGTAAGAAGAAGAATTCAAGAACCTCCAAGGTAACTCTCTACTAGTGTCTTAAGTCACTAAGTCCAAATTTTCCTACCTTTTTCCAAAGAGCCAACATTACAACCCATAAACAAGTCCTTTGTGATCCTAGTGAAGAGTTGATTATAAGTTGATTTTTGAGACCTTTGCCAAGCTTATGGTTACGCGTGAATATGGATTGATATGAGTGTTTATATTAACCTATATAGTGCCTCACGCACTTGAGTGAAAGAGAATAAATACTTATCTTGTGAGCGAAATTACTTAGTACTCCGAATGGTATGTGATTGGATTGGTTTTGCATGAGTGATATATATGAAGCAATTAATACTTGTTTGATTGAATGAAGTTGCATGTGTGATATGTGTTGTACTTGATCTTGGTGAATTATCCACGACTCCTGTGGTTTGATTTGGTTGCCTCGGGACGAGCAACATGTAAGTTTGGGGGTTTCATAAGTGCGTAAATTCACAAGTTTGGCATCATGTTTTGTGCTAGTTTTGGAGAGTTTTGAGGTAGAAATAGGTGGAAAATCTATATATATTGTGAATTAGCATGAATCAGGTGTTAGTAGAGCTATTTAAGTGGTTTTCATAGCAAAAATGGAGTGGAAGTGCCAAGAATCGAAGAGACAAAGTCGAGACCACGCGAATCGCCAAGGAAAGAGTAGGGTTCGATCTGGTTGAAGGAGGGTTCGACCTCTCCTACAGGTCGAACCAGCATTGCGAAATAGTAGAAGGAGGGTTCGACCATGACTCAAGGGGTTCGACCTGTTTGATCAGGTCGAACCATGGTCGAACTAGTTCGCGAGAAGAGGGGTTCGACCACGACGTTGGGGTTCAACCTGACAGTTGGTCGAACTAGGAGCGGAAATTAACCAGTAGCGTGGTTCGACCTGAGGTTCGACCTGTGAGGTAGTGGTTCGACCTGTACAAGAGGTCGAACCAAGTGCAGAATGTGTCCAGTAGCAGGGTTCGACCTGGGGTTCGACCTGTTGGCCAGTGGTTCGACCTGTTGATGAGGTCGAACCAAAATGCAGAAACTTACCTTATCCGGATTTTTGAGGCCAAAACGCGTGGGATCACTTGAAAAGCCCATTTCAAGCCCTAGAGACGTGATTACAAGTATAAAAGGAGGCTCATGCAGTTAAGGAAGTCGTCGAACGATCACGAAGAAGGACGACGCGAGAATCATAATAGGAGATAAGAGAAGAGATTGGTGATCCATCCGGAGGGTGGTGACAGAGGTGTAGCTGGAGATTCAAGTAAGATTGGTCCATCTAACCATGATTGTTCTTAGATCAATCATGGGCTAGAGCCACTTCGGTAGTTCTAGGGTTATGAAGGTTTCATGAGTTAAATTTGTATTTCGTGTGTATACTCCGTACAACACTACTTGTGGTTTAGTTTATATAAGATTGCACGTTTTTAATCCATACTCATAGTTATTTTGTGCATCAATAATCATTGTGTAGAGTCTGAATGCATAACATGGTTATTGGTTGAGTGCGTTCACTAATGAGCAGGGTTTATTGTTATAATTCTAAGTGAAGGGATTCCGAAGTCTTATTAGAACTATCTTATATGAATGTTTGTTAATTGAATTGAATTCGGGTTAACAAATAGGATAAAGAGTATAACTTTATAGTACCTAAAAAGGGAGATCAAATCGGATTAGAGTTCTAAGTGCACGGAAAATAATTGATTATGATAGTACCTAGAAAGGGGGGTAAAGTATACGTCTTGCTCTGAGGATACTCACACGTGTTAAAAGCTTATCTATTTGTGTCTATAGAATAGATTTACGTGGTCTAGCGATGCGTCCATAAAACACAAGGCAGAGTCGGACATCGACACACGAAAGTATGAATTAACGAATGAAACTGGATGGCCTGACGAACTACCTATTATCTTATTTGATCACAACTACTATTTCTTGTTCTTGTTATTTAATTGCTATTTCAATTATTACTTAATTTACAAACCAAAATTTCAATTCTCAAAATAGTCATAATCTACTAGAACGTAATTAAATCGATATTTATCCGTCCCGTGGATTCGATATTTAACTTGGTCACCTTCGAAACTATAATTGATATCCTTCATACTTGGGGATTAATTGCGTGTTGAGAAAACGCTCATCAGTACTCTATGGAGGATGCAAGAGGTAGTGCCCAAAACTGGTACCTCGAGAAAATAAATAAAGGGAGAGAAAGAAAAATATAAGTTGGGTAGCGCTCAAATTCAATACCCCTGATGCTGAAAGAAAAGAAGAATAATTCTCTCATTATTGTGGTTGAAGAAAGAATTGAAAATTTTGGAGTTGAGGAGGAGTTGTACTTAATTAAAGTGATGAGGAAGAATGAAAGATCAAGATGGACTACAACTTAATTGATCCGAATTTTGAGTGACTTATCCGTATAATTTCCTACCTTGTCCAAAGAGCCTACGTTACAACCCAATAAAAAGACATTTTTGATTCATGATTTGCTAGCTACAAGTAAAAGGAGAGTTGAGACAATGAGCAAGCTTATGGTTAGGCATGCACTTGAATTGAATTTGAGAGCACACACACACACACACACACACACACACACACACACATACATATATATATATATATATATATATATATATATATATATATATATATATATATATATATATAAACCCAAATAGTGTATACTTTATACACCATGAGCGTGAGAGTTACACTATATATATATCCTGTGAGCATAGGTGGATTGAGCACTTGAATTGGTAAAGTAAGTATCTTAACTTGCATATTTTGAATGAATTGATGCTTTAAAATTTGAAGTTATGTGAACCAAGTTGAGATTAATTACATATTTTGAAGGCTTAGTTGATATTTTGATCTTTTCTTGGGACATGACTTTCCATCTCATTATTCTCTTGGTTTGTCATTTCGTTGTTCGAGGATGAACACCACCTTAAGTTTGGGGGTCTGATGAGAGTGGAAATTCATGTATTTTTGGGTCCAATGTGATAACTCTTCGAGTATATATTTGATATTAATTGCACATATATTAATACTTTGAATTATTATCGTCTAAAAGGTGCATGAGATGTATTTTGTTGTGTTTTGATAGGAAAAAGGATCAAGAACGAAAAGTTGGAATGATGGAGGAATTGGTACTACTTGCAAGCAAGGTTCACTTTTCATAATTTTTCTGTATTCGTGTGGAGATCCAAATTGATCATGTGATATATATTTTGAAATCTATGGAAGAAAAGATCATTTTGGTTCAAGAAATACCTTAATCAGATTTTAAATGAGAAAGTTATGATCAAAACAGTGACGTCGCGCAAGCTGTTCCTGCTTAGCACGATGGTGCCACTTTCCAGGACTTTTTCTACCTTCAAATGTTGGATTTTCTGTGTGTTCTTTATATGAATAGAAGGCTGGATGAAGAAGTTATGCTCAAAACTGTGGAGTCGCACAGGCTGCTGAAGCGCGCCCGGTGGTATGCGCGCGGCGTGCTGATTAGCCATTGGTAGTTGGGATGACCAATTAAAGAATTTATCGAACCACAGAGAGGAAGGTACTAGAGTTTAAGCGATCTCAAGTTTATCATGATTTTATAAGGACGATCGAAAAAGAGGATAGATAAGCATGCAAATAAATGCAATGCAAGAAATAAAAGATAAAAGGAATGCAAAGATAAATAGTGGGTTCCAAATGATGCAAGGATGAGATTAGCAACAATCATGACATAGATAACAAAGTAATTATGCAATTAATTCTAATTTCTCATTGGCACGGCATAGGAGCGATCACTAATTTCACCTAAATCTCTCTCGAGCTGGATAGGATGTAGGCCTTCAATAAGACTCCCAAAAGTACATAGGATCGTGACTAAAGCAAATACC
Organism: Pogostemon cablin; assembly: GCA_023678885.1. Classification (NCBI taxonomy): domain Eukaryota; kingdom Viridiplantae; phylum Streptophyta; class Magnoliopsida; order Lamiales; family Lamiaceae; genus Pogostemon; species Pogostemon cablin. Next base: position 19,837,473 of record CM042979.1, on the reverse strand, counting down.
TCCCACTAGGTACTAATTATTCTACGAATTCCCTAATGAGGTACTAAATCATAGGCAATATTTCCTTTTAAGGTACTATGAATTCACTAATAGTTTTGGTCTCCTCACATAATCAACCAATCTCTCGATTAAGCTAATCAAATGTTCCATCAAAGGGTTCTAAATCTAGAAGGATATCTCTATCTCATTCTAAATTAATGCACATGAAGTGTATGATGAAATGATTCAATGAACTATCCTAAACACATAATTGATTTATCAATCTAATCACATGCCCATGATAATTAATCACACATATCACATATAAATAAAGCAATGGACAATCAATGATAGAAATAACACAAAGCCCATTCAAGATTAAAATCAAATTGCATAAAAACTAAATTATCCAACACCAATCATGGAGCTAATCTCACAAAGGAGATTAGCCTTTCATAGTCACAAGAAATTCAACATAGATATTAAAATCCTTACAAACCATGATCAACTATAAAGAAAGTCACAAAATTAGAATTAGATTCCCCCTTTGAAGATAATCAATGGAGATCTTCTTCTTCTTCTTGTGATCTCACTCTCCCTTGCTTCCTTGATCACTTGGATAGTGGATTTGATGGAGGGGATCAAGTGGATTGGATGGATGAAGGGTATGGAGATGGATGGAATAGAGTTAGTGTGTGAAAATATGGTGTACAATATGTGTCGAGCTGATCCCTACTGATCCTTCTCTTATTTTACACTCAAAATGGACATTTGTACCCCTTGGAACCTTCTAGAACACATTCTAATCATAAAATTGACTTTGGGCCGAGTTCGGGTCGAGTTCGGGTTGGTGCAGTGCAGTCTCACCTTTTTGCATATAACTTTCTCATACGAAATCTTATTCGGGTGATTCTTGCACTCACGTGATCCTCTCTTCCGTGGCTTTCTATGAATATAAAGAATTGAAAAAATTTCTAACATTTGAAGGTATAACAAGTCATGCAAAATAGCACAATCGTGCTAAGTAGGAACAGTTTGCGCGACGTCACCATTTTAATCATAACTTTCTCGTTTGGGCTCCGGTTGAGATGTTTCTTATACCAAAATGATCCTATTTTCTATGGCTTTCCAATCATATATGAATCTTCTAGTTTTGATCTCTACTAGAGTACAGAAAAATTACACAAGTTGGGCGTGCATTTTTCAGCAATTTTCTTTGACTCAATTTCCCTCGTTTCTACTCCTAATTGAGCTCCATTTTTTCCCACATCTTCCTTATCGTGTCTAGAATCTATTTTTACCTAAAAATTATACGTTTAAAATCATTCACACACATTTTCATAAAAACACAAAATACAACCAAATAATCATAAAATACGGATAAAATACTACGAAAATGGATATAAAAAGACACTAAAATCTAGGTGAAAATATCACTCATCACACCCCAAACTTAAAGTGTTGTGCATCCCCGCACAATGAAAATATTAAAACAAGGGGAGTGATGTTCACCTAGGAAAAGGCTAAACGAACATAAGTAATAACACATCAAAAACAATAAGAATCACAATTTATGCTAATTCATCCTACAACATTAAACTCATGACATTAAGAATTATCAAGTTCAATCATAAGAGAATAAAGTGTAATATAGTCCCTTTTGGTCCAAGCCTCACATAGGTTATCAATTTCACTCAACACTCTTTAAAGTAGGGTAAATCAACACTCATTAACCGATTGGCTCGACTCGCTATAAGTTTGCTCGTAGACTACATTCACAAACCGCCAAAGTTTCAATTAATGATAAAAAGGTCTTTAATTAGGATGTAATGATAGGCTCTTTGGTAGGGTAGGAAGAAGATGAATATTAGTGACTAATCAAGTGTAAGTAATCGAAGAGATGTCCAATTTCTCCAACTTCTTCACTTTTCTTTCTTCCTTTCTTTTCTTTATTGATCACAAGCACTAATTATCATCATTATCCTTTGGATTGAACTTCTTATGATGCATACTTCCTTTCTTTTAACTTTTATTTTCTTGAGCATCTTGTTGTTACTTTGCTTCTTTTCTTGTATTAAAGTTGCATGTACATTCTTGTTTTTGCTCTTTTCATCATTTTTCTTGCTTACTTACCATTTCCTTTGCTTCTTTTTCTTCGTCATCAAATCTTTCTAGTTATCATCTCCTCAATCACTCACACAAAAGGTATATATATATATATATAAGGCTTTAAATGGGTAATCATGACTTGTAATGTGCTAAATTCACAATAAATAGGCTTAAATGCTCAAAGTGGTTGACTAGGGATGATGTTCATGGTATGGAAATATTTGGCAATGACTATTAATGACAATGATGGCCTTAGATCTTATCACTAATCTCCACAAATCGGGCTCGTTCCTCTAGTCCTTGAGCAAGTTTTAGTTTATCAAACACAACCGATTCACTCATGAAGAAATACCATGTATGCACGGTTGAGGCTCAAATTCTCACAAGCTTATGCATTGGACCTTAAGAAATTTATTACACCACATTCATCTCGAAATTGAACAAGTTAAGTAAAACATGTCACAATTCGAAAGTGTAGAGATTCTTAATCATAACTTGCCATCACTTACTACCACAACATGTCATCACTCACATTCAAAAATGACTCACAACATCCCAAAATAAATCACCAAACAACCCTAAACAAGAATAAGAAAACACACAAAATACAAGATAAGGACTCAACAAACAAGAAAACAAAACAAAAGCACATAACAAGCAAAAATAACCAAAACCATCCATCATAGACAATGAAGCACACATTCATATCATCCATAATCAATTAAGCTCAAAAACATGCCAACCTTGATTGAAAAGGAAACCTCCCACAAACATAACAAATGAAGCAACATGATAATCACATCAATCCAAATCCACATAAATTATGCTAAGCACATAGAAGTAGTAAGGTGTAGAGTGAACTCCCTCAATAGGCTTTTGGTAGTAGACTTTGTTAGCTCCAAACTCCATACATGCTTCCAATACCCTTCATACATGCTCAACAAAACAATTAGCTCAACAATTTCTTTAAAAATATAGATTATCATGCACTTCAATCACCACCAATCGGACTAAACTCAAACCAAAACTCATGAGAAATTTTTTAAAATTATCCCAAAAATACGAAAAGTATATGCTTTCAAGACAAAGTATGTCACACCACACCATATCCCCCCAAACTTAGATTGAAACAAGAGTTTCGAGGTAAGTTTGCAAAAAGTGGTGTGACTTACCTATACACTTCAAATCTAGCACTTCTCGTATCTCCAATACACATCTTCCTCACGAGCACAATCCATCTACATGCCAAAAATACAAAACAAGCAAATCCATCATCCTTATTGAAAGCACAAAACAAAACAATAAAGATAATGATGGGTTGGCTCTCATCTAGCGCTAAGTTTAACATCTTCAAGTCGGACGATAGTCTTTAGCTCATGGTGGTCTTGAATAGTCCTTTGGCACTATCATAGGTTTCTTCTTGAAGTAGTGCCTTGTGCTCTCACGCTCAACCACAAAAACATTTCCCTTCTTGTTAAATAATTCAAGCAATTGTTCTCGGAAGGCGTTCTTCACAAGGAATGGCCCTTTCCACTTGTTCCACTTTTTCCATGGGGCTTTATATGCATTTTGAACTTCAACCACATCCCCCGATAAGAATTCGAGCATTAACAAGTGTTGGTGTCCTCTTGCAACCTTTTTCCTACAATCACCAAACAAATTTTTATCAATAAAATCATGGAAGTTCTTAAGAGAATTTGAAATTTCAATAGAATGAAAAGGTTTTGGCTTGTGTGGGGTATCGTCTATGATCTTAGTTTCCGGAGGTTTCTTTTCTTCCATAAGGGCATGAATCTCCTCTTGGTTTCGAAGCTTTACTTTCTCAACCATCACTTCATGAGACTCGACAAATCTATCGAATTTCCCCTTCAGCTTTTCTTTCAACTCTTTGGCTTTCACCCACTTAGGCACCCTTTCTCTTTTTTCCTTCATATACTCATCAACCCCCAAACTATCCTCTTTCCTATCCTTAATGGCCATGCATAGATTTGTTGTTTTGGAGGTAGAAGGCTTGTTATTCTCTTCTTGAAGTCTCTCCACGGTGGGCACAACTTGACTAACTTGGTGCTCAATGAAATCCAATCTAGCAATGAATGATACGATTGTATTTGTCACCATTTCACACCATTTTTCCATTCGATCTATCTACGCTTCATTAGACTTCCTCTCATGTTCCAAGCGCTCCATAATTTTTTCGATCAACTCATCTTTAAGCCTTTCTTTGTAGTCACTTTGGGTAGAATAAGAGGTGTTGGAGTCTTGAAAATCTCCCCATAGTTGTGGTTGATTTCCTTCTTGATTTCTAGAAAAATTTTCTTGAAACACATCTTCCATACCTTGAGGGTACACTTGTTGATGCATTTGATGAGGGACTCCAAAATCTTCATAACCTTGTTGAAATTGCATATTAGGAACTTGTACTCTGAAATCCAATTGCAAGTTTGGCCCACAATCTGGCATTTGAAATCCTTGAAAATTTTCTTGCGTATTCATGGTGGGAAGAGCATTTCTATTTACCATATCTCGAAGAATATCCATGTAGCTCATATTTTTGGGCTTGTTCTCCTTCTTCTTCTTTCTCAAGGTATGCACCTACAAGAGAAATAAAAATTAGAACAAAAATTTCTAAAGCAAAAATTAGATGCAAAAATAACAAAAAAATGTCCTTATTAAGACCACTCTAAGCAATCCTTCGTCAAACTTCTAGCAACCGTTACCTCCCCGACAACGGCACCATTTGATTGGTCATTTGTAGTCGGGATGACCAATTAAGAATTTATCGAACCACAGGGAGAAAGGTACTAGAGTTTAAGCGATCTCAAGTTTATCGTGATTTTATAAGGACGATCAAAAAGGAGGATAGATAAGCATGCAAATAAATGCAATGCAAGAAATAAAAGATAAAAGGAATACAAAGATAAATGGTGGGTTCCAAATGATGCAAAGATGAAATTAGCAACAATCATGGCATAGATAACAAAGTAATTATGCAATTAATTCTAATTTCTCATGGGCATGGCATAGGAGTGATCACTAATTCCACCTAAACTCTCTCTCGAGATGGATAGGATGTAGGCCTTCAATAAGACTCCCAAAAGCACATAGGATCGTGACCAAAGCAAACACCTCCCACTAGGTACTAATTACTTTACGAGTTCCCTAATGAGGTACTAAATCATAGGCAATATTCCCTTTTAATGTACTATGAATTCACTAATGATTTTGGTCTCCTCACCTAATCAACCAATCTCTCGATTAAGCTAATCAAATGTTCCATCAAAGGGTTCTAAATCTAGAAGGATATCTCTATCTCATTCTAAATTAATGCACATGAAGTGTATGATGAAATGATTCAATGAACTATCCTAAACACATAATTGATTTCTCAATCTAATCACATGCCCATGACAATTAAATCACATATCATCATATAAATCAAGCAATGAACAATAAATGATAGAAATAACACAAAGCCCATTTAAGATTAAAATCAAATTGCATAAAAACTAAATTATCCAACACCAATTATGGAGCTAATCTCACAAAGGAGATTAGCCTTTCATAGTCACAAGAAATTCAACATAGACATTAAAATCCTTATAAACCATGATCAACTATAAAGAAAGTCACAAAATTAGAATTAGATTCCCCCTTTGAAGGTCTTCAATGGAGATCTTCTTCTTCTTCTTGTGATCTCACTCTCCCTTGCTTCCTTGATCACTTGGATGGTGGATTTGATGGAGGGGATCAAGTGGATTGGATGGATGAAGGGTATGAAGATGGATGGAATAGAGTTAGTGTGTGAAAATGTGGTGCAAAATGTGTGTCGAGATGATCCCTACTGATCCTTCTCTTATTTTACACTCAAAATGGACATTTGTACCCCTTGGAACCTTCTAGAACACATTCTAATCATAAAATTACTTCGGGCCGAGTTCGGGTCGAGTTCGGATTGGTGCAGTTCAGTCTCACCGTTTTGCATATAACTTTCTCATACGAAATCCAATTCGGGTGATACTTGCGCTTACACAATCCTCTCTTCCATGGCTTTCTATGATATAAAGAATTGACAAAACTTCCAGCATTTGAAGGTGTAACAAGTCATGAAAAATAGCACAATCGTACTGAGTAGAAATAGCTTGCACGACGTCACCATTTTAATCATAACTTTCTCGTTTGGGCTCCGGTTGAGGTGTTTCTTATACCAAAACGATCCTCTTTTCTGTGACATTACAACCATGTATGACACTTCTAATTTTGATCTCTAAAAGTACAGAAAAATTACACAAGTTAGGCGTGTATTTTTCAGCAATTTTCTTTGACTCATTCTCTCTCGTTTCAACTCCGAATTGAGCTCCGTTTTTTCTCACATCTTCCTTATCGCGCCTAGAATCCATTTTTATCTAAAAATCATACGTTTAAACTCATTCACACATATTTCCATAAAAACACAAAATACAACCAAATAATCATAAAATATGGATAAAATATTATGAAAACGGATATAAAAAGACACTAAAATTTAGGTAAAAATATCTCTCATCACGTGCGTGGGACGAGTGTGGCATTGAGTGTGACTGATTCTACACTCGTTTTGAATCGTGTGACCCTTCTTTTTGCCATGCAAGACTGCCAACACACCCAGTAACTACCGTGTGACAACCAACGAGGCTGTGCGAGAAGTTTTCGAGAGCATAGATGTCAAGAGCGAGATACACGAAGCCGTGCATGAGGATCACGACACCGTGCATGGAAGAATTGCGCACGGTTGCTGCCGTGCGAGAAAGAGTTGACACATGATGTCGTGCAACTGGCGTGCAACCCTTGCACTGGCCTTACACGTGCCGTGCGAGGTGCCATGAACCAAGTCTATCCACCGTATGTCAAATCCTTGCACGACACCTCACTTATTTTTGGGCCAAGCCCATTCCATCCCTGTAAATACTCCAATTCAGATTTTCATGAGAACAGACCCCAATTCACGCCTCCAGGCATACAGTGTCCTAATTTCACCTATCACTCACCACCTTTCATCCTTCCACTAGAGAGATGATCGAAATTGCTACTTGAATCGGAGAATGAGATTTTGACAGAGATCGTGACTGAAGATTCGGATTTCTTCACAAGTGTTCTTTATTTTATATTTATTTATCTTTATTATTTTAGAACAATGGTTAGGACTTATTACATCTTTGTGATATGCCCTCGTAAATCCATGGGCTAAGCTTCTTTGTTGGTAATGTTAGGTCGCTAAGATAGATTTGACTATGTAATTTGATTGCCCTAGACTTGGATTTATTATTCTGCAGATTATTTATTTTCTTATTGAAGAGGATATTTTGAGACTTCATATTATTGTGTTTTGAGTTTTGATTCTTTTAATTCTTCTTGACGGTATCACTGATTGATAATTAATAGAATTCCTTATTTTTGCATAATAATTGTTGTTTCTTGTGACGATCTTAGGGGATTGGCCTATAATACGTAAGAGTATTAGACAATCAATTTGAAATCTTAATTACTTGTTAAAACATCATTATTAGGTAGTTGGTAAGGAAACAAAAGGGGTTAATAATTGCGTACCTAGAAAGGGAAGTTTAGTTCTCTAGCCTTTATGGAATTTAGGATGAAGTACCTATAGAGGGAGAAAAATTTAATTTCTTATTGATCCTAGGATTTTCAGCTCATTATAAGTGTTAGATCCTACCCGATCAAGGTGATTTAACTAGGTTTAGTGATCCTCTTATAAACGTCTGCAGATAATTAATTTGAGTTTAGATAAATTAGTCACCTAATTAAGTTATTTGCCCGAGCATTACTAATTCTCCATCCTTGAACTTTTAGATCGTATTCTCTCGCGTGATTTATTTTATTTTATAATTAATTTAATTATTAAATTTTAGTTTAATTAATTATCCTTCCAAAAACTCCCAGATTTGTTCTGCAATTAAATTATCATATAGAATTATTTATTAAATTTATAACTATCTCGTGGGAACGATATTCACTTGGTCACGCGCACTATAATCAATCCCTTATACTTGAGGGTGAAAGAAAATAGCGATCAAATGAATGCATGAAGACGGTTGTATTCGGTGTAAGAAGGTATTCGAAGTCAACCTTTACTGCTACTAAAAAATAGAATTCGCTTTTAAAAATTCAATTTGTGTAGTTTCGACTCAATACTTTACAAACACTACATTTGATATGTTAGGTACAAAATAACCGTGATGATAATGGATTCCGTCACCTGTGCTTCTTTTGTCATTTGGGATAACGTTGCAAAACAGTTAATTGGAAAAACACCAAATGCTTTATATGAGACGACACCCACTATAAGTGATATTTCTTTTTTTTATTTAGTCTATTTTTCAAAATATTTTGCAAAACATAATACTACCTGTAAGAACTTCTACTAACCCATTTTCATTATTTTGATTTATATAACCTATTGACCTATTGAATGAAAATAAAAATTACAATAAAATAATTTTGTTCCAATTTAGCATGGACAGGGCTACCCACCAGAACATATAATGGACCTGATTGGTAAAAAAATTTGATAAGAGTTTCGGTCCCAGTAAATCAAGAGAATACTTCTTTTGTCAATTACCCACGTATTGTCCGTGTGTGTCTTGATCCACATATTATTAAGAAGTTCGCAGATCCTCATTTTCAAAAGCAGGTACTATACATTACTTAAAAAATAAATTATTCCTGCAAGTAACATTCATTGTGCTGCGTACTTTAATTTAATCAATTGTCTGGGCAGGTTTTGGAAAATATTGATGACTCTCAGAGGGATGATAGCTTAAGGATCTCAAAGCCATATTTATTTTATAAGGATACATTTGTTCTTAAATACTCATTTGAAAATCTATTATAGGTTGGTCCCACATGTGACGATGCTGAATCACCCAATAAGGGATGACGTATTCAGGAAAATGTGATTGATCTTGACGAAATTGAGCCAAGTACCAAGAAGAATTTGATGGACAAGTTCTCATATTCCTCAGCCAATAAGAAGTATAACGCAGTTAACGTTAAGATAGAAAAAATGGACTGATCATGAATGTCTGTTTGGTTTTCAAGAGAATTTTTAGTTATGCTTTTTTTCTATTTATTTATCTAATTTCAGACATTGAGAATACAACATTATGGTTGTGTGATCCATCGTTATTGAGATATTTTACTAAGTTTGACTAATATATCAACGTGGCAGGTTGACAATTAAATAATTTATATAATCTCCGATAGCAATTTATCTATTTCTTATCTACTAATTAATTAATATTAAATTTTTTTATTATATATACTTCCTTCTTTTATACTTCTCTAATTGTAATTAATTTATTTAATCTAGATTTTATTCCCATAACTTAAATAATTATCAATACAACTTTCTCTACAACTCTAATTGATTTGAAAGCATAGGACTTCCAAGTCTTTTAAATATTGCAACAAAAAAGCAAATAAATGAAAAATAAATTCAAAAGATTTAATGATTAACATTGGTACAAAATGATTTATTTTCTAAAAATTAAAGAATATAATGACATATAGAATATTCAACGTGATTATTATTTTTTAAGGATATAAGTATATTAATAATAAAATGCAATCTATAATAAATTATGATTTCAATTCTAAATCAATCAGTTGACTGTTATATTTTATAAATGATAAGACAAATGCTTACATGGTAAATTGATTAAATTTTGGATAGTTAATGTAAAATCCCATGGTACATTCAGTTTCTTAAAATGATCTAGGTTACCTTAATAAAATGATGTATTTCGTTTGCAGAATAATAATTACTCCTTCTTTGTTTTTCCTGTAAACAGATGAGAAAAATCATCAAGTCGTCAGTAATTAATAAAAGAAAGAGACCCGAAGAAAACAATGATATTGGTGGATTTAATTTATGCTTTAGCCATATGCGTTTTCTATAATAATACTTACTTATAAATTCATGAGTCCAACTAGGGTACACCTGGACGATTTAATCTGTTAGATTGATTTTTAATTCAATCTATATCATTAAATAAAATAAAATATTTATTTTTTTTAAAAAAGAAAACTACCCCACTTCTCATTTTAAGCTATAAAATTGGGGGTGCACCGGTGCACCGTAGAATAACCCTAAATTTATATTGTACTGCATAAAATATTAATAATAAATTACAATATGTATATTAATAATAACATACAATCGGTAATAAATTATGATTTCAATTTTAAATCAATCAGTTGACTATTATCTTTAATAAATAGACAAATGCTTACATGGCAAATGGACTAAATTTTAGATAGTTAATGTAATATCCCATGATTCATTCAGTTTCTTAAAACGATCTAGGTTACCTCAATAAAATGATGTATTTCATTTGCAGAATCATAATCACTCCTTTGTTTTTACTGTAAACAGATGTGAAAAATCATCAAGTCGACAGTAATTAATGAAAGAAAGAGACCCGAAGAAAACAAGGATATTGGTGGATATAATTTATGCTTTAGTGAAATGCGCTATCTATTAGTAATACTTACTTATAAATTTATATTGTACTGCAGAAAATATTACTCCTTCTACAAATTCCGACTCGAGACCAAGCGAAAGGAACCCGCGATACACTTTTGGTGAGATATTTTATTATTCAAGGCGTTCAGGACTCTCTGTTAACAAACTATCAGATATCACTAATGGTTTGTCCTTTTACATATTCTATTCTTTTCTTCATAATTTTTTAATGTTGCAGATTTTTTTTAAAAAAAATTCGTATTTTCTTATTAGGAACTTCTTCACATTATTTTTTATTTATAGTGGTTCGACGCCAAAGTTTAATTCATGAAGACACCGAGATTAATCCTAATGCTCAAAATATTGATATTCAGGAAGATGTTTCTCTTCAAGGCACCGACAAAAGTAAGTCTCTCCTTATCGTTTAATCATTTACTAAAACTGGGAGAAGGAAATAATATTTATTTATAAATCGTAATGTAATTTTGAAAACAAGAAAGAAATGCGCATAATAACAAATTAATTTTCTTTTTTGACATACTGAAATAGTTTTTATGAGCCAAGATTTATGTTAATATTATTTATGTATCCTTATTATTTTGTCTTTCAATTAAGTTTTTGTAAACCTGAAAAATATCCTTATATACATGTGATTCTAATTTTTATTTATAATAAACGTGCATTTATACAACATCGTTCGCTTTCCGAAATATATATTCTAAAAATTTAATTACACATATATAATTTTACCATTACATTTCCTGTTCTTTATTTTTTTATTATTAGTTTTTTTATATGCTTGTAGTTATTATTTTTGTTTTTGATTGACATATCTTTACCAATCTTTCTGCTAAATAACCTAAACAAAATGTAAAAAGAAATAATAATAATAATAATATATTTACAAGATTTAATCTCATATTTTTAACTTTTTAAGTAATCCAATTATTATAAAAAATGCATAATTTTTTTATTATTTCATTCTATTCATAGTAAACATTTGCCGTTATTAAGGTATGCATTGAGTTGAATGAATTGAATAGAATTTTTTCAAATGATATATATATATAATTTATTTATAAAATGATTTGAATTTTTTTTCTCATATGTAAAACACAATTACTAATATCATTGACTTTGTTATAAACACGGGAGATTATATTTTTTATTTTTTAAGTAATCCAATTATTATCCAAAACTCATAATTTCATCTGTGCACCAGGTAAGCTCCATAAAATCCCTAAAATTAGTCCTGTAACTTCAATACACTATATTTCATACCATGATCTTGATTGAATAATAAATCACTTATTCGCCGCTTTATAAATCACTTATTTTCATTTTATACATTTTTTTCTTACCCTATGCAAATATTTCGTATGGTATAAACACTCATTTATATATTTGATGACAATTCTTCAGAACCTTTTAGGAAATACTCCCTCCGTCCCACACTTATGTTCACACTTTCCGTTTTCGTCCGTCCCACTCTTATGTTCACCACTTAAAAAATAAAACTTCACATTAACCAACAACCTCAAAAGGTATCTTAATTTCAAAAATACCACCCTCACCTAACACACATAACATACTTTATAATTTATTTATTACCTAAAAATACCACAATACCCCTAAAAAGTCAATAAAGTTGGTCAAAAAGTAATTTTTTTAAACTGCGTATCTACAGTGTCGGTGAACTTAACTATGGGACGAAGGGAGTATAAAATTTTAGGTGCTATAAACTGTTGATTTCTACTTAGTAAACAATCGGCAACTAAGAATAATTTCATAAATTGTTATAATTTCAGTAGAGATCATACATACAACCGGTAATACATAAAAGTATAATATATTTAATAGTGGAAATTGCATTTTTTTAAAATCTCTTATTCTTACAAAATTTTCATCCCATAATACATTGTGGCATATATGTAAGTAAGATATTATTAACAAAAAAATAAATTGCTGCAGGGACATCCAACAATAATATTAATGATAAGGATCTAGACCCACTTGCAATAAGCAGATCCTTTGCTGTTGTTGACGCTGTGTTTAATTCTGAGAACGATTGACTCGGTACAGAAATAGATGATGATATATTAACACATGAAGAAATTTTCAGTTTAAATGAAGAGCAACCCAAAATTGTGGATTTAAATAAAGAGGATGAAATTCATAGAATAAATTCTGCATTTGGTACACTAATTAAATTATTTTACTCATCACCAACAAATACATGAATTGTATTAATATTAATGATGCTTGAAGTATGATATACAAATATGTGATTAATTATTTGCTTCATTCATACGACATCAAATCTGAGTTGTATTAGCAATTTCAATATGGACCAATGATGAATTATTCATTGAAAATATTTCAGGGAATCACTATACAGATGCAGAGGATCAGGACCAGGTATGTCAATTTTGTGGAGCAAAATTCTGGTATGAAGAGCGATTAAGTCAGCCTCAAAGAAAGCCTCTCCAAAATATAGGCTATGTTTTATTCATGGTAAAATCGTATTACCCCTGATGCGTCAGCCACCCGATATCCTCATTGAGCTACTTCATGATGATGGAGAAAGAAGTAAAAAATACAAAGAAAACATTCGCTCTTATAACAGCATGTTTGCATTCACGTCAATGGGAGGATAGATTGATAGATAGCTAAACAATGGACATTCACCTCCAATCTTCAGGATTAGTGGTCAGAACTATCATCGTATTGGCAGTTTACTTCCATCCGAAGGAGCAACTCTCAAATTTGCCAAGTTATATATATGATACTGCTAATGAGCTTACAAATTGGATGAAGGTTGTTGGGTATGTATATCTTCATTGAATTTTTAATTAAATTGAATATTTTCATAGCTTAGTATCCACAACACATTCATTTGACATTTTGTTGTACACATATACTTTGACAGCATGCGTGATCATGTCGATGCAATAGACCGCAGCATCGTTGATGATTTGAGACAAATGTTGAATGAGTCTAATGTTTTGGCCAAATACTTCAGAGTAGCAGCTCAGAGGATTAATGAAGGATTCTCTGAAGTTAAGTTGAATCTGTTGGGTAGTCAAAGCATTGACGCTAGGACATATAACATGCCAACCGCATATGAGGTTGCGGCATTAATTGTTGGTGATTTTGATCAGTCGATGAGAGTGCGGGATATTATAGTCAAAACAAAAAGTGGTCTGCTCAAAAGAATCAATGAACTTAACCCTTCATAGCTTGCATTGCAATATCCATTGTATTTGTTTACGGCGAGGATGGATATAGGGAAGACATTTTATTCTCATGAACTTTGCATGATGGCAGTAACGGAAGGAAGACAGTTAGTTTAAGAGAATACATTTCATTTAGATTGCAAGATCGTGATTGCTAAACGACCACAATAATGCACTCACGAAGATTACTCCAGCAATTTATTATCGATCCTTACACACTCATTGAGTCAAGCCGTTTGAAGTGGGTTCGTATGAATCATAAACTACTCAGGTGTGAAATGTATAATGGCCTTCAGGATGCTCTGTTGGCAGGAGAAAACGATCCAAGAACACAAGGAAAGAGAATTGTTCTCCTCGCAACATTCACTGGCGGACCAAGATACATGGTCCAAAACTATCAAGATGCGATGGTCATTTGCAGGTGGGCTTGCTATCTGATGAGTGATATTTTCACCTAGATTTTAGTATTTTTTTTATATTCATTTTCGTAGTATTTTATCTGTATTTATGTGTTATTTGGTTGTGTTTTATGTTTTTATAGAAATGTGTGAGAATGAGCTTAAATGTATGTAAAACAGGTGAAAATGGAGTAAAACCAGAGAAGAGAGATGAAACAAAAAAGAAAAATAAGGCACGACCAAGCACGACTCGAGTGCTGCAGCTCAAGTCGTGTTGGTGCAGCACGAGTCGTGCCTGGAATCAAGACACGAGTCGAGTTACCGACTCGACTCAACCTCCGTCTGCTGCCGAGAAATGCTGAGAAGACATGACACGACTCGAGCCGTGTGCATGCATTCGAGTCGTTTTGTGTAAATTTCTATAAAAAATTCAAAAACTTTCTAGAAGCTTCCTAAAGGGTATAAATACCCAATACTTCAATATTTCATCAGATTTGGGCGAGGGTTTTACTGTTTCACACACATCACACACAATTCTCTTTATTTCACACCATCATCTTCATCCAATCATCATCCTATCCATCTATCTTCATTCCTCCATCAAATCTACCATCAAAGTGAGCAAATGAAGCAAGGAAGAGAGGAGAATTACAAAGGAAGGAAGGAGATCACCATTGAAGCATTTCAAGGGAGTTTTCATCCATACTTTGTAGTGAATTCTTATTGTTCATCATGTTTTGTAAGGATTTTAATGTCTATGTTAATGTTCTTATGAATATGGTAGGCTAATCTCCCTTGTGAGATTAGCAACATGAGAGTTGTTGGATAATTTTAGGATTTGTGTATTTTAATTCATGTGTTGATTGGATCTATGATTTTCTATCATTGATTGTTAATTACTTGATTTGTATTGATGATTTGTGTGTTTAGTTATTCTAAATATGTGATTAGATTAAGAAATCAATTATGTGATATAATTGAGTGAATCATTTCATCAAACACTTCATGTGCATTATAAATTGTAAAGAGATTGAGAAATCCTTTAGAGTTTAGAACCCTTTGATAGAACATGTGATTGGTTTGATCGAGAGGTTAATTAATCGTGTGAAGTGACTCTCATTTCAGACTTAGTACCTATTGGAATTGTTTGAGTGAGAACCAACTCATTGAGCTATTTGATATTCATATCATATCCATCTCGAGAGGGTGTTTTGGTGATCTTAGTGTTGGCATTTAGTCTTCAATCCATGATCCATATGAATTTGATACATAATTCCTAGAATTACCACTTCTTGATTGTTGTTAATCTCTCTTTTAATCAATTTGGTAAACCACTTTCTATCCATCCATCTTGTTTTTTGATCATTGCTTGCTTGCTTGCTTTGATTACTTCTATTTACTTGTTTTATCAACCACTCCATTGATGATTCGTCTCTATAAAATTACAAGAAACGTGAGATTGCTTAAACACTAGTACCTACTTCCCTGTGGTCCGATAAATTATTTTAATTGGTCATCCCTACTACAAAATGGCTAATCAAATATCACCGTTTCCGGGGAGGCAACGATTGCTAGTAGCTTGAAGAAAGATCGTTTCGAGTGATCTTAATAGAGACATTTTTTTATGTGTTTACTTGTATTTGCTTTGAAAACCTTGTTCTAACTTCTTTTGCTTTGAAGGTGTATGCAAACAAGATTCAAAGGGAAACAAATAGAACCTATTGATTGGAAAATTGAGCATACGTTGAGAAGGAGAAGAAAGGAGAACAAATCAACAAATATTGAGTTAACAGAGAATTTCCAAGAAAATATTCATGTGGGGATAGAGCATGATGGGGAAGGAGGACAAAATGTGAACGTGCATGATAATGCACCTCAAGTTAATGCTAATCCTCCTCCACAAGCTCAATAAAATTTTGGAGCTAGAAACAATCAAGCTTTACTTCAACAAATGATGCAACAAGTTCTAAGGTAACAAGGCTTTCCACAAGCTTATGCTCCTCCACAAAAAGTTTATGTACCACCACCATCACCTCCGGCGCAACATGGAGTTCACAATGATCAAAGGGTGATTCGGGATTTCTTTATGCCAAGGGCCGTGCCACACATGATGGGTCCACCAATCAATGTCAATAACTTTGAATTTAAAGCGGGCTTGATTTCTATGGTGAGAGAGCAAAAATTTAGTGAAACCCCGAATGAAGATCCTAATACTCATCTAGCTCAATTTATTGAGATTGCCAACACAGTGAAGTTGAATGGGGTGAGTGAGAATTGTATAAGAATGAAGTTGTTTCCATTCTCGTTGAGGGATCGCGCCCGAACATGGCTATCCACCATTACTCCCGGTACGTGCAACACATGGGATGAGCTTGGATAAATATTTTTGAACAAGTATTTTTCGCCTTCTAAGACACTTCAAATGAAGAGCTTGATTACTCAATTCAAGCAAATGCCTCAAGAGAATTTTATAAAGCATGGGAAAGGTTTAAGGAATGCTACGCAAGTGTCCACAACATGGCTTCCCAGAGAATCAATGATTGGTCGTATATAGTCCGAATGACCAATTAAAGAATTTATCGAACCCAAGGGAGGAACGTGCTAGAGTTTAAGCGATCTCAAGTTTGTCATGATTTTATAAGGACGGCGGAATGGGATGGAGGATAAGCGTGAAAATGAACGCACTAAAACTAATGAAAATAAATGATAAAATGAATGCAAGAATAAATGGTTCCAAATGATGCAAGGATGAGATTAGCAACAATCATGACATAGATAAAAAAGTAATTATGCAATTAATTCTAATTTCTCATGGACATGGCATAGGAGCGATCACTAATTCCACCTAAACTCTCTCTCGAGATGGATAGGATGTAGGCCCTCAATAAGGTTCCCAAAAGCACATAGGATCGTGACCAAAGAAAACACCTCCCACTAGGTACTAATTACTCTACGAGTTCCCTAATGAGGTACTAAATCATAGGCAATATTCCCTTTTTAGGTACTATGAATTTACTAATGGTTTTGGTCTCCTCACCTAATTAACCAATCTCTTGATTAAGCTTATCAAATGTTCTATCAAAGGGTTCTAATTCTAGAAGGATATATCTATCTCATTCTAAATTAATGCACATGAAGTGTATGATAAAATGATTCAATGAACTATCCTAAATACATAATTGGTATCTCAATCTAATCACATGCCCATGACAATTAATCACACAAATCATACATATACATCAAGCAATTCACAATCAATGATAGAAATAACACAAAGCCCATTCAAGATTAAAATCCAATTGTATAAAAACTAAATTATCAAACACCAATCATGGGACTAATCTCACAAAGGAGATTAGCCTATCATAGTCTTAGAGAAAACAACATAGACAATTGTATCTATAAATCCCATGACAAAACTATAAAGAAGTTCACAAAAATTAGAATTAGATTCCCCCTTTGAAGTCCTTCAATGGAGTTTATCCTTCTTCTTCTTGTAATCTTTACTACCCCTTGCTCCTTGATCACTTGGATGGTGGATTTGATGGAGGGTATCAAGTGTAGATGGATGGATGGTGAATGGATGAAGATGATGGTGTAAAATGGAAGAAATGGTATGTGATGTGTGTGTCCAAGTGAAACCCTTCTCCCTCAAAATTTGGAAATGAGGGTATTTATAATGGTGAAGGATCAAAGGAATTAGGGCAAAATTTGGATCATGGGCTTAAGTGGGGAATGACCCTTTTTTGTGTAAAATTCGAATTCTTCAGGAACACGGCCATGCCACCTCACACGGCCTAAATGAGGCCATGTTTCTTCTCTAACACGGCCGTGTTTCTCCTTCAGTCCGTGTTTCTTCTATTATTCATTTCTTGCTCGTTTCAACTCGGAATTGAGATCCGTTTTTTCCCACATCTTTCTTTTCGCGTCTAGAATTTATTTTTACCTAAAAATCATATATTTAAGCTCATTCTCACATATTTCCATAAAAATACAAAATACCACCAAAATATACACAAAATACGGATGAAATACTATGAAAACACATATAAAAGATACTAAAATTTAAGTGAAAATATCACTCATCACACCCCCAAACTTAAAGTGTTATGCGTCCCCGAACAACAAAAATGATAAACCAAGAGGGAAGATTTTCACCTAGGAAAAAACTAAACTAACAAAGTAATAACACATCAATAGTAATAAGAACTACAAATTATGCCAAGTCATCCTACAACATTAAACTCATATCATGAAAAATTAACAAGTTCAATCAAAAGAAAATAAAGTGTAATATAGTCCTTTTTTTGTCCAAGCCTCACATAGATTATCAATTTCACTCAACACTCTATGAAGTGGGGTAAATCAACACTCATTAATCGATTAGTTCGACTCTCTATAAGCTTGCTCGTTGACTACATTCACAAACCTCCAAATTTTTAATTAGTGATCAAAAAGGTCTTTCATTAAGGATGTAATGATAGGCTCTTTGGTAGGGTAGAAAGAATATGGATAATAATGACTAATCAAGTGTAAGTAATCGAATAGATGACTAATTTCCTCAACTTTTTAACTTCTTTTTCTTTCTTTCTTATCTTTGCAATTCTCAAGCACTATTCATCAACTTTCCTTAGATTGAGCTTCTTATAAATCATGCTTCCTTCTTTGAACTTTTAAATACATGAGCATATTATTGTTGCTTTGCTCATTTTCTTGATTTGAGGTTGCATGTCCAATCTTTTTTGAGCTCTTTTCATCATTTTTCTTTATTATTTGTTTACCATTTCCTTTCTTCTTTTGCACAATAACTCATCAAACCTTTCTAACTACCATCTCCTCAATCACCCACATAAAAAGGTATGTATATAAGACTTAAGTGGGTAATCATGGCTTGTAATGTGCTAAATTCACAAAAAATAGGCTTATAGGCTCAAAGTGGTTGACTAGGGATGATGTTCATGGTAGAGAAATTTATGGCAATGACTATGAATAACAAGGATGTCCTTAGATCATGTCACTAACCTCCACTAATCGGGCTTGTTCCCACAGTCCTTGAGCAAGTTCTAGTTTATCAAACACAACCAATCCACTCATGAAAATAAATACCATGTATGCATGGTTGAGGCTCAAATGCTCACAAGCTTATGCATTGAACCTTAAGGAACTTATTACACCACATTCATCTCAAAATTGAACAAGTTAAATAAAACATGTCACAATTTGAAAGTGTTGATATTATTAATCATAATTTGTCATCACTTATCACAACAACATGTCATCACTCACATTAAAAAACGACTCACGACATCCCTAAAATAAACCACCAAAACAACCCTAAACAAGAATAAAAACACACACAAAACAAATAAGAAAAGACTCATCAAACAAGAAACAATAAAAAACACATAAATGTAAGAATAAAAATCACCATCAATGAAAAATGAAGCACACATTCATATCATCTAGGATCAATTAAGCTCACAAGCATCCCAACCTTTGATTAAAAAGAAAATCCTAACTTACGAAAATAAACCTCCCAAAACATAACAACGAAGTAGCATGCTAATGATCACAAATAATCCAAATCAAAATCAATTTATGCTAAGCACATAGAAGAGATGAGATGTAAAGTGAACTCCCTTAGAAAGGCATTTTGTAGTGGAAATGGTTGGCACGAACTTTCGGATTGAATGCACAATGAATCTCGACTTGATCTCTGGACTCAATTAATGCTTCCACCATACTTCATTTATGTTAAACAACTCATCAAAACCATTAGCTCAACAATTGCACTAAAAATATGGACTAAAATGCACTTCAACACAACCAAACGTATCAAAATCAAACCAAAACTCATGAGAAAATTTTTAAAATTAGCCCAAAAACACGAAAAGTATATGCCTTCAAGAAAAGTATGTCACACCACGCCATATCCCCCTAAACTTAAATTGAAACAAGAGTTTCGAGTTAAGTTTGCAAAAAGTGATATGACGTACCTACACACTTCAAATCAAGCACCCTTCGTATCTTCAACACGCATCTTCCTCACGAGCACAATCAATCTACATGCCAAAAATTGCAAAACAACATTAAATCCGCAATCCTTATTGAAAGCATGAAATAAAAAAATAAAGATAATGATGAGTTGCCTCCCATCTAGCGCTAAGTTTAACGTCTTCAAGCCGGATGATAGTCTTTAGCCATGGTGGTCTTGAATAATCTTTAGGCACTATCATAGGTTTCTTCTTAAAGTAGTGCCTTGTGCTCTCACGTTCAACCACAATAACGTTTTCCTTCTTGTTAAATAACTTAAGCAATTGTTCTCCATAGGCGTTCTTCACAAGGAATGGCCTTTTCCACTTGTTCCACTTTTTTCATGGGGCTTTATATGCATTTTGAACTTCAACCACATCCCCCGGTAAGAATTCAGGCATTGACAAGTGTTGATGCCCTCTTGCAACCTTTTTCATACAATCACCAAATAAATTTTTATCAATAAAATCATGAAAGTTCTTAAGAGAATTTGAAATTTCAATAGAATGAGAAGGTTTTGGCTTGTGGGGAGTAGAATCCATGATTTTAGTTTCCGGAGGCTTCTTTTTTCCCATAAGGGTGTGAATCTCTTCTTGATTTTGAATCTTTACTTTCTCTACCATCTCTTAAAGAGACTCGACAAATTTATCGAATTCCCCCTTCAACTCTTCTTTAAACTCTTTGGCTTTCACACACTTCGGAACTCTTTCTCTCTTCTTTTTCATAACCTCATCAATCCCCAAACTATCCTCTTTTCTAGCCTTAACGACCATGCATTTGCTCTTTGTTCCGGAGATAGAAGTCTTGTTGTTCTCTTCTTGAAGTCTCTTCACGGTCGACACGATTTGACTTACTTGGTGCTTCAATGAATTCAACTTAGCATTGAATGCTACCATCGTATTCATCATCGTTTCACACAAGTTTCCAATTATATCAATCCACACTTGATTAGACTTCCTCCCCTCTTCTAAGCGATCCATAACCATTTCAAACAACTTTTCTCCAAGCATTGCTATGTGATCATTTTGGGTGGAATAAGAGGTGTTGGAGTCTTGAAAATTTCCCCACCTTGAGGGTATACTTGTTGATGCCTTTGATGAAGAACTCCAAAATTCTCATAACCTTGTTGCTGGAATTGCATATCTTGTATTCCATAATCCGGTTGCAAATTAGGCTCACAATTTGGCATTTGAAATCCTTGAAAATTTCCTTGTGTGTTCATAGTGGGATGAGCACTTCTATTCACCATATCTCGAAGAATATCCATGTAGTTCATATTTTTTGGCTAGTTCTCCTTCTTCTTCCTTCTCAAGGTATGCACCTAAAAGAGAAAGAAAAATTAGAACAAAATTTTCTAAAACAAATATAAGATGCAAAAATAAGAAAAAAATGTCCTTATTAAGACCACTCTAAACAATCCTTCGTCAAACTACTAGCGACCGTTACCTCCCCAGCAACGGCACCATTTGATTGGTCGTATATAGTTGGGATGACCAATTAAAGAATTTATCGAACTCAAGGGAGGAACGTGCTAGAGTTTAAGCGATCTCAAGTTTATCGTGATTTTATAAGGACGGCGGAATGGGATGGAGAATAAGCGTGCAAATGAACACACTAAAACTAATTAAAATAAATGATAAAATGAATGCAAGAATAAATGGTTCCAAATGATGCAAGGGTGAGATTAGAAACAATCATGGCATAGATAAAAAAGTAATTGTGCAATTAATCTAATTTCTCATGGACATGGCATAGGAGCGATCACTAATTCCACCTAAATTCTCTCTCGAGATGGATAGGATGTAGGCCCTCAATAAGGCTCCCAAAAGCACATAGGATCGTGACCAAAGAAAACACCTCCCACTAGGTACTAATTACTCTACGAGTTCCCTAATGAGATACTAAATCATGGGCAATATTCTCTTTTAAGGCACTATGAATGTACTAATGGTTTTGGTCTCCTCACCTAATTAACTAATCTCTCGATTAAGCTAATCAAATATTCTATCAAAGGATTCTAAATCTAGAAGGATGACTCTATCTCATTCTAAATTAATGCACTTGAAGTGTACGATGAAATGATTCAATGAACTATCCTAAACACATAATTGATTTCTCAATCTAATCACATGCCCATGACAATTAATCACACAAATCATACATATACATTAAGGCAATTCACAATCAATGATAGAAATAACACAAAGCTCATTCAAGATTAAAATCCAATTGTATAAAAACTAAAATTATCAAACACCAATCATGGGACTAATCTCACGAAGGAGATTAGCCTATCATAGTCTTAGAGAAAACAACATAGACAATTGTATCTATAAATCCCATGACAAAACTATAAAGAAGTTCACAAAAATTAGAATTAGATTCCCCCTTTGAAGTCCTTCAATGGAGTTTATCCTTCTTCTTCTTGTAATCTTCACTCCCCCTTGCTTCCTTGATCACTTGGATGGTGGATTTGATGGAGGTGATCATGTGTAGATGGATGGATGGTGAATGGATGAAGATGATGGTATGAAATTGAGGAAATAGTGTGTGATGTATGTGTCCAAGTGAAACCCTTCTCCCTCAAAATTTGGAAATAAGGGTATTTATAATGGTGGAGGATCAAAGGAATTAGGGCAAAATTTGGATCATTGGCTTAAGTGGAAAATGGGCCTTTTTTTGTGTAAAATTCGAATTCTTCAGGAACACGGTCGTGCCACCTCACACGGCCTAAATGTGGCCGTGTTTCTTCTGTAACACGGCCGTGTTTCTCCTTCAGCCCGTGTTTCTTCTATTATTCATTTCTTGCTCGTTTCAACTCGGAATTGAGATCCATTTTTTCTCACATCTTCCTTTTCACGTCTAGAATCTATTTTTACCTAAAAATCATACGTTTAAGCTCATTCTCACATATTTCCCTAAAAATACAAAACACCATCAAAATATACACAAAATATGGATAAAATACTACGAAAATAGATATAAAAAGACACTAAAATCTAGGTAAAAATATCACTCATCAATCAACAAGTTGGATTTTTCTATCAAGGATTAGTGAATGGTCAAAGAGTGCTTGTTGATGCTTCGGCGGGTGGATCCGTACTTGGTGTGACTCTGGAAAGGGCAATAAGGATATTTGATGAGATTGCTACGAATGTTTATCAATGGCCATCAGAGAGGGTAAATGGATGCTATGATTTTGAGAATTTTGATCAAGGGCAATCGTTTAGTATGAAGAGTTTGAATATTGAGCCAAGTATGCCACAAATGCCAAGTGTTGAAGCGATAGCAATGGCAATGTTGAGGCAAATGAGTTTGAACCAAGGTGTGAATAAAGGAGCTAACATGGTTGAAGGGCTACAAAGTGAGCAAAGTGTGCTTTCTCCGAATATTGTGAATGGAGAACAATGGGCTATGTCGAAGCCAAAAATAGAAGATGTGCTCTACATGCAAGAAATGAGTTATCAAGGGAATTACCAAAATAATTTTCAAGGTAATTTTCCACCAATGCAAGGAGGCTTTAATAGTCAAGCGAGTGGAAGCTCTTACCCACAACAACAAAGGTAAGATAACTTCTCCTACTTTAATCTGAGCAATGCTGTTGCTTATCCTCCGGGATATCAACCGGGGGCCAAGGCACCAAACAGTGAAGAGAAGGCATCTATAGATGAGCTACTTGAACAATTGATAGCATCAAACAAAGCTCGAGATGAAGCTTTGAAAAAGGCGGAAGAAGCAAATGAAATGAGACTCAAAGCTTTGGAGTATAATGTGGGACAAATTACAAGTACATTGAGTGCTCAACAAAAAGAAAAGTTTCCAACCACAATCGAAGTCAATGTGAAAACTCAATGTTTGTTTGTTGATATGGAAGAGGAATGAAAGGTTGAATAAGGGTTGGTGGAAAGCAAGGTTATTGGAGAAATGAAAGAAGAGAAAAGGCCTAAATGGCTAAATGGATACCTGAGTGGAAGAGGGTGCAAGAGGAAAAGAAAGTGGAGGAGAAGGTGAAAGAAGAGGAGTACAAACGTAATTATTGGGGTATTCCGATCACTCCATTCCCTATTCCCTACCCATAAATATTTGTAAAGGAGGAGAAGAAAAAGGAATTTGAATAGTATGTGAAGAATCTTAAGAAGAAGTATGAGGAGAAAAAGAAAAAAGAGCAATCCGAAATAAGTGAGTCGATGTAAAAAGGGGGACTTACAAAAGTTGGTGATCCGGGAAAGTTCATAATTCTGTGTGATTTTGAAGGGAAGGGTACCCTTGATGCATTGTGTGACTTGGGGGCAAGCGTCAACATGATGTCTCATGCCACGTTCAAAGATCTTGATCTTGGAGTGCTTAAGCCTACAACTATCCATCTTGAAGTTATAAACGGTGAGGTTGTAAAGCCATAAAATTTCATTGAAGACGTGGAGGTGAAAGTGAAAGGACTAGCTTTCCCAGTCGACTTCATAGTGTTAGAAGTGAAGGTGGACCCTCGAATTCCACTCATTTTGGGAAGGCCATTTTTAGCGACGGGAAGAGCGAAAATTGATGTTGGAAGAGAAGTGTTATTTTTGAGCTCAAAAGGAGGGAGTGTTACATTCTTGTGCAATAAGAAAAAAGGAGCCAAGTCTCATTTGAAGCTCCGGATGATCTTACGGATCAAGACTCTATTCTCTTTGACAATTTAAATTCATTTCTTTATGATTATATAAAAATGTGAAATTCTAACTTATCTTCTTGTGATGTTGATAGGATGAAAGCATCGAAGCTCGATTGGAAATTAGACAAAGGAGAAAGAGGAGGTCCACTAGAATCACTTCTTGATGATGACGTGATGCTTGTAAGCAAGAATGGTGAAGTTGAGATAGTAAACAAGAAGAGAGTTAAGCAAATGTTCAAAGTTAGGATGCGAGGAGAAAGTGTGGTGGACCAACATTTGGTCCAATGATCGTAAAATTCCATCCGGCTTGAAGACGTTAAACTTAGCGATAAATGGGAGGCAACCCATTCTTTTTATCTTTTGATGCTTGTTTTGTTGTTTGGTCTTATAGGTGGATTGTGCTTGTAAGAAAAAGAATAGTGAAGAAAAGAGAAGTGATCCATGGATTCGAACAGGCATATCGCATCACTTGTTGCAAACTTAATTCTCGACTCGTGTCTCGAGTTAAGTTTGGGGGGCTAGTGCGTGGTGGACATTGCTAAATTCGTTGTATGTGTTTACTTCTCCACAAGAAGATCATCAATGGAAACTACAAGGGTAAGTCCCACTATTTTTTTTGCAAACTTAAGTCTCACCTTGTTTCAATTTAAGTTTGGGGGGAGAGTGCATGGTGTAACTCACCACTTGAGTGTGATTCTTGTAAAATTGACTCAATTTTAAAATTTTTCTCATGAGTATTGATTGGATTTTGGTATGATTGGTGGTGATTGAAGTGCATGATAGTCCATATTTTTAATGAAATTGTTGAGCTAATGGTCATGTTGAGCATGTATGAAGGGTATTGGAAGAACGAATTGAGCTCGGAGCTAACAACTTCTACTACCAAATGCTTTTTAAGGGAGTTCATTCTATACCCTACCACTTCTATGTGTTTAGCATAATTTAATTTGATTTGGATTGATGTGATTAGTATGTTGCTTCATGTGTTATGTTTTTGGGATATTTATTTTCGTAAGTTAGGATTTCCTTTTCAGTAAAGGTTGGGATGATTGTGAGCTTAATTGTTATGGATGATATAGAATGTGTGTTTTATTGTCTAATGATGGATGATTTTGGTTTTGTATATTATGTGTTTTTGTTTGTTTCTTGTTTGTTGAATCCTTATTTTTGGTTTAGTGTGTTTTCCTATTTTTGTTGAGGGATGTTTGGTGGTTTGCATAGGGAGGTTGTGAGTTATTTTTGAATATGAGTGATGATATGTTGTGGTGATAAGTGATGGCAAGTTATGATTAAGAATCTCTACACTTTCAAATTGTGTCATGTTTTATTTAATTTGTTCAATTTTGAGATGAATGTGGTGTAATAATTTTCTTAAGGTCTGAGCATAAGCTTGTGAGAAGTTGAGCCTTAACCGTGCATACATGGTATTTTTCTTCATTAATGGATTGGTTGTGTTTGATAAGCTAGAACTTGCTCAAGGACTATAGGAATGAGCCCGATTTGTAGATATTAGTGACATGATCTAAGGCCATCCTTGTCATTAATAGTCATTGCCATATATTTTCATTCGATGAACATCATCCCTAGTCAACCACTTTGAGCCTATAAGCCTATTTCTTGTGAATTTAGCACATTACAAGCCTTGATTACCCACATGAGCCTTATATATTCACCTTTTGTGTGAGTGATTGAGGAGATGGTAACTAGAAAGATTTGATAAGGAAGAAATATAAGAAAGAAAATGGTAAACAAGTAAGAAAGGACGAAAGAGAGCACAAGAAAGAATGAACATGCAACCGCAAAACAAGAAAATGAGCAAAACAACAAATTAAAAGTCCGAAGAAGGAAGCATGATTTATAAGAAACTCAATCCAAGGAAAGTTGATGAATAGTGCTTGAGATTTCCAAAGATAGAAAGGAAGAAAGAAAAGTGAAGAAGTTGGAGAAATTGGCCATATCTTCGATTACTTGCACTTGTTTAGTCACTAATATCCATATTCTACCTACCCTACCAAAGAGCCTATTATTACATCCTAATTAAAGACCTTTTTGATCACTAATGGAAACTTTGATGGTTTGTGAATGTAGTCCACGAGCAAGCTTATAGCGAGTCGAGCCAATCGATTGATGAGTGTTGTTTTACCACTTTAAAGAGTGTTGAGTGACATTTATAACCTATGTGAGGCTTGGACTAAAAGGGACTATGTTACACTATTATTCTCTTGTGATTGAACTTGTTAATATTTTTTGTATGTTATGATTTTAATGTTGTTGGATGCCTTAGCATAGTTTGTAGTTCTTATTACTATCGATGTATTATTACTTATGTTCATTTAGTCTTTTCCTAGGTGACAATTATAATATCTTAGCCAAACTAGATTTTTTTTAGAAAGCCCGAAACCTATTTATTTATTTTTATGGCCCAAAAGGCCAGCCTTATCTTAGCCCAACTAGATTTTTTTAAAGAAAGCCCAAACTTATTTATTTATTTATTTTGTGGCCCAAAGTTTCAGCCCACTTAAATGACCTGATATATAATTATTAAGGCTAAAGTTAAAAAAAAAAAAAAAAGAAAGAAGAACGGGAGAAGAAAAACAAAAGAGGGGAAAGAAGAGAGTGAAGAGGAGAAACCCTTGTTGATCAAATTCTCCCTTACAACCCTCATCCTAGGTGGTTTCTAAGTTGTTTTGAGGTAAGTGATGTGTGAATTAAGCTTCCTTCTTCCATGATTTTGTAATTTTGTGGGGTTTTTCTTTTTGGTATGTGGGTAATTCGCAGACTGTTCGAACTAATTTTTACATATCTATTGCCCTCGAAAGTTTGCAAACTTAATTTCGGTACGTAGCTGAACTCGTTAGCTTTTCGTAGCCACTTGAAACGCCTCAATCCGATTATTCTACAATTAGTTATGATTTTTCTCGTAAACTGCCGCTAGCTGGAAAATTTCAGAATTTTTATGTCGAATTCAAATTTATTTTCTATCGTTTCGTTTAGTTAATGTATTGAAATGAGTTATGTGGGATTGGGAACTGATGTTAAGGAGTTACATGCTATTTTTATTTAATATCGACTCGTTCGAACTCGATTAGGATTTGTTTTTAGTAATGAAAGGTGATGTTACCGCTAATAGTTAGTTATATTTGATTTGTCTTTAATTGCTCATCTCCTTTCTAGGTAAAGAACCATCGACGAAGGGCAAGGGACCGACTTCAGATTCTGGAGAGAGTTAATCACTTCCTTGTGAGTTGATAATTCGGGAATGCCTTCTCTTGTGGGAAGTATGGACCCTCGATAAATGTGCATTTATTTTAGTTTTAGTTAATTGATAAGAAAATTATTTGGTATTGTGTTATGTGGTAAAGAGCCTGATTGGCTCGATTGCTCTGGTTAGAGTCCTGTTAGCCATTTTATGAGTATTATTGATTTTACCTTATGTTGAAGAGCCTTGCCGGCTCGATATCTGATAGCATTTATTGTGAATTATTTGAGAATTGATTTCTGGTTATTCTTGTGTGCCAATTAAGACTCTAACTTGAGTCGTTTTCATCATATGATGCATATGCATATGTATGCCTGGTACCAAGGTTAAGTAGCCCGAATTGATCACGGTTCGAGTGAGTTGGAGCGACATTGATTAAGTAGCCCGAATTATCGCGGTTCGGGTGAGTTAGAGTGACAACCAAGTTGCCCATTGCTTGGCAAACCCGGGTGAGTTAGATCTAACGGGGCACCTGTCCATTTGCCAAATACTGATACTCTGGAGGGTGATCGTTAGATGGATCAGTCTATTATAGGCTCAGTCAACGTCACCGGTGTGGGACATGCATGTCATATATGTTTATATGTTTGATCATTTCAAGTATTCACGTCGATATTGAATTGTGAAATTTAGCACTTGGCGTGTTGAGAAAGAATATTAATGTGCATTTTATCTAGAGTAACGGTGACGGGCTTGGACTGTCTCTCGACGAAGAGCTCAGTTCGAGGAGGATATTGACTACCCATGCGTCTTTTATGTGATAACATGTTGTTTGAACTAATTGTGTTATTCGTAGATGTGCACTAAGGTTTTTATTTTCATTAATATGTATACTGAGTGAGAAATTGTTATTGTGGGACGAAATGTTAGATTTTATATTATGAACCGCGAGTGGGAATACATGCTTCGTATAAGGGTCGGGGTGACCGGCTTATCACCTCACTGAGCTAGTGGTTTTGCTCACCCCCATTATTCTTTCCTTTTCAGGCTGTTGATATCATTTTGGTTGGAGGTTTGCCTATCGTTTGCTCGTCATTCAATTAGTGTTTTGGGTACTTTATCTTTTATGTAAATTGACGGATTCGTTGGCGAGATTGTATAGTTTATATTCGGTGACCCCCTTGATATTCTTTTTGTACCTTCGCGATGTTATATCGTTCATATATATTTTCTTTAAACTAAGTTATATCGTTGTATTTTCTACCTTTGTAAATCCTTGTTGATACTTTATGAGATGATGTCCTTGGGTTGTACCATTGTTATTAGTTGTTCAGTTCTACAGGTACTTGATAGCAAGCCTTACGTTTTCTATAAACTTTGTGGAGTGGAGTGCACCCATTTCGCGAAATTTATGGTTAACGTGGCGGTTGTCGCGTTCTGTCTGGGGTCGGGGCGTGATAACTTTCTTGGTATCAGAGCCTAGTTTTATGATTCTCATTCTTTTTGAGTCGAGCCAATGGGTTCAACTTTGTTTCTATGTCTTCTTAAGGTATCGTATTGCCTTGATGTTGACCTTGCATTTTCTTTCCTGTCTTCCTTTCAGTCATTATGGCACCTCCAGTTCATCGTCGAGGTCGAGGACACGCTCCTCGTGATCCTCTGAGTCCTCTACTCTCTTCTGTTCCTCATGGACCTCGAGGACATGTTTCTTCTGATCATGCCGTTCCTCCGACGGTTACGGACCCTATCAATTCTGATCATAGGGTGCCGGTTTTCCAGGTAGAGCAACCACGGGCCCAGTTGTGGGTTGAGCACATGATGACACCGGAGCAGTACCAATTGTATTATGATCACATTCGAATACACGGTGTTCCACCACC
Organism: Pogostemon cablin; assembly: GCA_023678885.1. Taxonomy (NCBI): domain Eukaryota; kingdom Viridiplantae; phylum Streptophyta; class Magnoliopsida; order Lamiales; family Lamiaceae; genus Pogostemon; species Pogostemon cablin. The sequence continues at coordinate 19,807,470 of CM042979.1, read as the reverse complement.
TACAATGGCTCATACGACTACGACTGTCACTGAAGAGGTTCTTCGTGCTAATGAACCAATTTGACCTACAATTAATGTACCAGTTTTTACTCCAGAAATGGCTTTAGGAGGTTCTACTTCTCGAGGTGCACTTTTTATACCTGATTTGGTGAAAGCAGTTGAAAACATGGGGACTTCGAAATTTGACGGTGCAAGAGATGCTTCTAAAGCGTGGGCATGGTTAAAGGAGATTACAGAGACCTTTGACACCTTGATGATTGAAGAATATTATCGTGTGGTCATTGCGACCAAGCTGTTAGGCCTAGATGCACGACGTTGGTGGCAGAATCTAAAAGAGACATCTTCGGTTACTATTACGTGGGCTATCTTTGTGGAAGGATTCAAAGATCGATACTTCTCTCAGTACATCAAGGATCAGAAGAGAAATGAGTTCTTCAACCTCTTTCAAGGCATTATGTCGGTCGTGGAGTACGAAAGCAAATTTCTGGAATTGCGAGAATTCGCTCCTGAGTCATATACGACGAGAGACTTATGCAAGAGATTTGAAGATGGTCTTAACTTAAATATTCGAGATCGCATCAAGTCCGGAGACAAGTACGAGAGTCTTGACGATCTCGTAGAAGAAGCCCTAAGGGTAGAAAGTTTAGTTCAGGTGAGACATAAGCTTGTAGAACGATCTTAAAAGAAAAGGCAAGGGAGCGCATTTCCAGAAAATGCATCGAAGGTGTATAGGGGTGTGGGATCTTCGCTTGGCGCACCAAGTTTGGTATCTATTAGTTTTCCTCAACCTCGGGAGTAGTTTAGTAGAGGCGGAAGCAATGTCTCGGGATCGGTTGGTGAAAATCGCAAGTGCCAGAATTGCTTAAAATATCACGACGGCCCCTGTAAGGCTCCTCAAGTATGTTTTCAGTGTCGACAGCCGGGGCATATGTGAAGTTCTTGTCCTCAGCTTATGGGAGCGAGCAGTCAGTGTTCTGGTCAGCTTCGTGGTAAACTAATATATTCTACACCCAGAGATACTCGATCTGCAGTTACCAGAGTGCCCGATGCCTCAAGCGGCCCTAGTGCTCAATCACCTATGCAAGAAAGGAAGCAAACTAGAGTATTTCATATTTCCCAGGAAGAGGCTCGCTCAGATCCGAAGGTTGTGACAGGTAATTTATAATCTGAGTATTTTCACATGCTAGATCTAACCCCGCCTTGTTATGCCACTTGATTACGAATAAAACATTCGTAAGAAATTCTATCTTTCCAAATTTTTAAATCACAATCTCACCTAATATTGCTTCTTTAGGCCATGTGTTTGTGGGAGACCATCAGGTCTACGCTTTATTTGACCCAGGTTCTGATAGGTCTTATATTCGGGATGATCTTACTGCGATCTTAGATTATCCTATCTCTCATTTGTCACCTGGAATCATTGTTCACACCCCTCTTGGAGAGCGTCTAATTCGTTATTCGGTATTCCTTGGTTGTCCATTGAAGATCAAAGATGTTATTCTAGAGGCTAAATTGATACCATTGCCTTTGATTGATCTTGATGTTATTCTTGGCATGGATTGGCTTTCTTCTCATCATGTAATTCTCGACTGCCACGAGAAGCTTGTTATTTTTCGTAGACCAGGATTCTCAGAACTTATTTTTGAAGGTAAACTTCAAACGAGATCCCTCTCTTTTATTTCAATGTTGACTGCGCATAAATTAATGTGTAAGGGTTGTGAGGCATTCTTGGCATTTGTCATCTATACTTCTCTTTCTGAAACTAAACTAGATGACATCCCGATCGTGAATGAATTTCCTGATTTCTTTCCCAAAGACTTACCAGGACAACCTCCGAATCGAGAGATTGATTTTTCCATTGACGTACTTCCTGGAATCACACCTATATCGATTACTCCATATTGAATGCCGCCTGTTAAGCTCAAGGAACTCCAGACACAACTTGGGGAATTATTGGAGAAGGGGTTCATACGACCTAGCACATCTCCGTGGGGTGCTCCAGTTCTTTTTATCAAGAAGAAAGATGGATCATTTTGCCTATGTGTCGACTACCGTCAATTGAACAAGGTGACAATCAAGAACAAATATCCTCTTCTAAAAATTGATGATCTGTTTGATCAATTGCAAGGAGCAACTGTGTTCTCAAAAATTGATTTGCGATCTGGTTATCACCAACTCAAGATTAGGGAATCTGATATCCCTAAGTCTGCTTTTCGAACCAGATACGGTCATTTTGAATTCTGTGTTATGCCTTTTGGACTCACAAATGCTCCTGTAGCTTTTATGGATCTTATGAATCGGGTCTTTCGGCTGTACTTAGATAAGTTTGTCATCATCTTCATTGATGACATTCTTATTTATTCTAAATCAGACGACGAGAATTCTCATCATCTAAGAATTGCTCTAAACATTCTCAGAAAAAATTAGCTTTATGCTAAATTCTCGAAGTGTGAATTTTAGCTTCGTAAGGTAAGCTTTTTGGGTCATCACATTTCTAAAGAAGGAATCTATGTCGATTCAGTGAAGATTCAAGTTATACTAGATTGGGAGCGTCCAAAGAACATGACAGAGATTCGTAGTTTTCTGGGATTAGCTGGATATTATCGACGGTTTGTCAAAGACTTTTCGTTATTGGCTTCATCTTTGACGAAATTGACTCGGAAAGAGGTAAAATTTGAATGGAGTGAAGAATGCGAGGAAGCATTTCAAGAATTGAAAAGACGACTCATTTCAGCTCCTATTCTTGCTTTGCCAGACCCAGCGATTGGAGAATTTACCATTTATAGCGATGTCTCGAGACAAGGATTAAGATGCGTTCTCATGCAAGAAGGAAAGGTTATTGCCTATGCTTCAAGGCAATTGAAGAAGAACAAAGAAAATTATCCTACACATGATTTAGAGTTGGCTGCAATCGTCTTTGCATTGAAGATCTGGAGGCACTATCTGTACGGTGCAACTTGTCAGGTTTTCACTGATCACAAGAGCTTAAAGTATATCACCATGCAAAAGGAGCTCAATCTCAGGCAAAGGCGATGGATGAAGTTGATTAGTGACTATGACAGTCATCGATTATCATCCTGGCAAGGTGAACGTTGTTGCAGATGCTCTGAGTAGAAAGTCTCCTACCTCACTTGCTTCGATTTAATCTTTTTATCTTCCTATGTTGGAGCAATTTAAATCTTTACACATTTTGCTCGATTGTGAAAAGTCTAATGATTCTGCCTTAATCGCCAAATTCGAGGTTAGACCTACCTTGTTCGAGCAAATTCGAGAAAGACAATCACACGATGTTCATTTACAATAGAAGATGGCGAAGCTAAATCAAGAAAAAGAAACAGAATTTCAAATTCGGGATGATGGACTTCTTACTTTTAAAAATCGTGTTTGTGTTCCGTCAGAACTTGATGTTCGTAGAGCTATTCTTGAGGAAGCCCATTCTTCTGCCTATGCTATGCATTCTGGTAGTACCAAAATGTACAGAACACTTTGGGAGCATTATTGGTGGCCAGGTATGAAACGGGACATTGCTGAATTTGTATCAAAGTGTTTATCATGCCAACAGATTAAAGCGGAACACCAAAAACCAGCTGGCATGCTTCAACCACTACCTATTCCTGAGTGAAAATTGGAAAACGTCACAATGGATTTTGTTTCTGGTTTACCTCGAACCCAAAAGGGTCATGACTCAATTTGGGTCATTGTCGATCGTCTGACAAAATCAGCATATTTCCTTCCAGTGTATACCAACGAATCTTTAGAGAAACTTGCCAGTCGATGAGATCGTGAGATTGCACGGAGTACCAGTGTCAATCATATCTGATCGTGATCCTAGATTCACTTCCCATTTTTAGCCTAGTCTGCATAAAGCGCTAGGTACAAAATTACTATTCAGTACCTCGTTTCATCCACAGACTGATGGACAGTCAGAGAGAACTATACAGACACTATAAGACATGCTACGTGCAGTGGTGTTGAATTGGGGAGGTAGCTGGGATAAGTACGTGACTTTGGTGGAGTTCGCTTATAACAACAGTTATCATTCAAGCATTGGAATGCCCCCGTACGAAGCTCTGTATGGCCAAAAGTGTCGAACACCGCTCTTTTGAGATGAGGTTGGCGAGAGACAAATCGAACAAGTAGAGCTTATCGAAGATGCGAAGGTAAAAATACAACTTATTTGAGACAGACTTAAGGCAGCGCAAGATCGACAGAAAAGCTACGCAGATAATAGGAGGCGCGATTTGGAGTTTAATGAAGGAGATAAAGTTTTTCTGAAAGTTTCTCCATGGAAGGGCGTGTTGCGATTCCGCCATCGAGGAAAGTTGAGTCCAAGGTATATTGGCCCGTTTATGATCGTGCAAAGGATTGGTCGTGTCGCGTATCGACTTGAGCTACCATCGGAATTGTCGAACATTCACGATGTCTTCCATATCTCTATGCTTAGAAAATATGAACCAGATCCTTCGCACGTGCTCAAATATCCCCCAGTTGTATTAAAGGAAAATCTATCGTACGAAGTACAACCTGTTCAAATTGTTGATCGTCGAGAGAAAATACTTCGTAATAAATCCATTCCTAGGTGAGAGTTCTATGGAGAAGTGATCAAATTGAAGAAGAAACATGGGAGCCAGAGTCAGTCATGCGTCAACAACATCCAAATCTCTTTTCATCTCTAGGTACGTTTATATTTCGAGGATGAAATTTTTTAGAGGACGGGATACTTTATAATATCTTAGCCCAACAATATTGTTTTTTAGAAAGCCCAAAACCTATTTATTTAGTTTTATGGCCCAAAAGAGGGGAAAGAAGAGAGTGAAGAGGAGAAGAAAAACAAAAGAGGGGAAAGAAGAGAGTGAAGAGGAGAAACCCTTGTTGATCAAATTCTCCCTTACAACCCTCATCCTAGGTGGTTTCTAAGTTGTTTTGAGGTAAGTGATGTGTGAATTAAGCTTCCTTCTTCCATGGTTTTGTAATTTTGTGGGGTTTTTCTTTTTGGTATGTGGGTAATTCGCAGACTGTTCGAACTGATTTTGACATAGCTATTGCCCTCGAAAGTTAGCAAACTTAATGTCTTACGTATCTGAACTCGTTAGCTTTCCGTTGCCACTTGAAACGCCTCAATCCGATTATTCTACAATTAGTTATGATTTTTCTCGTAAACTGCCGCTAGCTGAAAAATTTCAGAATTTTTATGTCGAATTCAAATTTATTTCCTATCGTTTCGTTTAGTTAATGTATTGAAACGTGTTATGTGGGATTGGGAACTGATGTTAAGGAGTTACATGCCATTTTTATTTAATATTGACTCGTTCGAACTCGATTAGGATTTGTTTTAGCAATGAAAGGTGATGTTACCGCTAATAGTTAGTTATATTTGATTTGTCTTTAATTGCTCATCTCCTTTCTAGGTAAAGAACCATCAACGAAGGGTAAGGGACCGACTTCAGATTTCGGAGAGAGTTAATCACTTCCTTGTTAGTTGATAATTCGGGAACACCTTCTCTTGTGGGAAGTGTGGACCCTCGATAAATGTGCATTTATTATAGTTTTAATTAATTGATAAAAAAATTATTTGGTATTGTGTTATGTGGTAAAGAGCCTGATTGGCTCGATTGCTCTGGTTAGAGTCCTGTTAGCCATTTTATGAGTATTATTGATTTTAACTTATGTTGAAGAGCCTTGCCGGCTCGATATCTGATAGCATTTATTGTGAATTATTTGAGAATTGATTTCAGGTTATTCTTGTGTGCCAATTAAGACTCTAACTTGAGTCATTATTCATCTTATGATGCATATGCATATGTATGCCTGGTACCAAGGTTAAGTAGCCCGAATTGGTCACGGTTCGGGTGAGTTGGAGAGACATTGATTAAGTAGCCCGAATTATCGCGGTTCGGGTGAGTTAGAGTGACAACCAAGTTGCTCGTTACTTGGCAAACCCGGGTGAGTTAGATCTAATGGTGCACCTGTCCATTTACCAAATACTAATACTCTGGAGGGTGATCGTTAGATGGATCAGTCTGTTATAGGCTCAGTCAACGTCACCGGTGTGGGACATGCATGTCATATATGTTTATATGTTTGATCATTTCAAGTATTCACGTCGATATTGAATTGTTAACTTTAGCACTTGGCGTGTTGAGAAAGAATATTAATGTACATTTTATCTAGAGTAACGGTGACGGGCTTGGACTGTCTCTCGACGGAGAGCTCAGTTCGAGGAAGATATTGACTACCCACGCGTCTTTTATGTGATAACATGTTGTTTGAACTAATTGTGTGGAATGTGCACTAAGGTTTTTATTTTCATTAATATGTATACTGAGTGAGAAATTGTTATTGTGGGACGAAATATTAGATTTTATGTTATGAACCGCGAGTGGGAATACATGCTTCGTATAAGGGTCTGGGTGATCGTCTTATCACCTCACTGAGCTAGTGGTTTTGCTCACCCCCATCATTCTTTCCTTTTCAGGCTGTTGATATCGTTTTGGTTGGAGGTTTGCCTATCATTTGCTCGTCATCCAATCAGTGTTTTGGATACTTTTTCTTTTATGTAAATTGACGAATTTGTTGGCGAGATTGTATAGTTTATATTTGGTGACCCCATTGATGTTCTTTTTGTACCTTCGCGATGTTATATCATTCATGTATATTTTTTTTAAACTAAGTTACATCGTTGTATTTGTTGGATTGTATACTAAAAGTCTAGCTTTTTGTATGAACAATGTTATAACAATTAATTTGAAATGAGAATCATATGATCAAATGATTGCATCTTATAATTTATTTATATGTTCGATGCAATAGTCCACTTACTTTATACTGTAGATAATATGTTGTGCGACAACACGCGGAAGATCATATTATCGGTTTCCTTATAAAGTATAAACTGATGCTCACAACCGAGATAGACGGGGACTCTCTATCGGGATGGTTGTAGTGTGGTTTGGTATTAGCTTGTCTTGGCTATAGAGTCACATTAGTGCACTTGTGTGTATTGAGCAGGACCGCTTGAGATCGTTCGATTTATACTGACTTATAGGAGAACTTGATCTCAGTTATTATGGAAGTTCATGCTCTTAATCCCTATACAATAACCTCGACACATAGGGCAGTATGTATTTCTTTGATTCATCAATGGGTGAGATTTACATACAATTAAATCAATAAACTCGGTGAGTTGGGAAGTAGTGCTGTCTCTATGGTGTGCTGTTGATTGTAGAAGGAATCCGTGTCCGTCATAGGTTGATGATGTCCCCTTGAGGAGCTCATAAGGATTATCATGTAAACCCTGCAGGTGGAATTTATTCCGGCATGATAATGAGGTTGAGTGGTACTACTCTTGGATGAGATATTAATTAATTGAGTTGTCAGTAACTTAAATTAATTAATGGACATTGTATATCTTAAACATGGGGAGACTAACGGGCTCATAATAAGAAGGAGCCCAAAACGTAATTTTGGGATTGGTATGGTAGTGCAGTAATAATATTTTAGTGGAATATATTATTATTATTGGACTTAAGTATAAGCTTTGGGCTAAGCTTGGATACTTAAGCCCAATGGAGGCCCAACCCAATTTCTCCTCCTGGTTCCTGCTGTAGCCCATGTATATAAGTCACCTCAACTTATCTGGAACCCTAATCTAATTCATTATTCACGTGTGATGAGGGTTGAGAGCAGATTGAGTAGGTCTCGTAGATCGTCGCCCACACGACGTCGAGATCGGACTTGGGACATACAGCAGAAGACCGGAAGGTCGTTTGCTGCTGCAGTTTTTCATGTTCCAAAATTCATATAAAATCGTACAATTTTTCGATTTTGATATATTATATATTGATGGAAAGCCGTCGAAGAGAGGATCATCTGAGCATAAAGATCACTCAATTCCGACATCAGAAGAGGAACTTATGGCTATTCTCGTGGGACTGCGCAGACTGCCAGCGAGAATTCAACCTCTACATCAACCCTTGGTGAAAGGTAATGCGTTTCATGTTTACTTACTTCCGCTGCTTGTTAGAAATACATGGAACCCTAACGGGTTACATTAACCAAACGATCGAATGCCAACAATTGGTATCAGAGCTTCGGTTTCGTGGTGAAGCGTGACACGTTAGGCTAGGGTTTATGTGATTAATTTTTCGAAATTAGGATCTCATGTTTAGGGTTTTGGTTTTACTGCACAAACCATGAATATCCCTATGTGAAATATACCCTATATCATATATGTTCGTTGATGGTTGTGTGTGAGAGGATTCGACGAAAACTGTTCGTCAATTTCACATGGAAGGAAGAAATTGAGAGAAAATCCAGCGTAGTGATATTGCAGAGGCAATAACCAGAGTTTTAATGGTCGGATTGATCTGTAATTTGGTCAGCACGTTCAAAACTTGTGGATGTACATTCTGAACGGTGGAGATCGAATTTGGAGCTTTTTCTTGCTGGGAGTACGCTGAAAACAGAAGCAGATATTTGGGCGATTCTGTTTTGCGCAGTCGAGGGAAAAGTGCCGTTCTGACAAACTAATCGTTGGATCGAACTGTAATTTGGTCAGCACATTCAAACCTTGTGGATGTACATTCTGAACGGTGGAGATCGAATTTGGAGCCTTTCTTGCTGGGAGTACGCTGAAAACAGAAGCAGATATTTGGGCGATTCTGTTTTGCGCAGTCGAGAGAAAAGAGCCGTTTCTCACAAAATAACCGTTGGATCGATCTGTAATTTGGACAGCATGTTCAAGACTTATAGTAGTAAATTCTGGACGGTGGAGATTGGATTCTGAGGTTCTTTCAGTTTTGAACTACGAACGACAGTTGGTGTAGTTTGTTGTTGCGCGTTGGGCTGAACTTGGTTCCATGCAAGTAGGCCCTTGGACGAGCGACAGTCCGGGCGAGGGGCGCTCGTCAAGGCACTTGGGGCGCTCCCTGACATAATTGGCTGTGGGATATGACGATGGACGTCTTGGGGCACAAGCAATCCTGCTTGTTGCGTAAGGCATCGATTCCACAGTAGGAGTGTCGGACAAGACATTAAAATTTAGAGGCGTTTTTATTCCTAATATATATAACTGTCATAATTGATTTAATTGTCTATTATTGTTATATATATATATATATATATATATATATATATATATATATGGATGCCTGATCTCTATGATTTATTGTCTTATATAGAAGCATGCTAGATTGCGTATTATATTTGGTATATTATATGCATGTATTGCTAGAGTGTTGGATAAGACATCCAATTTTAAGAAAACTAATTCCTAATATATAACTGCCATAATAGATTGTATATTATTGTTATATATGGATGTCGAATTAATTCCTAATATATGACTGCTATAATTGATTTAATAATCTATTATTGTCATATATGAATATCGAATTAATTTCTAATATATAACTGCTATAATTGATTGTCTATTATTGTTATATATGGATGTTGAATTGATTCCTAATATATAACTGACATAATTGATTTAATTATCTATTATTGTTATATATGGTTGCTCGTCGATATCGATGATTTTGATAATCTAGACGATATGACGATCGATATCGATAGTTTCGGAATTTTGATAATCTTGATGTTTTTCGAATATTTGATAATCTAGTCGATATCGATGATTTTGATAATCTGGACGACATCGATGGTCGATATCGATGGTTTCGAAAATTGGGCAATCTGGAAATTTTGAAAATTTGATAGTCTGGAAGTCTTTGCTGATATTCGTGCCTGGTGGCGAACAATCGAATTCGCTGATATATAACTGTTAATGATTGATTTAATTATTGATTATTGTTATATATGTATGCATGACTCTCTGTGATTTACTGCCTTATGTGCCGTAATAGAAGCATGCTAGCGTTGCGTATTTTATTCTGAATATCATATGCATGTAAAAACCCTCGGTGTTAAATTACTAAGTGGGAGAGGGGATTGGTAAATATTCCCGCGGCCTCCATTATTGGTTTGTAAGTGATGTGAGTAAACTTGCGTGTTGGCAATAGGCCTTCCTCCCTAACGGATGAGTTTATTCACGGATCACTGGTACAGACTTCATTAAATAATTATTGTTTGTAATGTGGTACATGAACTTGCGTGTTGGCAATAGGCCTTCCTCCCTAACGGATGAGTTTATGTGGGGCTCACTGGTACAAACTTATAATTGATGATTGTAGGAAGCTATCCGAGCGCGTGTGTACTTCTCCAACTGTAAGGCACACAAGCTCGCGCAGTAGACTTGGGATCAAATAATGGTGTACACTTAGGTGTAAATAATTAGTATCCTCCCCAACGGAGTCACTGCTATTATTTGCATGGCTAAAGAGGAACCGACTATTAATTATTTTGTCATAAAGTTAGGTTGACAAATGAAATTAATGGGTAAAACCTTCTCTTGTAAATGTTTGGGTTTGTAAACGTCCACACTAACGTGGCTTGCAGACTCACTGTGCTTGAGATGTCGGTGAATTTTATTTTTATATAGTTTTGAGGGAATCAATATAAAAGGATAAAATTCGAAGATTTGATCGGTATATTAATTTATGATTCTCTAAATTTCAAATAGTTTTATTTCACTTATGGTTGACTAAAAGAAATTATATTTACTGGTCCAAAATTAGATGATTAGAAAAGAATCTTGGTTTTGAATTTTACTGCTTAAGAAAATACATGTGTGTTCTCACAATGGACGTCTCATGATGCCTATTAAAGTCTCTAGTGAAGAGATGAGAGGTTCATAGAAATATGATGGTCTCATGTAACTCTTCGGATACTTGAGTAAGTTAAAAGGCAGAAGATCATGATTTAATTTGATGAATGAATTGGGAAAGCATGGAGTATAAATTGAAGGAAAACCTAGATCAATTTAATTCTTTGTGAATTGCCTAGATGTTTTTGAGTAAGTTCCACCTGAATTACAATAGGATGTATATGGTGGAAAACTTCTGACAAAACATGTGGCAAAGGAAAGCCATTTTCATCATAATGTGAACAAGTTTTATATCTTATTCACTAGTTGTTTAAAACATGATTAGTGATGGCATTTACTGACACGAAGTGTGTAGATACTGGAATCACTAAATGTTTATTACTAAGTGAGGATAAGATTGTTATGACATGGGTAAAACTACAAGAGTAGTGGCTATTGCAGTGGGAGTTGTCTATTTATCTAATGATATGAGTAGACGTTTGATTTTATAAAATTGTCTTTACGTACATTTTCATAGAAAGAATTTGATTTCGGTTTCTATGCATTAATAGATGGATACTCCATTTCATTTAAATGACATGGTCATTATAATGAATGATAGAGTTTTAATCTGTTATGGTACGTTGGTGAACAATTTGTACACTCTTAAATCATGTTTATCCCCTGGATGCGACAAATATTAATTAATAATGAGTCTTCTAATCTAGTAAGAGAAAGGTACCTTCGGAAATGAATTTCCCACCTTAATGGTGTGACGAATAGAAGGAATAGCACTCTTATGGTAGTGATTAGATAGATGATGAATTATTTGGAATTACTAAATTCATTTTATGGATATGCCCTAGGAACAGTAATTCGTAAGAATGTTTTTCTATTTGTGGGATATCCTAGAAAAATGAAGGATGATTTATTTAGTCCACAAGATCGAAGAGTGATTGTTAACATAAACACTAGATTTTTGGAAAAAGGACTATGTAATAAATCAAATACCCATATATAAGTTGTTCTAAAGGAAGTGAGAGGAAAACACAAAGTATAAGTACCAAGTGTACAAGAGGATATACCACAAGGTAAACTGCAACGCGTGTCACGTCTGATACACAATTGCGTGTAGTGCCTTGTCGTAGTGGGAGAGTTCTTCGACAACCTGTAAGATACATGTTTTGGGAAAGTCGTGAGACTTGGTCCCTCGCAAACATGAAATGGACCCACGGATACGACGAAGCACTACAAGTTAGAAATGCTTAATCCTAGCAAAGTGCAATGAATATTAAAATAGAATCGATGGATTTTAAATTAGGTCTTGATGCTTGTTGAACCGCTAAATGGCGTAAAAGCCATTGAAAGCGGGCATGCAAGAATAAAAGAGGATCATAGAATAAGGTGAAAACCTTGGAAGCAAGCTTGTTGCGAAAAGGTATACTCAGAAAGAAAGAGCTCGATTATGAGAAAACTTGTTCGCCGGTAGTTATGCCTAAGTTGATCTAGACTCTTTTATTTGTTGCTACTCATATGAAATATGAGGGATAGCAAATAGATGTCGAGACAGCTTTCCTGATTGGAAGTCTTAAGGGAAACATTTATGTGAAGCAACCAGAGTGATTCATTGCAAAGAGCTAAGAACATTGTGATAGTGAGCTTAAAAGTGTCCATTAATGGACTAAAACAAGCTTCAAGATCATGAAACATCCGTTTTGATGAGGTAATCCAGTGACATGGATCTAATCAATGATCGGATGGGTCTTGTGTATTGAAAAGAGTGATGAAAACGTGGTGGTATTTCTTGTACTATACGTAGATAGTATCTTGCTCATTGGAGACAATGAAAGAGTATTGTCGGGCGTATGGGTATGGTTGATAAAGCGGTATGAGATGAAAGACTTAAGAAGAGCAAAAATATCCTTTTGATCACGGTAATACGGATCACAAGAAAGGATGTTATGCTTATCTCAAGTTTCATATAATAATACGATCCTTACTCGTTTAGCATGTGAATTTATCTAAGAAAATATGTCTTGAGACACAAAAGGAAGATAAAGGTGATGAAAGCGGTTCCTTATGCTTCGGCGAATAAGGAAGCTTAATCTTAGGAATGCTATGCGCGAGAATGGATATCTATTTTGCTGAACGCATGAACAGTGGGTATCAACGTAACCCGGAACAAGAATGATGAACTGTGGTAAGACATATATGAAGTGCCTGAGAAGGACTGGAAATTATATGTAAGCTTACTGGGCAAATTCACTGCTTCTTGTGGATTACGTAGATTCGGATTTTTTAGTCAGATTGGACGACAGTAAATCCACCTCAAGGTTATGTGTTTAATTTTAGGAAGTTGAGTCATAATGTGGAGGAGTGTTATATAGAAATATATTTCAGACTCCGGACTCCATCATGGAAAGATGATAAATTGGAGCCTATGAGGCAGCCAAAGTATCTGTATGACTCTAGAAACTTCAAGATGGACTTTGAAGTGTTTCTAAGTTTGCCCAAGGATATCACAATTTATATTGATGATATTGGTGCAGTTGCAAACTTGAAGGAATCACGAGCTCATAAGGCAATTAAACACATGGAGTGCAAGTACCACCTGTTACGAGAAATCGTATGATGAGGGGAAGGTTGTTGTCGCCTAGATTGCATCGGATGATGACCTAGTAAATCCATTTACAAGGATATTAAGGCGAGAGCTTTTAATGATCGTGTAGTGGGAGTGGGAATCAGATGTATGGCGGAAGACATGACAGCATAGTCTTTTAGTATAAGTGGGAGATTATTGGATTGTATACTAAAAGTCTAGCTTTTTGTATGAACAATGTTATAACAATTAATTTGAAATGAGAATCATATGATCAAATGATTGCATCTTATAATTTATTTATATGTTCGATGCAATAGTCCACTTACTTTATACTGTAGATAATATGTTGTGCGACAACACGCGGAAGATCATATTATCGGTTTCCTTATAAAGTATAAACTGATGCTCACAACCGAGATAGACGGAGACTCTCTATCGGGATGGTTGTAGTGTGGTTTGGTATTAGCTTGTCTTGGCTATAGAGTCACATTAGTGCACTTGTGTGTATTGAGCAGGACCGCTTAAGATCGTTCGATTTATACTGACTTATAGGAGAACTTGATCTCAGTTATTATGGAAGTTCGTGCTCTTAATCCCTATACAATAACCTCGACACATAGGGCAGTATGTATTTCTTTGATTCATCAATGGGTGAGATTTACATGCAATTAAATCAATAAACTCGGTGAGTTGGGAAGTTGTGCTGTCTCTATGGTGTGCTGTTGATTGTAGAAGGAATCCGTGTCCGTCATAGGTTGATGATGTCCCCTTGAGGAGCTCATAAGGATTATCATGTAAACCCTGCAGGTGGAATTTATTCCGGCATGATAATGAGGTTGAGTGGTACTACTCTTGGATGAGATATTAATTAATTGAGTTGTCAGTAACTTAAATTAATTAATGGACATTGTATATCTTAAACATGGGGAGACTAACGGGCTCATAATAAGAAGGAGCCCAAAACGTAATTTTGGGATTGGTATGGTAGTACAGTAATAATATTTTAGTGGAATATATTATTATTATTGGACTTAAGTATAAGCTTTGGGCTAAGCTTGGATACTTAAGCCCAATGGAGGCCCAACCCAATTTCTCCTCCTGGTCCCTGCTGTAGCCCATGTATATAAGTCACCTCAACTTATCTGGAACCCTAATCTAATTCATTATTCACGTGTGATGAGGGTTTAGAGCAGATTGAGTAAGTCTCGTAGATCGTCGCCCACACGACGTCGAGATCGGACTTGGGACATACAGCAGAAGACCGGAAGGTCGTTTGCTGCTGAAGTTTGTCATGTTCCAAAATTCATATAAAATTGTACAGTTCTTCTATTTTGATGTATTATATACTGATGGAAAGCCGTCGAAGAGAGGATCGTCTGAGCATAAAGATCACTCAATTCCAACATCAGAAGAAGAACTTATGGCTATTCTCGTGGGACTGCGCAGACTGCCAGCGAGAATTCAACCTCTACATCAACCCTTGGTGAAAGGTAATGCGTTTCATGTTTACTTGCTTCCGCTGCTTGTTAGAAATATATGGAACCCTAACGGGTTACGTTAACCAAACGATCGAATGCCAACAGTATTTTGTACCTTTGTAAATTCTTGTTGATACTTTATGAGATGATGTCCTCGGGTTGTACCCGTTGTTATTAGTTGTTCAGTTCTACAGGTACTTGATAGCAAGCCTTACATTCTCTATAAACTTTGTGTAGTGGAGTGCACCCATTCTACGAAATTTATGGTTAACGTGGCGGTTGTCGTGTTCTGTTTAGGGTCGGGGCGTGACTACAATCTCACCCCTTGGTTTATCATTTTCGTTGTGCGGGGACTCACAACACTTTAAGTTTGGGGGTATGATGAGTGATATTTTTACCTAGATTTTAGTATCTTTTATATCTATTTTCATAGTATTTTATTTGTATTTATGTGTTATTTGGTTGTGTTTTGTGTTTTTATGGAAATGTGTGAGAATGAGTTTAAACGTATGTAAAACAGGTGAAAACAGAGCAAAACTGGAGAAGGGAGATGAAACGAAGAAGAAAAATAGGGCACGACCAAGCATGACTCGAGTGCTGCAGCTCGAGTCGAGCTGGCGCAGCACGAGTCGTGAGCCGTGCATGGGCCTGTAAGAGATGGCCGTGCGACGATATCAGAAAACCCTACACGGGCACCCTATGCCCGTGTGCCGTAACTCGAGCCGTGCCCGGAATCAAGACATGAGTCGAGTTACCGACTCGACTCGAGCTCCGTCTACTGCCGAGAAGACATGACACGACTCGAGCCGTGTGCATGCACTCGAGTCGTGTTGTGTAAATTTCTGTAAAAAATTCAGAAACCTTCTAGAATCTTCCCAAAGGGTATAAATACCCAATACTTCAATATTTCATCAGATTTGGGCGAGAGTTTTACTGTTTCACACACATCACACACAATTCTCTTCATTTCACACAATCATCTCATCCATTCATCATCTTATCCATCTATCTTCATTTCTCAATCAAATCTACCATCAAATTGATCAAAAGAAGCAAGGAAGAGAGGAGAATTACAAAGGAAGGAAGGAGATTACCATTGAAGTACTTCAAGGGAGTTTTCATCCATACTTTGTAGTGAATTCTTATTGTTCATCATGTTTTGTAAGAATTTTAATGTCTATGTTAATGTTCTTATGAATATGGTAGGCTAATCTCCCTTGTGAGATTAACAACATGAGAGTTGTTGGATAATTTTAGGATTTATGTATTTTAATTCATGTGTTGATTGGATCTATGATTTTCTATCGTTGATTGTTAATTGCTTGATTTGTATTGATGATTTGTGTGTTTAGTTGTTATAAATATGTGATTAGATTGAGAAATCAATTATGTGCTTAGGATAATTGAGTGAATCATTTCATCAAACACTTCATGTGCATTATAAATTGTAAAGAGATTGAGAAATCCTTTAGAGTTTAGAACCCTTTGATAGAACATGTGATTGGTTTGATCGAGAGGTTGATTAATCGTGTGAAGGGATTCTCATTTCAAGCTTAGTGCCTAGTTGAAATTGTTTGAGTGAGAATCAACTCATTGAGCTATTTGATATTCATATCTTATCCATCTCGAGAGGGAGTTTAGGTGATCTTAGTATTGGCCTTTAGTCTTCAATCCATGATCCATATGAATTTGATACATAATTCCTAGAATTACCACTTCTTGATTGTTGTTAATCTCTCTTTTAATCAATTTGGTAAACCACTTTCTATCCATCCACCTTGTTTGTTGATCATTGCTTGCTTACTTGCTTGCTTTGATTACTTCTATTTACTTGTTTGATCAACCACTCCATTGATGATTCGTCTCTATAAAATCACAAGAAACGTGAGATCGCTTAAGCACTAGTACCTACCTCCCTGTGGTTCGATAAATTATTTTAATTGGTCATCCTTACTAGAAAATGACTAATCACTATCCAAATCTCTTCATCACATTTACTGGCAATCAGAAATGGCCTGAAATACAACGCATGGTTGCGTCGCATGGCATCAAACCAGAGGACAGACTGATATCATTACAAGAGTATTTAAGATGAAGCTTGCTTCTTCGATCGCTGATCTCCGAATCGGAAAACATTTTGGAAAGGTTAAAGTAGGTTCATTAAATCAATTTTTTAAGTTTTCATTCTACAAGTAATTGGCAGTTTGATTTAGCTTACTATTGCCTGATATATGTCATTAGATTTAATCGAAATACAATTTTCTAAACTGAACCCGTGCGTTATATTAATTTAGTTCACATGAATTTTTTTTTTAATATGTTTTTTTGACACGCATCTCTTCACTTTGTATTGCACAATTGCAGTTGTATATATACTGTAGAATTTTAGAAATGAGGATTGCCACATACACATATACTCCTTTTCCTTGAGAGAGCATTAAATTGTCTATCTAGCAATGACATTGATGCTCTTATATCAGCTGGGCTACCAGATGAGGTGCATGACAAAGAATATTATTCTGCAGTCTGTGAATACATGATTCATGGACCAAGTGATCAGTTACGGTCAACATCACCTTGCATGGGAGTGGATGTTTTTTGCACCAAGAATTTCCCTAAGAAGTTTATTTCCGAAACAACAATTGACTAAGATGGATATCCAGTATATTGCAGAAGGAATGATGGAAGAACTGTCATCAATAGTAGGATAGAGTTGGATAACAGATATGTCGTTCCAAACAACAGAGACCTACTTTTAAAGTATCAAGAACATATAAATGTTGAGTGGTGTAATTAGAAATTTTCTACAAAGTATCTTTTCAAATACGTCAACAAAGGGAACGATCGAATCTCAACGACATTCTGCCAGAGAACAGAAGATAAATCTCAAAGCAAAACCTTTGATGAGGTAAAGATGTTCTATAAATGTAGATACATTTCGGCCAGTGAATCAACATGGAGAATTTTTGGAAATGAAATAAAATATTGTTATCCTCCTGTAGAAAGGTTAAGCTTCCATCTTGAGGGAGAACAGAATATAGTATTTTCAGATAACGATCCTCTGAATGATGTAATGAATAAAGAATTGGTGAGGGAAAGTATGTTTCTTGCTTAATTTGAGGGTAATAAAAAATATCCTGAGGCAAGAAATCTGACCTATGCTGAGTTTCCACTCTATTTTGTCTACAAACGTAAAAACAGAGAGTGGCTAATTAGAAAGAAGGGAGGATCACATGGCCGGATATATTTTATGCCTGCAGGAGTGGGAAATAGTTACTATTTTAGGATCTTATTGAATGTTGTTAGGGGTACCACATGTTATGAAGATTTCAGAAGATATAACAATAAAATTCATTACACGTATAGGGATGCTTGCTACGCACGGGGATTGCTGGATGATGATAAAGAATACATCAAGTGCTTTGAGGAAGCAAGCCATTTTTCACATGCATGCTCGATGAGGCAACTCTTTTTTACACTGTTAATGTCAGGTACAATGAGCCGCCAGAGTATGTGTTTGAAGAATGATGGCATCACTTATCCGATGATATTCTACATAATCAGAGGATCTTTATGAACTTTCTACGTATTTTACTGCCACTTTAGTTGTTATAATTTGATAATAGGTGTAATTTTTAGGTACATATTTGTTATAAAAAATAAATATTAATGCAACATAATTCACACTAAATATTTGATTTTTAGGAAAAGGTATATATGTGGTAACTTTACTATTCAATTATGTTCTTATAGTTTATCTATTTTAGGTTTTATTGTATAATGACTACGAAAAACTAGTTCAAGAAACAGCAACAACCATACATGGAATTAAATTATATTAATGTAATCGAAAGATGCTCTTCTTTTCTTATTTCATAAAAGTTATTCAATATATCATGTAATAAAATTGATGTTGTAAAAATAATTATATTGTAGAAGACTAAATCTAATCACAAACACTTATAAATATTGTGACTTATAACTGTATTTATGTATGTTTATTTTAATATTTTATTTTTATTTCCAATTGGAATAAAATACAGAATTGAAGATGACAAAGGAAGAAATAATTGATGCTACTCTGTTTGAAATGGATAAAATACTGAGAGGAATGGAGAAATCACTTAGTGATTGCGATGGGAGGTCTGTACCAGCACACGATCGTGATGCACAATTGGAGAATATGATGATCACCAATGAACCTCATTACAACAGAAGTTATTTGCGTAGGCAACATGAGATACTGTGTCAAAAGTTGTATTAGGATCAGCAGCGCGTGTATGATACAATTATGAAGTCGATGGTTGAGAAAGCAGAGTCTATTTTCTTTATCTACGGATATAGCTGTACTGGGAAAATATTTTTATGGAATACACTATCTGCAGCAATTAGATCCAAAGGAGAGATTGTGCTTAATGTCACATCTAGTGGTATTGCATCGCTGTTACTTCCTGGGGGTAGAACGGCGCATTCTCAATTTGCAATACCAATAAATATTCATGAGGATTCCACATGTAACATCAAGCAAGGCAGTCATCTAGTAAAGTTATTGTCGTGTTGCAGTATGATAATTTGGGATGAGACTCCCATGGTGAATAGATTCTGCATTGAGGCACTTGACAGAACTATGAGAGACATTATGCAATTAAAGGATGAATTTTCTACAGGTAGGCCGTTCGGAGGGAAAACGGTTGTATTTGGAGGTCATTTCAAACAAATATTGCCAGTCATTCCAAAGAGCACTCAGCAGGTAATAATTGGTACCACGATAAACTCTTCATACTTGTGGAAACACATAAAGGTTTTAAAGCTTACCAAGAACATGCGTCTGACGAATTTGCCTGCAAGTAGTGAATCTGAAGTGGTCAGGGTATTTTCAGAATGGGTTGCAAAGATTGGCGACGGTACGGTCGGAACGACAACAGATTATGGGGCAGACGTGGAAATTTCGGCTGATATTCTACTTGATGGTGGTGATGATCCAATTGGTTCTATTGTTAAAAGCACATATCCTAACTTTCCTGAATGTACTTGACGATTCTAATTACTTGAAGGATAGAGCAATACTTGCACCAACTCTTGATGTAGTGGATATCATCAATGAGTACATGATAGCATTGAATGGAAATGAACTTAAAACTTATTTAAGTCCTGATTCTACATATCAGATGCAAATATGGACATACTAGCTGATGTTTATACTCCAGAATTTCTAAACACGTTGAAGTGATCTGGAGCTCCGAACCATGAGTTTCATATTAAGGTGGGAACGCCGGTAATACTTAACCGTAACATTGACCACTCAAGGGGATTAGGCAACGGAACACGTCTTCTGGTTACTAATATGAAAGACCATGTGCTTTAGGCAAGAGTATTGTCCAGAAATAACGCTGGTGATCTTGTGCTTATACCAAGACTGACATTGACACCCACAGACATCAGGTTGTCATTCAAGTTTCAAAGGAGATAATTCCCGCTGATTGTGTCTTATGCCATGACGATAAACAAGAGTCAGGGACAATCATTGAATACAGTTGGTTTGTACTTAAAAAGACTGGTCTTCAGTCATGGTCAGCTTTATGTTGCTGTCTCAGATCAACTAGCAAGGCGGGCTTGAAGATATTGATGGAGAAACCTGAAGGAGTGATGCGAGTAAAAATTCATGTATTTTTAGGTCCTATTTAATACCATTTTGAGTGTATAATTGTTATTATTTGCACAAATTTTAATACTTTAAATTATTATTGGCAAAAAGGTTTATGAAAGGTATTTTGTTATGTTTTGATAGGAAAAATAATCAAAAGTGTAAAGTTAGAATGAAGTGTGAATTTATGCAATATGTAAGAAAACAGAGGGCCTACTTTCCATAGTTTTTCTATATTTGTGTAGAAGTTCAAATTGATCGTATAATATATAGTTGAAAATCCACGGAAGAGAGAATCGCATGGGCGCAAGAATCACCTCAATCGGAGTTCAAATGAGGAAGCTATGAATTAAATGGTGAGGTTGCGCAGCTGTAAAGGGGACTTGCGAAACTTTTCAGATTTTGGCCCATGGCAACACTTTCGTGCAACGTATACAGTTATACTAACATCTTGAAATTTTGGGCTTTTATTTTGTACTCTTATTGGTGGGCCCAACTTGTCAAGTGATAATTAAGTATAATAGATTAAATTTGCAAGTAATTGTGGGCCACACATCAAAAGAGTGTTATTTTTCAATTGCCAAAAGTTATACGTGAGGAATTGAGTGCAAATTTAATGGGTGGGCTATGTTGATCCATGGATAAGAAATTGAGTGGGAGTTGTGAGGCCCAGGTACTTGACGGACTAATTCTCCCATCCACCAAGTATAAAAGATGCCCCATGCCTGCAAGTAGATTCACGATGGAATTCTTCTATCGCTACACAGAGAATTCCATCGCTACACAGCACGCCCCATCACCTTTGTGCCCTAATTCCACCTTCACCCATATTCTTTCATCCACCCACCGGAGACGGAGATCCCGACGGAGATAGAATTGAAGAGACAGAGTCCTCCAAAAGAGTTCTTTATTTTTAGTTATTTATCTTTGTTATTTTAGCACAATGATTAGGGTTAATTAAATCTTTGTGATTTGCCCTTATAAATTCATGAGCTAAGTTCTTTGATGGTAATGTTACACTACAAAAAAATATTTTTTAGCAATCGAATTTAGCAATGGAATTCAATCCGTTGGTAATTAGCAATGGATTAGCAACAAAAATGACATTTTTGTTATAGCAATGGAAAGCCAACAGATTTATTCTCTATTTTAGCAACGGAATTCAATCCGTTGGTAATTACGAACAGATTACCAAGGGAATCATTATATAAATTATCAATGGAATTGATTTTTCGTTGCAAAAAAATTTACCAACCATCACTTTACCAACAGAATTTTACCAACGGATTCTATTGCTAATCCGTTGGTACGCCAATTTAATAATGAAATTAAAGGTTTTAGCAACAGAATATTTCATTGTTAAAAAATAGTTTTTTTTTAGTGTTAGGAGTTTAGACAGTAATTGCCCTAGACTTGGATTTATTATACTGCAGATTGTTTATTTCCTTATTGAAGATAATATTTTGAGACTTCATATTATTGTGTTTTGAGTTTGATTCCTTTTGATTATTCATGATGGTATCACTGATTGATAGTTAATAGGATTCTTTATTTTTGCATGATAATTGTTGTTTCATGTGGCAGTATTAGGGGATTGACCTATAATTCCTAAAAGTGTTAGACAATCAATTTGAAATATTAAGTACTTGGTAAAACATCATTATTAGGTAATTGGTAAGGAGATAAAAGGGGTTAATAATTGCGTACCTAGAAAGGGAAGTCTAGTGCTCTAACCTTTAATGAAATTTAGTATGACGTACCTATAGAGGGAGAGAGAGTTAATTCCTTATCGGTCCTAGGATTTGCATCTCATTATAAGTGTTAGATTCTACCTGATCAAGGAGGTTTAACTAGGCTTAGTGATCCTCTATAAACGTCTACAGGTAATTAATTTGGGTTTAGATAAATCAGTCACATAGTTAAGCTATTTGCCCGAGCATTACCAATTTTCCATTCTTGAATTCTTAATCATTTTTCTGCATGATTTAATTTATTTGCTTAGTTTAATTATTTTAATTCAGTTTTATTAGTTTAATTAATCATCCTTTCAAAACCCCCAAATTTGTCTTGCATTTAAAATGTCATACATAGAATTAATTATTTAATTTGTAACTATCTCGTGGGAACAATATTCACTTGGTCACACGCACTACAATCGATCTCTTACACTTGAGGGTGAAAGAAAACAGTGATCAAGGAGAAAATAAGGCAATTTGTAAGAATTACGTATTCAGAGAGGTATTTAGAAATGTTTAAATCTAACTTTTTTGCACGCTACTTCTGCGAGATACAAACTGCTGAGTCTAATGATTGTGATTATAAGAATGTGTTTAGTTTTATTCATGAGTATAATGCGTGTGATTATTCAACTCATCTACCCCATAAACTGCTAAATAAATTGATTCAACATATGGCAGTTAATTAATTATTATGACTATGATTATCAAAAATATTTCTCATTCAATCCCTTGCAAAGTCATTTTGAAAATAAGAGATGGTTTTTCGTCTGAACATTTGATATGATGTTAAATTTGTGTGTATTTTGAATAGGTTTTAAATTGATGATCTCGGAAGATTTAACATTTGTTTTCGAAGCTGAACACTCATTGGAATACTTTATATTAATTTGGTCATAATTAGACTTAATAGGATATTTATTTCGTGGGATGGAGTTACTATTAACTACTTGGAGGATTAGTGCTTTGGAGTCAATTCTACGTATAATAATCATATTGTGTATCCTAACACACACACACACACACACACACACACATATATATATATATATATATATATATATATATATATATATATATATATATATATATAATGTAATCCAATGCGTTCAATGAGCAAAATTATTCAACTCCTCCAAATCCAGATCCGTTTCTCACGCATCAAACATATAATAAATTAAGCTTCAAAGCGATATTAATTTAATCCATTTAATTTGTTCTAGAGTTCATCCATTTATTTATTTTTAATTACTATGCAACATGCGCTGCTTATCCAAATATCCACAAACTTACATTTATCTTTAAATATGTTAAGAATATTTTATTATCTTAATATCATATATTTTACTTGATTCAAATGTAATACACATATTTGACTTGATCAGCAAAATTTATGTTAAATGTCATATCAGAAAAATTATAGGACCAATGCAATTGGCAAATTACCAACAAACTTAAAAAGTATATTTAAATGTCTTTACCTAGTGATTGTGCAAAGTAAAATTATAGGACCAATTATCATTTAACTTATACCTTTAATATAACTATTTATGTCAACTTTATATAAAACATATTCATATCCTATAACTTTATCATTCTATCAAATAATTTAATAAACTTACAATAATAATAGTAACAAAAAAATGTAAGTTTGTAGAGTAGTATGCAAATAAATAATCACAACGTTGTATTTAGTTTTAATGTATATTTATCAATTAATTAACAAATATAAAAATACAAAATTGATTCAAGTGAAAAATTAGCATAATATAATTAACATTATTATAAAATGATATACAAAAAAAAATTAATATAACAAACTATTTGTTTTATTATTATATTTTATAATATAAAACATACATTATATTTAACATGAAAACATCTTTCCATGCAACGCATGGGTTCAGAAACTAGTATATATAAATGCACATATGGTCAAAGTTCTTTTTCCACTCAAAAATTTTGGTCAATATCTCTTCAAAATATCTTATATCTTATGAATTTCTCCTTCTCCCAATTCATGGTCAATATATCTTAAAAATATATTAGTATCTCTTCTCAATTTCTTCTCCTCCCAATTCATTTGTTTTCCTAATTTTTTTTATATGATAATAATCATTTCCTCATTTATTACATAAATTGTGCATCCTCCGTCCCAACTTCAACTTCACACTTTCCGTTTTGATCCGTCTCAATTTCAACTTCACACTTCTATAAAAGAAAAATGTACATAACTAATATCCCTCTAACATACTTTAATTTCAAAATTGCCATCACCTTTTTAACATACATAACATATTTTATCATTTATTTATTACCCAAAAATACCGAACTACCCCCAAAAGTTACTCAAAAAGTGACTTTTCTTAATTTGCGTGTGTATAGAAAATATGAAGATGAAAATGTGACGGAGGGAGTATTTGATTTTTCTAATTTTACGGTAATATATTTTTAACAAAGATGAGTGTGAAATTAAATATCTATGTATATTCATTAAAAATAAAGATTTAAACTTAAAAACAAAATATAAGTAAATAAAAAAGAAAAGTAATGATATTTGAATTTAAATTATACATAATATATTTATATAACAAGTAAAATTACAAAAAAAAAGCTGATTGATATAATAAAAAGAGTAAATTTGTATTATATTTAAATTAAATATTTTGTAATTGTTTAACAAAATATTATTTTTTGGACATATAAATATATAAAATTAGATAGAATATATGTGTATATATACACTCTTCGTACTGCATTTAATGTTTATGTTTATTTTTTGCAAGTAGATTAATTAGTATAATATTTTATAAATAGTGAGTTGAAATATATACTTCCTCTGTCCGGTCCAAAGAGACTCATTTATTTTTTACGTGTGGATTAAGAAGTATTATTATTTAATTTATAGTGGGTAGTTATATTAGTGGGTGTATGAGCCCCATATTCTAATTGTTTTAGTAGGGATGTGTGGGTCTCATGTGTATAAAAAGGGAAACCGGTCCAAAGTGATGTTTATTTGTGGATTTTGAAAACCATGAATAGTGAGTTATATTTGTTTTGAATTTTTTATAGGGTAAATTTTAATTTTATATCAAATCGATGTGTAAGAATGTATTAATTTATGTAAAAAAAAAATGAGAGAGGAGAGATAAAGAGAAAAAAATATATTAATTGAGGAGGGAGAATGTATATATATATATATATATATAGATGGTTTTTGTATTAATTTATATAACAAAAAAAGATGAGAGAGAAGAGATAAAGAGAAAATGTGTATTAATTCAGGTGAGAGAATATGTATAGGTATAGGGGTGGTTTTTAAAACCTATGTGTGGATTTTGAGTTCCAAATTCGGGATTTTAAAACCGAAAACAAACATCACCGGGGCGGACGCCCAATAGAAAAATGAGATTGTTTGAGGCGGACGGAGGGAGTAATATTTAATGTGTAGTGGATGGTTGTATTAGCGTTGTGTATGAGCCCTATGTGGAATAATTAATTATTTTATGTGGATCTCACCTGACCAAAAGAAAAATGTAAACCTTTATTTTGGACAGACAAAAAATAAAAAATGTAATTTTTAATACAGGACGAAGGGAGTACGTAAGGGCTTATATGAGACAGATGAAAAGTACTTCTACAATGAAAAGTGATAATAAATTAATGAAAAGTGTTAATGTTATTTCATGAACAAATTATAGTATAAATAAAAAATGACAACCTTTAACAATGAAAGTAATAATATTTTATAGCGAAAGTGACAACTATTTTAAAAAGTGTAAAATGATCTCACGTGAGACGGTCTCACGCAAGACCTTCCATAATAATATTAACTATTGTACAATATAATATTTATATAAATAAAAATTTTTAAATCTATTCCCGTGCAATGCACGGGGTTAAATTCTAGTTCTATAAAAATAAAATAACCTAATTGGCCAAATTCAATACGCCTATGCAAGAAAACTAGCAAAATTGACTTGAATTAGTATCAATGTTTCCTAGTGAAAAAAAAGCAACTTAATTATCATATTAACAAACTAATATCAACAAAGGGAAAAAAATAGAGTTGGAGGCGAGATTCAACTATGAGTATGGATTAAAAACGCACAATCTTATATAAAATAAACCACAAGTAGTGTTGTACGGAGTATACACATGAAATACAAATCAACTCATAAAACCTTCATAACCCT
This sequence comes from Pogostemon cablin, assembly GCA_023678885.1. Lineage (NCBI taxonomy): Eukaryota > Viridiplantae > Streptophyta > Magnoliopsida > Lamiales > Lamiaceae > Pogostemon > Pogostemon cablin. The sequence continues at coordinate 19,781,112 of CM042979.1, read as the reverse complement.
AGAACTACCGAAGTGGCTCTAGCCCATGATTGATATAGGAACAATCATGGTTAGATGTACCAATCTTACTTGAATCTCTAGCGGACTCTAAAAGCTCTCTTGTATTGTGCTGTTGTATATTGTGTTTTTATGTGATTGGTGATGTCTTCCTTGACTGCATGAGCCTCCTTTTATACTTGTAATCACGTTTCTAGGGCTTGGAATGGGCTTTTCAAGTGATCCCACGCGTTTTGGCCTCGAAAATCCGGATAAGGTAAGTTTTCGCACGATGGTTCGACCTCAGCAAACAGGTCGAACCACTGGCCGCAGGTCGAACCACAGGTCGAACCCACTTACTGGACAATTTCTGCACTTTGTTCGACTTCTTGTACAGGTCGAACCCCTCGAGTCTTGGTCGAACCACAAACATCGTGGTCGAATCAATTTTCTCGCGAACTGGTTCGACCATGGTTCGACTTGATAGACAGGTCGAACCCCTCGAGTCGTGGTCGAACCCCTCTCCTGCACTCTTTCAATGCTGGTTCGACCTGCTAGAGAGGTTGAACCCTCCTCCAACAGGTCGAACCCACCTCTCTCCTTGGCAGTTCGCGTGGTCTCGACTTTGTCTCTTCGATTCTTGGCACTTCCACTCCAATTTTGCTATGAAAACTACTTAAATAGCTCCACTAACACCTGATTCATGCTAATTCACAATATATATAGGTTTTCCACCTATTTTCACCTCAAAACTCTCCAAAACTAGCACAAAACATGATGTCAAACTTGTGAATTTACACACTCATCAAACCCCCAAACTTACATGTTGCTCGTCCCGAGGCAACCAAATCAAATCACAGAAATCGTGTATAATTCACCAAGATCAAGTACAACACATATCACACATGCAACTTCATTAAATCAAACAAGTATTAATTGCTTCATATATATCACTCATGCAAAATCAATCCAATCACACACCATTCGGAGTACTAAGTAATCTAGCTCACAAGATAAGTATTTATTCTCTTTCACTCAAGTGCGTGAGGCACTATATAGGCTAATATAAACACTCATATCAATCCATATTTATGCGTAACCATAAGCTTGGCAAAGGTCTAAAAAATCAACTTATAATCAACTCTTCACTAGGATCACAAATGACTTGTTTTTGGGTTGTAATGTTGGCTCTTTAGAAAAAGGTAGGAAAATTTAGGTAAGCGACTTAAGACACTAGTAGAGAGTTACCTTGGAGGTTCTCGATTTCTTCTTATTGCTGCAATATCTCCTCCAACTTCTCCTCTTCTTTTCATGGATTTTTCTTCTTTTTCCGTGCATCAACATCATCTCTTTAGACAATTCGGGTACCAGTTTTAGGCATTACCCTTCTTCACTTTATCAATCAGCTGCTCTTAAGCTTAAAACTTCATGTTATAATCAATCGAGGTACCAGTTTCAGGCACTACCCCTAAACAAGATTTAACCATATTCTTTTCATCCAACCATATTCTATCTTCCTTTTTCTTCTTGCAACACTTACTCACCTCAACTCTCTCTACCAATGAATAGGTTAATCAAGGCTCAAGTAAAGGTTTATAAGGTTATTTACTTCGGCTACCAAAGAAAAGATTTTTAACGGCTCAACGGGGCATCCAAAGGTTAATAAAATCATTAGGAAGGACAAAATTTGGCTAAGTAACTTAATCACAAAATAATGGCCTAAGATCATGTCCTAGCAATTTATCAATCATAAGTCTCACACAAGACTCCAAGCCAAGTTCTAGAATACGTTCATATGAATGATCCTCTCAAGAATAAAACAATCATGATCAAGCATGATTATCAAGGCTCAAATCCTCACATAGGTAAATAGAATCCTAAGTACTCCTCATATCACATAATTAAGATCAATTCCACAAGAACTCTACATACTTATCAAATTATACATGCTTTTCATCAATAGAAATTAACACATGGACATATGAATGCACAAAATCAATAGCCCATAAACCGAATCAACCATACAAGTATCTCTACAGCCCAACTCATGCATCATAGAAGGACGGAATTAAGAACACACTTTCCTGGCTTGGTTCGACCTTGATTCGACCTGTGGAAGAGGTCAAATCAACTTCATCGTGGTCGAATCAACATTCTGAACACTTTCTCCTTCGGTTCGGCTTGGGTTCGACCTGCTGACCAGGTCAAACCATATCAGCTTAAGTCGAACCACCCTTCTGTAAGTTTCATGTCACCAGTTCGACCTCGGTTCGACTTGCTGAACAGGTCAAACCAAGAACGTCGTGGTCGAACCGAACTTCAGCCGCACTGGTTCGACCTAGGTTCGACCTGTAGGATCAGGTCGAACCATGCTTTTAAAGGTCGAACCACCTCACAGGACGATTTATCACCACGGTTCGACTTCCACTGTTAGGTTCGACCTCCTGGTACTGGTCGAACCTACCCCCTAGAAGCTCCAAAATGCGTGTTCTTCATTCCCTACACACATCAAACTTCAAAACGAATCATTAAGTACCAACTAGAGCACAATTTCATCAAGAATTGGTTCTTCAAAAACTTATTAATCATGAGTAACTCCGCAATCACTCAAAATACAAAACCACAAAACACCACGGAATATTAGGCAAGTTACAAAAAAATCAACACATACAAACCGGTTAAAGTTTTAAATATACTGCAAAAAATTAACTCCCCTAACAAACATCACAAAGAAAAGATTAATACTATCGGTGCTTATCAAGGTAAGTACATCACACCCCCCCAAACTTAGTAGAAACTATAGTCGAAAATAAGTTTGCAAAGAGATGTAATTGCCGATAAGTAAGCACTTCAAATATAAAAATTACTTACTCACACGAAAGAAATAAAGCATTAAAACAGGAGGGAAAGCCCCCAACAAGCGCTCATGTTTAACGTCGGAGAGTCACGACGGTACCAACTCAGATCAAGGTATCCACAAAGATGACACAAACATCATCCGGCGACCTATAATGCTTCAAGCGATGTCCATTCGCCGCAAAAATGTCTCCATCATTGTCAATGAGCTCAAAAATCCCTCTCCTAAGGCTCGATGAATTATGAATAGTCCCGTCCACTTCGACTTCAACTTGCCTGCAAAAAGCTTTAAACGAGAGTTAAAGAATAATACCTCATCTCCTTGCTTGAACTCCTTGTACGAGATCTTCGAATCATGCCACCTCTTAATCCTTTCCTTGTAGATCTCTGAATTCTTGTACGCACGACTCCGAAACTCATCCAAAAGATTGATGTGAGTAATCCTCAACTCCCTCACATCCTTGAGAGTCAAGTTCAAGCTTCGCAAAGCCCAAAACGCTTTGTGTTGAATCTCTACAGGTAAGTGGCACGGCTTCTCATAGACAATCTGATACGGTGATATATCTAACACTGTCTTGTACATGGTCCGGAACCCCCACACGACATCATCGAGCTTCAAAGCCCAATCTTTTCTATTGGTTCCGATCATTTTCTCCAGAATCTATTTGACTTGATGGTTAGAGACCTCCGCTTGCCCATTCGCTTAAGGATGATAGGGTGTAGTAACCCTATGCTTAACACCATACCCTTTAAGCACCTTCTTAAGAAATTTATTAACGAAGTGCATACCTCCATCACTAACAAGTGCTCTAGGGACTCCAAAGCGGGCAAAGATATGCTTTTTCAAGAAAGATATAACAGTTTTCGAATCATTCAAGCGAGTAGGAATCGCTTCCACCCACTTAGAAACATAATCCACCGCAAGTAGAATGTAGAAAAAACCATTAGATGGGGGAAAAGGCCCCATAAAATCGATACCCCACACATCAAATATCTCGACCACTATGCTCGGCTGAAGCGCCATCTCGTCTCTCCTACCGATGTTCCCCATGAGTTGACATCTATCGCAAGACGCCACATAGGTCTCACAGTCCTTGAACAACGTAAGCCAATAAAGAGCGGACTGAAGTACCTTGGCTGCTGTCTTTTGAGCGCCGAAGTGCCCCCCATTAGGTTGTGCATGGCAAAACTCGAGAACACTCTCAATCTCCATCTCGGGCACACACCTATGGACAATAGAATACGTGCAAATCTTGTACACAAATGGATCATACCATATGAAAGTCTCAACATCTCTCTTGAATTTAGCAAGTTGATATCGGTTGAGATCCCTTGGAATTTCTCCCACAGCAATATAGTTAACATAATCCGCATACCATGGATCAACTCCCTGCGCAGCAATCACACACGCTCGCTCAGCCCCTTCAACAAACACGGCCATGATCTTTTCATCCGGGAACATTTCCTTAATATACTCGAAAGAATTATCACAATGCTCCCTAGTCTCCAACCTCGAAAGGTGATCCGCCAACGCATTATCAGAACCTTTATTATCCCGGATCTCCATGCCAAACTCTTGAAGTAGAAGAATCCACCTTATGATACTAGGCTTCGTCTCCTTCTTCTCTATCAAGTACCGAATCGCTGAATGATCCGTGTACACAATAGTCTTCATGCCAACCAAATACTGACGAAACTTATCGAATGCGTACACAAAGCTAAAAACTCATTTTCAGTCACTGTGTAATTCTTTTGTGCCGCATCGAAAGTCTTACTCGCGTAGTAAATGGTGCAGAACTTCTTCTCCTTCAGCTGCCCAAGCACCACTCCAAGTGCTACATCACTTGCATCACACATTAGTACAAACGGTTGAGTCCAATCCGGTGTGATCAAGATAGGTGCAGTGATAAGCGCCTCCTTCAAAATTTGAAAAACTGTTAGACATTCATCCTCAAACACAAAAGGAATATCCTTTTTAAGTAAGTGAGATAAGGGCTTAGAGTATTTTGAGAAGTCTTGTATGAATCTCCTGTAAAAATTGGCGTGTCCAAGGAAGGACCGCACTCCTCTTTCATTGGTCGGTGGTGGAAGCTTCTCAATTACCACCACTTTAGCATGATCGACCTGCAATCCCTTGGCTGAAACATGATACCCAAGAACAATCTCATCCTTCACCATGAAGTGACACTTCTCCCAATTCAAGACAAGATTAGTCACTTGGCATCTCTTCAAAACAGTAGCAAGGTTAGACAAACAAATATCAAAGGAGGAACCAAAAATAGAAAAATCATCCATGAACACCTCCATGATCTTCTCTATCAACCCATCGAATATTGCCATCATGCATCTCTGAAAAGTAGCAGGCGCATTACATAACCCAAATGGCATTTTCCGAAAAGAAAAGGTCCCGTAGGGGCAAGTAAAAGTGGTCTTTTCTTGATCCTCGGGGGCAATCATGATTTGGTTGTACCCCGAGTATCTATCCAAGAAACAATAAAACTCATACCCTGCAAGACGATCTACATTTGGGGCATGAAAGGAAGAGGAAAATGATCCTTACACGTGTTCTCATTCAACTTCCTATAATCTACACATGTACACCATCCCGTAGGAATCCTTGTGGCTATCGCTTCTCTATCCTCAGCTTTTACTACAGTCATGCCCCCCTTTTTAGCAACTACATGCAATGGACTCACATGGGGACTATCACTAATAGGATATATGATTCCAGCATCCAACCACGTAAGGATTTGTTTCCTAATCACCTCTTGAATCGCGGGATTAACCCTCCGTTGATTCTGAACACTTGTCTTAGCCTCATTTAACAATCTTATCCTATGCATGCAATACGAAGGGCTAATTCCTTTCAAATCCTCAAGAGACCAACCAATCACAGACTTATACTTCCTAAGAACATTCAATAACTCCTCAAGTTGATCATCATCAAGAGAAGAAGATACAATTACCGGATATTTTTCATTGTCGCCAAGAAAGGCGTACTTCAAGTGTTTCGGCAAAAGTTTCAACTCCTCTTTCCTCACTTCCATCGGAGAGCTCTCGTTATCCAAAGGCAAGTACTTCCTAGTCCACTTGACTTCTTCCACCTTAGTTCTTTCCGATTCAAACCTATCATCACCCAAAGCAAGTAAGTTTTCAAGAAATTCAATACATACCTCGTTGGAGAGTCCGTCAAGCTCAGTAGTGAAGTAAGAGACTCCATCAAACATGTCTCAAGAGGATCCTTTGATAGGATCAGAGACATATTCTCCTTCACAATCTCCTCCACCACGTCAATACTATAACACTGCGACTCTATGGGCATCTTCATTGCTTTGTCCAAGTTGAAAAGAACTTCTTCTTTGTCCATCCGCAATCTAAGCTCTCCTTTTTGAACATCAATCATAGCTCCAGCAGTAGCAAGGAAAGGTCTCCCCAAGATTAAAGGGATATTATCCTTGTCATCATCCATCTCTAGCACCAGAAAGTCCACAGGAAAGACTAGCTTCTCCACTTTGACGAGAACGTCTTCAATTATACCTTTTGGAAACGTCATCGACCAGTCCACCAATTGGAGAACCACTGTTGTAGGGGTCAACTCCCCCAAACCAAGTCTCTGAAAGATGGACAACGGTATCAAATTGATGCTTGCCCCTAAATCGCACAAAGCTCGCCGTGCCAGCCCCTTTTCGATCTCACATAGAATAGTGAAGCCCCCTGGATCCTTCATCTTTTGCGGCAGCTTCCTTTGAATGATTGAGCTGCAATTCTCAGGTAAATTCACTATTTCAATTCTGGTTAAGCTCCGCTTCTTCAACAATATATCTTTAAGAAATCGGGCATAGTACGGCATCTCCATGATTGTCTCTGAGAAAGTAATGCTCAAGCTTATCTTGTTCATTATCTCTGAAAACTTCTTGAACTTCTCTTCCAATCCCTTCTTCACAAGCTTGTAAGGAAATGGCGGAGGTATCTTTGTTTTGGGAATCCCCCATTCATCACGATCAACCTTCTCCGCTTTCTCCTTTTCGGCTCTCAATCGCTTGGCTCTCTCCCACTTTTTCTCAGCTATTATCTCTGTATTTTTTTCATTCCGAACCACTGGAGTAGCATCAACATCATCGAGAGTGTTCGGAGTAGCAACAGACCACTTCTGGATGGGTTCGACCAGGGTTCGACCTGTGGAACAGGTCGAACCAGGCACGTAATGGTCGAACCGCTCTTCTGGACAACTGCTCTCTTTTTGAATTTGAGGCTCGACCTGGGTTCGATCTGTTGAGTAGGTCGAACCACGGCCACCTAGGTCAAACCGACCTACTGTACTCCTTCTGCCCTCCGGTGGCCAAGGTTCGACCTGTTGGATAGGTCGAACCATGTCCATCGTGGTCGAACTGTTGCTGCGACAAAACAGAGTGCTCCAAGTTATACGGTTCGATAACAGGTCGAACCATCATTGATTTGGTCGAACCGGTGTTTTGGAAAAATAGAGTGCTCCGAATTGTCAGGTTCGACCATGGTTTGACCTGTATGCCAGGTCGAACCATCTGCAGTTTGATCGAACCGATGATGCGATGCCTCCTGATCGTGTCCAGTGCATTGGTTCGACTTCTCCTGTATGGTTCGACCTTCAATATTGGTCGAACTATGGTTGAATCTTGCTCTAGACATGTCCAAATTTGATTCCGGCCTCATAGGTCCCTCGTACTGTGATGAGTGTGTAAATTCACAAGTTTGGCATCATGTTTTGTGCTAGTTTTAGAGAGTTTTGAGGTGAAAATAGGTGAAAAACCTATATATATTGTGAATTAGCATGAATCAGGTGTTAGTGGAGCTATTTAAGTGATTTTCATAGCAAAAATGGAATGGAAGTGCCAAGAATTGAAGAGATGAAGTCGAGACCACGCGAACTGCCAAGGAAAGAGTAGGGTTCGACCTGGTTGGAGGAGGGTTCGACCTCTCCTACAGGTCAAACCAGTATTGCGAAACAACAGAAGGAGGGTTCGACCACGACTCAAGGGGTTCGACCTATTTGATCAAGTCGAACCATGGTCGAACCAGTTCGCGAGAAGAGGGGTTCGACCACGATGTTGGGGTTCGACCTGACAGTTGGTCGAACCAGGAGCGGAAATTATCCAGTAGCGTGGTTCGACCTGGGGTTCGACCTGTGAGGGAGTGATTCGACCTATACAAGAGGTCGAACCAAGTGCAGAATGTGTCCAGTAGCAGCGTTCGACCTGTTGGCCAGTGTTCGACCTGTTGACGAGGTCAAACCAAAACGCGGAAACTTACCTTATCCGAATTTTCGAGGCCAAAACGTGTGGGATCACTTGAAAAGCCCATTCCAAGCCCTAGAGACATGATTACAAGTATAAAAGGAGGCTCATACAGTCCAAGTCGAAGAATCACAAAGAAGGACGACGCGAGAATTATAAGAGGAGTCAAGAGAAGAGATTGGTGATCCATCTGGAGGGTGGTGACAGAGGTGTAGCTGGAGATTCAAGTAAGATTGGTCCATCTAACCATGATTGTTCTTAGATCAATCATGGGCTAGAGCCACTTCGGTAGTTCTAGGGTTATGAAGGTTTCATGAGTTAAATTTGTATTTCGTGTGTATACTCCGTACAACACTACTTGTGGTTTAGTTTATATAAGATTGCACGTTTTTAATCCATACTCATAGTTCTTTTGTGCATCAATAATCGTTGTGTAGAGTCTGAATGCATAACATGGTTATTGGTTGAGTGCGTTCACTAATGAGCAGGGTTTATTGTTATAATTCTAAGTGAAGGGATTCCGAAGTCTTATTAGAACCGTCTTATATGAATGTTTGTTAATTGAATTGAATTCGGGTTAACAAGTAGGATAAAGAGTATAATTTTATAGTACCTAAAAAGGGAGATCAAATCGGGTTAGAGCACTAAGTGCACGGGAAATAATTGATTATGATAGTACCTAGAAAGGGGGCTAAAGTATACGTCTTGCTCTGAGGATACTCACACGTGTCAAAAGCTTATCTATTTGTGTCTATAGAATAGATTTACGTGGTCTAGCGATGCGTCCATAAACCACAAGGCAGAGTCGGACATCGACACATGAAAGTATGAATTAACGAATGAAACTGGATGGCCTGACGAACTACCTATTATCTTATTTGATCACAACTACTATTTTCTTGTTCTTGTTATTTAATTGCTATTTCAATTATTACTTAATTTACAAACCAAAATTACAATTCTCAAAATAGTCATAATCTACTAGAACGTAATTAAATCGATATTTATCCATCCTGTGGATTCGATATTTAACTTGGACACCTTCGAAACTACAATTGATATCTTCATACTTGGGGATTAATTGTGTGTTGAGAAAATGCTCATCAAGTTTTTGGCGGCGTTGTCGGGGACGGCTTAAAATATCTTTTTGTTATTTCTAGTTTGTTAAGGCTATTTTTCTTGTTTTGTTGTTTTAATTCTAGTTCTTTTTAGGTGCATGCTCACTGATGAGTGTGTAAATTCACAAGTTTGGCGCTATGTTTTGTGCTAGTTTTGGAGAGTTTTGATGTGGAAATAGGTGGAAAACCTATATATATTGTGAAATAGCATGAATCAGGTGTTAGTGGAGCTATTTGAGTATTTTCTTAGCAAAAACGGAGTGAAAGTGCTAAGAATCGAAGAGACGGTGTCGAAGCCACGCGAACCGCCCAAGAAGTAGGTGGGTTCGACCTGGCTGGAGGAGGGTTCGACCTCTCCAGCAGGTCGAACCAACGTTGCTGGACATACAGAGATGGGTTCGACCATGACTCACTTGGTTCGACCTGGCCATCAGGTCGAACCATGGTCGAACCAGTTTGCAAGAAGGAGGATTCGACCACGACGTTGGGGTTCGACTTGCCAGTTGGTCGAATCGGGAGCAAGAGTTGTCCAGTGCTGAGGTTCGACCTGGGGTTCGACCAAGGCCTAAGTGGTTCGACCTGTCCAGAAGGTCGAACCTGTGCAGAATTCTTCCAGTAGTGGGGTTCGACCTGGGGTTCGACCTGTGGCTCGGGGTTCGACCTGCTTGACGTGGTCGAACCTGTGTGCGAGAACTTACCTTATCCGGATTTTCGAGGCCGAAACGCATGAGATCACTTAGGAAGCCCATTCCAAGCCCTAGAGACGTGATTACAAGTATAAAAGGAGGCTCATACAGAGAATAAAGAGAGCTTTTGATAGTCAATCGTAGGAGAGACAAGAGTAGAGGTGGTGATCCATCCGGAGGGCTGTGACAGAGGTTCGCTGAAGGTTCAAGTAAGAATGATTAATCTAACCATGATTGTTCCTAGATCAATCATGGGCTAGAACCACCTTGGTAGTTCTAGGGTTATGAAAGTTTCATGATGTAATTCGTGTTTCGTGTGTAAAACTCCGTACAACACTACATGTGGTTTGTTTTATATAAGATTGCATATTTAATCCATACTCATAGTCGTTTTGTGCATCAATGATCGTTGTGTAGAGTCTGAATACATGACATGGTTATTGATTGAGTGCGTTCACTACTGAGCAGGGTTTATCGTTATAATTCTAAGTGAAGGGATTCCGAAGTATTATTAGAACTGTCTTATATGAATATTCATGAATTGAATTGAATTCGGGTTGATGAATAGGATGAAGAGTATAACTTTATAGTACCTAAAAAGGAGATCAAATCGGGTTAGATTCTAGACGTAGAAGATAATTGATTATGATAGTACCTAGAAAAGGGGGTGAAGCATATCTCTTGCTCCGATGTTATTCACACGTGTCAAGCGCATATTTACTTGTGTCTATAGAGTAAACTTGCATGGTCTAGTGATGCGTCCACAAACCACAGGGCAGAGTCGGACACCATCACACAAAAATACGAATTGCTAGTGAAACTGGATGACCCAACGAAGTACCTATCATTCTTATTGATCACAACTCACTTCTCTCTACTTTTGCTATTTCTTTTGTTATTTCGATTAGAAGTTACTATCCATTAAATCTTTACAATTACCAATATAGTCTAAAATATACTAGAAGATTATAAAATTGATATTTATCCGTCCCGTGGGTTCGATATTGTAACTTGGTCATCTTCGCGACTACAATTGATATCCTTATACTTGAGGATTAATTTGTGTGTTGAGAAAACCCCTATCAAGTTCTTGGCGCCGTTGCCAGGGACGGCGTAAACTATCTTTTTGTATTATTTCTAGTTTATTAGGACTATTTACCTTGTTTTGTTGTTTTCTTTCTTATTCGTTTTAGGTGTATGCTCACAAGATCAAATAAAGGTAATCTTGAACCGTATAATCCTGAGATTGGAGCATCATCAAGAAAGAAGAAGAAGAAGAAGAGCAAGGCAAAGGCAATAGACTCAACTGAAGCTCTGATTTTGGAGTTGAGGTTGACGAGTAGATTTCGCAAGCGATTGAGGCTACAACTGAAGTTAATTTGGAAGTAGTAACAGTCAACATGGCAGCGAATCCGGATAATCTAGCCATCCGTGAGGTTTTCAGAAATAATGGGGCTGGAAATTATGAGCTTTTAGGAGCAAGGGGAACTAACACAGCGTTCGATCTTCATCCCGCTCTTATTAGCATGATAGAAAGGAACTCCTTTTCACGAGGGTCTTTCGAGGATCCGCAGCAGCATCTGAACAAGTTCTTGGGCTATGCAAGTACTCAAAAAGACGTAGGAGAACATGAAGATGCTAGGAAGATCCTTTTGTTCAAATTCTCGCTTACTGAAAAGGCGAGGGATTGGTACGATACTATTAATGCAGCTGAGTGCACCACGTGGGAGCAATTGAAGTTAAGATTCTTGGAGAGGTATATGCCACCTTCGAAGGTGTTTAAGATGAAGCAAGATATTAACCAATTTGCTATCAGTGGAGGTGAGAAATTTCATGAAGCGTGGGATAGATTCAAGGACATGCTCAGGAAGTGTCCTCAACATGGGTTATCTAAAGCCCAATATATCAGTATATTTTATAACGGATTGGACTGTGAATCAAGAGTGCTACTTGATGCTTCTTCTAATGGAGCATTGCTTACAAAGTCATCCGTTGAGGCCGAGAGATTGTTTGAAGACATATCAATGAATTCGAGGGATTGGCCCACTGATAGAGTTAGAGGTACGTATGTTCTTGGAAAGGTAGCTCAGGTTGAACAAGCAATGGTGAAGACTAAGAGAGAGGATGAGATCATTTCGAGCTTGTCCAATATCAACAAACTACTTGAGTCTCAACAGAAGCAGATCAGCGAGATATCCCAACGAGTGCCAATCATGCAGCAAGAGATGATGAATAATGGAACCATCCAAGACGAATTGGAGGAAGCAAATTATGCCATGGGTCAAAGTATTCAAGGAACGAGGTACCCAAATCAAGGAAGCTGGAACTACCAAGGGAACTATCGAGGGAACTTTAATAATCGTGGTCCATCTGGTAGTTATCAACAGCAACCAAGGAGGCCTGAATTTTCATGGAGCAATACGAATAATGCAGTGCAACTTCCGATGGGTGTTGATCCGGGAGAAAAGGTAGAAGAAGGGAAGCCTGGGTTCGAGGATACTGTGAACCGGTACATGGTAAAGAATGATGAAAGAGTGAACCGCCTTGAGGCAAAGCTTGAGAAAAAGATTGATGATCACCACAGAGATTTGTCCACTCAAGTGAAAGATCTCACATTGTTGATAGGTACAATTGCAGAGAATGTGAACACATTGACTCAAACTGTAGGAAAAGGTAAGTTTCCATCTCAGAGTATAGAGAATCCGAAGTCGTGTAATGCCATCACACTGAGGTCGGGAACGCAGTACGAGGGACCGATGAGGCCGGAATCAAAGTTGGAATTTTCTAAGCCTCGGTTCGACCAACACGCAGAGGGTTCGACCAACTTTTCAGGTCAAACCCAGGTCGAACCTCATCGGCCAGAGCACTCTGTTTTGACGCAGGAGCGGTTCGACCAACACGCGGAGGGTTCGACCAACTTTTCAGGTCGAACTCAGGTCGAACCTCATTGGCCAGAGCACTCTGTTTTGACACAGGAACGGTTCGACCACGATCACGAGGGTTCGACCAACTCTTTAGGTCGAACCCAGGTCGAACCGAAGGATGAAGATTATACAGTGAAGCAGTTCGACCAAAGGGGCAGTGGTTCGACCTCCAATGTTGGTCGAACCCAAGTCGAACCTCCGGAGTAGAATGAGATCAGTCTTCCAAGAGAGAGGTTCGACCAATACAGTCCTGGTTCGACCTATCAGCCTGGTCGAACCCCAGTCGAACCTCGCCGAGATGTTTTGTTTGATGCACATGTTGTTCCTTTTGATGTTGATGCAACTCCAGTGGTACGGAATGAGCAAAGTACAGACATAATAGCTAAGAAAAAATGGGAAAGAGCTAAGCGATTAAGAGCCGAAAAGGAGAAAGCGGAGAAGGTTGATCGTGATGAATGGGGGATTACCAAAACAAAGATACCTCCACCGTTTCCCTACAAGCTAGTGAAGAAGGGGTTGGAAGAAAAGTTCAAGAAGTTTTCAGAGATAATGAACAAGATAAGCTTGAATATCCCTTTTTCAGAGGCAATCATGGAGATGCCATATTATTCTCGATTCCTTAAAGACATATTGATAAAGAAGCGAAGCTTAACCGGAGTTGAAACGGTAAACTTATCGGAGAATTGTAGCTCAATTATTCAAAAGAAGTTGCCACCAAAGATGAAAGATCCGGGGAGCTTTACTATTCTATGTGAGATCAGGAAGGGGCCAGCACGGCGAGCTTTATGCGATCTAGGGGCAAGCATCAATTTGATGCCGTTGTCCATCTTTCAGAAGCTTGGTTTGGGGGAGATGACCCCGACAACTGTTGCTCTCCAATTGGCAGATCGATCTATGACGTTTCCGAAAGGTATAGTTGAAGATGTTCTAGTAAAGGTGGAGAAGCTAGTTTTTCCTGTGGATTTCCTTGTATTAGAAATGGATGATGACAAGGATAATGTTCCTTTAATCTTGGGGAGGCCATTCCTTGCTACAGCTGGAGCTATGATAGATGTTCGGAAGGGAGAACTGAAGTTGAGAATGGACAAAGAAGAAGTACTTTTCAACTTGGACAAAGCAATGAAAATGCCAATGGAGTCCCAATGTTATAGTATTGACGTGGTGGAGGAGATTGTGAAGGAGGATATGTCTCTGATCTTGTCAAAGGATCCTCTTGAGACATGTTTGATGGAATCTCTTACTTAATCCACTACGGAGCTTGACGGACTTTCTAACAAGGTATGTATTGAATTTCTTGAAAACTTACTTGCTTTGGGTGATGACAGGTTTGCATTGGAAAGAAATAAAGTGGAAGAAGTCAAATGGACCAGGAAGTACTTGCCTTTGGATAACGAAAACACTCCAGTGGAGAAAAGAAAAGAGGAGTTGAAACCATTGCCGGATCACTTGAAGTATGCTTTTCTTGGTGATAATGCACAATATCCGGTAATTGTATCTTCTTCCCTTAATGATGATCAACTTGAGGAGTTATTAGATGTTTTGAGGAAGTATAAGTCTGCAATAGGGTGGTCACTTGATGATTTGAAAGGTATTAGTCCTTCGTATTGTATGCATCGGATTAGGTTGTTGGATGTAGCCAAGGCTAGTGTTCAGAATCAGCGTAGGGTGAATCTTGCAATTCAAGAGGTGATAAGGAAGCAAATTCTTACGTGGTTGGATGCTGGAATTATATATCCTATTAGTGATAGTCCCCATGTGAGTCCATTGCATGTAGTTGCTAAGAAGGGGGGCATGACTGTAGTGAAAGCTGAGGATGGAGAAGCTATAGCCAAGAGAATTCCTACGGGATGGCGTACATGTGTGGATTACAGGAAATTAAATGAGAACACGTGTAAGGACCATTTTCCTCTTCCATTTATGGATCAAATGTTGGATCGTCTTGCAGGGTATGAGTTTTATTGTTTCTTGGATGGATACTCGGGGTATAATCAAATCATGATTGCTCCCGAGGATCAAGAAAATACCACTTTTACTTGCCCCTACGGGACCTTTGCTTTTAGGAAGATGCCATTTGGATTGTGTAATGCGCCTGCTACTTTTCAGAGATGCATGATGGCGATTTTTGATGGTTTGATAGAGAAGATCATGGAAGTATTCATGGACGATTTTTCAGTCTTTGGTTCTTCTTTTGATATATGTTTGTCTAACCTTGCTGTTGTTTTGAAAAGGTGTCAAGAAACTAATCTTGTCTTGAATTGGGAGAAGTGCCATTTCATGGTGAAGGATGGGATTGTTCTTGGGCATCATGTTTCCGCCAAGGGATTACAGGTAGACCGTGCTAAAGTGGTGGCAATTGAGAAGCTTCCACCACCGACCAATGAAAGAGGAGTGCGGTCCTTCCTTGGACACGCCGGTTTTTACAGGAGATTCATTAAGGACTTCTCAAAATACTCTAAGCCCTTATCTCATTTACTTGAGAAGGATATTCCTTTTGTGTTTAATGATGAGTGTTTAACAGCTTTTCAAGTTTTGAAGGAGGCGCTTATTACTGCCCCTATCTTGATCACACCGGACTGGACGCAACCGTTTGTACTTATGTGTGATGCAAGTGATGTAGCATTGGGTGTGGTGCTTGGGCAGCTAAGGGAGAAGAAGTTCTGTGCCATTTACTACGCGAGTAAGACTTTTGATCCGGCACAGAAGAATTACACGGTAACTGAAAAGGAGTTTTTGGCTGTTGTGTATGCATTCGATAAGTTTCGTCAGTATTTGGTTGGCATGAAGACGATTGTGTATACGGATCACTCAGCGATTCGTTATTTGATGGAGAAGAAGGAGATGAAGCCTAGGATCATAAGATGGATTCTACTACTGCAGGAGTTTGACTTGGAGATTCGGGATAAGAAAGGAACAGAAAATGTGTTGGCCGATCACTTGTCAAGGTTGGAGACTAGGGAGCATTGTGATAATTCTTTCGAGTATACTCCCTCCGTCCCCCAAAGTATTTCACACTTTCCTTTTTCATCCGTCCCTCAAAGTATTTCACACTTTACTTTTACTAAATTTGGTAAAAATACATTATACTAATACTCACTTTTTACACATATCCCAATATAATACTTGCTTTTTCACATCTCCCAAAAACTTTACACACTTTTTTCACATCTCTCAATAACTTTACACACCTTTTTCATTAAATCAACTAAAATATATATTCTCTTTCTTACTTTATACATAAAAATACAAAATTTTCTTAAACTCCGCGCACACCAATACGTGAAATACTTCCCGGGACGGAGGGAGTATTGAAGAGATGTTCCCTGATGAGAAGATCATGGCTGTGGCTGTTGAAGGTGCCGAGCGAGCATGTGTGGTTGCAGCGCAAGGTATGGATCCATGGTACGCGGATTATGTTAATTACATTGTCATTGGTGAAATTCCAAGGGATCTCAACCGATATCAACTTGCGAAATTTCGTAGGGATGTTGAGACATTTATATGGTATGATCCATTTGTTTATAAGATTTGTACAGATTCTATTGTCCGAAGATGTGTACCCGAGATGGAAATGGAAAGTGTGCTGGAGTTCTGCCATGCACAACCAAATGGGGAGCATTTCGGAGCGCAAAAGACTGCAGCTAAGGTACTTCAATCCGCTCTTTATTGGCCTACTTTGTTTAGAGATAGTGAGAGCTATGTGGCATCTTGCGATAGATGCCAGCGCATGGGTAATATAGGTAGGAGAGATGAGATGCCATTGCAGCCTAGTATAGTCGTGGAGATATTCGATGTTTGGGGGATCGATTTTATGGGGCCTTTTCCCCCGTCGAATGGGTTTCTCTACATTCTTCTTGCGGTGGATTATGTTTCGAAGTGGGTGGAAGCAATTCCTACTCGTGTTAATGATTCGAAAGTTGTTTTATCTTTCCTAAAGAAACATATTTTTGCCCGTTATGGAGTTCAGAGAGCATTAGTTAGTGATGGAGGTTCCCACTTCGTCAATAAATTTCTGGAGAAGGCGCTTAAGGATTATGGTGTTAGGCATAGGGTTACTACACCCTATCATCCGCAAGCAAATGGGCAGGCGGAGGTCTCCAACCGTCAAGTAAAGCAGATTCTGGAGAAAGTGGTAGGAACTAATAGAAAAGATTGGGCTATGAAGCTTGATGATGTGTTATGGGGGTTCTGGACCGCTTACAAGACGGTGTTAGATATGTCACCGTATCAAATTGTCTATGGGAAGCCGTGCCACTTACCCATAGAAATCCAACACAAAGCGTTTTGGGCTTTGCGCCGCTTGAACTTGTCCCTTAAGGATGTAAAGGAGTTGAGGCTAACTCACATGAATCAATTGGATGAGTTTAGGAGTCGTGCTTTCAAGAATTCAGAGATTTATAAGGAACGAATGAAGAGGTGGCATGATTCTAAAATTTCGTACAAGGAGATGAGGTACTACTTTTTAACTCTCGTTTGAAGCTTTTTGCAGGCAAGTTAAAGTCTAAGTGGACGGGACCGTTCATGATTCATCGAGCCTTAGGAGGGGGGAGTTATGAGCTTATTGACAAAGATGGAGACGTTATCATGGCGAATGGGCATCGATTGAAGCATTATAGGTCGTCGGATGATGCGTGTGTCATTTTTGATGATACCTTGATCTGATTTGGTACCGTCGTGACTCTTCGACGTTAAACATGAGCGCTTGTTGAGAGCTTACTCTTCCGTTTTATTGCTTTATTTCTTTTTTGTGAGTGAGAAATTTTTATATTTAATATGCTTACTAATCTGCAATTACATCTCTTTTCAAACTTAGTTTCGACTTGCGTTTTTACTAAGTTTGGGGGGGTGTGATGTTATTACCTCATTGAAGCATTAAGAGTATAATATTTTCTTTGTATTGTTTGTTAGGGGAGTTGGTTTTTGCGGCCATGTTGAAATTTTAATCGATTTTGATGTGATGATTTTTTTACAATTTGCCTAATGTTCAGTGGTTTTTGGTTGTGTTTTCTTTTACGGAAATACTCATGAATGATATTATGTGGAACAATTTCTGAAGTTATGCTCTAGATTGTACCTAATGAGGTTGTGTTGAAGCTTGAGGTATGTAGTGAATGAAGAACACTCAGTTTTGGAAATCAGGAGGTAGGTTCGACCAAGTCTAGGAGTGGTTCGACCAGAGCCGGAGGTCGAACAAAGGCAGAGGAAGTTGAACCGGCATTGAAAGTTGTCCAGAGAGGAGGTTCGACTAAAGCCATAGTGGTTCGACCTGGTCAGGAGGTCGAACCTATGGTCGAACCTGTCAGTCGAAAGTACTCTATTTTCCAGAAGAGGGGTTCGACCAATTCAAGAAAGGTTCGACCTGTTTAGCAAGTCGAACCTCTGGTCGAACCAAGAAGATCGTTTGTCCAGAAGAGAGGTTCGACCTCGCCATCCATGGTTCGACCAGTCCAGGTGGTCGAACCCGAGGTCAAACCAAGCCAGGTACGTGATTTAAGTTCGAATTTTCAGAGGGGTTCGATCATTTTTTTGAAACTTCAAACCTCGAACCCTCTTCGAACCTCTACACCCTTGTACAAATTCTTCAATTACACTTGATTTCACACCGATTACACAACATTACACCTTGAATTATCGATTCGGTCGCGGTTTTGGGCGGATTTCGTCGCGAGTTAGGGCTGAAATCGCATTTTTGGTTGTTTTGTGTTTTCGATCGGTTATTCACCATGGGCAAGTCACAAGGTACGTTTTTCCAACTCAATTACTCTAGGATTGAAGGTTTAGGTAAGAAATTTGATGTGAAATAGAGAATTGATGTTGAGTATGGTTGAATTTCATGGTGAATGTTGATATTTTGATTGGTTTCATATGAATTCTTGTTTCTTGGTTTGTGGTTGATTGATTATTGATAGAACTTGGATTTTTATGTGGATTAATCAAGGGTATAGAACATACCATAGAATGAGCATGTTGATTTGGTTTGAAATTGATGAAATTGAAGTAGTTCATTGAGGGAAACATGTTGAATTTTTGATTGAATTGCTTGAATTGCTTAATGCATGCTTGTTGGTTATGTTTTGATGATTAAAGAAGGTGTAATTGAAGATGTTTTGAGAATGTTGAATAAGCAAGTGGTGTTGAGATGATAGTTTGTATGAATATGCATTGATGCTTGAAGTCTTGAGTAGAGTATGTGATGTGCTAGTACAATACTTGCTTTCTTGTCTTGTTGGTTGGATTGAAGTATTTGTTTTCAGGAAAGGGACAAGTATCAAGTAAAGGAAAAGGAAAAGCAGAGGATGAGAGATCAAAGAAGAGGCATGACAGGCCTTCAAACTTGGACAAAGTGACAAGGAATCTGAGGCTACAAGACCGTTTACCTGATAACTTCAAGATTAGGATGCAAGGTTGGGATGAGATTAAAGAGAAGTGGGAAGAAGTTTCAGACAAGATAGCTCGCACTCGATACCAAGATGATGAAGCGATGAGGATAATGAGAATAGGGGATGATATATTTTGGATGTTTGATCAAGTAGGGATCCGAAGATTCATGGAGTTGAAGAGGCCGACGTACTTCCATGTTACAGCGGAAGTGGTTTGTTCGTTTGAGATGGAGAAGGACCCGCTTGGATACCCCTATCGGTGTACGTTTCAGCTTGGTGGAGTGAGTAGGAGATGGACGTCTGAGGATTTCAACGAGCTGTTTGAGACACCTTTGGAGATCCCTCGTTTAGGAAGTGCTGCATTCAGTGTAAAGCGATTTTGGAGGGAGATCACTGGGGAGATTCGTGATTACAAGACCAGACAGGCTCGTGCTTCCGCAATAAAGAACCCTGTCTTGAGGTACATGGACCGCATCCTGAGCAACACGTTGTTCGCCCGCTCGGAGGGGAGTGTTGTGTCTAGAGGAGAGTTATATGCCTTGTGGTGTATGTTGAATGGAGTGAAGTTCAACGTTGGAGCTTATTTTATTACGCAGCTGAATCGATTCAAGACCATTGGTTTTCAAAAGGTGAATATTGGAGGGTTATTGACGATTTTGGCTGAGCATTACAACTTGGACCTCACCGGCATTATACCAGTAGAAGGAGAACCCGATTTGATTATGAGCACGTGCGCGAAGGGAGGGTTTGCCCATTTTAGAAATAGAGATTGGTTTTTCACGAGAGGTCTCAAGCATTTCGAATTTATGTTCCCCTTCGACGTGAGTAACTTGACAACTATTCGGGAAGCAAGGAATAGGCTAATGAATTCTCTAGGACACACCGCTTTATCCGTGGCAGCGAAGTCAGGTGGTGATTGGAGAGCGGTAGCACAGATGTGTGCTGAGGGAAGGATGGCTGAGTTACAGCAGATTATTGATCGAGGAGAGTTTCGTCCACCTCAGCCGCAGCAGTCTGAAGAGGAGGATCAGGTAGATGAGCAGCCGGAGATGGAGATTCCGGAAGGAGAGCAGCATGATGCGCCTCAGCATGCTCCAGGACCGCAGCAGCGGCGAGCAGTTCCAGGTACTCGGGAGCAGCTTCGCTTGATTCATGAGCAGCTGATCGCGGTGGTAGCTGCACAGCAAGAGACGAACAGGCAACTCGCGCTCGCTAACGCAAACTACGCCACGCTGAACGAAAGGTACTCTGCCTTGGATGAGCGTGTTGGTAGAGTGAGTAGTCGAGTGGATATGATGGATAAACACATTACCAGTCTGTGCCGAGCTGTGGAAAATAGAATGGATGAGGATGACGATGATGATGAGGATGATGATGCTCCTAGGGAGTAGTTTCAGGTTTTCTTTTGGTTTCTCCGATTCATCTTATCTCCCATTCTTCTTTTATTTTTACAGATTGGGGTGTGATTCATGTGTGAGTGGCATGTACTTGATAGTTGATCTTGTATTGTTGCTCTGTATATGGGTTATTGATTATGTGCACTCATATGTTTACGTGTTTATTTTCATTTGGAAAGAGCATGAATAATTTGTTAAGTATATGGAATTCATGAGGAATTGATTTTGATTATGTGCTATGAGGAGTATTAGGAATTGATTACCTATGTAAGGATTTGAGCCTTTATCATGATTAATCATGATAGTTTATTCTTGAGAGAATCATTCATATGAACGTATTCTAGAACTTGGCTTGGAGTCTTGTGTGAAACTTACAATTGATGAAATATTAGGATATGATCTTAGGCCATTTTTGATTAATTGAGTCACTTAGCCAAATTTCACCTTTCCTAATGATCTTATAAATCTTTGGTAGCCCTGTTTGAGCCTTTTAAAAGCTTTTTCTTTGGCAAGCCAAATATAGGAGCCTTAATTACCTTATTTGAGCTTTGAAAATACCCTATTCATTGGTAGAGAGAATAAGGTGAATAAGTGTGGAAGAAACAAAGGGAAGATGGAATGAGGTTCAGTAAGAAAAGTGCATGCTTAAATCTTGTTAGGGATAGTGCCTGAAATTGGTACCCCGCATTGCTAATACATGGGGCTTGAAGTTTCTAAGAAACAGCCGAACGATGTTCGAGAAGGGTAGAGCCCATAACTGGTACCCGAGCAATTAAAAGAAGAATGATGTTGATGCAAGGAAGAAAAGGAAATTTGATAATTGCAAGTGCAAGAGAAGAATTGGAGGAGAATATGAAGCCGAATGAGAAATCAAGAACCTCCAAGGTAACTCTCTACTAGTGTATTAAGTTACTATGACCAAATTTTCCTACCCTTTCCAAAGAGCCAACATTACAACCTTGAAACAAGTCCTTTGTGATCCTAGTATTAATCTAATGTAAGTTGATTTCTGAGACCTTTGTCAAGCTTATGGTTACGCGTGAATATGAATTGATATGAGTGTTTATACTAGCCTATAGTGCCTCACGCACGAGCAAAAGAAAGTAAAGACTTATCTTGTCAGTGAGATTACTTAGTGCTCCGAATGGTGTGTGATTGGATTGATTTTACATGAGTGACATATTTGATGCAAGTAATTCTTGTTTGATTCAATGAAGTGGCATGTGTAATATGTGTTGTACTTGATCTTGTTGAATTATACACGACTCCTGTGGTTTAAATTGGTTGCCTCGGGACGAGCAACATGTAAGTTTGGGGGTTTGATGAGTGTGTAAATTCACAAGTTTGGCGCTATGTTTTGTGCTAGTTTTGGAGAGTTTTGATGTGGAAATAGGTGGAAAACCTATATATATTGTGAAATAGCATGAATCAGGTGTTAATGGAGCTATTTGAGTGTTTTCTTAGCAAAAACGGAGTGAAAGGGCCAAGAATCGAAGAGACGGTGTCGAAGCCACGCGAACCGCCCAAGAAGTAGGTGGGTTCGACCTGGCTGAAGGAGGGTTCGACCTCTCCAGCAGGTCGAACCAACGTTGCTAGACATACATAGATGGGTTTGACCACGACTTAGTTGGTTCGACCTGGCCATCAGGTCGAACCATGGTCGAACCAGTTTGCAAGAAGGAGGATTCGACCACGACGTTGGGGTTCGACTTGCCAGTTGGTCGAATCGGGAGCAAGAGTTGTCCAGTGCTGAGGTTCGACCTGGGGTTCGACCAAGGCCTAAGTGGTTCGACCTGTCCAGAAGGTCGAACCTGTGCAGAATTCTTCCAGTAGTGGGGTTCGACCTGGGGTTCGACCTGTGGCTCGGGGTTCGACCTGTTTGACGTGGTCGAACCTGTGTGCGAGAACTTACCTTATCCGGATTTTCGAGGCCGAAACGCGTGAGATCACTTAGGAAGCCCATTCCAAGCCCTAGAGACGTGATTACAAGTATAAAAGGAGGCTCATACAGAGAATAAAGAGAGCTTTTGATCGTCAATCGTAGGAGAGACAAGAGTAGATGTGGTGATCCATCCGGAGGGCTGTGACAGAGGTTCGCTGAAGGTTCAAGTAAGAATGATTAATCTAACCATGATTGTTCCTAGATCAATCATGGGCTAGAACCACCTTGGTAGTTCTAGGGTTATGAAAGTTTCATGATGTAATTCATGTTTCGTGTGTAAAATTCCGTACAACACTACCTGTGGTTTGTTTTATATAAGATTGCATATTTAATCCATACTCATAGTCGTTTTGTGCATCAATGATCGTTGTGTAGAGTCTGAATACATGACATGGTTATTGATTGAGTGCGTTCACTACTGAGCAGGGTTTATCGTTATAATTCTAAGTGAAGGGATTTCGAAGTATTATTAGAACTGTCTTATATGAATATTCATGAATTGAATTGAATTCGGGTTGATGAATAGGATGAAGAGTATAACTTTATAGTACCTAAAAAGGGAGATCAAATCGGGTTAGATTCTAGACGTAGAAGATAATAGATTATGATAGTACCTAGAAAGGGGGGTGAAGCATATCTCTTGCTCCGATGTTATTCACACGTGTCAAGCGCATATTTACTTGTGTCTATAGAGTAAACTTGCATGGTCTAGTGATGCGTCCACAAACCACATGGCAGAGTCGGACACCATCACACAAAAATACGAATTGCTAGTGAAACTGGATGACCCAACGAACTACCTATCATTCTTGTTGATCACAACTCACTTCTCTCTACTTTTGCTATTTCTTTTATTATTTCGATTAGAAGTTTCTATCCATTAAACCTTTACAATTACCAATATAGTCTAAAATATACTAGAAGATTATAAAATTGATATTTATCCGTCCCGTGGGTTCGATATTATAACTTGGTCATCTTCGCGACTACAATTGATATCCTTATACTTGAGGATTAATTTGTGTGTTGAGAAAACCCCTATCACTCACGAGATCAAAGAAAGGTGAACTTGAACCCTATAATCCTGAGATCGGAGCATAGTCAAGAAAGAAGAAGAAGAAAAAGAGCAAGGCAAAGACTATTGATCCAACTGAAGCTCTGAATTTTGGAGTTGAAGTTGACGAGCAGATTTCACAGACGATTGGAGCTACAACTGAAGTTAATTCGGGAGTAAGGACAGTCAACATGGCAGTGAATCCGGATAATCTAGCCATCCGAGAGGTTTTCAGAAACAATGGGGCTGGAAATTTTGGGCTTCTAGGAGCAAGGGGAACTAATTCAGCGTTCGATCTTCATCCTGCTCTTATTAGCATGATAGAAAGGAACTCCTTTTCAGGAGGGTCTTTCGAGGATCTGCAGCAGCTTCTGAACAAGTTCTTGAGCTATGCAAGTACTCAAAAAGACGCAGGAGAACATGAAGATGCAAGGAAGATCCTTTTGTTCAAATTCTCGCTTACTGAAAAGGCGAGAGATTGGTACGACACTATCAACGCAGCTGAGTGCACCACCTGGGAGCAACTGAAGTTAAGGTTCTTGGAGAGGTATATGCCACCTTCAAATGTGCTTAAGATGAAGCAAGACATTAACCAATTCGCTATGGATGGAGGAGAAAAATTTCATGAAGCATCGGATAGATTCAAGGACATGCTTAGGAAGTGTCCTCAACATGGGCTATCTAAAGCTCAATATATCAGTATATTCTACAATAGATTGGACTGTGATTCACGAGTTTTATTGGATGCTTCCTCTAATGGAGCATTGCTTACAAAGTCATCCGTAGAGGCCGAAAAGTTGTTTGAAGATATTTCGATGAATTCGAGGAATTGGCCAACTGATAGAGTTAGAGGTACTTATGTCCTTGGTAAGGTAGCTAAGGTTGAACAAGCAATGGTGAAAACAAGTAGAGAGGATGAGATCGTCTCTAGCTTGTCCAATATCAACAAGCTACTTGAATCCCAACAGAAACAAATCAGCGAATTATCTCAGCGCGTACCAATCATGCAGCAGGAGTTAAAGAATGAGGGACCAATCCAAGAGGAGTTGGAAGAGGCACACTATGCCATGGGTCAAAGTATTCAAGGGACTAGGTATCCAGACCAAGAAAACCGGAACTACCAAGGAAACTATCGAGGAAACTTTAATAATCGTGGTCCCCGGGTGGTTATCAACAGCCTAGGAGGCCAGAATTCTCATGGAGCAATTCGAATAATGCGATTCAACCTCCGATGGGTGTTGATCCGGGTGCTAAGGTGGAAGAAGGAAAACTGGGTCTTGAGGATACTGTAAACAGGTATATGGCCAAGAATGATGAAAGAGTTAACCGCCTTGAGGCCAAACTTGAAAAGAAAATCGATGCAAACCATGAGGTTATATCTAAGAAGGTGAAGGACCTTACGTTACTGATGGGGGAGATGGCAGAAAGTGTTAACAAGCTTACTCAAACTCTTGAGAAGGAGAAGTTCCCGTCTCAAAGTATTGAGAATCCAAGGTCCTGCAACGCCATCACATTAAGGTCGGGAACACAGTACGAGGGACCTATGAGGCCGAAATCAAATTTGGACATGTCTAGGGCCAGGTTCGACCATGGTTCGACCAATATTGAAGGTCAAACCATCACACTGGACACGATCAGGAGAGCTTGCAGCATCGGTTCGACCAAACTGCCGATGGTTCGACCTGGCCTTCATGTTTTGTGCTAGTTTTGGAGAGTTTTGAGGTGGAAATAGGTAGAAAACCTATATATATTGTGAATTAGGATGAATCAGGTGTTGGTGGAGCTATTTAAGTGATTTTCATAGCAAAAATGGAGTGGAAGTGCCAAGAATCGAAGAGTCGAAGTCGAGACCACGCGAACCGCCAAGGCAAGAGTAGGGTTCGACCTGGTTGGAGGAGGGTTAGACTTCTCCTACAGGTCGAACCAGCATTACGAAACAGCAGAAAGAGGGTTCAACCACGACTCAAGGGGTTCGACCTGTTTGATCAGGTCGAACCAGTTCACGAGAAGAAGGGTTCGACCACGATGTTAGGGTTCGACCTGACAGTTGGCCGAACCAGGAGCGGAAATTGTCCAGTAGCGTGGTTCGACCTGGGGTTTGACCTGTGAGGGAGTGGTTCGACCTGTACAAGAGGTCGAACCAAGTGCAGAATGTATCCAGTAGCAGAGTTCGACCTGGAGTTCGACCTGTTGGCCAGTGGTTCGACCTGTTGACGAGGTCGAACCAAAACACGAAAACTTACCTTATCCGGATTTTCGAGGCCAAAACACGTGGGATCACTTGAAAAGCCTATTCCAAGCCCTAGAGATGTGATTACAAGTATAAAAGAAGGCTCATGCAGTCCAAGTCGAAGAATCACGAAGAAGGACGACGCGAGAATCATCAGAGGAGTCAAAAGAAGAGATTGGTGATCCATCCGGAGGGTGGTGAAAGAGGTGTAGCTGGAGATTCAAGTAAGATTGGTCCATCTAACCATGATTGTTCTTAGATCAATCATGGGCTAGAGCCACTTCGGTAGTTCTAGGGTTATGAAGGTTTCATGAATTAAATTTGTATTTCGTGTGTATACTCCGTACAACACTACTTGTGGTTTAGTTTATATAAGATTGCATGTTTTTAATCCATACTCATAGTTCTTTTGTGCATCAATAATCGTTGTGTAGAGTCTGAATGCATAACATGGTTATTGGTTGAGTGCGTTCACTAATGAGCAGGGTTTATTGTTATAATTCTAAGTAAAGGGATTTTGAAGTCTTATTAGAACCTTCTTATATGAATGTTTGTTAATTGAATTGAATTCGGGTTAACAAGTAAGATAAAGAGTATAACTTTATAGTACCTAAAAAGGGAGATCAAATCGGGTTAGAGTACTAAGTGCACGGGAAATAATTGATTATGATAGTACCTAGAAAGGGGGGTAAAGTATACGTCTTGCTCTGAGGATACTCACACGTGTCAAAAGCTTATCTATTTGTGTCTATAGAATAGATTTACGTGGTCTAGCGATGCGTCCATAAACCACAAGGCAGAGTCGGACATCGACACACGAAAGTATGAATTAACGAATGAAATTGGATGGCCTGACGAACTACCTATTATCTTATTTGATCACAACTACTATTTTCTTGTTCTTGTTATTTAATTGCTATTTCAATTATTACTTAATTTACAAACCAAAATTACAATTCTCAAAATAGTCATAATCTACTAGAACGTAATTAAATCGATATTTATCCGTCCCGTGGATTCGATATTTAACTTGGTCACCTTCGAAACTACAATTGATTTACTTCATACTTGGGGATTAATTGTGTGTTGAGAAAACGCTCATCATACTACGTTCCCGACCTCAATGTGATGGCGTTGCAGGACCTTGGATTCTCAATACTTTGAGACGGGAACTTCCCCTTTTCAAGAGTTTGAGTAAGCTTGTTAACACTTCCTGCCATCTCCCCCATCAGCAATGTAAGGTCCTTCACCTGTTTAGATATAACCTCATGGTTTGCATCGATTTTCTTTTCAAGTTTGGCCTCAAGGCGGTTCACTCTTTCATCGTTCTTGGCCATATACCTGTTCACAGTATCCTCAAAACTCGGTTTCCCTTCTTCCACCTTAGCACCCGGATCAACACCCATCGGAGGTTGAATCGCATTATTCGGATTGCTCCATGAGAACTCCGGCCTCCTAGGCTGTTGATAACCACCCGGGGGATCACGATTATTAAAGTTTCCTCGATAGTTCCCTTGGTAGTTCCGGTTTTCTTGATCTGGATACCTAGTCCCTTGAATACTTTGACCCATGGCATAGTGTGCCTCTTCCAACTCCTCTTGGATTGGTCCATCATTCTTCAACTCCTGCTGCATGATTGGTATGCGCTGAGATAATTCGCTGATTTGCTTCTGCTGGGATTCAAGTAGCTTGTTGATATTGGACAAGCTAGAGACGATCTCATCCTCTCTACTTGTTTTCACCATTGCTTGTTCAACCTGAGCTACCTTCCCAAGGACATAAGTACCTCTAACTCTATCAGTTGGCCAATCCCTCGAATTCATCGAAATATCTTCAAACAACTTCTCGGCCTCTACGGATGACTTTGTAAGCAAAGCTCCATTAGAAGAAGCATCCAATAACACTCGTGAATCACAGTCTAATCCATTGTAGAATATACTGATATATTGAGCTTTAGATAGCCCATGTTGAGGACACTTCCTAAGCATGTCCTTGAATCTATCCCATGCTTCATGAAATTTCTCACCTCCACCGATAGCAAATTGGTTAATGTCTTGCTTCATCTTAAACACCTTTGAAGGTGGCATGTACCTCTCCAAGAACTTTAACTTCAATTGCTCCCAAGTGGTGCACTCAGCTGCGTTGATAGTGTCGTACCAATCTCTCACCTTTTCAGTAAGCGAGAATTTGAACAAGAGGATCTTCCTAGCATCTTCATGTTCTCCTACGTCTTTTTGAGTACTTGCATAGCCTAAAAACTTGTTCAGATGCTACTGCGGATCCTCGAAAGACCCTCCTGAAAAGGAATTCCTTTCTATCATGCTAATAAGAGCGGGATGAAGATCGAAAGCTGAATTAGTTCCCCTTGCTCCTAGAAGCCCAAAATTTCCAGCCCCATTATTTCTGAAAACCTCTCGGATGGCTAGATTATCCGGATTCGCTGCCATGTTGACTATCCCTACTCCCGAATTAACTTCAGTTGTAGCTTTAATAGTCTGCGAATTCTGCTCGTCAACTCAACTCCAAAATTCAGAGCTTCAGTTGAATCAATAGTCTTTGCCTTGCTCTTCTTCTTCTTCTTTCTTGACGATGCTCCGATCTCAGGATTATAGGGTTCAAGTTCACCTTTCTTTGATCTCGTGAGCATACACCTAAAAAGAACTAGAATTAAAATAGCAAAACAAGATAAATAGCCCTAATAAACTAGAAATAACAAAAGATATATTAAGCCGTCCTCGGCAACGGTGCCAAAACTTGTTGGGTGTTTTCTCAATACACAATTTTAATCCCCAAGTATGAAGGATATCAATTATAGTTTCGAAGGTGACCAAGTTAAATATCGAATCCACGGGACGGATAAATATTACTTTAGTTATTTTCTAGCAATTATGACTATGTTGAGAATTGTAATTGTTGGTTTGTAAACTAAGTAACAATTAAAATAGCAAATAAATAACAAGAACAAGAGAAGAGTTGTTGTGATCAAATAAGATGTTAGGTAGTTCGTCAGGCCATCTAGGTTCATTCGTTAATTCATACTTTCGTGTGTCGATGTCCGACTCTGCCTTGTGGTTTATGGACGCATCGCTAGACCATGCAAATCTATTCTATAGACACAAATAGATAAGCTTTTGACACGTGTGAGTATCCTCAGAGCAAGACGTATACTTTACCTCCCTTTCTAGGTACTATCATAATCAATTATTTCCCGTGCACTTAGTACTCTAACCCGATTTGATCTCCCTTTTTAGGTACTATAAAGTTATACTCTTAATCCTACTTGTTAACCCGAATTCAATTCAATTAACAAATATTCATATAAGACGGTTCTAATAAAACCTCGGAATCCCTTCACTTAGAATTATAACAATAAACCCTGCTCATTAGTGAACGCACTCAATCAATAACCATGTTATGCATTCAGACTCTACACAATGATTATTGAAGCACAAAACAACTATGAGTATGGACTAAAAACGCACAATCTTATATAAAATAAACCACAAGTAGTATTGTACGGAGTATACACACGAAATACAAATCAACTCATGAAACCTTCATATCCCTAGAACTACCGAAGTGGCTCTAGCCCATGATTGATCCAGGAACAATCATGGTTAGATGGACCAATCTTACTTGAATCTCCAGCGGACTCTAAAAGCTCTCTTGTATTGTGTTGTTGTATATTGTGTTTTTATGTGATTGGTGAAGTCTTCCTTGACTGCATGAGCCTCATTTTATACTTGTAATCACGTCTCTAGGGCTTGGAATGGGCTTTTCAAGTGATCCCATGCATTTTGGCCTCGAAAATCCGGATAAGGTAAGTTTCCGCTCGACGGTTCGACCTCGGCAAACAGGTCGAACCACTGGACGCAGGTCGAACCACAGGTCGAACCCACTTACTGGACAATTTCTGCACTTGGTTCGGCTTCTTGTACAGGTCGAACCCCTCGAGTCTTGGTCGAACCACAAACGTCGTGGTCGAATCAACTTTCTCACGAACTGGTTCGACCATGGTTCGACCTGATAGACAGGTCGAACCCCTCGAGTCGTGGTCGAATCCCTCTCCTGCACTCTTTCAATGCTGGTTCGACCTGCTAGAGAGGTCGAACCCTCCTCCAATAGGTCGAACCCATCTCTCTCCTTGGCGGGTCGCGTGGTCTCGACTTCGTCTCTTCGATTCTTGGCACTTCCACTCTGATTTTGCTATGAAAACCACTTAAATAGCTCCATTAACACCTGATTCATGCTAAGTCACAATATATAGGTTTTCCACCTATTTCCACCTCAAAACTCTCCAAAACTAGCACAAAACATGATGCCAAACTTGTGAATTTACATACTCATCAACCATTTAATTAAATTATTTTATAAACATTTTGTAGAATGAATAAAAAGTGATAACATATTTAATAAAGTGATACCTGATCAAAATTGTTGTCCTTCGCGGGTGAGCTAGAACTCATTTCTTCATGCTTTTATGGAGTGCTCTCATTTTGGTTTTTTGTGGTTAAAATTCCTGATGCTGTGATTCAACAAATGGAAGGGATAATTCGATATTTCCTTTAAGAGCTAATCGGAGCTATTTTTACCAAGATTTTAGTTTTTTATGTGTATTTTTGTATGATTTTATCCGGTTTGGATAGCATTTGGTAGTATTTTATGTTCATATTGAGATTTGTGTTTGAAAATGTGGAATGTGTGAAAATAAGTTTAAATATGTTAAAAATAGGTGAAAAACAGAGCAAAATGGAGTTGGGAGCTTAAACGGGAAAAATGGCCAGAAATCGACCTGGCTCGACTCAACTTCTGAGCTCGAGTCGAGTCCGTGCTCTAGGCCCAAGTCGAATTGCACAAGTCGACCTCCGATAGTCGACTGTATACATGACGCATGTACTCGGCCTCCACTGTGCCCGAGCTCTGAAGCTTGTGTCAAGCTCCGTCAACCATGCAAATCTACTGAGAAAACATGACCGACTAGAGTCGAGCTGTAGAGCTCGAGTCTAATTCGGCATTTTCATAGAATTAAATCAGCGAGATTTTAGAAGATTCATGGGCTATAAATACATGATTAATGTTGATTTTACGGGGGAATTCATTTTGGAACAACAGTTACATATACTTTTCACCTTAGAACTCACACACATCCTCTCCTTTCCATTCTTAGATCCACAATCCATCTCTACTCCATTCACCCATCTATTCCACTTGAATTCCACAAATCCATCACATTTCCATCACCTTACTCCAATTTGAGAAGAAGTTCTACATTTGATGAAGAAATTAGCATGATCAAATGAGAAGAAGCATACCTTCAAAGGGAAGCATTTCAACCTTATTTTGTTAATTTTCTTCTATTCATGGTTCACATGGAAGCCTTGTATTGTAAGGACTTGAAAATGATTGTAATAGGCTAGACCTCTTGTGAGGCTAGCAATATGATTGGATATGAATTCTAGGTTTATGCACTTTAAGTGTTTGATGAAATGAATGAGTTGAATTACTCTATATTATGAATGCATATTCTCATCATATGTTATTATTTGTGTGGTTGTATGATCATTACATGTGAAATAGGTAACACCTTGATTGTATGTTATGATTATATGATTGAATATTGATGGTATGAGATGACTATATTAGTATGTGTTGAGTTTGAAATACATTCAATGCATGTTTAGAACCTCATAGTAGGACATGAGACTTAAATCCTGTGATAGGACCTTCTATGGACTCTAGTACCTTCTAAGGGAATGAGAATATAGTATGACTCTTCTAGGTGCTATTTTGGGGTATCTTAGGTGATAAATGCCTACATCTATATGTTGCTTGAAAGATAGAGCATGTAGTGTTTATAGTTAGAGCCTAGAGTAATTAATTCATGATCTTCATCATTACTTGAGTGTGTGACCTAGAAAACCTTACCATGATGTTATTAGCCTTGCATTATTCTCTTATTGTTCTACCTACATCCATTCCATATCTCTTGTTACTTTACTTTTGTTTGTAATATTCTTTACTTGTTTTTATTAGTTGATAATTGTTAGCATAATTCAAACCAATCTTATAGGTTTTGTCCTTCTAGAGCGAGCACTCTTAAACATGGATACCTGTATCCTTTGTCCTTTGGGTTCGATATATTTTATTACTAGGTCACTGGCATTACTAGATGATAGAGTACACTTGCTCTTCACAAAGAAAATCCTGATCAAGTTTTTGGCACCGTTACGGGGACATAGGCAAATTGTGTAACGTAGTTTAACTTGTTAGCTTTACTAAAGATATTTTTCTTTTATTTTTACTTGCTTTTAATTGTGTTTGTTGTGGAACGCTAATTGTGTGATTTTTTTAAGTGCATGCTCACTCGCTCAAAAGCACAAGAAGTTATACCACTTGATTTGGAGTTAGAGAAGATATTGAGAATAAGGAAAAGAGTTGAAAGACGTGAAAGGAAGAATATCTTAAATGATGATGATCTTGTTAGAGAGGAGGAAAATGTAATGAGAAATGGGGGAAATTTGAATGATGTTCTGATTGGTGATGGCTTGAATCCGAATGCAGTTGTAATGCAAAACCAACACTTGCAAGCTATTATTCAACAATTATTAGCTCAACAAGGTGTTCGAAATCAAGGGAATGCTCCGGTTCATGTGAATCAACAAGCTTAAGGGCATGGATTGAACGGTCATGGGATGAACATTAGAGATCATTTCTAACCTCGTGTTGAAAATGATATGATGGGACCGGGAGTTAATGTGAACAATTATAAAATCAAGTCAGGCTTGATTAACATGGTGAAGCTAACTAATTCGTGGAGGTGCAATGGATGACCCCAGTGCTCATTTATCACAATTTGTTGAGGAGGCAAATAAGATAAAGATCAACGGAGTTAGTGATGATGTGGTAAAAATGAAGTTATTCTTCTTCCCACTAAGGGATAGATCAATATCTTAGTATAGTATGATTCCTTTGGGAGAGTGGACTAGGCGTGATCTTGCACAAAGATTTTTGAGTAAGTATTTTCCACCATAAAAAATTCTTCATTTGAAGAGTATGATTGTGCAATTCAAGCAACAAACGTTGGAAACATTTAGTGAAGCTTGGGACCGGTTTAGGAAAATGTTGAGAAAATATCCTCAACATGGCTTTTCTCTTGATCAACAAATTGAATTTTTCTATGCGGGAATTGATGGAAGTTTGAGAATCTTATTGGATCCATCCACAGGAGGTTTGATTTTAGGTCAAACACAGGAGAGGGCCATGGCTATTTGTGAAGAAATTGCATTAAATTCGGGACAATGGCTGATGAATAGAGTGCTCGGTTGTTATGAGTTAGAAAAAGTTACAAAGATGAAGGAAGTATCTAAGAAGAGAGTTGAGCCCGAAGGTGTGATGGAGTATCGATGCTACAAAAAGGTGATAAACAAGATTTTGAAGAGGATGAGTTCTAGTAAGCAAATTATTCCTAGTCAATGCGTGAATCAACTGATGAGTAGCAGTTGTGTTCAAATCCCTACTAAATTGCCTCAACAAGTTTCTTCATCCCTACTAAATTGCCTCAACAAATTTCTTCCTCGAATATGAGTTTTCAAGAGCCATGGGGATCATCCAACATGTCATTTAAGGAGGTTGCCTATATGTAAGGGGGAAACTTTCAAGGTAACTATAGGGGAAATTTTCAAAGAGGTTTTCCACAAAAATAAGGATGGTTCAATAGAGGTAATTTTGGGAGTAATTATCAAGCTCCTCGAAAATTTGATAATTTATCTTATGGGAACCCGAATAATACATTGCAAATGCCTCAAGGAGTTAATCCCGATGCTAAAGCTCCGAATGACGAAGATAAGCCACTTAATCAAGATCAATTCGATCAACTCATGGAGATGATTAAGCATGATAGAGAGAAGAATAAGAAGCAATGGGCCATTAATGATCAACATTTCAAAGCATTAGAGACACAAGTGAGTCAAATTTCAAGCATGATAGGTGACTTACATGAAAAGGCAAGTTTCCTTCTACTACAGTTTTGAATCCGAAAGAGCAATGCTTAATTGTGGATGTGCACTTGGATAATAAAGAAGAGGAGAAGTTTGTGGAAACTATTAACATTGCGACGGGGGATAAAGAGTGTGAGTTGTTTGAAGGGGAAGTTGATATTGATGAGAAAGGAAAAGTAGAACAAGATGGTGAAGTTGTTGAAGTTGGAGCTTCGTTGAAGGCTTCTGATCCCAGAAAATTTGTTGTAACATGTGAATTGAGAATGGGGGATCATTCAATGCTTTATGTGATCTTGGTTCAAGTATAAATGTGATGCCATTAGAGATTTATGAGAAATTGGGAATTATTGGGAGGTTGAAGAAAAGAATTGTTAACATTGAGATAATGGATGGCTCGATAGTGTGATGCGCATTTTCTTTGCACGAAAAATTAATCCTCAAGTTTGAAGGATATCAGTTGCAGCTTAAGCAAGAGACCAAGTTAAATATTGAACCCAAAGAAGGGTGTATTATCAATTAAATTATTTACTAAATTAATTAAGACGAAAGACAATAAAAGTTGAGATATAGAATTACTAATCTACTAAGAAAATATTAAATAATAATTAAAATAAAATAAGCACTAGAAGAATATGAAAGTGAATCAAGTATGGAGAATAGGTAGCCAGGGAAATCCAGTTTCACTCATTAATCTCCCTTTCGTGTATCAATGTCCAACTCTGCCTTGTGGAATATGGACACATCACTAAACCATGCAAATCTACTATATTGATATAAGTAAATATGCGTGTAACACGTGTGAATAATCTTGTAGTAAGAGATATAATTTCACCCCCCTTTCTAGGTACTATCAGTATCAATTATTTCCCCCTAGGATTGGTACTCTAGCCCGATATGATCTCCCTTTATAGGTACTATAAAATTAACCTCTTTATCCTACTTACTAATCCGAATTCAATTCAATTAATAAGTATTTATATAAGATAGTTCTAATGAAGCTTCGGAGTTCCCTCACTTAGAATGAAATCTTGCTCAGTAGTGAACGCACTCAATCAATAACCAAGATATGTATTAAGACTCTACATAATATTTAATGATGCACAAAACAACTCTGAGTATGAATTAAAAATGCATAGTCTTATATAAAATAAATCCACAAGTAGTGTTGTACGGAGTATACACACAAAAGTTCAATTAATTCATATAAACCTTCAAAACCCTAGATATACCAAAATAGTTCTAGCCCATGATGTTATGAAGAACAATTATGGGGGTTGGATAGATCTTACCCATATGTCTGAAAAGTACAAGATAAATTAGGAAGAGAATAAAACCCTAGATGCGGGAGTCGTCG
This sequence comes from Pogostemon cablin, assembly GCA_023678885.1. Classification (NCBI taxonomy): domain Eukaryota; kingdom Viridiplantae; phylum Streptophyta; class Magnoliopsida; order Lamiales; family Lamiaceae; genus Pogostemon; species Pogostemon cablin. Next base: position 19,745,931 of record CM042979.1, on the reverse strand, counting down.
CGTCCTTCTCCATCTTGAATCCTCCTCTTGGTTCTCCTCTTGATTCCACAAAGGAATCTCCAAAGTAATGGATGGATGGAGAAAAATATGTGGATGATGATTGGGGGGTGATCCCCCTCGTGGGGTGTAGGACGATTGTGTTGTGGTCTCATCTATAATGATATGATCTGCATACCCTTTTATACTTGTAACCTCTCCTTATGGACCTTGGATGGACTATTTCTTGGAAGACTTGAAAATACATGCTACTGGAGGTACGGAATTACCAAAAATAGGATTTCATGTCCCTGCTCGACCAAACTGCTCCAGGTCGAGCGGGGTCAACTCTGGTAGAGCGGTAGGTCGAACGGCAGTGCGCAGTCTTACTGTTTCGCGCAAAACTTTCACAAGCTTTGATTTGAGTGTTCTTACGCTCATGCGATCCTCTATTCCTTGGCTTTTTATCCAGATAAAGAACTCATATAAAATCTAATATTTGAATATGTAACAAGCCATGCAAAGTGGAACAGTCGTGCTGAGTATGAACAGCTTGCGCGACGTGCTTTCAATTTAGAGCTCCAAAAAAATATAGAAAAATTACACAAGTTGGACGTGCGTTTTTCAGCATCATTACACAAATTGCACCTTTTCTCCAACTTTGCACTTTTGATCTATTTTTCCACCTAAAACATAATAAAACACCTCAATTGCATATTTTTCTCACATATATCGAATATAAGATATTTGTGCTAATATATAACAACAATTCCCATCAAAAAGGTGTTAAATTGGACACTAAAACTCGCATATTTTCACTCTCATCATAGTGAAACCCGTGGGTATATGATGAGAGTGAAAATAAGCATGTTTTAGTATCCAATTTAACACCTTTTTAATGAGAATTGTTGTCATATATTAGCAAAAATGTCTTATATTCAATATATGTGAGAAAAAGGTATGTTTGAGGTGTTTTATTGTGTTTTAGGTGGAAAAAGAATCAAAAGTATTGTTGGTTTATAGGTACACCAATCAATCACTATTACAATGAATATGAAAATAGAATGAAAAATTACTAACCTTTCTTACAGATTTGGATCTAGAATCTTGGATTTTGAACGTCTTGGGATGATGATGTAGTCGAGTCGAGTATAACTCTTTCCGCAAGAAGAAACACACCCCAGTAGTGCTCCTGTCTTGGCGAATATTACCCAAAGGTGAAATGACTTCTTGTTTCCAGAAAAGTAGCACCGTTGTCGCAGGAACTCTAGTAAACTAAGGAGAATGGAGGACTGGATCGTCTAGACTATGCACTATGCAAGTGTATGCAGAGGTGCAATTTACCATATTTGATCAAATTTACCATATTTGATCAATTCCACATCTGAGACTAATTTCACTCACTATAATTATTAATTAATTGGTGATTAATTTATTAAATTAATCCTTACTAACCAATTAAATTCCCCAACAATCCCCCACATGAGTGGAATTTGGCACTTATGCAATGTAGACACACAATCTAGTCCTCATGAAATATTAATGTATCCGGATAGGTAGCTTGGGACTTTAAACCTTCCGTAGTCCAATACTATCGAGTATACCGGTGGCTTAGTAGACACAGGGTCTTTGAACTACTCCTCCTTAGCGTATACTGAGACAACAGTGCGAACGTATCAATGTCTCGCATTCTCCTTGTTCTCACGTTTTGTTTCATTTTGGCCATGAACCCACTTTGGATTCATAAGTGTTTTACTCTGAGAGGTGGTTAATGAGGGTGCTGTGCCGACTTCCATCGCGGGCTCCTCTCCACAAGAGGCTAATCGTATGGCAAAAATCCAAGGTGAGGTTGCTGTCTTTTTGAAATCCTTTAGGGAGCCTAACTCCTCGGATATCTTCCCTGCTGATAGGGGTTTTCTCAACACACAAATTAATCCTCAAGTATTAAGGATATCAATTGTAGTCGCGAAGATGACCAAGTTACAATATCGAACCCACGGGACGGTTAAATATCAATTTCGTTATATTCTAGTAAACTTTGGACTATGTTTGGCAATTATAAAGGTTTAAGGAATAATAACTTCTAATCGAAATAGCAAAAAAAAATAGTAAGAGTAGAGAAAAGTGAGTTGTGATCAATAAGAATAATAGGTAGTTCGTCGGGTCATCCAGTTTCGCTAGCAATTCATATTTTCATGTGATGGTGTCCGACTCTGCCCTGTGATTTGTGGACGCATCACTAGACCATGCAAGTTTACTCTATAGACACAAGTAAATATGCGCTTGACACGTGTGAATAACCTCGGAGCAAGAGATATACTTCACCCCCCTTTCTAGGTACTATCATAATCAATTATCTTCTACGTCTAGAATCTAACCCGATTTGATCTCCCTTTTTAGGTACTATAAAGTTATACTCTTCATCCTATTCATCAACCCGAATTTAATTCAATTCATGAATATTCATATAAGACAGTTCTAATAAGACTTCGGAATCCCTTCACTTAGAATTATAACAATAAACCCTGCTCAGTAGTGAATGCACTCAACCAATAACCATGTTATGTATTCAAACTCTACACAATGATCATTGATGCACAAAACGACTATGAGTATGGATTAAATATGCAATCTTATACAAAACAAACCACAGGTAGTGTTGTACGGAGTTTTACACACGAAATATGAATTACATCATGAAACTTTCATAACCATAGAACTACCAAGGCGGTTCTAGCCCATGATTGATCTAGGAACAATCATGGTTAGATTGATCATTCTTACTTGAACCTTCAGCGAACTTCTGTCACAGCCCTCTGGATGGAACACCCCTTCTACTCTTGTCTCTCTTATGATTGATGATCAGAAGCTCTCTTCATTCTCTGTATGAGCCTCTTTTTATACTTGTAATCACGTCTCTAGGGCTTGGAATGGGCTTTCTAAGTGATCTCACGCGTTTCGGCCTCGAAAATCCGGATAAGGTAAGTTCTCGCACACAGGTTCGACCTCGTCAAACAGGTCGAACAAACGGCCACAGGTCGAACAACAGGTAGAACTCCGCTACTGGAAGAATGCTGCACTGGTTCGACCTCTTGAACAGGTCGAACAACTTAGGCCTTGGTCGAACCCCTTGTCGAACCTCATCACTGGACAATTGTCGCTCCCGATTCGACCAACTGGCAAGTCGAACTAAAACGTCGTGGTCGAATCCTCTTTTCCGCGAACTGGTTCGACCACGATTCGACCTGATGGGCAGGTCGAACCACTTGAGTCGTGGTCGAATCCTCTTCTGTCAACTCAGCAATGCTGGTTCGACCTGCTGGAGAGGTCGAACCCTCCTCCAACCAGGTCGAACCCTCCTCATTCTTGGGCGGTTCGCATGGCTTCTACTCCGTCTCTTCGATTCTTGGCACTTTCACTCCGTTTTTGCTAAGAAAACACTCAAATAGCTCCACTAACACCTGATTCATGCTAATTCACAATATATATAGATTTTCCACCTATTTCCACATCAAAACTCTCCAAAACTAGCACAAAACATAGTGCCAAACTTGTGAATTTACACACTCATCAAACCCCCAAACTTGCATGTTGCTCGTCCCGAGGCAACCAATTTAAACCACAGGAGTTGTGTATAATTCAACAAGATCAAGTACAACACATATTACACATGCCACTTCATTGAATCAAACAAGAATTACTTGCATCATATATTCCATTCATGTAAAATCAATCCAATCACACACCATTCGGAGTACTAAGTAATCTCGCTGACAAGATAAGTCTTTACTCTCTTTTGCTCAAGTGCGTGAGGCACTATAGGCTAGTATAAACACTCATAGCAATTCATATTCACGCGTAACCATAAGCTTGGCAAAGGTCTCAAAAAGCAACTCACATCAAATTAATAATAGGATCACAAAGGACTTGTTTCTAGGTTGTAATGTTGGCTCTTTGGAAAGGGTAGGAAAATTTGGACATAGTGACTTAAGACACTAGTAGAGAGTTACCTTGGAGGTTCTTGATTTCTCATTCGGCATCATATTCTCCTCCAATTCTTCTCTTGTACTTGCAATTTTAGATTTCCTTCTCTTCCTTGCATCAACATCATTCTTCTTTTGATCGCTCGGGTACCAATTGTAGGCACTACCCTTCTCGAACATCGTTCGGCTGCTTCTTAAAACTTCAAGCCCCATGTATAAGCAATTCGGGGTACCAGTTTCAGGCACTACCCTTAACAAGATTTAACCATGTACTTTTCTTACTAAACCTCATTCCATCTTCCCTTTCTTCACGCACACTTATTCACCTTACTCTCTCTACCAATGAATAGGGTATTTTCAAAGCTCAAATAAGGTAATTAAGGCTCTTTTAATTGGCTTGCCAAAGAAAAAGCTTTTAAAAGGCTTAAACAGGGCTACCAAAGGTTTATAAAATCATTAGGAAAGGTAAAATTTGGCTAAGTGACTCAATTAATCAAAAATGGCCTAAGATTATGTCCTAGTATTTCATCAATTGTAAGTCTCACACAAGACTCCAAGCCAAGTTCTAGAATACGTTCATACGAATGATTCTCTAAAAAATAAACTATCATGATTAATCATGATAAAGGCTCAAATCCTCACATAGGTAATCAATTCCTAATACTCCTCATAGCACATAATCAAGATCAATTCCTCATGAATTCCATATACTTAACAAATTATACATGCTCTTTCCAATGAAAATAAACACGTAAACACATGAATGCATAGAATCAACAACTCATATACAAATCAATGATACAAGATCAACTATATCAAGTACATGCCACTCACACATGAATCACACCCTAATCTGTAGAAATAAAAAGAAAAATGGGAGATAAGATGAATCGGAGAGCCAAAAGAAAACCTGAAACTACTCCCTATGAGCATCATCATCCTCATCATCATCTTTGTCATCCTCATCCATCCTATTCTCCACAGCTCGGCACAGACTGGTAATGTGTCTATCCATCATATCCACTCGACTACTCACTCTACCAACACGCTCATCCAAGGCAGAGTACCTCTCGTTCAGCGTGGCGTAGTTGGCGTTAGCGAGCGCGAGCTGCTTGTTCGTCTCCTGCTGTGCAGCTACTACTGCGACCAGCTGCTCATGAATCAAGCGAAGCTGCTCCTGGGTACCTGGAACTACTCGCCGCTGCTGCAGTACCGGAGCATGCTGAGGCGCATCATGCTGCTCTTCTTCCGGAATCTCCATCTCCGGCTGCTCATCTATCTGATCCTCCTCTTCAGGCTGCTGTGGCTGAGGTGGACGGAACTTTCCTTGATCAATGATCTGCTGTAACTCAGCCATCCTCCCCTCAGCACACATCTGCGCTACCGCTCTCTAATCACCACCCGACTTCACTGCCACGGATAAGGCGGTATGTCCGAGAGAATTCATCAACTTATTCCTGGCTTCCTGAATAGTTGTCAAGTTGCTCACGTCGAAAGGGAACATAAATTCGAAAGGCTTGAGACCCCTCGTGAAAAACCAATCTCCATCTCTAAAATGGGCAAATCCTCCCTTCATGCACGTGCTCATCATCAAATCGGGTTCTCCCTCTACTGGTGTAAAACTGGTGAGATCCAAGTTGTAATGCTCAGCCACGATCGTCAATAACCCTCCAATATTCACCTTTTGAAATCCAATGGTCTTGAATCGATGCAGCTGCGCAATGAAATAAGCTCCAATATTGAACTTCACCCCGTTCAGCATACACCAAAGGGCGTAAAGCTCTCCTCTAGATACAACACTCTCCTCCGAGCGGGCGAATAATGTGTTGCTCAGGACACGGTCCATGTACCTCAAGACTGGGTTCTTTATTGCGGAAGCACGAGCTTGTCTGATTTTATAATCTCGAATCTCCCCGGTGATCTCCCTCCAAAACCGATTCGCACCGAATGCAGCATTTTCTAATCGAGGGATCTCCAAAGGCGTCTCAAACAACTCATTGAAATCCTCAGACGTCCACTTCCTACTCACTCCACCAAGCTGAAACATACACTGATATGGGTAACCAAGCGGGTCCTTCTCCATTTCAAACGAGCAAACTACTTCCGCTGTAACATGGAAGTACGTCGGCCTCTTCAACTCTATGAATCTTCGAATCCCTACTTGATTGAACATCCAAAATATGTCATCCCCTATTCTCATTATCCTCATCGCTTCATCATCTTGGTATCGAGTGCGAGCTATCTTGTCTGAAACTTCTTCCCACTTCTCTTTGATCTCATCCCAATCTTGCATATGAATCTTGAAATTTTCGGGTAGACGATCTTGCAGCCTCAGTTTCCTTGTCACTTTGTCCAAATTCGAAGGCCTGTCATTCCTCTTCTTCGATCTCTCCTCCTCTGCCTTTCCCTTACCTTTACTTGATCCTTGTCCCTTTCCTGAAAATGAATACTTCAATCCAACCAACAAGACAAGAAAGCAAGTATTTGACTAGCACATCACATACTCTACTCAAGACTTCAAGCATCAATGCATAATCACTCCAACTATCGTCTCAACACCACTTGCTTATTCAACATGCTCAAAAACATTTTCAATCACACTTATTCAAATAATCAACAAGCATGCATCAACAATTCAAGCAATTCAATCAAAAATTCAACATGTTTCCCTTAATGAACTACTTCAATTTCATCAATTTCAAACCAAATCAACATGCTCATTCTATTAGATGTTCTATATCCTTGATCAATCCTCATAAAAATTCAAGTTCTATCAATAATCAAACAACCTAAAACCAAGAAACAAGAATTCATATGAAACAAATCACAATATCAACTTTCACCATGAAATTCAACCATACTCAACATCAATCCTCTTATTCACAACGAATTTCATACCTAAACCTTCAATCCTAGAGTAATTGAGTTGGAAAAACATACCTTTTGACTTGCCCATGGTGAATAATCGATCAACAACACACAACAACCAAAAATTACGACCAAGCCCTAATTTGCGACGAAAAATCGCCCAAATCTATGACTAACTCGTAAATTCAAGGTGTAATGTTGTGTAATCGGTGTGCAATCAAGTGTAATCGAAGAATTTATGTAATGGTGTAGAGGTTCGAAGAGGGTTCGAGGTTTGGTGTTTCGAAAAAGTGATTGAACCCTTCAAAAAAATCGAACTTAAATTGCGTACCTGGCTTGGTTCGACCTCCTGAACAGGTCGAACAATGACTGACGAGGTCGAACCTACCTTCTGGACAAATGCTCTTCTCAGTTCGACCTGGGGTTCGACTAGCTGATCAGGTCAAACAATCCTTGACTTGGTCGAACCCATTTTCTGGAAAACAGAGTGCTTTAAACTGGTTGGTTCAACCTCAGGTTCGACCTCTTGAACAGGTCGAACAAATATGGCTTAGGTCGAACCATCTCTCTGGACAACTTCCGACTCTGGTTTGACTTTCTCTGCTTTTGTTCGACCTCCTGCACTGGTCGAACCACTCCTGGTGCATGGTCGAACCATCCTTCTGACCTTCAAAACTGAGTGTTCTTCATTCACTACACACTTCAAGCTTCAACACAACTCATTAGGTACAATCTAGAGCATAACTTCAGAAATTATTCCATCATTCATGAGTAACTCCATAAAAGAAAACACAACCAAAAACCACTGAACATTAGGCAAGTTGTAAAAAATCGTCACATCAAAATCGATTAAAATTTTAATATGGCCGCAAAAACCAACTCCCCTAACAAACAATACAAAGAAAAGATTATACTCTTAGTGCTTCAATGAGGTAATAACTAACATCACACCCCCCCAAACTTAGTAAAAACATAAGTCGAAACTAAGTTTGAAAAGAGATGTAATTACCGATTAGCAAGCACCTTAAATATAAAAATTTCTTACGCACACAAAAGAAATAAAGCAATAAAACGGAAGAGTAAGCTCTCAACAAGCGCTCATATTTAACGTCGGAGAGTCACGACGGTACCAAATCAGATCAAGGTATCATCAAAAATGACACACGCATCATCCGGCGACCTATAATGCTTCAACCGATGCCCATTCGCCGCGATAACGTCTTCATCTTTGTTAATAAGCTCAAAACTCCCCCCTCCTAAGGCTCGATGAATCATGAACGGACCCGTCCACTTAGACTTCAACTTGCCTGCAAAAAGCTTCAATCGAGATTTAAAAAGTAGTACCTCATCTCCTTGCTTGAACTCCTTGTATGAGATCTTAGAATCATGCCACCTCTTTATTCTTTCCTTATAAATCTCTGAATTCTTGTAAGCACGACTCCTAAATTCATCCAATTGATTCATGTGAGTTATCCTCAACTCCTTCACATCCTTGAGAGTCAAGTTCAAGCGTCGCAAAGCCCAAAATGCTATGTGTTGAATCTCTACGGGTAAGTGGCACGGCTTTCCATAGACATTTTGATACGGTGACATATCTAACACCGTCTTGTAAGCGGTTCGGAACCCCCATAACACATCATCGAGCTTCATAGCCCAATCCTTTCTATTAGTTCCTACCACTTTCTCCAAAATTTGTTTGACTTGACGGTTGGAGACCTCTGCTTGCCCATTCGCTTGCGGATGATAGGGTGTAGTAACCCTATGCTTAACACCATTCCTTAAGCACCTTCTCAAGAAATTTATTGACGAAGTGAGAACCTCCATCACTAACTAATGCTCTGGGAACTCCATAACGGGCAAAAATATGCTTCTTCAAGAAAGATAGAACAATTTTCGAATCATTTACACGAGTAGGAATTGCTTCCACCCACTTTGAAACATAATCCACAGCAAGAAGAATGTAGAGAAACCCATTTGACGGGGGAAAAGGCCCCATAAAATCGATCCCCCATACATCAAATATCTCCACAACTATGATAGGCTGCAGTGGCATCTCATCTCTTCTACCTATATTTCCCATGCGCTGACATCTATCGCAAGACGCCACATAGCTCTCACTATCTCTAAACAATGTAGGCCAATAAAGAGCGGATTGAAGTACCTTAGCTGCAGTGTTTTGCGCTCCAAAATGCCCCCCATTTGGTTGTGCATGACAGAACTCAAGCACACTCTCCATTTCCATCTCGGGTACACATCGTCGGACAATAGAATCTGTACATATCTTGTAAACAAACGGATCATACCATATAAATGTCTCAACTTCCCTCCTAAATTTCTCAAGTTGATATCGGTTGAGATCCCTTGGAATTTCTCCAATGACAATGTAATTAACATAATCCGCGTACCATGGATCCATACCTTATGCTGCGACCACACATGCTCGCTCAGTCCCTTCAACAGCCACAGCCATGATCTTCTCATCAGGGAACATCTCTTCAATATACTCAAAAGAATTATCACAATGCTCCCTAGTCTCCAACCTTGACAAGTGATCTGCCAACAAATTTTCTGTTCCTTTCTTATCCCGAATCTCCATGTCAAATTCCTGAAGTAGTAGAATCCACCTTATAATTCTAGGCTTCGTCTCCTTCTTCTCCATCAAATATCGAATCGCTGAATGATCCGTATACACAATCGTCTTCATGCCAACTAAGTACTGACGAAACTTATCGAATGCATACACAACAGCCAAAAACTCATTTTCAATCACTGTGTAATTATTCTGTGCCACATCGAAAGTCTTACTCGCGTAGTAAATGGCGCAGAACTTCTTCTCCCTTAGCTGCCCGAGCACCACACCCAGTGCTACATCACTTGCATCACACATAAGTACAAACGGTTGAGTCCAGTCTGGTGTGATCAAGATGGGGGCAGAAATTAGCGCCTCCTTCAAAACTTGAAAAGCTGTTAGACACTCATCATTAAACACAAAAGGAACATCCTTTTCAAGTAAATGAGATAAGGGCTTAGAGTATTTTGAGAAGTCTTTTACGAATCTCCTGTAAAAACCGGCGTGTCCAAGGAAGGACCGCACTCCTCTTTCATTGGTCGGTGGTGGAAGCTTCTCAATTGCCACCACTTTAGCACGATCTACTTGCAATCCCTTGGCGGAAACATGATGCCCAAGAACAATCCCATCCTTCACCATGAAGTGGCACTTCTCCCAATTCAAGACAAGATTAGTTTCTTGACACCTCTTCAAAACAATAGCAAAGTTAGACAAACAAATATCAAAAGAAGAACCAAAAACTAAAAAATCGTCCATGAATACTTCCATGATCTTTTCTATCAAACCATCAAAAATTGCCATCATGCATCTCTGAAAAGTAGCAGGCGCATTACACAATCCAAACGGCATCTTCCTAAAAGCAAAGGTCCCGTAGGGGCAAGTAAAAGTGGTCTTTTCTTGATCCTCGGGAGCAATCATGATTTGGTTGTACCCCGAGTATCCATCCAAGAAACAATAAAACTCATACCCTGCAAGACGATCTAACATTTGATCTATAAAAGGAAGAGGAAAATGGTCCTTACACGTGTTCTCATTTAATTTCCTGTAATCCACACATGTACGCCATCCCGTAGGAATCCTCGTGGCTATAGCTTCTCCATCCTCAGCTTTCACTACAGTCATGCCCCCCTTTTTAGCAACTACATGCAATGGACTCACATGGGGACTATCACTAATAGGATATATAATTCCGGCATCTAACCACGTAAGGATTTGCTTTCTTATCACCTCTTGAATTGCGGGATTCACCCTACGCTGATTTTGAACACTCGCCTTGGCTTCATCCAACAACCTAATCCGATGCATACAATACGAAGGACTAATACCTTTCAAATCATCAAGTGACCACCCTATCGCAGACTTGTACTTCCTTAAGACATCTAATAAATTCTCAAGTTGATCATCATTAAGGGAAGAAGATACAATTACCGAATATTTTTCATTATCACCAAGAAAAGCATACTTCAAGTGTTCCGGCAATGGTGTCAACTCCTCTTTCCTTTCTTCCACTGGAGTGCTTTCGTTATCCAAAGGCAAGTACCTCCTGGTCCATTTGACTTCTTCCACCTTAGTTCTTTCCAATTCAAACCTGTCATCACCCAAAGCAAGTAAATTTTCAAGAAATTCAATACATACCTCGTTAGAAAGTCCGTCCAGCTCCGTAGTGGGATAAGTAAGAGACTCCATCAAACATGTCTCAAGAGGATCCTTTGACAAGATCAGAGACATATCCTCATTCACAATCTCCTCCACCACGTCAATACTATAACACTGGGACTCCATTGGCATCTTCATTGCTTTGTCCAAATTGAAAAGTACTTCTTCTTTGTCCATGCGTAGCTTAAGTTCTCCCTTTCAAACATCTATCATAGCTCCAGCCATAGCAAGGAATGGCCTCCCCAAGATTAAAGGAACATTATCCTTGTCATCATCCATTTCTAGTACAATGAAATCCACAGGAAAGACTAGCTTCTCTACCTTTACAAGAACATCTTCAACAATACCTTTCGGAAACATCATTGATCTATCTGCCAATTGGAGAGCCACAGTTGTCGGGGTCAACTCCCCCAAACCAAGCTTCTGAAAGATGGACAACGGCATCAAATTGATGCTTGCCCCTAGATCGCACAAAGCTCGCCGTGCTGGCCCCTTCCCGATCTCACATAGAATCGTAAAGCTCCCCGGATCTTTCATCTTTGGTGGCAACTTCTTTTGAATAATTGAGCTACAATTCTCAGATAAGTTTACCGTTTCAACTCCGGTTAAGCTTCGCTTCTTCAACAATATGTCTTTAAGGAATCGAGAATAATATGGCATCTCCATGATTGCCTCTGAAAAAGGGATGTTCAAGGCTATCTTGTTCATTATCTCTGAAAACTTCTTGAACTTCTCTTCCAATCCCTTCTTCACTAGCTTGTAGGGAAACGGTGGAGGTATCTTTGTTTTGGGAATCCCCCATTCATCACGATCAACCTTCTCCGCTTTCTCCTTTTCAGCTCTTAATCGATTAGCTCTTTCCCATTTTTTCTCAGCTATTATATGTGTACTTTGCTCATTCCGTACCACTGGAGTTGTATCGACATCAAAAGGAACATCAGGTGCATCAATAAAAACATCTTGGCGAGGTTCGACCAGGGTTCGACCAGTTTGTGAGGTCGAACCAGGTTTGTCTTGGTCGAACCTCTTTCCTGGAAGACTGATCTCATTCTACGCTTGAGGTTCGACTTGGGTTCGACAAACATTGGAGGTCGAACAATCACGATCGTGGTCGAACTGTTCCTGTGACAAAACATAGTGCTTTTGATGATGAGGTTCGACCATGGTTCGACCTGTTGGGTTGGTCGAACAATTACGATCGTGGTCGAACCATTCCTGTGACAAAACAGAGTGCTTTTGCTGATGAGGTTAGACCATGGTTCGACCTGTATGCCAGGTCAAACCCTCTGACTGTTGGTCGAACCGAGGCTTAGAAGATTCTAACATTGATTCCGGCCTCATTGGTCCATCGTACTGCGTTCCCGACCTCAGTGTGATGGCATTACACGACTTCGAATTCTCTATACTCTGAGATGGAAACTTCCCTTTGCCTACAGATTGAGTCAATGTGTTCACATTCTCTGCAATTGTACCCATCAACAACGTGAGATCTTTCACTTGAGTGGACAAATCTCTGTGGTGATCATCAATCTTTTTCTCAAGTTTGGCCTCAAGGCAGTTCACTCTTTCATCATTCTTTACCATGTACCTGTTCACAGTATCCTCAAAACCAGGCTTCCCTTCTTCCACCTTTTCTCCCGAATCAACACCCATCGGAAGTTCCACTGCATTGTTCGTATTGCTCCATGAAAATTCGGGCCTCCTTGGTTGCTGTTGATAACTACCAGAGGGACCACGATTGTTAAAGTTTCCTCGATAGTTCCCTTGGTAATTCCGGTTTCCTTGATTTGGGTACCTCGTTCCTTGAATACTTTGACCCATGGCATAATTTGCTTCCTCTAATTCTTCTTGGATGGTTCCATTATTCATCATCTCTTGCTGCATGATTGGCACTCGTTGAGATATCTCGCTGATCTGCTTCTGTTGAGACTCAAGTAGCTTGTTGATATTAGACAAGCTCGAAACGATCTCATCCTCTCTCTTTGTTTTCACTACTGCTTGTTCAACCTGAGCTACCTTTCCAAGAACATACGTACCTCTAACTCTATCAGTAGGCCAATCCCTCGAATTCATCGATATGTCTTCAAAAAATTTCTCGGCCTCAACGGATGACTTTGTAAGCAATGCTCCATTAGAAGAAGCATCAAGTAGCACTCTTGATTCACAGTCCAATCCATTATAGAATATACTGATATATTGGGCTTTAGATAACCCATGTTGAGGACACTTCCTGAGCATGTCCTTGAATCTATCCCACGCTTCATGAAATTTCTCACCTCCACTGATAGCAAATTGGTTAATATCTTGCTTCATCTTAAACACCTTCGAAGGTGGCATATACCTTTCCAAGAACCTTAACTTCAATTGCTCCCACGTGGTGCACTCAGCTGCGTTAATAGTATCGTACCAATCCCTCGCCTTTTCAGTAAGCGAGAATTTGAACAAAAAGATCTTCCTAGCATCTTCATGTTCTCCTACGTCTTTTTGAGTACTTGCATAACCCAAGAACTTGTTCAGATGCTGCTGCGGATCCTCGAAAGACCCTCCTGAAAAAGAGTTTCTTTCGATCATGCTAATAAGAGCGGGATGAAGATCGAAAGCCATGTTAGTTCCCCTTGCTCCTAAAAGCTCATAATTTCTAGCCCCATTATTTCTGAAAACCTCTCGGATGGCTAAATTATCCGGATTCGCTGCCATGTTGACTGTTTCTACTTCCAAATTGACTTCAGTTGTAGCCTCAATCGTCTGCGAAATCTGCTCGTCAACCTTGGCTCCAAAATTCAAAGCTTCAGTTGAGTTAATTGTCTTTGCCTTGCTCTTATTCTTCTTCTTCTTTCTTGATGATGCTCCAATCTCAGGATTATACGGTTCAAGATTACCTTTCTTTGATCTTGTGAGCATACACCTAAAACGAATAAGAAAGAAAACAACAAAATAAGGTAAATAGCCTAATAAACTAGAAATAATACAAAAAATATATTTTACGCCGTCCCCGGCAACGGCGCCAAGAACTTGATAGGGGTTTTCTCAACACACAAATTAATCCTCAAGTATTAAGGATATCAATTGTAGTCGCGAAGATGACCAAGTTACAATATCGAAATCACAGGACGATTAAATATCAATTTCGTTATATTCTAGTAAACTTTGGACTATGTTTGGCAATTGTAAAGGTTTAAGGAATAATAACTTCTAATCGAAATAGCAAAAAGAAATAGTTAGAGTAGAGAAAAGTGAGTTGTGATCAATAAGAATAATAGGTAGTTCGTCGGGTCATCTAGTTTCGCTAGCAATTCATATTTTCATGTGATGGTGTCCGACTCTGCCCTGTGGTTTGTGGACGCATCACTAGACCATGCAAGTTTACTCTATAGACACAAGTAAATATGTTCTTGACACGTGTGAATAACCTCGGAGCAAGAGATATACTTCACCCTCCTTTCTAGGTACTATCATAATCAATTATCTTCTACGTCTAGAATCTAACCCGATTTGATCTCCCATTTTAGGTACTATAAAGTTATACTCTTCATTCTATTCATCAACCTGAATTTAATTCAATTCATGAATATTCATATAAGACGGTTCTAATAAGACTTCGGAATCCCTTCACTTAGAATTATAACAATAAACCCTGCTCAGTAGTGAATGCACTCAACCAATAACCATGTTATGTATTCAGACTCTACACAACGATCATTGATGCACAAAACAACTATGAGTATAGATTAAATATGCAATCTTATACAAAACTAACCACAGGTAGTGTTGTACGGAGTTTTACACACGAAATATGAATTACATCATGAAACTTTCATAACCCTAGAACTACCAAGGCGGTTCTAGCCCATGATTGATCTAGGAACAATCATGGTTAGATTGATCATTCTTACTTGAACCTTCAGCGAACTTCTGTCACAGCCCTCCGAATGGAACACCCCTTCTACTCTTGTCTCTCTTATGATTGATGATCAAAAGCTCTCTTCATTCTCTGTATGAGCCTCCTTTTATACTTGTAATCACGTCTCTAGGGCTTGGAATGGGCTTTCTAAGTGATCTCACGCGTTTCGGCCTCAAAAATCCGGATAAGGTAAGTTCTCGCACGCAGGTTCGACCTCGTCAAACAGGTCGAACAAACGGCCACAGGTCGAACAACAGGTCGAACCCCGCTACTAGAAGAATGTTGCACTGGTTCGACCTCTTGAACAGGTCGAACAACTTAGGCCTTGGTCGAACCCCTGGTCGAACCTCATCACTGGACAATTGCCGCTCCCGATTCGACCAACTGGCAAGTCGAACTAAAACATCGTGGTCGAATCCTCTTTTCCGCGAACTGGTTCGACCACGGTTCGATCTGATGGGCAGGTCGAACCACTTGAGTCGTGGTCGAATCCTCTTCTGTCAACTCAGCAATGCTGATTCGACCTGCTGGAGAGGTCGAACCCTCCTCCAACCAGGTCGAACCCTCCTCATTCTTGGGCGGTTCGCATGGCTTCGACTCCGTCTCTTCGATTCTTGGCACTTTCACTCCGTTTTTGCTAAGAAAACACTCAAATAGCTCCACTAACACCTGATTCATGCTAATTCACAATATATATAGGTTTTCCACCTATTTCCACATCAAAACTCTCCAAAACTAGCACAAAACATAGTGCCAAACTTGTGAATTTACACACTCATCACCTGCCACCCACAGAGAGTCTGGAATCTGAATTCCTATTGAGGATTCGTATTTTCAAAACAGGATTGGTTTATGTTCTTCCCTGATTATTGTTAGAATACTTCTAGATAAAGGGCAAAAGCCCCTATCCTCTGTTGAGATAAATCAGAGATTGCAGCAGCTATGGAATACTTCTTCTGTTCATGTGATTCCCCTTGGAAGGGGATTTTTTAACACCTTCATTGCTGACCCTATTTGCCGGTAGCATGTTTTAAAACAATGATGGTTTGAGATTGAGGCTGGTAAGATTCGTGCCTTGAAATGGACTCTCTTTTTCAACCCCTACAAAGCCATATCTTCTGTGGTTCCTGTTTGGATCAGAATTTTTGAGCTTCCGTTCGAGCTTTGGACTGAACGGGTGCTGCTCTCTATTGCATCTGCTATAGGCTCCCCAGTTCGTATTGATGAGCGTGCGTTGGATTCCTCTACGGGGAATGATTAGCCATTTTATAGTAGGGATGACCAATTAAAATAATTTATCGAACCACAGGGAGGTAGGCACTAGTGCTTGAGCGATCTCACGTTTCTTGTAATTTTATAGAGACGAATCATCAAAGGGTTGGTTGTGAAATACGTAAATAATAATAACCAAAGCAAGCAAGCAATGATTAGCAAATAAGATAGATAAGTGAAAGGTGGTTTTCCAATTAAGTAAAAGTGAGATTAATAACAATTAAGAAGTGGAAATTCTAGGATACATGCATCAAATTAATATGAATCATAAGTATATGACTAAGGGTCAACACTAAATTCACCTAAACTCCCTCTCGAGATGGATAGGATATGAATCTCATTTAGCTCAACTGATTGGTTCTCACTCAAACAATTCCAACTAGGTACTAAGCTTGAAATGAGAGTCCTTTCACACAATTAATCAATCTCTCGATCAAACCAATCATATGTTCTATCAAAGAGTTCTAAATTCTAAAGGATTTCTCAATATCTTTACAATTTATAATGTACATGAAGTGTTTGATGAAATGATTCACTCAATTATCCTAAGCACATAATTGATTTCTCAATCTAATCACATATTTATAACAACTAAACACACAAATCATCATAAACCTCAAGATCTCAAACATCATTGATAGAAAATCCATTTACCCAATCAACATATTAATTTAGATACACAAATCCAAAAATTATCCAACAACTCTCATGTTGTTAATCTCACAAGGGAGATTAGCATACCATATGAAAAAGGAAATCAACATAGACATTAAAATTCTTACAAAACATGATAAACAATAAGATTCAATACAAAGTATAGATGAAAACTCCCTTGGATGCCTCCAATGGTGATCTTCTTATCTCCTTTGCAATTCTCCTCTCTTCCTTGCTTCTTTTCCTCAAATGGATGGTAGATTTGATGGTGGGATGATGGTAGATGGTGTGGATGAAGAATGGATGAAGATGATGAAGGATGTGGTGTAAAATGAAGGAATTGGTGTGTGAGGTGTGTGGGCAGCTGAATTTTGGATCCAATCTCTTTAAAATTGAATGAATTTGTATTTATACCCCTTGGAGTCCTTTTAGAAGATATAGGAAATTTTCTGATCTGGCACCAACACGACTCGTGTGCTGCAACACGAGTCGAGTCGTGTTAGGTTTCTCAGTCAAACTTTACTCAAAATGGCGCACGAGTCGTGTGTTGCAACGCGATCAAATGATGGCCGTGTTGGATGAATTGATGACTCCACACGGCCAAATGTTACAGGCCCGTGTTTGGTACACGGGCCGTGTGCTGCAACACGACTCGTGTACCCTACACGGCCGATCGTGTTGATGCTGCCCTATTTCTTCTTCCTTGTTTTATCTCCCGTCTCCATTTGTTCCGTTTTCACCTGTTTTACATATGATTTAGTTCATTCACACACAATTCCATAAAAATACATAACACCCCTAAGTAACATACAAATACAGATAAAATAACACGAAAATAGACCTAAAAAGTTACTAAAATCTAGGTGAAAATATCACTCATCACACCCCCAAACTTAAAGTGTTGTTCATCCCCGAACAACAAAAATGATAAACCAAGAGGAGTAATTTTCACCTAGGAAAAGACTAACGAACATAAGAAGTAACACATCGATAGCAATAAGAACTACAACTCATGCTAAGTTATCCTAAAACATTAGATTCATGACATAAGAATTTAACAAGTTCAATCCAAAGAGAATAAGGTATAATATAGTCCCTTTTGGTCCAAGCCTCACATAGATTATCAATTTTGCTCAACACTTTTAAATAGGGTAAATCAACACTCATCAATCGATTTGCTCGACTCGCTATGAGCTTGCTCGTGGACTACATTCACAAACCACCATAGTTTCAATCAATGATCAAAAAGGTCTTTCATTAAGGATGTAATGATAGGCTCTTTGGTAGGGTAGGGAATATTTAGATAAAAGTGACTTACATGTGTAAGTAATCGAAGAGGTAGCTACCTTCTTCCATTCCTCCACTTTCTTTCTTCCCTTTTATCTTTTGTACCTTTCAAGCACTAATCATCACTTCACTTTTCCTATTCTTCCATTTATTGATTGTATGCTCCCTTCTTTTGATTTTTAATATCTTGAGCGTCTTTGTTGATTCGCTCTTCTTCTTATTTTGAAGGTTACATATGCATCTTTTGTTCATACTCTTTTCATCCTTTTTCTCACTTGTTACCATTTCCTTTTCTTCTTTTTATTTTTACTTCCTAGCTTCCATCTCCTCAATCACTCACACAAAAGGGTATATACATAAGGCTCATTGGGAAATCAAGGCCTGTAATGTGCTAAATTCACATGAAATAGGCTTATAGGCTCAAAATGGTTGACTAGGGATGATGTTCATGGTATGGAAATTTTTGGCAATGACTTTTCATGACAAGGATGGCCTTAAATCATATCATCAATCTCTACTAATCGGCTTCATTCCCGTAGTCCTTGATCAAGTTCTAGTTTGTCAAACACAACCAATCCACTCATGAAAATAAATATCATGTATGCACGGTTGAGGCTCAAATACTCACAAGCTTGTGCTCGGACCTTAAGGAACTTATTACACCACATTCATCTCAAAATTGAACAAGTTAAATAGAACATGTCACAATCCGAAAGTGTAGAGATTCTTAATCATATCTTATCATCACTTATCACAACAACATGTCATCACTCACATTCAAAAAATAACTCAGGACATCCCTAAAACAAACCACCAAACATCCCTAAACAAGAATAAAAATACGCAAAATATAAGATAAAGACACAACAAACAAGAAACAACAAAAAACACATAACATGCAAAACAACAAAACCATCCATCATTAGAAATTTAAGCAAACACTCATATCATCCATGACCAAATAGGCTCACAATCATCCCAACCTTGATTGAAAATAGAAATCCTAAATTATAAAAGTAAACTTCCCACAAACATAATAAATGAAGTGGCATGTTAATCACATCAATCTAGATCAACATAAATTAATGCTATGCAACTAGAAGTGGCAGAGTATAGAGTGAACTCCCTCAATAGGTATTTGGTAATAGAAGTTGTTAGCTCCGAGCTCAATTTGTGCTTCTAATAACCTACATACATGCTCAACAAACCATTAGCTCAACAATTTCATTTAAAAATATGCACTTCATCACAACCAAACGGACCAAAATCAAACCAAACTCATGAGAAATTTTTTAAAATTGACCCAGTTTTACAAGAAGACCTCTTATTATCATAATACCATCATATCAAGCACACTCAAGTGGTAAGTCTCACCACGCACTCTCCCCCCAAACTTAAACCGAAACAAGGTGAGACTTAAGTGTGCAAAAAGTAGTAGGACTTACCCTTATAGTTTTCATTGATGATCTTCTTGTGGAGAAGCAACGCATCCACCGACTTGAGTTATGTCCACCACGAACTAGCCCTCCAAACTTAACTCGAGACCAAAGTCGAGAATTAAGTTTGCAACAAGTGGTGAAACATGCCTACTCGAATCTATGAAGCACTTCTCTTTCCTTCAACATGCATTCTTCTCACGAGCACAATCCACCTATAAGACCAAAATACAAACAAGCTTCAAAAGATAAAGAGAATGGGTTGCCTCCCATTTAGCGCTAAGTTTAACGTCTTCAAGCCGGATGAAATTTCATGATCATTGGACCAAATGTTGGTCCATCACATTTTCTCCTTGGATCCTCACTTTGAACATTTGTTTAGCTTTCTTTTTATCCACTAATTCCACTTTGCCATTCTTGCTTACTAGCATCAAGTCATCATCAAGAAGTGATTCTAGTGGACTTCCTCTTTCTCCTTTGTCAATCTTCCAATCAAGCTTCGATGCTTTCATCCTATCAACATCACAAGAAGATAAGTTAGAATTTGACATTTTCATGTAATCCTGAAGAAATGAGTTTAAGTTGTCAAAGAGAAGAGAATCATGATCCATTAGATCATCCAGAGGCTTTAAATGAGACTTGGTTCCCTTTTCTTTGTTACATAAGAATATAACACTTCTTCCATTTGAGCTCAAAGAAAGCTCTTCTCTTCCAACATCAATTTTAGCTCTTCCCATAGCTAGAAATGGCCTTCCCAAAATGAGTGGAACTCGAGGATCCGCCTTCACTTCTAGCACCATGAAATCAACCAGAAAAGCTAGCCCCTTCACTTTCACCTCCACGTCTTCAACAATTCCTAATGGCTTCACAACCTCACCATTTACCACTTCAAGAAAGATAGTAGTAGGTTTTAACTCTCCAATTTTAAGGTCTTTGAACGTAGCATGAGACATCACGTTGATGTTTGCCCCCAAGTCACACAATGCATCAAGGGTACCCTTCTCCTCAAAATCACAAGGAATTATGAACTTCCCCGGATCACCAACTTTTGTAGGTTCCCTTTTTTGCATTGATCCACTTGCTTCGGGTTGCTCTTCTTTCCTTTTCTCCTCATACTTTTTCTTGAGGCATTTGACATGTTCCTCAAACTCCTTTTTTCTCCTCTTTTACAAATATTTGTGGATAGGAAATAGAGAATGGAGTGATCGGAATACCTCAATAATCACATTTGTACTCCTCTTCTTTCACCTTCTCCTCCACTTTCTTTTCCTCTTGCACCCTCTTCCACTTAGGTATCCATTTAGGCCCTTTCTCTTCTTTCTTACTTATCTCTTCATTTTCTTCACAAACCTTGCTTTCTACCAACCCTTCTTCAACCTTTCGTTCCTCATCCGTATCAATAAACAAATATTGAGCTTTAAGATTAACCTCGAGTGTGTCCGGAAATTTTCCTTTTTTTTGAGCACTTAAAGTACTTGCAATTTGTCTCACATTATACTCCAAAGCTTTGAGCCTCCTTTCATTTGCTTCTTCTGCCTTTTTCAAAGCTTCATCTCGAGCTTTGTTTGATGCTATTAATTGTTCAAGTAGCTCATCGGTTGTCGCTTTACCCTCTTGATTTTGTGCTTTAGCTCCCAGATGATACCCCGGAGGATAAGCAACCGCATTGCTCGGGTTGGAGTAGGAAAAGTTATCTTGCCTCATTTGTTGTTGTAGAAAAGAACTTCCACAACTTTGATTGTTATACACTCCTTATCTTGGAGGAAAATTACCTTGGAAATTATTTTGGTAATTCCCTTGGTAACCCCTTCCCTGCATGTAGAGCACATCTTCTATCTTTGGCTTCGACATAGCCTATTGTTCTCCATTCACAACTTTCGAAGGAAGCACACCTTGCTCACTTTGTAGCCCTTCAACCATGTTAACTCCTTCGCCACACTTTGATTTAAACTCATTTGCCTCAACACTTCCACTGCTATCACCTCAACA
This sequence comes from Pogostemon cablin, assembly GCA_023678885.1. Lineage (NCBI taxonomy): Eukaryota > Viridiplantae > Streptophyta > Magnoliopsida > Lamiales > Lamiaceae > Pogostemon > Pogostemon cablin. The sequence continues at coordinate 19,724,340 of CM042979.1, read as the reverse complement.
CTTGGCGTTTGTGGCTCAACATTCACACTCTTCACACTAAACTGTTGCCCTTGATCAAAATTCTCAAAACCATAGCATCCACTAACTCTCTCCAATGGCCATTGATATACATTTGTAGAAATCTCATCAAATATCCTTATTGCCCTTTCCAGAGTTACACCAAGTATGGATCCACCCACCGAAGCATCAACATAAATTCTTTGCCCATTCACTAATCCTTGATAGAAGAATCCAACTTGTTGATTCTCCGGGAATCCATGTTGTGGACACTTGCGTAGCATATCCTTAAATCTTTTCCACGCTTCATAAAAACTCTCTTGAGGCATTTGCTTGAATTGAGTAATCAAGCTCTTCATTTGAAGTATCTTAGAAGGCGGAAAATATTTGTTCAAGAACATTTGTGAAAGCTCCTCCCAAGTGTTACACGTACCCGGAGTGATGGTAGATAACCATGTTCGAGCACAATCTCTCTACGAAAATAGAAACAACCTCATCTTGATGCAATCCTCGCTCACCCCATTCATCTTCATGGTGTTGGCAATCTCAATAAATTGAGCTAGATGAGTGTTACGATTCTCATTCGGAGTTCCACTAAATAGTTGCTCTCTCACCATAGAAATCAAGATCGCTTTAAATTCAAAGTTGTTGGCATTGATCGGTGGACCCATCATTTGTGGCATTTCCCTTGGCATAAAGAAATCCCGGATCACTCTTGGATCAACATGAGGCCCTCGATGCACCGGAGGTGGTTGTGGAGATGCATAAGCATGTGGAAAACCTTGTTGAAGCATGGCTTGTTGCACCATTTGTTGAATAAATTAATCACTAATTAAATAATAATTAAAGTGAGTGAAATTAGTCTCACATGTGGAATTGATCAAATATGGTAAATTGATCAAATATGGTAGTGATCACGATCACTAGTTAAAATAACAATCCTACCATATGAGAGTGGTCTCTGGAACTTATAAATAGGGTCATTGTGCATTCATTCTGAACACACTAATAAGAAGCACAAAAACACCACAATCGAGCACCTCCGCATATACTTGCATAGTGCATAGTCTACACGATCCAGTCCTCCATTCTCCTTAGTTCGCCGGAGTTCCTGCGATAGTGGTGCTGCCTTGCTGGAAACGAGAAGTCGTTTCACCTTTGGGGAAGATTCGCCAAGACCGGAGCACTACTGGGGCGTGTTTCTTCTTGCAGGAAGAGTTCTACTCAACACGACTTCGTCATCATCTCGAGACGTTTAAGATCCAAGATCCTAGATCTAGATCTGTAAGAAAGAATAGTAATTCTTCGCTCTATTTTCATATTCATTGTAATAGTCATTGATTGTTGTACCTATAAACCAACAATCGTAAGAAAAAATATCTAGCCTCTACACCCTATAATCACTATGACTAATCCAATGGATATTGACGTAGTTGAAACATCCAATGCTAATAACGCCAAGAGAGTTAATGTTGAGATTTCTATTGGGATTGATTCCCAAAGGATGTATCCTCCAATGGGGATATCGAGACCATTCATGGTTCATGCTCTGGCAGAGAAGCCCGAGAAGTTTGGGGGTGCAAACTTCAAGAGATGGCAGAAAAAGATGATGTTCTACCTCACTTCATTGAATCTGGTAAACTTCTTAAAGGAGTCTGCACTAGTGGTTGATGAGAATGAGACTGATATGCAAAAGCGTATAGCTCTTGATCAACGGACCTCCGTTGATTACTTGTGAAAGAACTATATCCTTAGTGGACTTAGTGATGCACTGTACATCGTGTATCTAAACACGAAGACATCCAAAGAACTGTGGGATTCTTTGGAGAAGAAGTACAAGGCGGAAGATATCGGTATGAAGAAGTACGTGATAGCCAAGTACTTGGAGTTCATGATGGTGGACTCTAAATCTGTGGTTGAACAATTGCAGCAGTTCCAACTAATAGTGCACAAAATACTCTCTGAGGGGATGATGCTTCTAGAAGCATTCGTTGTCGGCTCTGTGATTGAGAAGCTGTTTCCAATGTGGAAGGACTTCAAATGCTATCTCAAACATAAGCGAAAGGAGATGTCTCTAGAAGACTTAATTGTCAAATTGAGAATCGAAGAGGACAATAGAAAGAAAGATGAGAAATTTGACTAATCCTCAATTAAAGCAAATGCAAACTTAACTGAACATCGTGCAGAACCCTACAAAAAGAGGAAGATTTCTGACGACAAGGTTGATGGGAATAGGCAAAAATCATAAGTCAGGTTTTTGGGCGATTCTGTTCTGCGCAGTCAAGGAGAAACAGTCGTTTCTCACAAACTAACTGTTGGATCGAGCTGTAATTTGGACAGCACGTTCAAGACTCACAGTGGTAGATTCTGGATGACGGAGATCGGGTTCTAAGGTTCCTAGAGTTACGAACACTGAATGGCAGTTGGTGTTGTTATGACAAAATAACTGTTTCCAACAACAGAAAGGAACATTAAACCTTTAGAGTTGATCCACACTGATGCGTGTGATTTAAAACTTGTGCAAACTAGAGGGGGAAAAAGTATTTCACTACTTTTATTGACGACTGCACAAGATTCTGTTTGTGTATCTCTTGAGAAGCAAAGATGAAGCTTTAGAAGCATTCAAACGCTACAAGAATAAAGTTGAAAATCAACTTAACTCTTGAATTAAAGCAGTTCGGAGTGATAGAGGTGGCGAATATGTAGCACCGTTTGAACAAATATGTATCGAATCTGGCATCATACATCAAACAACGGCTCCTTATTCACCTCAATCATATGGCGTTGTTGAGCACAAGAATATAACTCTGAAGGAAAGGATGAAACCAATGTTAATCAGTCCAGGGTTGCCTCAGAACTTGTGGGGGGAAGGTATCCAGTCAGCTAACCGTATTCTGAATAAGATTCCACACAAATCTAAGGATCAAACTCCTTATAAAATGTAGAAGGCACGTAAACCGTCATACAAATACCTCAAAGTGTGGGGTGTTTGGCCAAGGTTGAAGTGCATCTACCTAAACAAGTTAGAATCATGCCTAAAATGGTTGATTGTATATTTGTAGGGTACACACTTAACAGCAGTGCTTACAAATTTCTGATTCATAAATTGGAAGTACCTGACATGAATGAAGGCACTATGATTGAATCAAGGAATGCAATATTCTTTGAAGACATATTTTCTAGCAAAGGAAATGAACAAATGACATCTTATAAGAGACCATGTGTAGATGCTACTGCGATTCAATCTACATAAGAAAGTGTTGAACCAAGACGTAGTAAGAGAGCTAGAGTAGAAAAGGACTTTGGTCAAGACTTCTTCACCTACGCAGTTGAAGATGAGCCCAAATCCATATCTGAAGCTCTATCTCGTCCAGATGCACCATTCTGGAAAGAAACTATAGATAGGAGATTGATTACATTATGCAAAATCATACATGGGAATTGGTAGATTTACCAAAGGGTTGCAAGACCTTAAGATGTAAATGGATCCTTAAAATAAAATACAAAGCTGATGGGTCAATAGGCAAATATAAAGCCCGGTTGGTGGCTAAAGGCTTTAGAAAAAAAGAAGGGTATGATTACTTTGATACCAACTCACCAATAACACGAATCATGTCTATTCGTGTGTTTATAGCGACTGCTGCATTGCACAATCTAGAGATCCAATAAATGGATGTGAAGAGAGCCTTCTTAAATAGTGAGTTAGAGGAAGAAATATACATGGACCAACCAGAAGGCTTTATAGCACCTGAAAATGAGAAAAGGTGTGCAAACTCATGCGATCGTTCTATAGACTTAAACAAGCTCCAAAACAATGATATGTGAAGTTTGACAACACAATGATGTCAAATGATTTTCGAATCAATGAGTGTGACAAGTGCGTGTATGTGAAAACTACACCAAAGGATTTATCATTGTCTGTCTCTATGTAGATAATATGCTTATCATGGGAAGCAGTAATGACATAATCATTCACTATGTCAAAACTGTGGAAAGACTTCGCTGGAAAGACAACGGAGATTTTAAAACCCGTTGTTGTAGGTGCAAAATAAGGTAAAAAATCAGCCCCCGTTGCTATTGCTAGATGAGTACGCGCATTAATAACAGGGAATTGTGCTCCATTGTTATAACACCGTTGTCAATCCAACTTAAAATTTTCTTTAATTATTTTTAATTCTGGAAATTATTTGGTATAAATTGAAAACTTAGAATTTCATACAGCCACCTCTCTCAACTCTCAGCACACAATGTCTAAGCCCTAGTTCTCGATTGACTGCCCCACGAGAGTTCATCCGGCGAGAACATCTCATTCCACGCAATTTATCCGGTGAACCTTTTATGTCTTGCGATTCATCCGGCGAACTTGCCCATCCCCTCATTGCCCTAAATGAAACCGTCGCAACGGGTTCTCTTCTTGTCCCGAGCAACATCACCCTCTCCATTTTTGCGGAAAAATAGCATCTGTTACACCACAGTAATGATTTTCCTCTTACCCTTATTTTTTATTTTGTTGAAGGCTATGCTTTTTTTCTTGAATTTTAGTGTGTTTTCGTTACATCTTGTGGTAATATTTGCTAAGGCCTTCCACAGTGGTGGAATACGAAAAGCAGGTTTTTTGATGCCACGTCAGCGCCATATTAAAAGTAAAAAAACCTCTACCTACAAAACAAAATATTTCTCCAACAATAAATCTAAAATTTAGGTTTTTTGGGGGGCCCATTCAATTTTTTATTCACATTTAATTTCAATAACTATATTTATCTAATTTTTAAACAAATTATAAATAATTATATATTTAGATTATTCAATTTTGCTGATATTTAAAATATTTTTTAAAATAATAAAAAAATACTATTAATTTTTTTATTACATAAAAATACAAATTAAAAGGGTACACATTAAAAAATAAAAAGTAAAATCTCTAAAAGCAACAACGTAAATAAATTAAATTCAAAATGCATCCATTTTTTTATATGAGAATTAATAAAATAAATTTAGTTATAAAATATAATATTGAGATTTGAAAATAGATAATGTAAGGAAAAAATTGAATAGAAGATTTATATTGAGATTTTTTTTAAAATAATAAATAAGTTAACCGTGTTATTAAATAAAATTAATCTCTATTCATACATACAATTTTTATTAAAATTAACGTCCAGAAAATTAAAAAAAAATATAAAGGATTTCTCTCTCCTAAAATGTCAAATATGTTTGGAAGATTAAAATAAAAAAAAAATTAAGGAGGTGTGCGCGTGAGGGACACAGGCTCCCCTAGTGGCTGTGTATTACACCTCCCTCATCTCCCACTCTCCCCCCAACTCAAAAAACCCGGGTTTTGTAGATAAAACCTGAACAAAAAATCTAATTCCCTCCCATTAGTAAAAATCTATAATTTAGGTTTTTCTAATTTGCCAACTCAGAAAAAACCTCCCAGTTGGGGAGGGCCTAAGAATAGTGTTCAATTGTGCAATTAGGCTTTTCTTTCTTCTTAGCCTCCTACTATGCCTATAGTCTTCGAAGCAGCTTGATAGAATCAGACTGCCCTTAGTTTGTTTTAAGTTAGGATATCCATATGCATTTGATAGAATTGGAACCAACTTTACGTTTTACTTTTAATTTTGTTTATGCCTAAAAAATAAGATGCATCTGAGTAAGTAAAAAAGGTTAATAAATCTGGATTGGTCACGCAACCTGTCTAAATAACTTAGACTAGCATTTATCAAAACATAAGGAAGTTTTGTTAGTTTAATCGCCTTCTAACATTCAAGTTTATTTTTAATTACCATTCTTCTAATTACCTTGTGATATTTCCTATCTCAGTGTATAGATTCAATTTTTCCATTGAGCTCTAAACCTTGTGATTGCATTCTAAATGATGCTCTTAATATTAGTAAAATGAAGCATGAAATGATTAAAATCAGAGATTTGAAGCATCATACTTTCTTGCCTACACACTTTTTTTTTCTTTTAGAGAGTCATAAGAAGAATTTACTGGAAATTATTTTTCAATCAAACTTTATTTGTTGTTGTTCTTTTGCCGAAGTTGTTTCTTGTCTTTAATTCTGGGCTTTATTTGTCTTTAATTAAAAAAGAAAACTACACTTATAAGTAACATAATTTACACAACTTTTTTTTATTATAAATTCAATAAAGTAAATTTATTAAGTGATAATTTTTTAAATATATTCATAAAATATAAATGAAGTGTGAACTTAAACTTGAAATTGAGATTACATTATTCTTTATTAGAATAATGTCCTTTTTTTTTCCTCACACACAACACATCTTATAATATAAATTTTTTTTAGAATTGGAAAAATTAATTAAAAGAAGTGGAAAAATAAGAGATGTGGAAGCATGAAGTATATAATGTGCGGTCAAAGTAATCCAAGCTTTGAAACAAACTCCTAACAAACGTTTTCCAGTGTTTGTGGCTAATGGAAAATAATAATAATTACGACTGACATTCTTAAGTCATATAAATTTTAAATTGTGTCTATAACATATTTTTAATTTAATAAATTTGTTAATTAGCAATAACTAATATTAAGCCCTCGTTGATTAATTTTTAAGATCAGTTCTTTATGGACACTTATTTAGATTTGGTAACAGAATTCTATTGTTGATGCTATTTGGAACAAGTAGTAACATATTTTTTTAAGATACTTGATACTATTTCAATACTTTTCGCATTATGTCTTAATCGGATACCAATCTAAGTGACTTTTTGCATAATAAGGTTGATTCTGTAATGGCGTAAGTTTATCATTTCTTTTTTCTTTTTAATTCTTTAATCTCACAAAATCTCTAATCACCAAACAGCTCCAACCTCTGTGGCTCGAAGACTCTTTTTAATTCAGTTGTTTTCTTTCTCCCTTGCTTGGCTATGGTTTGAAGGAGGTAAATTGCTTGAACCTCATTTCTATTAAAACCGACTATACATGCTTTGCCACTAGCAAATTGTTATGTTTTTCCACCCTTTTTATCTGCTGCTCAAGCATTATTGTGGAAGAATGAAAAGATTAATTGTGCACTCTCTGACCTAATATTTCTCTCTTGAAACATTGTTTCAGTATAGTAGCAAAGAGTTATTCACTAACTACTTTTAGGTGAAAATACTTCAAGATATATTAGAACTTTGTCTTAAAATAAAATGAGCTCATGTATGCTCTAGATCCTCCATTTTTTTTGGAAAGGTTGTAGAATTCAATTGGCGTTATGAAGTTGATTTTAACTTGTAGGAATTTTCTCTTCTTTGCAATTGAGAATAACTATTCGGGGGAAGTTATGTAAACAGCTCTCCTTTCCTTTATTCATTATCCTTTTAGTGTATTGGCGAAGAGAATGTGTGAAAAAATTATGGTTTATGCTAACTGATGATTTCTTGTAAAAATAAAGGTGGGTTGGACTGACTTTCTCCGTGCCTTCCACAGGTATCAACTGCTATAGCACCTCTGAAGCGACTAAAAATATTGCTCCAGGTCAGTTGTGTTTGATTCTGCTACTTTTATGCCTTTTCTTAATGATGATTTGTTTGTTTTGACTTGTAATTTGTTCTACCCATTTTTCTTAAGGATTTTCTTCAATTAAGGCAAATGCAAACTTAACTGAACATCGTGCAGAACCTTCCAAAAAGAGGAAGATGTCTGACGACAAGGTTGATGGGAATAGGCCAAAATCATAAGTCAGGTTTTTGGGCGATTCTGTTCTGTGCAGTCAAGGAGAAACAGTCGTTTCTCACAAACTAACTGTTGGATCGAGCTGTAATTTGGACAGCACGTTCAAGACTCATAGTGGTAGATTCTGGATGGTGGAGATTGGGTTCTGAGGTTCCTAGAGTTGCGAACACTGAATGGCAATTGCTGTTGTTATGACAAAACAATTGTTTCCAACAACAGAAAGGAACACTAAACCTTTAGAGTTGATCCATACTGATGCGTGTGATTTAAAACTTGCGCAAACTAGAGGGGAGTAAAAATTATTTCATTACTTTTATTGACGACTGCACAAGATTCTGTTATGTGTATCTCTTGAGAAGCAAAGATAAAGCTTTAGAAGCATTCAAACGCTACAAGAAAAAAGTTGAAAATCAACTTAACTCTCGAATTAAAGCAGTTCAGAGTGATAGAGGTGGCGAATATGTAGCACCATTTGGACAAATATGTGTCAAATCTGGCATCATACATCAAACAACGGCTCCTTATTCACCTCAATCATATGGCATTGCTGAGCACAAGAATATAACTCTGAAGGAAATGATGAAACCAATGTTAATCAGTTCAGGGTTGCCTCAGAACTTGTGGGGGGAAGGTATCCAGTCAGCTAACCGTATTCTGAATAAGATTCCACACAAATCTAAGGATCAAACTCCTTATGAAATGTGGAAGGGACGTAAACCGTCATACAAATACCTCAAAGTGTGGGGTGTTTGGCCAAGGTTGAAGTGCCTCTACCTAAAAAAGTTAGAATTAGACCTAAAATGGTTGATTGTATATTTGTAGGGTACACACTTAACAGCAGTGCTTACAGATTTCTGATTCATAAATTAGAAGTACCTGACATGACTGAAGGCACTATGATTGAATCAATGAATGCAATATTCTTTGAAGACATATTTTCTAGCAAAGGAAATGAACAAATGACATCTTATAAGAGACCATGTGTAGATTCTACTGCGATTCAATCTACACAAGAAAGTGTTGAACCAAGACGTAGTAAGAGAGCTAGAGTAGAAAAGGACTTTGGTCAAGACTTCTTCACCTACGCGGTTGAAGATGAGCCCAAATCCATATCTGAAGCTCTATCTCGTCCAGATGCACCATTCTGGAAAAAAACTATAGATAGCGAGATTGATTACATTATGCAAAATCATACATGGGAATTGGTAGATTTACCAAAGGGTTGCAAGACCTTAAGATGTAAATGGATCCTTAAAATAAAATACAAAGCTGATGGGTCAATAGGCAAATATAAAGCCCGGTTGTTGGCTATAAGCTTTAGACAAAAAGAAGGGTATGATTACTTTGATACCAACTCACCAATAACACGAATCATGTCTATTCGTGTGTTTATAGCGACTGCTGCATTGCATAATCTAGAGATCTAATAAATGGATGTGAAGACAGCCTTCTTAAATGGTGAGTTGGAGGAAGAAATATACATGGACCAACCAGAAGGCTTTATAGCACCTGGAAATGAAAAAAAGGTGTGCAAACTCATGCGATCGTTATATGGACTTAAACAAGCTCCAAAATAATGACATTTGAAGTTTGACAACACAATGATGTCAAGTGGTTTTCGAATCAATGAGTGTGACAAGTGCTTGTATGTGAAAACTACACCAAAGGATTTGTCATTGGCTGTCTCTATGTAGATGATATGCTTATCATGGGAAGCAGTAATGACATAATCATTCACTATGTCAAAACTGTGGAAAGACTACGCTGGAAAGACAATGGAGATTTTAAAACTCGTTGTTGTAGGTGCAAAATAAGGCAAAAAATCAACCCCCGTTGCTATTGCTAGATGAGTGCGCGCATTAATAACAGGAAATTGTGCTCCGTTGTTATAACACCGTTGTCAATCCAACTTAACATTTTCTTTAATTATTTTTAATTCTGGAAATTATTTGGTATAAATTGAAAACTTAGAATTTCATACAGCCACCTCTCTCAACTCTCAGCACACAATGTCTAAGCCCTAGTTCTCGATTGACTGCCCCACGAGAGTTCATCCGGCGAGAACATCTCGTTCCGTGCAATTCATTCGACGAACCTTTTATGTCTTGCGATTCATCCAGCGAACTTGCCCCTCTCCCCGTTGCCCTAAATGAAACCATCGCAACGGGTTCTCTTCTTGTCCCAAGCAACATCACCTTCTCCATTTTTGCGGAAAAATAGCATCTGTTACACCACAGTAATGATTTCCCTCTTACCCTTATTTTTTATTTTGTTGAAGGCTATGCTTTTTTTTTTTATTTTGGTGTGTTTTCGTTACATCTTGTGGTAATATTTGCTAAGGTCTTCCACAGTGGTGGAATACGAAAAGCAGGTTTTTTGATGCCACGTCAGCGCCATATTAAAAGTAAATAACCTCTACCTCCAAAAAAAAATATTTCTCCAACAATAAATCTAAAGTTTAGGTTTTTTGGGGGGCTCATTCAATTTTTTATTCACATTTAATTTTAATAACTATATTTATCTAATTTTTAGATAAATTATAAATAATTATATATTTAGATTATTCAATTTTGTTGATATTTAAAATATTTTTTTTAAAAAATAAAAAAATACTATTAATTTTTTTATTACATAAAAATACAAATTAAAAGGGTACACATTAAAAAATAAATAGTAAAATCTCTGAAAGCAACAACGTAAATAAATTAAATTCGAAATGCATCCATTTTTTTATATGAGAATTAATAAAATAAATTTAGTTATAAAATATAATGTTGAGATTTGAAAATAGATAATGTAAGGAAAAAATTGAATAGAAGATTTATATTGAGATTTTTTTAAATAATAAATAAGTTAACTGTGTTATTAAATAAAATTAATCTCTATTCATACATACAATTTTTATAAAAATTAACGTCCAGAAAACTGAAAAAATAAAAAGGATTTGTCTCTCCTAAAATGTCAAATATGTTTGGAAGATTAAAATAAAAAAAATTAAGGAGGTGTGCGCGTGAGGGACACAGGCTCCCCTACTGGCTGTGTATTACACCTCCCTCATCTCCCACTCTCCCCCAACTCAAAAAACCCGATTTTTGTAGATAAAACCTGAACAAAAAACCCAACTCCCTCCCATTAGTAAAAACCTATAATTTAGGTTTTTCCAATTTGTCAACTCAGAAAAAACCTCCCAGTTGGGGAGGGCCTAAGAATAGTGTTCAATTGTGCAATTAGGGCTTTTGTTTCTTCTTAGCCTCCTATTATGCCTATAGTCTTCGAAGCAGCTTGATAGAATCAGACTGCCCATAGTTTGTTTTAAGTTAGGATATCCATATGCATTTGATAGAATTGGAAGCAGCTTTACGTTTTACTTTTAATTCTGTTTATGCCTAAAAAATAAGACGCATCTGAGTAAGTGGAAAAGGTTAATAAATCTGGATTGGTCACGCAACATGTCTAAATAACTTAGACTAGCATTTATCAAAACATAAGGAAGTTTTGTTAGTTTAATCGCCTTCTAACATTCAAGTTTGTTTTTAATTACCATTCTTCTAATTACCTTGTGATATTTCCTATCTCAGTGTATAGATTCAATTTTTCCATTGAGCTATAAACCTTGTGATTGCATTCTAAATGATGCTCCTAATATTAGCAAAATGAAGCATGAAATGATTAAAATCAGAGATTTGAAGCATTATACTTTCTTGCCTACACACTTTTTTTTTTCTTTTAGAGAGTCATAAGAAGAATTTACTGGAAATTATTTCTCAATCAAACTTTATTTGTTGATGTTCTTTTGCCGAAGTTGTTTCTTGTCTTTAATTCTGGGCTTTATTTGTCTTTAATTAAAAAAGAACACTACACTTATAAGTAACATAATTTACACAACTTTTTTTAATTATAAATTCAATAAAGTAAATTTATTAAGTGAATATTTTTTAAATATATTCATAAAATATAAATGATGTGTGAACTTAAACTTGAAATTGAGATTACATTATTCTTTATTAGAATAATGTCCTTTTTTTCCTCACACACAACACATCTAATAATACAAATTTTTTTTAGAATTGGAAAAATTAATTAAAAGAAGTGGAAAAATAAGAGATGTGGAAGCATGAAGTATATAAATGTGCGGTCAAAGTATTCCAAGCTTTGAAACAAACTCCTAACAAACGTTTTCCAGTGTTTGTGGCTAATGAAAAATAACAATAATTACGACTGACATTCTTAAGTCATATAAATTTTAAATTGTGTCTATAACATATTTTTAATTTAATAAATTTGTTAATTAGCAATAACTAATATTAAGCCCTCGTTGATTAATTTTTAAGATCAGTTCTTTATGGATACTTATTTAGATTTGGTAACAGAATTCTATTGTTGATGCTATTTGAAACAAGTAGTAACATATTTTTTTAAGATACTTGATACTATTTCAATACTTTTCGCATTATGTCTTAATCGGATACCAATCTAAGTGACTTTTTGCATAATAAGGTTGATTCTGTAATGGCGTAAGTTTATCGTTTCTTTTTTCTTTTTAATTCTTTAATCTCAAAAAATCTCTAATCACCAAACAGCTCCAACCTCTGTGGCTCGAAGACTCTTTTTAATTCAGTTGTTTTCTTTCTCCCTTGCTTAGCTATGGTTTGAAGGAGGTAAATTGCTTGAACCTCATTTCTATTAAAACCGACTATACATGCTTTGCCACTAGCAAATTGTTGTGTTTTCCCACCCTTTTTATCTGCTGCTCAAGCATTATTGTGGAAGAATGAAAAGATTAACTGTGTACTCTCTGACCTAATATTTCTCTCTTGAAACATTGTTTCAGTATAGTAGCAAAGAGTTATTCACTAACTACTTTTAGGTGATAATACTTCAAGATATATTTGAACTTTGTCTTAAAATAAAATGAGCTCATGTATGCTCTAGATCCTCCATTTTTTTTTGAAAGGTTGTAGAATTCAATTGGCATTATGAAGTTGATTTTAACTTGTAGGAATTTTCTCTTCTTTGCAATTGAGAATAACTATTCGGGGGAAGTTATGTAAACAGTTGTCCTTTCCTTTATTCATTATCCTTTTAGTGTATTGGTGAAGAGAATGTGTGAAAAAATTATGGTTTATGCTAACTGATAATTTTTTGTAAAAATAAAGGTGGGTGGGATTGACTTTCTCCGTGCCTTCCACAGGTCTCGAACTGCTATAGCACCTCTGAAGCGACTAAAAATATTGCTCCAGGTCAGTTGTGTTGGATTCTGCTACTTTTATGTCTTTTCTTAATGATGATTTGTTTGTTTTGACTTGTAATTTGTTTTCTTAAGGATTTTCTTCTTAAGAAAATTTTTACTATGTTGTGTTTTATTATTAGTGGAATTAATGTATCATGGAAGCTACTCTTTTCTCAAAGCTGTGTCTTTTCATTACAGTACTATGAACATTAAACTGATGTTACAATTTAGCTATTTCAATAATTTAAGTAAGATATTGAATGCAAGAATAATTTAACTTTAATTTAACTTATGCAAACGTCTAATTTCTCTACCTTTAAGTATATATGGAAGGAATTAAAATTTATAAACATTAAAAAAAACTTTATGTTATAATTATAAGGTGCATAAATTGAATTAATAGTTTAATACTGCATATGCAGTACATGCAAATATTACTACAAGAAAAATGCTTTTTAATAACGGAAATTTGGCCTCAAAAATTTATGTGATGCTATACATATCCATATATGTGTATCGTTATATAAATTTTGATACTGAATATATAAAGGTCAAATACTTGCCCATAGAAATCATTACTGTGATATTACTTCATTACAATTATAGGGACTGCTTTATTAGCATCAACAAGTTATGGATACTAATAGCAATTCTTGGTGCCATATTTGTTAAGCTTAAATATTACAGGGATTAGTATGCTTTTTTGCAATTCGTCTCCATCCATCTCTGATCTGCTATTTAAAGATTAGGTTTATTCTGATTCATGGAAATTGATTTTCTTCGTAGGTTATTCAACCTTACACGAATGATGACAATCTCACATCTCCCTTCTATTGAGGTTTGTATCATTTCCATTCTCATCTATGTTTAAGTTGTTAATCTGTCTAACTACTGAATGGAACTACTCATTGCGGTTGATGTTCAACAGTGAGATTACTTTTACGGTCATGGCCTCTTGAGGTATCATTTTTTTCTTTAAGATGTTTATCAACAGCATAACTCATATTTTTCTATGTATTTGAATTTGAATAATTCGTTTATATTCATTTTGCCAACTCCATGTGTTTTTACTGATTAGTTTAACTCACAAATAGTAATTCTTGTGGAAAAATGCCAAGGTAGTCTATGCATTTGAATTCGAATAATTGGGAGATGTGTTCAATGGCCTTGAGAATCTAAGAGAAATGTATCACATTTTTAAGAGTGTACTTTTTATTACCTTATTCCATTTCTGATAGCTGCATACAGCAGAGATTTATCATTCAATAACTTCACAGGAGATCTGCCCAGCTCATTCAAATCTTTGAACAACCACATAGGCTTGTAAGTTTTCTATAAGAGTTTCATTTGCTTGATGCCTATAGTTAAAAATTACCTTTCATAACGTGATATTGCAGGTTTCGAATTGGGGTTCAGCATAGCCGATCTCAATGGATCAAACAAATGTAAGAACAAAGGAATTCTTGCTTGGTTTAAATCACTTTATCGTACTTCAGAGAAGAAGTGGGGTTGCTTTCTTGGATCAATACACATGAAAAGTCAGTATACTTCACAGAGCATAGTTTCTATATGGTCAAATATTATGCTGAGTTAGTTCACATTATGTATTATTTTCTTGATCCTTCTTTTGAAAAATTACATCTGTTTCTATTTTGTTCCAGTTCCCTTTATTTTGGACCGCATGGTACTATTTAGGGATTCAATAGTCATTATCTTTTACATTTGAAGAAATTAAGAAATGCACAAATAATTTCATTGATAACAATGATGTTGGAATTGGTGGTTATGGAAAGGTTTAAATATTTATTATTTGTCCCCACAGATTTCCTATGAATGAATCTGCCTGCAGTTAGGCTTTGATAATACATAACTGTCAATACTTGGATACATGTTTCAGGTGTACAAAGAGCCCAACAAGGGCCTATGCAAGGTCATTTAGAGTTCAAAACAGCGATTGAGCTGCTCTCAAGGGTAAAGTTCACTACTAAAAATAGTTGACAATCACTTATGAACAATGCATATGAATCTGTATTTATTGCTTTTATAAGTACACAACAGGCCTGTGATTATGTTCTTGGCATCTTAATACAGCAACAACAATTTTATTTTGGCTTTATGGAATTTGAGGAAGGCCGGAGGCTAGCTCTGTGCAAAGAGCCATTGACGTATATTGACTTTTATGATTCATAGTTTATGTTAAAATTATAGCCAACTTTAAAAAGCTTTTAATTGAATGATTTATGATGTTTATATTTCCAGTATCATACTTGTGCTATTTTTCTTGTGTTTCACAAGCCGATACTCATTACTGGATTTTGTAGCGATTAAAGTTCAGACAAGATATCAATTTCATTTTCTCAGTTAGATTTTCCACTTCTAGACCATGTCATTCCTCTTCTGGAAACTGTGTTTAAGGCGTGAATGTCTTCCTATTTCAGATTAGCTTGGAAAATATTTATTTTTGCTCACTATCATAATCTGGATTTACTTTGAAAGGTTATGAAGCAGATGTTTAATCCTCGTGAAACCACACTCTTTGTTATACGAGACAGGACAGAGGTATGGTAGGATAAGTATTCTGCTTTCTCATTTTGCTTACAATTTTTCTAAATTGAATATTTCTGTTATACTGTATGAAGTTTTTTCAATGGAAGCATATTTTGATATGAAAATGATATAGAATCTCTCCTGAATGTGACTTAGTGTGTGAATTAATTGAGAACCTAGGTATATATCTCGGTTGGTCCTCTTACGTTGTAGCACTATCTGAATATAATTTCACCTAGGTTGTATTTAATTTTGAACCAAAACAACATGCATTTTCTTTATTAACCTAATTTGATTGTTTCTATTGCGTTACCTTTGGATTGAGTTAATGACATTCACTTGGAAATTGTGGCTCATACGACAGATATATTTAGCATAGTCGACCTCCAAGCAATTCTTTCTGATACACAACTTGCAGCAGCTCATGAGCTTTAAGAAAACAGTGATGGCAGCTGATGAATTGGAAAGCCCATACATAATAGATTATATCATAGAATCAGTTTTGGTTCTCATTATAACATGCTTATCTGATTTTAAGTGATAGGTTTTGTTTATTATTTGCACAAGTCTAGTCTGGACTTGTAACATGATATTGATTTATTTGAATCTTGAAGAATACATTATAGATTTTTTGTTAAATTTGTAATGTATAATGATACTTTGGATTGGTGATTCAATAATATATTATGGTTTTTATATTTTTTATTAAATTTTGAAGCAGGTGAAATTAAAAAAAATTAAAATGACTATGACAACGGGGATTACCCGTTGTTAAAGCTTGCATGTTTTAACACCACTCCAAACAACAATGGAGATACTACCTATGACAACGGAGATTCACCGTTGTTAAACATAAGCTATAACGACGGCTCGAACACCATTGTTAAAAGTGTGGAACCTTTAACAACTGTCGGATTGACAATGGAACATTAATGACTATAACAACGGGAAATCACCATTGTCGTAGTAAGATACAACAATGGGGAAGTCACTAACAACAAAGGGGATACCCCATTGCGAAAGAGTTGCTACGACAACGGTTCAAGCACCGTTGTTAAAAGTCTCGAACCTTTAACAACTCCCGAATTGACAACGGAGCTTAAAGGCTACGACAACGGGGATTCTCCATTGTTAGAGATAGATACAACAATGGGGATTCTCCATTATTAAAACGTATTTTCGTAATCAACACAAGTTTTAACAACGGAAATTTAGAGCTACAACAACGGGGATACCCCGTTGTTAAATATATGCTACGATAATGGTTCAACCCCCATTGTTAAAAGTCTAGAGCTTTAACAACTGCTGGATTAACAACGGAGCTAGAGGAACTACGACAACGGGGATTGCCCGTTGTCTTTCCACAATTTTAGCATAGTGGTTGACACTAAACGGATGTTGAATCGAAACTTTGACATGAAGAACATGGGTATAGTGAATGTGATACTTGGAATCAAAATTAAAAAAACATCTGATGGAATTGCATTGTCACAATCTCATTACAATGAGAAAGTGTTGAAGAAATTCAATACATTTGATGATTCTCCAGCTAAGACACCCATGGATCCAAATGTACACCTTAGTAAGAATAAATATGAACCAGTGGCTCAATCTGAGTATGCAAGGGTTATAGGGAGCATAATGTACATAACCAATTATACGCGTCCTGAAATAGCGTGTTCAGTTAACAAATTGAGTAGATATACGAGTAACCCAAGCAATGAGCACTGGAAAGCATTGAGAAGTGTGTTGAGATACCTAAAATACACTCTTGATGTGGGGCTACACTATTCTAAGTATCCAGCAGTACTCGAAGGGTACAGTGATGCAAATTGGATATGTGATACAAAAGACTCATTTCCACGAGTGGATACGTATTCACTATTGGAGGCGGAGCAGTGTCGTGGAGGTCTATAAAACAGACCTGTATAACCCGTTCCACAATGGAATCTGAGTTCATAGCTCTAGATAAAGTTAGGGAAGAAGCAGAATAGCTTCGTAATTTCCTTGAAGACATTCCATGTTGGAACAAACCTGTCCCTATAGTGATGATACATTGTGACAGTCAAACTAGAAGAGCTCTTAATGATATGTACAATGAAAAGTCTAGGCATATCCGTAGGCGACATGACACAGTGAGACAATTGATCTCGAGTGGTGTAATGTCAATTGACTACATGAAGTCAAAAGATAATATAGCGGATCCGCTTACAAAAGCAATTAATCGAGATCAAATGAATAAATTGCTAGAAAGAATGGGGCTAAAATCCACAAAGTAATAAGCTAAAACAGTAGAAACCTAACCATGATGACTAGAGATCCCAGGAACTTGGTTCAAAGGGACAACGAAACTGTAGAGGTTCAAGTTAAATTTGGTACCTACCATTCCTTAGTAGAGCAGTTCTACCAAGTATAGAACCAGTATTGTTGTGAGGTTAAGTCTTTGACTTTTAATGATTCCTAAAAGGCCAAGTAGAGGCTGGTTGAGCATAACGGGGTACTCCCACGAAGGCTAAGTACCATCGCAAAATTGTGATCTGCCGTGTGAAGAAGAGTCAGCAAAAGCGATTCTGGAAGGGTTAGTAGCAGCTGACGGTGAAGCCTTCAAAGGCTGAGACCATTGCAAGATTGCGATCTGTCGCGTGAAGCACCAGACTGGAACGGCGGAGAAGAGGCAACAGGAGCCCTATGCAAATCAGGAACGGCGGCGTCCATGTGCGCTAGGGCTTTCAGGAGAGAGAAGTGGGAGTATTCTTAGAGAGAGAAATTTTGAGAGAAAACATAGGTGATAGCTTATTTATGTTTAAAGACGCAATCAACATTGAAACGGACATAACGCATTCATTTATTTGTAATCTGAGAACCCCATGCCTCAACACAAAATACTCGAACTGAGCTTAGAGATTTAAAGACATACCACATAAGTTTATTTCTGGTATCCGCCACTGATAGCGTTATCATCTTCGAAAATTTTCGCAGTCAAGTACTACGGCCTCAGATATCACTCAGATCAAAAGCCTTCTCCTTCATCATCTTCCCCACGTTGCACATCGGCCTTCTTCAAAATGGTGCACTTAATGAGGGGCCGATTGCGACCTTGGTCCCGGATAAATACTTGATATCATAAACTGTTTTCGGAAGGGGAGTAGCCGAGTAGGCACGATGGCTTTAGCGGAGGTGGTGGCGGGGTAAAAGACACGTACTCCGTCGCCTTCGGGGCGGCGGATATATATTCTGGATCGGTGAAGAAGGGTCTGAATTAGAAATTTGGTTGCGGATGCCATTGCACAATTGAGAATTTTTCTTCGAGAGCCTTATTTTATTTGGGATTGAAATTTGAAGGACAATTGCACACCATTTACAATACAGTATCGCAACAAGTACACATCTATTTTATGAGTGCCCAACCATTTATTTAATTAATTAATTAGGAAGTACTCTTATTAGGTTCTTATTTTAATTAATCACAATTGGTGGAATCCGAATTTAAATATCATTTTATTAAGGGGAAACAATTATATGAAGCATGTTCACGTATTTTAAAAAATAAATTATTATACTTATAAATTAAAAATTACTCTTTAAATTCTTTCACACTATAAATTATTCTTTAATAAATTAAAAATTATATTTTAGAGAGATGAATTATTATTATTTTAAATAAAAAATATTATTCATTAAAAATAATTTTTAATGTAAATAAAAATAATTTTATAAAAATAGAGTTCATGTATGATCACAATTCACCCCAAACTCACACTTTATTTATATGTTACTTTGGTATAATTTTTATTCATATAATATTTTCAAAAGCTGATTTATGTACAATTTAAGCCCCACATTGAATGTCTTATTATTATTATTTTTTAGATTTTATTGGGCACTTTAAATATTTTTAATATAAATCATTAATTTTTTTTTTTTACTTTGATTGTTTATTTGTGTATTTGGAGTTGAAGTTGCGTTATGTGAGATATGTATACGTATGATACACTATGAGATTAGTTAATCATTATTAAAATATAATTATTATCTAAATAAAATATATTTATTAGTAGTTAAAGTATGTTTTATTAAATAGACAAATGTAAGACAATTTTATAGTATTTTAGTTAATTGTCACTTTTTATTAAGTGTATCATCATTTTTTTTAGAAATATTATCACTTTTTATTTACATATTATAAATTGTTCAGTAAACTAGTATCTTTCCATTATTGAGCATCACTTTTCATTAAAAATATTACTCTATTTTTATTTATCTTACGTAAGTGCATATATATATATATATATATATATATATATATATATATATATATATATTATACTTTAATAATGAATCTGTGTCTCATATATAGGGTTGTCAATTTTATCCGCGGGTAATACCCTATCGGGTAAGAGTAAGGTAGAACATATTTGGGTATCGGGTAGGGTAGTACTCGTACCCACTTGTAAATGTTGAGAGTAGGGGTAGGATATGATATTTATAAAATACCCGATTACCCTACCCGCTTACTCCATATATATATATATATATATATATATATATATATGGAGTATATTTTATATTTAGTATAGTTTATTATATTTTATATTTATGTATAATTTGAAAAATGGTTCCACTTTATAACGCACATACTAGTGTACATCACATTGCATATTTGATTTAAGAAAGCAAAAGAAAGGGTATGAGTAATAAAATGATACCCTCTAATATTTTATACTCCCTCCGTCCGCCCGAAATAGGGTATTTTACTTTTGTGCATGTTGATTAAGGAGTATTACTATTTAATGTGTATTGGGTAGTTGTATTAGTGGGAGTGTGGACCCCATATTTTAGTTATATTAGTGGGGGTGTATGGGTCTCATATGTGTAAAAAATGAAATAACCCTCTTTAGAGTGGACAACCAAAATGGAAAAAAATACTCTCTTTCGAGTTGACGGAGGGAGTATCAATTTTTATTTTAATTATTGGGGGATTGAAGTAGACTACTCACATCTCAATCTTTTTTTTTTAATCTTTTGCATTTACTTTAATTTTCTTACATCATTGTGTATTTTATAGTGGTATGTTGTTTGGTTGACAAGGGTAGCCATTTTAAAATTTCGGATAACCGTTTATCCACGGATTATCCATTACCCGATGGATATTATCCGTGCCCTACCCGATTATACATTTAAGGGTAATAAGATAGGGTAAGGATAATAAAAATAAGATGTGGGTAGTATATGAATTGGACGTACCCCTACCATACGCTACATGTTTACACCCCTATTCATATATACACAATCACACAAGAGATTTTGTTTTCAAATAAAAGTTTTTTTTTTAATTTAATTATTATTTTATTATGTGGAAAAATATTGATGGGATTAAAAATTAAAGAAGAGTTTATTTAAAAAGTAAGAATGAATCCAATGTTAATATTTTATTCTAAAATATATTTATTTATTTTACTTAATAAATGCATTACCTTTTTTATTGAAAATTTTCATTAAAATTTCAAGAGTATTAATCTAATAATTTTATAATTGGTTAAGAAAATTATTTTCAATTTTTTAATTATAAAAATTATTAATTTTTATATGTTCGAATAAAATTATTATTTTAATTTTGTACTTTGTAATTTTTTTTTTGGTTTATTTCATTTTTAATAAAAGCGTTTTCACATAATTATGCATTTATTAATATTATAAATATCTAATTAAATCTCTTATTACATTACAAATTTCAATTCAAAGTCTCAAATAATGCCTAAAATACAAAAAATTGACAGGATCACCATTTAAATTTTAAAATTTTTAATTATTACTTTTCTTTAATGTGATAGTTTTTTAAACCTATTTAACAAATTATTATAAAATAATTTAATTGAATGATGAGTAATTTTTATCGATCAAATATAATTTTTATTAAAATTATTATAATTATAATGAATAAATTAGTATAAAGCATCTAATAATAGACGTTGTCATTTCTCATACAAACTTTTGTCAAACAAAAAGATAGTATTAAATTTTATTTATTACTCACATTAACGAAATTGTTTTTAATTTTATATAAATTAAAAATAGAAAAAAATATAATTTAAATAAATAATGTTCACTGATTCACTCTATCAAACTATTATTCTATGACTTATAAAATAAAATAATTTTATTTAGTACTAAATATCATTTATAGAGAATTTATTAATAATGATGAAAAGAAATTGGTGTTCTAGATTTTATTTAAAAAAAAAGATAAAGGAGAGTATCTATTAATTTAATATTTTTATTCATCTCATATTATTAATTAGTTCATGGTATCATCTCTTTTTATAATTTTAAAGTAAATGTATAAGTGAAATTTTGGGTCTATTTTTCCCTCTCTTTAGCTCTACATTTTCCCTCTCTTTTTATGAATGTGGCTCAACATTTTCCCTCTTTTTTTAATTGGTTTCGCTCCAATTTCATTTCATGTTTTAAATTTACTTAATCAAATGGAAAGGAAATCCGGAAGACTGGGCATGCTCTCAACCCTTTCTCAATCTTTTCAAATGGCGCCCCCATGGGGGAATTGCCCACCTCCGACCACACCACCGGTTGATGCCTTAGTTTTGCTGTAAACGATCTCTCAGGTATTCTCTTTGTCTCTCCCTCTCTACTCTTAGCGTAGACTTGAATTTCGAGGAAAAGAGCGTCATTTGTTGCTGGGAATGTGAAATTCTAAATGTGATATATCGAAATATTTTGATAGTGAATTAATCTGTTCAATTTTGAATTTTTTTACAGAAAATACGCACCTCAGCGGCGGATTTCCATTGCCCTCAACACAGAGAAAGGTTTGTAATGGCGAAGAATGAAGATAGTGTCCTGCAATGTGAATGGGCTAAAGCCTTGATTCTCATAGTTCATTCCTCTTCGAAAATTGCTCCCCTTTCAAGTAAGTGTAAATTGAATGCATTATCAAAAAATCGAAATGTGTTTATTCTAGTGTGTTCTAAGTTTGCCTGGTTCACAAGTGAAGCAAATTTGGTTAGATTTCTTAGACACCAAACCATTCAACTCTAGAGATCTAATGATATGCACTATTTCCCTTGTTTATAAAGAAATTTCACTTGATACTAGTTAGCTGTTCTTGATCCTCCATATGATTTTTTTTTTTACCTTTTTAATATTTAGTTGATCTTTCTTATGTCTGTACCTAATGTGTATTTTTTACAAATCTGGTGATATATCAATAGCTTATAAATATTTAGATAATGAAATATGTATGAGGGATTATGATTTTTGAGATGTTTGTTGATGCTAGCTTGGTGGATTAGACATTATTTTTGGGATCAATTTGGGCTTCAAATAGGTCAAACAATTCTCTTTGCAAGCTATTTACCCTGTTAATATGCTCGAATTATACATAAATATTGTTTACATGAAGACAATAGTAGTGATATAAAAATATATTCACATTCTAAATTTGATATATGCAGGATTTGATGCTCCACTTTTGAGGTTTTCACTGTTACTTTTGTATATGATTCTGCTAATCGTTTTACAGGTTTCTTATTTCATCTTGGATGTGACTGATCATGTTTAATACCTCATGATTTAGCATCAAGTCTCGGTTAAAACTTGAAAGTTTTGCCCTTGTTTTTTTAAATTCCCATGTTGTACTTGATGTTTATCTTGTTTTTGAGTCACATAGTTCCAAATAATTTTAGAGGTTCCCGTGTCTCTACTTTCACCTCCTTTTCTAGATTGATTACTATTATTTAACTTTTTTTACCTAATTCAAAAAAAGCAAGTTTAGGGTTACAGGCCAATACTCTTGTAAAGTTTATAGGTCCAAAATCATGCTGAAGGTTGCTTTAAACGTTTAGTAAAGTCTCTTTCAGTTTAGTAAAGTATAGCCACTCCCCCCTTCCCCCTCCCCCAAATAAAAATGTTATTGTTTATTAAGTATGGACCCTAAGATTAAATGAGTTTGATAAGTTGGACAGACTATACACAATTATGTTTGTGGATTTTGCATTATTGGCACCTTCATCTCATTTTTCAGCCAAAGCCAGCTTACATTCTTAGATGTAGCGTGGAAGGCTTTTCTTATAGTGTAAGTTTCCTGTGTAATGCTGTCGTATTTGAATTTTCTTTATTTAAAGCTCTAGAGCACAAAATTCTCTGTTGTCGATGGATTAAAAGCCATTCTAATCTTCAAAATAATGAGTTTTGTACAACTACTGTGGTGCTTCAGAAGTATTCTGCTTACATTCCAATGGCCTGGAGTCAAACCATGTTTTGCTGAGTTGAGGAACTTGGAGAAAGGACTCAAGCAAGATGAGACATCTCTTTTTGACAAGCTAGTCTTTGATAAGGTTAATAATGTTTCTCATTGTCCTATTTCATGTTATTTAATGTTCTCATCATCTAACCAAAGTTTGACAAGGATTTGGTGAAAGATAAAACAAGGAGTTGGCTCGTTGGTATTCCCTTTTGGAGTTTGTAGTTGCTAGCTCTATCTTATTGCTGGGTGTTGTGTGCTTTACTGCTATTTTGTGTGCTGTTCCATTGATGGGTGCCACGCTTGATTAATTTCTTTCCTGCTACTAGCTTCATCTTGCAGCAGGACACAAATCAGTCTTATCCGAGGTTCTTTTTGGTTTTCTGCATTTTTATGTTTTGATTTATGCTGCTGTATCTTGTTGTGAGAGTTCTTCGCTTGTGGTACTAGTTGTTCCTTGCTTGCTCTTGAGGGTATACTCTGCTGAGTTTATCCAGCCGATAGTTTTATTTTAACTGCTGAGATTTTTCATTATCTTGGTTGGCTTAATCTTCAAAGCAGACTAGAGTTTATGGTTTTTTTGGACAAATAACATACACTAGACATCAACAGATGGATGAAGAAAGTATAGTATGCAGCAAGAAAATAACTAACATAACCATTGATAATCGATAAAAGCTTTACAAAAAACATACATTTGATGGTGATAATGCTATTTGCTAGGGGTGATTATCCACGTGTGTAATGGAATGGCCAGAATCTCATTGAAGTGATGATTCAGGATATGAAATCAGGGAATCATTATCACAATGCATTTGATGATGATGATGCTATTTACTAGGGGTGATTATCTATATGTTATAATGTGATGGAGGAATTTAAAAATATCACGGGTCTAAATATCAACTCCTCTAAATTATTTATATTCACTGCACAAAAACTTAGTGTATCACAATATTCCCTCCGTCCCTAGATAAGAGTCTCATTTTACCATTTTGGTTGTCACACTCAAAGGATTCCATTTTCTTTTTTGATATATGGGACCCATTCATTCCCACTAATATAATTAAAACATGAGGCCCACACACCCACTATACATTAAATAATAATACTCCTTAATTTACATGCTCAAAAGTAAATGGGACTTTTACCAAGGGATAGAGGGAGTATGTCCCTCTATTTGATTGCATTACTACCTATACTATTGCTGGACTACCATTTCCTTATCACCCTGGTAGATTGAAATTGAGAGCATTTGGTTGTACATGATGAAATTACACATTCATATTAATCTTCCATAGCATAACAAGTTCTATGAACATGATAACATAAAAGAAGCAAAAAGCAACAGAAGGCTAAGTACCTAAAATAGACAATATTAAGAGCAAACCACATATTCTTCAATCCATGAACCAGCTTTAGCACCTCTCTCAAAACCAACTTAAAATTAAGGGGACAACATAGGTTTACAGGAACGCTTTTTTTTAGTAAAATATTGGTTCTATTTTGTACGTTAAAGCTCTATTTTTTTAATTATTATTTAATATTATTTAATTTTTTAAAAATTAGAATTATATTATTAATTATTATTATTATTATTATTATTATTCTTTTAATATTAACCTAACTTATTAATAATGCATTTATGAGTCATTTCAAGGCATTCAATTTTTTTTTTTTAATTTACACATTATAATAAAACACTTTTGAATATCCTATTTACATTAAGTGTTCTATTATACATATTGTGATTAAAGAAAAATGAAATTTAACAAAAGTGTGTATTAAACACATTGAAAATAAAAATATAAACTTTATAAATTGATTGTATTTTTTAAATAACAAAGATATATGTAATATATTATATATTTTATACTCATATAATATTTATTTATATGTTTTAATAGAATATTATAAATTAAATAAATTTTATTTATCTAGATATTTTTATACATGAAATATAGATATAATTTACATAATTAATATTTAAACTATAAATATATACTTATTAAATAAAAACTATAATAAAGTGTAACATAAATATTTAATTTTGGTGTAAAAATATTCTTTTTAAAAATGTTACTTATATAAAAGTGTTATATAATTGTATTACTTATAAAAAAGTGTTAAATGAGAAATGTAATTTATTTAAAAGTATTATATGGAGATGTTATATATTATAAAAGTGTTCCGCATGTATGTTACTTATATTAAAGGTGTTACAAATGTGTTAAATATTATAATAATTTAGAAAATGTTACTAATTTGTGTTAAGTAAATTAAAAGTGTTACTAAGATGGTGTTATATAATGTCACTTATGTTGTAGTGACTCATCTTGCCACTCTTTTACCTTTTTCTATCATCAAAGCTCAAGCATATTCATCATCACAGGATTCATTAATAATAAAATAGGAGATACAAGAAAAATCGAAAAGACGAAAAATTAAAAAAAAACTCGACCACTAACACTAGGAAATACATAAAAACAACACACGACACATTAGGTAAGTTGCAAAAAATGACATATCAACACTGGTTAAAGTATTAATATACCGCAAAAAATCAACCTCCTAACAAATAAACAACCAACGAAAGAAAAAATTATACCCTTGGTGCTCATAAGACGAGGTAAGTACATCACACCTCCCCCTAAACTTAGTAAAAACGTAAGTCGAAATTAAGTTTGAAAAGAGATGTAGTTGTCGAAACGTGAGCACTTCAAATATAATAACTCCTCACTCACATGAAAGAAATAATAAAGCAATAAAACGAAAGGGCACGCCCCAACAGGTGCTCATGTTTAACGTCGGAGAGTCACGACGTTATTCAACTTTGAAGACTACTTGATCAGAGGATGGTCTTCTCGCATCCTCACCTTGAAGTACTTTCTTTCCCTCTTCTTGTCTACACTCAGCACCTCACCTTTCTTGGTCACAAAAATATGATCCTTGGAATTACCTTCCTCTCATGGCTGTCTAGACACCTTCTTGTCAATCTTCCACTCAAATTCATAATCATCTTTCTTAGAAAAATCAAGATTAAACAAGTTAGAAACCACATCTATGCTCTTGCATGACTGAGTCTCTATGGGCATCTTCATTGCTTTATCAAGAGAGAAAATCACATCTTCATTGTCCATCTACGGTCTAAGCTTCTCGGCTCTCAACCTCTTTGCTCTTTCCCACTTCTTCTCAACTATAAGCTCAGTATTCTGCTCATGTGATGGTACTGGAGTACTCCGAACATCAGGTATAGCGTTCTGCATGAAAATAGAAGTCGATTGATGTAGTTCGACTAGAATGGTCTGGTCGAATGGGATTAGTTTGGTCGAACTGGGTGCATGAAAACGGGATCAGTCTGTCCAGTTCAGAGTGTTGACGTTTGATCATTTGGTTAACGTGAACTGTTAGGGTTCCATACGATTCTATATCAGTGGAAACAAGGACATAAAATCATATTACCTTTCACCAGGGTATGTTGAAGAAGAGAATGAATTCTCACTGGCAGCATGCGTGACCTCATTGTTTTGGGCAAAAATTCCTCATCTAATATCCGATTTGAGTGATCTTTGTGCCAAAACGATCCTCTCTTTCGTAACTTTCCAATGGTGTATCACAAGAACAGTTTGGAGCTACACACGATTTTAGAAAAATCGTGGAAATTGACAAATAACAACAGCAAATGGCCTATTGATCTTCTGTTGTATTCCTAAGTCCAATCTTGACGTCGTATGGGTGACGATCTTCAAGATCTTCTCAATCTACTGTTCCCTTTTCCT
The DNA here is from genome assembly GCA_023678885.1 of Pogostemon cablin. Lineage (NCBI taxonomy): Eukaryota > Viridiplantae > Streptophyta > Magnoliopsida > Lamiales > Lamiaceae > Pogostemon > Pogostemon cablin. Next base: position 19,696,848 of record CM042979.1, on the reverse strand, counting down.
CATAGTGTTAGGTGTGGATATTTTTTTTGTGTTACCGGATAATTGAGATGGCATATTTATAGGCTACAGCAGGGACCAGAAGGAGAAATTAGAGTTGGGCCTCCGTTGGGTTTAAGTATCCAAGTTTAGCCCAAAACTTATACTTAAGTCCAATAATAATAATATATACCACTAAAATATTATTACTGCACTACCGCTCTAATTCCATAATTACGTTATGAGCTACTTCTTATTGTGAGCCCGTTAGTCTCCCCATGTTTAAGATATATAATGCCCATTAATTAATTAAGTTACTGACAACTCCATTAATTAATATCTCATCCGAGAGTAGTACCACTCAACCTCATTATCATGCCGGAATTAATCCACTTGCAAGATTTACATGATAATCCTTATGAGCTCCTCAAGGGGACATCATCAACCTATATCGGATACGGATTCCTTCTACAATTAATAGAACACCATAGAGACAGCATTATTTCCCAACTCACCGAGTTTGTTGATTTAATACATGTAAATCTTACCCATTAATGAATCAAAGAAATACATACTGCCTTACGTGTCGAGATTATTGTATAGAGATTAAGAGCACGAACACCCATAATAATTGAGATCAAGTTCTCCTGTATAGTCAGTATAAGTTGAACGATCTCAAGCGGTCCTGCTCAATATACACAAAGCATACTAATGTGATTCTATAGTCAAGACAAACTAATACCAAATCACACTACAACCATCCCGATAGAGAGTCCCCGTCTATCTCGGTTGTGAGCATCTGTTTATACTTTGTAAGGAAATCGATAATATGATCTTCCACGTGTGGTCGCAGAACATATTATCTACAGTATAAAGTAAATATACTATTGCATCGGACATATAAATAAATTATAAGATGCAATTATTTGATCAATGATTCTCATTTCAAATATTGTCAAAACATTGTTCATACTAAAGATAGACTTTTAATATACAATCCAACAATCTCCCACTTATACTAAAAGACTATGTTGTCATGTCTTCTGCCATACATCTGATTCTCACTCCCACTACACGACTATCCAAAGCTCTCGCCTTAAGGTACTTGTAAAAGGATTCACAAGGTTATCATCCGATGCAATCCTTGTGATAACAACCTTCCCCTCGTCATATGTTTTCTCGTAACATGTGGTACTCGCGCAACATGTGTTTAATTGCTTATGGGCTCGTGATTCCTTCAAGTTTGCAACTACACCATTATTATCCCAATAAATTGTGATACCCTTGGGCAAACTTAGAAATCACATCCAAGTCCATCACGAAGTTTCTAGAGTCATACAAATACTTTGACTGCCTCAGAGGCTCCAATTTATCATCTTTCCATGGTGGAGTCTGAAATATATTTCTATATGATACTCCTCCTTTTTATGACTCTACTTCCTAAAATTAAACACATAACCTTTGAGGTGGATTTACTGCCGTCCTACCTGATATGAAAAATTCAAATCTACGTAATCCACAAGAAGCAGTGAATCTGTCTGGTAAGCCTACATATAATTTCAAGTCCTTCTCATGCACTTCAAATACATCTTACCGCAGTTCATCATTCTTGTTCTGAGTTACGTTGATATTCACTGAACATGCGTTTAGCAAAGCAGATATCCAACCTCGTGCATAGCATTCCTTAGATTAAGCTTTCTTATTCGCCGAAGCATAAGGAATCGCCTTCATCACCTTTATCTTCTTTTGTGTCACAAGATACATTTTCTTAGATAAAGTCACATGCTAAAATAAGTAAGGATTGTATCATTTCATGAAACTTGAGATAAGCACAACGTCTTATCTTGTGATTTGTATCACCATGATCGCAAGAATGTATTTAGCTTTTCTTAAATCCTTCATTTCATACTGCTTTATGAGCCATACCCATACGCCCGACAATAATCTTTCATTGTCTCCAATGAGCAAGATACTATCTACGTATAGTACAAGAAATACCACCACGTTTCCGTCACTCTTTTCCAATACATAAGACACATCCGTGCATTGAATAAATCCATATCACTGGATTACCTCATCAAAACAGATGTACTTTGAGTTCAAAGCTTGCTTTGGTCCATGAACGGATACTTTTAAGCTTACACTCAAAATGCTCTTCTTACTTTTCAATGAACCACTCTGGTTGATTCACATAGATGTTTTCCTCAAGACTTCCAATCACGGAAGCTGTCTTGACATCTATTTGCTATACCTCATAATTCAATATGAGTAGCAATAAAATAAAAGAATCTGGATCAACTTAAACTTCGTTATCACGGCAAAAAAAGTTTTCTCATACTCGAACTCACCCTTCTTTCTGAGTGTACCTTTACGCAACAAGCCTTGTTTCAAAGTATCACCTTACCGTCTTATCATCTTTTATTTTGTAGAGCCACTTTTAATGGCTTTACCACCATTTCGCGATTCTACAAGCACCCAAACCTAACTTTGAATCCATAAATTCTATTTCAGAATTCATTGCACTTTGCTAAAATTTCGCATTTCTATCTTGTAGTGCTTCGTCGTATCCGTGGGTTGATTTCATGTTTACAAGGGACCAAGTCTCACAACTCTCCTAATAAATCTATCAGGTTGTAGAACAACCCTCCCACTACGATAAAGCGCTACATTCAATTGTGTAGCAAACGTATCACGCGATGCAGTTTACTTGTGGTATATCCTCTTGTACAATTAGTACTATACTTTATGTTTTTTCCTCTCACAACCTTTAGAACAATTTATACATGGGTTTGTGATTTATTATATATAGTCCTTTTTTAAAATCTAGTGTTCGTGTTAATAATCACCCTTTGATCTTTTGGACTATCAAATAAATCACCCTTCATTTTTCTAGGATATCCCATAAACAAACAAATATCCTTACGACATGCTGTTTCTAGGGCATACCCATAAAATGAATTTAGTAACTCCAAATAACTCATCATCTATCTAACCATTTCCATAAGAGTCCTTTGCCTTCTTTTCGCCACACCAGTCGGCTGGAGTATGCCCAGTGTAGATAACTTGGGATTTAATCCCAATCTCTAATAAATGCATTTTAAACTATCCTAAGAGGTACTCGCCACTACGATTAAATCATAATAACTTGATATATTTTCAATGACCCTTCACCGCATAAGCAATGCACTTTTGAATTAATCATAGTGCTTAGACTTGCGGTGTATCAAAATTATATCTAACCACCTCTCGCCTGGATAGTCTTAGGACCGCACAAATCAGAATGAACCAATTCCAACATATCTTTGGCTCTACACCCCTTTGCCTTAAAAGGCAATCATGACCTAGTTTCAGATGCCAAAAGTATGTTTGGTTCACATCCAAAGGTTCCTTTCTCTTATTAGATTAGAAGACATGTTATTAATTACTATTTGTTGCATCCGTGGGATAAACATGATTTAAGAGTGTACAAATTGTCAATCAACGTACTGCAACAGATTATAGTTCCATCCCTCATCACTATGACCATATCATTTAAATGAAATAGAGTATCCATCCGTAAATGCATAGAAACTAAAATAAAATTCTTTCTATGAAAACGTACGTAAAGGCAATTTCTCATAATCAAACGTTTATTCCTATCAAAAGATAAATACACAACTCCCACTGCAACAGCCACTACTTTCATAATATTACCCATGTACTTAATAATCTCATCATCACTTAGTTGCACGCTTTTAGTGATTCAGGTATCTACACACAAGGTGTCAGTAGATGCCATCACTAATCATGTTTCAACAACTAATGAATGAAATACTAACCTTGTTCATATCTTGATGAAAATTGATTTCCTTCTCCAGTTGTTTTGTCAGAAGTTTCCCACCGAATATAGCCTTTTGTATTTCAGGTGGAATTTGCTCAAAACATCTAGGCAAACTATGGAGAATAAAATTGACCTAGCACTACAACATAAGTGACATTAAGTAACAACTTAGTGTAACACTTTTATTTTAGTTAACACAAATCGGTAATACTTTCAAAGTTATCATTATATGTAACACATTTGTAACACTTTTTATATTGGTAACATAGACGAATAACACTTTTCTAATATGTAACACATTCATATAACACTTTTAAATAAGTTACACTTGTCATGTAACACTTATGCATAAGTAACACAAGTATGTAATATTTTTATATAGGTAACAATTTTGTATAACAATATTACACTTTTCACACAAGTGAAATAATTATATATGTTACACTTTAATATAGTTTTATTTAAAAAGGGTGTATTATATGTATATATGTGTTGCATATATAAATAAATATATATATGAACAAATTTTAATTAGTGTTATATTATACTTCCGTCCCAACTTCAACTTCACACTTCTCGTTTTGATCCATTCCAAATTAACTTCACACTTCTATAGAAAGAAAAAATAATTAACTAATATTCCTCTAACATACTTTAATTTCAAATTTGTTATCACATTTTTAGCACACATAACATATTTTATTATTTATTTATTACCAAAAATCATACTACCCCAAATGTAAGTCAAAAAGTGATTTTTTAAACTCCGTATCTACAGTAAACGTGAAGATAAATTTGAAACGGAGAAAATTTCATAAATAATACGCGTAAAATGAAAATATTTTTATACTCCATGAAATTCATAAAAAAATATTTTTTATTTGAAATAAATTTTATATTGTATTTAAAAATAAGTATTTAAGCAAAATATGATGCATTTTGTTCAGTATATAGCATATACAATTTTGCAAGACCACGTGTTGATTTAGATTGCAAAATTATGGAGTATATAAATAAATAAACCATAATTACGCAAGAAAGACAATTTTCAATTTCATTAAAGCCACTTTTTTGGTCACGAAAAACCCCACAAAAACAAGAAAGAGCTTTATTTTTTCCTTTATTATTTATTGATTATTTTTCTTAAATTACGAAGTCCAACCATTTTTTAAGAGCTTCATTATTATATCTTTAATAAATTTATGATTTTATTTCATCCTTTATTACCTCTTGATTTTCTTTCCTAATTTACAAAATCTAACCAATAATAATAATAATATATAATGGTAAGTACCAAAAAAAATTATTACACATATTATTATCAATACATTTCGTAGTCCCTATTGGAAAAAAAATACATATCAAATACGTTTGTGTACATATATAACTAGAACTATTATGTTACAGAATACATTGCCTAAAATCAAGCAATCCACAAATCTCTCAGAAAATGGTCAAAAATCACAATCACAATCATGCTACAATTTCTTCTGCATAATATTGGGCAAATATAGTGAAGAAATCAATACAAGTGTCGCATAAAAATGTGTGAACTTCCTCGAACTTCCAGACGATGGTCCGATGGGTTCGAGGACAGAAACAATCCACCATTGCTCGAATTCAAACTGCAATCGGAGTTCAAGGCAATGTGTTAAAAGAGGAAGATAAAAGAGTAAATTATGTATCTATGCTAAATATCATTATGTACAGTGGCGGACGCAGGATTTTCATCGAGGAGGGCCCAATTTTTCTCATACAATGGTTGGCGTTGTTTAGTTACTTTAAGTAAGAGTGATAATTTTGAAATTAAAGTCATTAGAATTATCAAATAAATTGTATACTATTTAAATAATATATCAATTAAAAATAAAAGAGATAAAAGGAGAAAAAAAACAAATAATGCTGTACTGGAAGAGAAAATAAAATAAAAGAGAAAGAAAGAGGGGGAAAAATAATAAATATTGCAGTCTTGGAGGTAAATCGAACTCACGACCTATAGCATGTTAGTCAGCTTGCTACGCCACTAGGCCACCAAAGAATTTTGTAATAATTTCTCTATATATATTACTTATTGTAAAAAGCTCAGGGGGGCCCAGTGCCCCCCTACCTTCTATGTACGTCCGCCACTGAATTTATGTATATACCCAAAAATTGTCTTTCTTGTTAATTATGGTTTATTTTTATATACTCCATATTGTATTGCCCTGTAGATCTTATCCCTTGAAGCTTTATTCAGATACAATACAGCAAGAGCAAGCTCTACTCTGGTGACATCAAATGAACTCATTCTTTTATTAACGAACCTATAAGTCAAGATACCAGATGAATTATCATGTATTATTGCTACATCTACGGCTTGATTCTAAGTTATAACATATTATGGGGTTAAATTCTACTTCATGTCAGCAAAAACCATGGCACTCCTATATGAGCTATAACCAAAGGGTTGATTTCTAATCACAGTATTCATTTAGAAGAGATAGTCTATCTAGAAAGTAATTGATAAATTAATGTGTGCATATGACACTATTACACGTAAATATGTATTAAAAGTTTATGAAATTTTGAAATTAAAATGGATTATATGCAGTGTTGAGTGATATTTCGCTTTTGTATGTGAACACAAGCATGGGGTAGAGAAGAAAAAGTGTGCATCTAAGAAAAAAATAGTAAAACATACCCAACTCCAGGCAAAGAAAGCCAACTGAAATGCATTCTGTAACATGAAAACAAAGTTTACAAAGTCAATCAAGTAATTATGAGAGGGAGAGAAAGGAGTGGGGGATGTGTGAGAGAGTGGGGACCTGAAAGAGCACAAAATTAATTAGTTTACTCCTATACTATCTCATGTAAGGCAATTCAAATTCATCTTTTGTACAGAAAGAAGAAACACTGCAACAAAAAAATCTCCCAACTTTTAAACAAGCTATTTGTTAATAACTTACTATTATTTCCAGATTAAAGAAACTGAAATACATACCCAACAAAGTATCAACAAACACTGAAACAAGGTAAAAGCAATCAATAAAACAACATGAGTTGAGACTACCACATCATTTGCAGCAACAACAACACATAAACCTCAATTCTTAAAACACAATTAATATAAGAAAATACCCATATAAATTTGCTTCTTAATCACAACTAATCATGCAAAGGAAGGAATTATAACCTCATGAATACCAAATTTATCTCGATACTGCTTCTGCACAATTGAGCTAAAGAAGAGGGCACAATTTTAGATGAGATACGATGAATGCTTCGTCAGATTTAGCAACAAAAACTCAACCCCACCTGCCCGAATGATCAAAACAAGAACGTAAATCATATTATAGCAATTTTAAAAAAAAACCCAGGATAAAACAAGAGAAATTCAATAAAATTAAATCGAAAAGCCTTTTCCTTCAGAAGTTCAAGTAAACTTGAGGGTAGAAACGGATGGACCAAGAAACAAAAGCAATCAATCCCAAAACATAGTATAAAACTTCCAGATGAACCAAATTCCAAGCGACATCAATCTTATCCAATCTTACTCTCTTCAAATTTATACACAGTATATTCAAAATCAATTAAATGCTTTACAGGCGAATGATCTATCGTCATAGATATACTAGTCACCAAGAGAAGAAAATTAATCAAATATAGTTATAAATGAGAATGATAGATTTCAAATCCATATTAATCCACAAACAACCAACAATGGATCTGCTATAGCAACTCTCAATTCCTTCAATCATAACACAACCTAAAAGAACATTCAAAGGAGAACAGGAAACTAGTTAGACCAAATTACAGATGCACCTTGAGCTCCATCAAGGCCACGTATTTCTACAGGGGAAGTTGATACTGACGAAGACTATGCATTATCCTTTTCTCCTGAATTTTCAGATCATCAAAATAAGTTAAAAAAGTGTTAGATATTAAATTACAGAGAATCAGTCAGCACATTTTTCATTTTACAATGAAAATTGGATATTACAACTGGAGGCAGAAGACCCCTTTGGTAGTGAGAATCTCTTTCTTATTCAGTAAATGCAAGCCTCTTGTTATGATATGGATCCCTCGGTAAATTATATCCACTGTTTCACAAGGAAACAATTAGCTTCAAAATTTAAAGAGGCCAGTTTTGATTAGTAAAAAAAAACAGAAGAAAGGATGAAATCTTCAAAGTGTTTTTCATAAAAATCCAAGAAAGCCTGACTAGAAAGTCATTTTCGAAAATAGCAGCAAAATTCAGTCATTTGCCAAGAACAACTACTCAAATGCAGAAGAAAACACCCAAATAAAATGAACCCATAAAGAACTACATAGAAAAATTCAACTAGACACCAATAATACCAACTTCTTCATGCTTGAAACATGATTTCTTAAAATAATAGTAGATTAAAAATTGAAGGGTAGAGGGGGGTGGTAACTAGCAACGGAGACAGTCCAGAGAGTGACGAGCTGATCTTGGGAGACTTGATCGTCGACATACACATCTTCAACTCAAATCCAACACGCACTCCCCTACCCTTTGCTGCTTCAAGAAACTCTCCATCTCTCTCTCTCACTCTAACAAATGATTGTTTCCTGTGAGAAAACATGAAAATAAGTTTTATTACACTTGAAAAATGGAGAAAAAAAATTGAGAAAAAGTGTAAAAAATGTAAAAATTTAAACCCTAAAATGAAAAAAAATAAAAAAAAATAATGTAAAAATAGGTGGAAACACTTAAAAAGTTACGTCTTAAATTGAGAGAGATACTTAATAGGAGATTTGTATATATAATTCCGAAACATTAAATAGTCGACTTTACACAAATAGTAGTAATTTTATCGTTAAACAGGTAAAACAACTGTTTCCCACGTGATAAAAGTGGAAACAAGTAATTTTTCATTCGTTACAGTTTAGGGCATACCCTAAAATAGATTTCAGATATTTTTCTCAGAACTTATGAAGCATCCACGTTGAAATCTCCCTCTCTCACTTTCTCTCTCGCTCTTTGTCTCTCTCGGTAGAACACTAACTTAAGGTAATTCTTCACTTTTATGCAACTTCTGCGGGTGTGTGTTCAATTTTGTAATTCTTCACATTAAGAAATAGATTGTTAGATTTTTTCTTTTTATTTTAACACCACCAAGCAGACTTTTATCTATCTAAATTTCTCTGTCGAACTAAAATGAAAGAAGTTTTGTTTGTGTTGTGGCTTAATATATTTGAGCATTCACTCTTCAGCTTTCATAGTTTTATGAATATAACGATCAGAGCATTAATTATTTTATATTTAGTTTGCTTATCTTTTAGGTTGGATGGCAGATTATGGAAATAATAGTTGGACCAGCCTCGTACAATCTACTTTTCTCCTAAGATCTAGTGATGAGTTTGAAAGAACAGTGAAGGATTACCTAAATCATGCATTTTCAACTCGAGCTGTTGGTAATGAAATAAGTTGTCCATGTAAAGAGTGTTATCATCGATTTTGGCATAATAGAGCTATAGTGTTTGATCATTTGATTGTCAAAGGTTTTGGTTCGGAGATTAAATAATGGCATTCTGACCAAAAAGGCATATCTGATTTGTCAAACACAACAAAAAATGACTTGATGCCTGACATGCATGATGAGATGAACAGTTTGTTATATGACACTCACAAGGATTTGGTTGACAAGTTATCTGATCACCATCAAGGAATACCTGAAAATATTCCGAAGGATGCCGATTCTGAAGTGAGGAAGTTTTTTAAGTTGGTTGAAGATGGAAAACAAGAGGTATTTCCAGGGTGCAAATCTTTTTCGAAGTTATCATTCATTGTTAGACTATATTTGTTCAAGTGTGTAAATGGCGTCACAAATGCAGCATTCTCTGAGCTTCTTGAAATAATTCAAGAATTGATTCCGGATGCTAAGTTACCAAAGTCTCATAATGAAGCTAGAAAGTTGGTGAAGGATTAGGGCCTTCATTACGAGAAGATTGATGCATGTCGGAATGACTGCATGCTCATTTGGAAGGAAAATGAAGGGACCACAAATTGCAACATTTGTCATGAGTCTGATAGAGTTAAGGTGATTCTAATAACAAAAAAAACACACCACGCTGAAATAATCCCTCAAGGAGGGCCACGGAGAATAGAATTCTCCGCCACAAGCCGTAAGGCTGCAATCCTTCAAAAGAAAGCCACAGAGATGAACCCTGCCACAAACCAAGTAAGGCTGCAAAATATAATACTTTCTTATTGATGATTTCCCTACGATAACACATGGTACTTAAATAGGCTGAATAGGCCGAAGGCCCACAATCATAACCCTAACCCTAATTATTAAAACAACAGGAATATGAAATAGGAAATAAGAAAACTAAATAATCTAATTAAAGGAAATTATTGACTTCAAATCAAAATACGAAAAAATCCAATCTTTCCTTCTCTATCAGAGTCAAGGTGGAAAGAGAGTGGTGACAATCAGCAAGGAAATAATGAGAGTGATGGTTCATCTTCCCGCCGAATTTCAGCTAAAGTACTTTGGTATTTTCCATTAAAACCTAGGCTTCAAATATTGTATATGTGTCATGAGACAGCTAATTACATGAGGTGGCATGATGAGAAAAGGCCTAAAGATGGCAAATTAAGACATCCAGCAGACGGCACAGCTTGGAATGATTTTAATGCCTCATACGAAGATTATGCTAAAGAGGCACGTAATGTACGTTTGGGCCTCGTAAGTGATGGATTTAACCCATTTCGAACCATGAGCAGTTCACACAGTACTTGGCCTGTGGTATTAATCAATTACAACCTACCACCATGGTTATTTATGAAACCTGAATATCTAATAATGTCACTACTAATTCCAGGGCCTATATCTCCAGGGAATGACATTGATGTTTACATGCAGCCTTTGATTGAAGAGCTAAAAGATTTATGGGATTTTGGGCTGGCTACATATGATGTTTCAAAGAATGAAACATTTCAGATGCATGCTAATCTTCTATCAACAACTAGTGACTTTCCTGGCTATGCAATGTTGTCCGGTTGGAGCACAAAGGGAAAATTTGGTTGTCCATCTTGTCACTATGAAACTGAACAGTTGTACTTGAATTATAGTAAGAAGACATGCAACATGGGAGCCCGGATATTTTTGAAGGATCATCATCATCATTGGCGTTACGACAAAAAGTCTTTAAATGGAGAAATTGAAGAGAGGACAGCTCCTGAACCTTTGTCAGGTGATCACGTCCTTGAGTTGTTACAAGGGTTCGAAAATAAGTTCGGCAAGAAACAACCAAGGAAAAAAACTGAATATTGCCCATTTAAGAAAAAGTCGGGATTTTTTAAATTGCCTTACTGGAAGGATGTTACATCTCGACATCATCTAGATCCCATGCACATAGAGAAAAATATTTGTGACAGTGTGGTTGGAACATTGTTAGACATTCCTGGCAAGACTAAGGATCATCATAAGGGCCGACTAGATCAAAAAGAAATGGGGATCAGAAAATCACTTCATCCTATTGAATCTGATGATGGGCGCCATATTTTGTTGCTTAAAGCATCATTTTCAATGACCAATGATGAGAAGACATTGTTTTGTAAGATTATAAAGATGCTAAGCTACCGCATGGGTGTGCATCGAATCTTGCACGTCGTGTGCAACTGAATGAAAGAAAAATATCGGGTTCAAAAGTCACGATGCACATATTTTGATGCAATATTTACTTCCAATGGAAGTTTCAAAAACTCTACCAAAACATGTAGCTCTTGCCTTGATAAGGTTAAGTGCCTTCTTTAGAGGCATATGCAATAAAGTTATTGATCCGGAAGACCTAGATCGATACCAACATGAAATTGTTGAGATTCTATGTAAGTTGGAAACTATCTTTCCTCCATCATTTTTTGACATCATGATCCACTTGCCCATCCATCTTGTGAATGAAGTCAGGCTCAGTGGACCAGTAAATGGTTGGTGGATGTACCCAATAGAGAGGTACCTCGGAAAGCTAAAATCATATGTTCGTAATCGAAGTCATCCAGAGGGATCAATAGCAGAAGGATATTTAGCTGAGGAGTGTTTAATATTTTGCTCAAGATATTTGCAGGATGGTGACAACAAAAGGTCTAAGAATTATAAAAGGAATGAGAAAGCTGCAGCCGAAGACCACTCACATATTTTCCCAAAAATAGGTTATCCACTTGGGAAAAAAAGGAAGGGAAAGAGAGGACATGTGTTCTCTTTAGATGTACGCTCAAGGGATATGGCACATCGATACATCCTATTCAATTGCAATGATGCTCAAGTTGAGGCATACATCAAGTAAGCATCTGGATTTATTATTACCTATTTATTTATTCATTTTATTTGTTGTATTTGAGTCTAATGATATTGAATCTATTCCAGGGAGAATGAAGATTTGATGAAAAACAAGCCCGTGGATAAGAAAAAGAAACGGTGGAGGCAAGCTCAACAACATAGCAAAGATATTACAGTGTGGTTTAAAGAAAAAGTTGAATTAATTCAAGTTCCTGATTATGTTAAGTGGTTATTGTTGGGTCCTTCTAATCTTGCAAGAAGATACACCGGTTATTGCATTGGGGGATATACGTTCTACACTAAAGATCGTGATGGAAGGTGTAAAACACAGAATAGTGGAGTCGGCTTAGATGCTTTACTCTCAAGTTTTGCTAGCACTAAGGATGATAACCCCATTTTGAAAAATTTGACCTTTTATGGGACTATAAGAGAAATTATTGAGCTTGATTATTGGGGTTGTTTTAGAGTCATCTTATTCAACTGTGATTGGTATCATGTGGAAAAGGATCCGTATGGTCTCATACGTGTAAATTTCAGCAAGTTGTGTTATGGCAATGATCCTTTCGTCTTGGCATCACAAGTTCAACAAGTCTTTTATGTAAAAGATTCTATTGAAGAGGATTGGCATTACATGATGAAGTAGTTACCAAATGAATTTTTCCATTTGGAAGATCAATCAGAGGACTCGTATTTGGTTGAAACTACTGATGTTGTTGATGTTGGCATAGGTGATTTGGTTGATGATGATAGGCTATCAATTGGTGCAGAGATGATCTACCCCACACTGTGCTTGAGAATGTAGAAGACAAGGTGAATAATCAAATAAGAAACCATGAAGACAATTCAGATTTGTATGACACTGATATAGACTGGATGGAGAATTGAGATACTTAAATGTTTTCTTTAAGCTTTCTGTAGGTATTATTTATGTTTAATGGAGTCTTATTTCGGGATCATGAGTTGGGAGCCAATAATTAGTTCTCTATGTTGGTTTCAGGATCATATTTTGTTTTATATCAGGTTGTATGAGAAATTTTGGGTTTTTTTCTTTCCTCCTCATTTCTCCTACTTGCTGGTTGTCCTTTCTTTACTTGGAGTTATGTTTTATCTTTCTATATTTTTTAAGGAAAATTTCTGTATTTTTTCTTGCACTTTAAACTATCTTCATTTTTTATGTAAATATAAATCATGTAAATAGTTCATATTAATGCAGTGAATAAACAATATATGATCAACTTAGTCACAACAACTGATGACAACAAAACAAATATAGTCATCAGATTTCTGTATAACAATTTAAAATGGAGCCATGAATAGGGGAAATCATACCTGGTCTAGTTTGAATACTTTAAGAGATAACCATCCCTTATAAATTCCACTTGATTATCTGGTGTGGAACAAAGCCAGCCCTCTATCTTGACATGCTTGAGAACGTCATGCAAGCTATTTCCGTTGTCCAAGTTATAATTCCCACTTTGAGCGATCACCTAAACCAACAACCAAAAGTACGAAAGATAAAATAATCATATTACAAGTTATATTAAAGAAAGTGCGAATTTACCTGCGTACCTTCTATCATACCAGTTCCTCAAATAACTCCAAGTTGAGATTTAGGTTGCTGCCTTCCCTGTAGCAGCAATTGATGTTGAATATGATTACTTTGGAGCCATTGATGCATCAAACACCAAGACCTTCAAGCAACCTCGTCTCAAGAAGGTCTCTTATTTTAGCAGGAGGCTTTTTTATTTTCAACTCGGACTGGCTCGTCTCTACAGCTGCCTCTGCATCCGCTCTTAACTCTGTCTCCTTCTCCTACAGCTTGGAAGGAGAGGTTTTAGACCTCCTCTAATAAACCTGAATCACTTTCACTCCTGCTGCATACTTCTTTTCATCCTTCCCTACATATTCCCCACCCAATCTTTCTTCTTTATCCCTGTTCTGTTGCTTTGGGACTGGAACTACCGACGATTTGGGACTTCGTTGCTCTTCTTCTGCAGGCTGGAAGCTCCCACATTTCAGGTTGCGCCTTCATGATGAATGGAAAATTCCCTCTTTATGATAAAAAAACACAATTTAACTTTGATTTACTCATGAAACTTATAATACTAAAGCAGTTCCCATTAAGATAACTTGAAACAAATAAAAGAATAAAATCAACTCTGACTTTAACAAACACTTATAAAAAGTTCATATCAATATACATAACTCACGGCAAAATTAGCCACAACAAGAAAAACTTAAACCAAAATCCTAGTAACAGGTAGACCTCAAGATGACAGGAAAACGATATCAATACCAACACAACATCTTAATGAAGAAAAGGAAACCACAACTGATCAAGAAGAAAAAGCTGAATGCACCAGTACACAAAATGATCACGAAATAATGCTTTCATAATTGGATAGAAATCGAGACCTGCTAGCACAAGGTATTTCTTGTGTATTTGTAGGACAATAGGATCCTGCAGAACAGAACATCAAACCCCCTCTGCTAACATCTGCCCAAAGATTAGCCCCTCCACATGTATGATTTTCCTTTCCAGGAGGTAATTGGTATAGATATCTGCCAAGGAGTATAAATAAACACAATGCACAAAACTATGCAATAAGATCAATTCATTGGAGTAGCAAGATTATGATGAACTTACGGGTCGCATAAGCACATCATCGCATTGAGGGCAGTAGGATCCCAATGGACAAGCTGCAAATATTCAAGAAATCATAACTCAACACATGTATCATCACATTTAAATAGCTTTCAAATTCAAAGTTTTGTTATGGAATTGCACTTATTATCTCTCTGCTTCAAAGAATCGTTCTAGAAAGAACTAATGAACTATACATACCCTAGCCACAATAGAGAAATCCGAACGACCATTGCAATTGGCAAATGAAAGAACATTTGATTGCAATTGAAAAACAGAGTTACAGAACTATTATCAAAATGAAATTAAAGAATAATTTTAAAAAATTTGATTGGGCACTCACGGATCATGCACGTAAGGCCCATTGGCGATTAAGATCTTCGAAATTCTTCATCATTTGCTTCGCAATTATTGAATCCAATATGAATTATGTTTAAGGCAGCTTCAATTTCTGTGACCTCGACGGAGAGAATGGACTTCAATTTGAAAAGGAAAGTAAAGGCAGAGATATCAAAGGCTGCTTGTGTCGTAAAAGGGGAAAATGAAAAGGGGAAAGTAAATGCATACATTGCAAATGTAAATGGGTAAGTAAATGCAGAGTGGGTATTGGTTTCATTTTTAAATAATTCCGCCAAAATGGAAATGGAAATGGAAATGGAGGGAACTGTATTGAACATTGAAAATTAAGTTGTCATAGTTTTTTTTTCTTTTTATTTAATTAAATATACCTTGTTTTTTATTAATTATAAACAGTGCATAAATAATTAAAAAAATCAAAATTAAAATTTCATATATATATATATATATATATATATATATATTCAAATTAATAGAAATGAAATTTTTGAGAAACTCTCTTGTGAGACGGGTTTTTTGTGAAACAGTTGTGAGACGGGTCGACCCATTACTAAAGTATACTTATTATATAGGTATATTATGTTTATTTATAGTTAAAGTATGTTAATAATGAATCTTATTATAACACCATAAAATCATACTTTAATTCATTATTTATCATACTTTATAAAACATACTTTAACAACTACTATTAAATATACTTTATCTATATAATAGACATACTTTAACATGTCTCACAAATCGTTTTACATATATGATGTCTCACAAGAGAATTTGTCGAAATTATTATTCATGATCAATAAAATTATTTTCATGTCATAAATGAATTACTCAATAATGGCATTTAACTATACAAAATTTATCAATATTAATTTTTATATATATATATATATATATATATATATATGTAATGATAAAAAAAAACTTTTAATCTTTTTATGATCTTTGACTTATCTTACCTTAGTACGTAATTTATAATTAATTATTGTGCCTTTGTAATTCGTTTTCGTTTAAAGCGAAAAATTCTCCTATAATTGTTCATATATGTTATTGTACTTGTGGTTGGTAATTTATTCTTGGAGTAAATTATTAGCCTTTTTATTTTCTTTATTTTTAACAAAATTCTCTTTTAAAGCAAAAAATTACAACGATTCTATGTACAATCAAGTAACCACACCATACAACGATAATAGTTTAAAATAGTTATAATGGGAATTTTATCAATTCAAGGCCTTAAAAATGAGTAAACTTTCAGCATGAATTATTTTTTCTATCAATTCGGGACCTGAAATATGTAAAACTATTAATATATGACCTGAATTTATCAAATATTATTTCCTATTTTATCAATTGAGGGTCTAAATTTAGGTCACGATTTGATAGTTATATATATTTCAGGCCCCGTATTGATAGAAAAAATAATTAAAGCCATGAATTAATAGTTTACTCATTTTTCATACATTGAATTGATAGTTTACATTGAGGGTCTAAATTACTTTACATGACAACTTGTAAATAAGTGAGACCACTAATAAGTAGATCTCACCATATTTTTCAATTCACATTAGTCACACACATTTTTTGTTTGTTGATTTTATTTATCGTAAATTATTTATTTAATTTAAGAGGGGTTTTATTGTGTGAATTTTATAACCCCCATTAATATTTTTATTCAAAAAGTATTAGTTCTATCTCTTAAAATAAAAATAAAAATTCATATACTAAAAAGTAATTAAGAAAATGCCAAAAATATTTAAAGAGTAATTCTCTCATTCAAAAAATAATTAGCTTATATGGTGATTAATATTTAATTCCTATTAATAGTTAAATGGTGATTAACATCATATTGAAACTTTTTATTAACAATGAAAAATCAATAATAAATAAAAAGTACTTTACTTTTCTCATATATATTGTACACAATAACACACAATGACGTATATTACAACAATAAAATGAGCTTTTAGCTTCTTTTTTTTTTATTAATTTAGGCTAATATATGTTATTGCAAATGTACCTATTATTTCGGGATGGATAATATATTTTATTATATTATATATTATACTACTTCGGTACTTCCTCTGGCCATTTATAAGGTTTCAATCTTATCATTTTAGACGTGTATTTTAAAAGTATCCATATTTCTTGTTTTCACTTACAAAGTACTCCCTCCGTCCTATCCATATTGCACCATTTACTGTAGATTTTGTGAGAGTTTTATGCAGTCAAACGGTACAGTTTGATCGGGACGGAGGGAATATCAATTTTACCATTTTGGACGTTCATTTCAAATGTATTCATATTCCTTATTTAGTAAAAAAGGTACACCATATGACTCATCACTTCTCTCTAATACAACTACTCACTACACATATAAAAATAATATTACTTCTTAATCTACGCGTAAAAAGCAAATGATTACATTCTAAGTGGCCGGATGGAATATTAATTTTTAGAGTTAATTTGAAAAATAATCATGAACTTTACTTTTATTACAAACTAATCCTTATTAAAAAAAATAACAACACTTTTTAGTATTGTTGCAAAACGCAATTAATTTATAAATGAAAATGAGTTTTTTTTTTTAATTTGGGTGTGTTTTGAAAAATACTTATATAAATAGATACTCCCTCCGTCCCCTTGAAACGTAGTCGTTTACTTTTTGCACGTGGATTAAGGAGTATAATAATTTAATATATTTTGATGTGAGAGAAATAATATTTTAAAATATAGTGGTTAGTTGTATTAGTGTTGAATGTGGGGCCATGAGTGGTCACATCAATCTAAAGAAGAAAATTGATACTTAGTAATGAGATTGACCAAAATGGCAAAATGGATATATATATTAAGGGGATGGGGAGTATTATTTTTCAATTCCAAAATACTATTATGATTTGATGCTTGGTAATAGAATTGATCCAATCTAACTATAATTAAATTGCGCTTTGAATTATGAAATACTTCTACGGAGAGTGCCAGTACTATCACTCCACATATAACTTACCACGATTATCACTGTTAATTAACATATGATTAATATGTAATTCACATACCACAATTAATTCAAATTAATTACTTATAAAATACGATATGATAAAAAATAGTGGCGTCCATAGGTGGTGAGAATAGTTTATAAAATACTTTATTCTAATAATCAAGTTATAAATTACCTATAAAATACGATATAATAAATAAGTGGAGTATTTATTAATTAATTAATTACTTATAAAATAATAAGTGGAGTATTTATTAATTAATTACTTATAAAATATGATATGATAAATAAAACTCACCACGATTATCACTATTAAGTGGCGTCCATAGGTGGTGAGAATGGTTTATTCTAACAAATTATACATCTTAATCCTAATTACCATAAAAAAATAAAAATAATTTAATCAAAGTAAGAGATATGAAATAAATACAAACCAGAGAGGTTGAATACATACACAGATACACACAAAAGAGGGAGCATTCTGTGATGAGAAAAAGAGCGGGTTATTGAGCGGGTAAATAAAATTTTGCCAAAATGTGAAACAAATACGAAGAAGAAAAACCTTGAATCTGCAGGTTATCTGAGAGGGAAAAATTTCGGAATTCTATTGCGAATAGAATTTGAAGAAGCCTAGACAGATTCGAGGAAGGAAACCCAGGAATATGAAGAGGTTTATTTAGAAGGAAGCCTCAAGTATTGTTTACGTCGAGTCAATTAGGTATGAAGCTTTCAATTTTTATCGTTTGTGTTTTTAATTCTGTGTGCATCAATTGCCCTGCATAACCAACGGGATTATACCGATCCCACCTAGGTTTTCAATTTTACTATATTTAATCAATCTTCATTCACCTGTCATTTTCTTTCTGTCATACTAAAAGTTCTTCTCCTATTTGATTAATTTTGTGTGTGCTGCAACTCTTTAAGAGTTAAGGATATGAAATCCATGATTTGTCTCTGTTTCATTACTTTCGAGTTGCTTTAGATTTTAGGTTAACGATTTTAATTATTCAATTTGTTGGAAACACACATCCCTCAACAAGCATAGAGAGGAATCTCTTACCTCTCACCGTAGGATTGTGTTGCAGCGGAAGAAACACGAACCTGTTGGTACTCACGTGTAAACCGTGATCTCTGGATCAAATCTCACAACACGGGGTTGTGAATTAATTTCCACGATGTTGTATTATTGTGTGGAATATGATAATCTGTAGTGAAATGGAAAAAGAAAATCGGAGAGAGAGATACGCTTTCACGTTCTGTGTTTCGCGTTCTGTAACACAAACGTATGAGCGCTTCACGTACGCGTTCTGCTTCTGTCTTGCGCATGAACGCTTCAGTCGTACGCGTTCTGCTTCTGCGTTCTACGTATTCTGAATACGCTCTCTTCACATTTGGACAACTGCCATGCAGTCCATTTATTCCCAAAAGATGGGAGTTATATAAAACGTATTATTAACTCCCTCACCTTCTCTCTTATCCACACTTCTTATGTGGAAAATAAAATAATAAATAAATTATTATTTACATCTCCCACTCATATATGAAGTCAAAAAGCCGCCTGACTCTATTACTTCATAAATCATATTCTCGCACAAATTAATACATCGTGTGACCCACGAGATATGAGTTTTAATCGCTATACACTTGTTAGAGATATATAGCAACTCAACCAGTTTATCAATGAAACTCAACAAGCTCGCTATACCCCAGAACTCTTGAACATTTAACATAAATTGACATATCTCTTTTCAATCCCTGAATTTGTCAGAGCATATTCAACCCTTTTGTAAAATTACTATGTATTCATAATCAAGACACTGCTTGATTGACTAGTCAATGAATCACAATAGTATATGTTAAATTAAGACGTTCTTCCCATCTCACTAAGTATCTACAGTCTCCCACTATAGCTGCTTTCCTAGACATGTACCGCATCGCCGTTATTAACCATAGCTCTTTTGGTAGCATGCTAAAGTAGCAACACCAAAGTGAAGACTTAGAATATAGTAGAAAGTCATAAAGGTAACCAATAGATAAGGAATCATACCTTTAAGAAAATAGGGATTATTTTCTCAATCCTTTTGAGGTCAACTTAGCACATGTCGTTTTTCTAAAACACATGTCACAATGTCTTTAACTTCTTTCCAAGAAAGCGTATGTCGTATTTCATTTAATTTAGACATCGTGTAAATCAAAGTTCAAGTGTGTCCCATACACTTAACCCGGATATCCTCCTTCCAACGTATAGGATCTCCGTCGATTTAGCTTTATAACAAGTTGGATTAGATTCGTGGTGAAATCTGTCCCGATTACATTAACTATCGTAATCTCATCTCTGCGCTCCCACTGAGCCAGAGGCGATTGCTCGTATGAGAGAGCCAATCATAACTTGCCGACATACTATTATATATGAAACATCACATATATTATATAAAACATGTATATAGTTAAACCATTAACTATTCCATTAACATACATAAACATATTCAATTCATCGTTTTAAATCCTTTGCAAACCCAATCCCTTACATGTACTATGTATACATCTCTAGGAATTGGTTTAGTAAAAGGAACCTAACATCAAACGAGTAGAAATGTAAGTAAGAATCACTTTCTTCTTATCTATAATATCTCTAATAAAATTAAACTTCATGTCAATGTGTTTAGTCTCTTCATGATATTTGGGGTCTTTTGTGTAAGCAATAACCGCCTGATTATCACAATTAATTAAAACAACTCCCACTGGAGTGTTTGAGACCTCAAAATATTTCATGAATCTTCTCAGCCAAATAGTCTCTTGAACTGCAGATGAAGTCTGTTTCTTGTTACACCATGAGATTGCTCCATCATTGAGCAAGAAGATATAACCGAGAGTTGATTTACGTTTATCTAAATCACCACTCCAGTCAACGTCTGTATACCCATTCAGTGATAACAGAAAGAATAATCTGCAGTCAATCACATTGGCATATGGTACTCTGGCCATTTTATTCTTCTCATCTAGAGCCTTGGGATACATTTGCTGACTCAATGATTCGTCTTTCACAATAGGAGTATCATTAGGTTTGCAGGTGTCCATCTTGAATCGTTATAAAAGTTCTTGATGTAAGTCTTTTAAGACAAACTCAATAACTTCTTTGAACGATCCCTATGGATCTTCACACCAATTATGTACTCTGCTTCACCCATATCTTTCATTTCGAATTTTGAAGATAACCACCTTTTAATGGTTTCAAGATACTCTTTTCTATTTCAAGCTAGAAATATGTCATCCACATACAAGGATAGAATCACAAAACAACTGTTGGATCATTTAACGTAAACACAGTGGTCTTATGAGATGATCGTAGTGTGAAATCTCAAATACCACTGTCTGGAGGATTGTTTGAGTCTATAGAATAACTTCTATAATCTACAAATTTTATCCTCTCGACCTCAAAGAATAAATCCTACAGGCTGTTACATGTAGATCTCTTCTTCTAATTCTCCATTGAGAAATGTGGTCTTTAACATCCATGTTGGTGTAATTCTAATTCCATACTAGCCACTATAGCCAACAGTAGATGAATCAAGGCAAACCTCACTACAGGTGAAAAGGTTTCTACGTAGTCTATACCCTTGTTAAGTATAACCTTTTTGCCACCAAGCGAGCTTTCTACCTCTCTATTGAGCCATCAACATTTCTTTTGATTTTGAAAATCCATTTATTCTCAATTTCCTTTCGTCCCTATGGAAGATCTACAAGTCCCCAGACTTGATTTGGCTTCATAGACTCCATCTCCCCTTTCATCCATTTCTTCTTTTTCAAACAAGTTAAAGCTTCTTTAACGTTTCTGGGCTCTTCCTCATCATCAGGAAAAACATCTCAACTTTCTGGTAAAACCAATAAGGCATGTCCTTCAATGTCATAATGCCTTTTGTGCACATATTTCCTAGAACTTTTCGAGATGAGATAACTTATGATGGTCTTCTGTAGACAAAATTCTCTCATTGAGAATCACCTGATTCTCAATCGGCAAATATCTATCAAGATCCACACCATCAACTATCAAGATCCACATCATTAGCTTATTACTCCCACTTGGATCTTGTAGGTATTGGTTTTCTACCATCTCGAAAATAGATCTGGCATCCCTGATGCCCTTTCTACTAGGAAATTTAGTTTCCAGAAAATGAGCATTACGCGATTCTGTCTCAATTAAGTTCTCATCCTCATCCCCTATGAACACGTAACCCTTAGAATGTTTACCTCTAGGACTCAACTTTTCATACTGACTCAATGAATCATGTACTAAGCTGCTGATCCCCAAGCTCTAAGGTTACTCGAGTCAGGTTTCTACCCGTCCAAAATTCATATAGAGTCGAAGCAACTGACTTTGAAGGCACGCGATTAAGCACATCAACGCATCTCGTTAGATTAGCTTGTGCCATCATGGATCTAACCATCTCCAACAAAATCCTATTCCTTCTTCCAGTAACACCATTTTGTTGAGGTGTATAAGGAAAAGTTGATTGTCGGATTATATCCTTTTCATTACAAAATTCCTTGAATTGTTCTGGTAGATATTCATGTCTTCTACTTCACTCAAGTATCGTCTAAAACAATCCAATGCTTCAGACACGTAAGATATCGTATAGACTGAATAATCATCAATGAACGTAATGAAATAGTGAGCTCCATGTCGTGCTCTCACATTTACAGAACCACATATATCAGAATGGATTACTACTAATGGAGATTAAGACACAATGGCTTTACCAAAAGATTTTCTAGTCATTTTGCCAGCAAGATAATGTTCGCATTTGGATAATTCGACCTTAGAAGAAATATTCAACAATCCTTCCACAAGTCTATCATCCATCTTGCTCAACATGACTTAATCTAGCATGCCAAACATCATTCACATTTGCATTGCTAGAAGAACAAGTGTTTAGCGAATATGAATGATCATCATAACTACTAAACATCATTCTTTACAATATAAAAACCTTAAAGCCATCAGTTATATGTCCAGATGCACGACAAGTATCATTAACGCTAATTACCACAGTTTTTAGTGAACAGTACATCATAACCCAAATTACGTATAACTGAAACAGAAATCAAATTTCGTGTGATCTCCTGAGCATATAGAACATCATGTAGGATAAATTTCGGACCATCGTTAAGGACCAATTTCCAAGTCCAAAGTCCTTTGACTTTGACTCATGCATTGTTTCCTACATATTTCTACCTAGTCCCCTTCGGAACATGGCGAAAATCTACAAAAGCTCCTCTGTCTCTCGTCACAAGGTCCGTTGCTCCCGAGTCTATAATCCTCAAAGGATAAGAATCAGACAGAAAGACAGTACTCAAGATATTAATTTCACATAAAATAGAATAAGATGAATCCACCTTTTCCCTCCCGGGATTAGGGCATTCACGAGCATAATGACCAAACTTACTTTAATTGTAAAATGGCATCATGCTTTTATCTTTCTTATTCTTTTTATCACGCTTGTTTCCTTTTTCTGTTCATCAATTTTGTAGTTGGATTATCGTCAGGCTTACCACCATCACCATCAGATCGTCTTCCCTTCTTTCTCTTCTTCCAATTCCTTTTCCTTTTGAAGCATGAAGCTCCTTTAGAAGTAAAACTGGTATAGAAGGCCCCAGAATAAGGCTTTGAGGCTCAGAGCCTCTCATCTTCCAGCTCAACATGACGAGAAACATCATTGAAAGTTTTAATGCTTTCCTTATGTGTCAAGTTGACTTTAAGATGTTCCTTATGATCAGATAAAGATCGTATTAAGGCTTGGACTTACTGATCCTTAGAGAGCATATGACCGGTAGTCTTAAGTTCGATTATCATATTAGACATCTCCCTGAGATGTTGTCTAATGTTATGATCAGGTTTCTTTTTATAAGTGTCGAACTTAATAGTCAACTGCATAAGCCTTGTAATCGATGTACCTCCATACTTCTCACGTAGATACAACCAGATATCATGTGCAGTGGGATTCATGAATCATCGCATCGATTACTGAGCTTACAAGAATACCTCGTGCAAATGGAATTTTCCCTTTCCATGCCTGGTATGCTCCTTGGTCACACCTCTTTTGGTTTCCAATACCCACGCCTGGATAAGCCATCACTTGGTTTATAGCATCTAATGCATCTTGTTCATACAATATGTACCAAATTCTATGACGTCTGTGTCATAATTGTCACTATTGAGTTTCTCACCTTTGTGCAACTCAATGACAATAGATTTTGATGTTCATTTCTTTGTTAGAGATTATAGTGATTCAGTATGTTATTTATGTTTTATTAAGTTTTACGTTAAGCCAAACACAAACATCTCAATAAATAACACAAGACTTGATCTCGAAAAATAGCTCGGAGACTACTAATCATCAATCTCATCAAGTGTCACAATACTAGATTCTTGCTTCAAAACATAAAACACATTGTTCAAGTAATCAACAATAACATTGAACAGCCACTTATAAACAGAACTTAAACAACCATCCACAATAGCAAAAATACCAAGTCAGACAAGTCATGAACATAAAATTCTAATGAACTCCCTGAGTTTTCAATTAGAAATACAGTGGAAAAGAATTAAGGAAATCTATGGATTAATCTCCCTAATTTATCATTACTAGATTTCCATCGATGCTCATAATCAAATTTCTTAGTCCTCACACTATAGATAGCTTTCCCCAAAGGATCCATATGAGGATTCTTTATCTAACGCTTCTCTCGACCACTTAGTCTCAAAGAATCAGAACGTCGAATCTTTCCCATCCTTAAGCAGGCTGATCTTAGTGCCTGTGTCCTATCTCTTGCTACAGAAACATCAACCAAATCTTCCATAATTTGTCGACCATTAGGCTTCACTTCATAAGTCTCCCACTGAACCCAAAAATCCTTTTGTATGTAAAGAGGCAAAGTGTTCGCCCAGGTCTCAGGACAGGAAACTTCGAAATACTTATCACGTGGAATCGCATTGCTATAAATCAAAGGCAACAATCGGTTGTATAGTTCGATCAAATCAATTGCGTGGTCCCTTGTGTTGTGTGTAGGCTTCATTTTATAATTCAAGAATTCAGGGAGGATTTCATTTTTAGTGCTAATGTCTTCCTCTGAAATTGTTCCCGCTCCTGACATGCCTCTGAGAAAATGAGCAACCAAAAACAAACATACCAGTGTTAGTCAAACTATATCACATGAATTTCCTCTCTATTTAATGCATATGGAAATAACTTTCCAAGATGCAATAGGTATATTCACAATATTCACAAGTGAATCAGTCCAACTCATTTTGGCTCCCACTTTCATAGGCTACAGGAGTTTGAACAATTCAAACATCACCAAAATCCCATAAATATAGAATTAAATGACACATTAAGGTGCATATTCCTCGAAATTTGCAACCAAAAAGCCACCCCGTAGGTTTGTATACAATAAATATGTCATTAAATGAAGCAACAACACATATACACACTAAAGATGATGTCAAACATTCTCGAAAACATCACCATCGGACTCAATGCATCGAAAACACGTCGGAAACATCAAACAGTGGCTGGAAACGATTGCACACGCCCGCACGTGCCCCAACGCGCCGGCAGAACACATCCACGCGTCAGCACGCGCTCCCACGCACCGGCAGCGGCCGCCACTGGCTGTCACGCGCCCACACGCGCCGCACACGCTCGGCTGGAAGCAATCTGAGTTCTGGCGTGTGTAGCACACGCGCCGCCACCGGAGACGGCGCATGTAGTACACGTGCCACTGCCGATTACCGGCACGTGGGAGACACGCGCCACTGCCGGTTCCCGGAGTGTGAAAGCCACGCGCCTCCGCCTGCCGCCGTGTTTTCCGGTAGATCCGGTCACGGGTTGACCTACTGGTCCGACCCAGTTCTGCTGGGTCTGACCCGGATCCATCTGATTGACCCGATCCGCCTTCAGGTTTTTTGAAATTACGATCAAGTCCCTAAACTTTATCGAATTTTAAAAAATCAACCCCTGAAGTTTCTGAACTTTTGCAGTTTAGCCCCAATTTCGAAAAAACTTCAAAAATTCATAACTTGAGTTTTACAAGGCCAAAAAATGCAAAAAAAATACTGACGAACTCCTCTCGACGAGCCCTATCCAGTGGTATAATCAAAACATGCTTTTGCTTGCTCAAAAAAATAACGAAAAATCACACCCACAACCATTCATGGTGATTCACAAGTCATATACACATATTCCCACCGGAAACAAAGTAAATCTGCCTCATACTCACATAAATAACTCATCAAAGTCACACAATTCACCAATCATATAACTTCAAACAAAATAATGTGAGAATGTTTCAAAAATTAAAAGCAGAAAACTTTTAACGCAAGAAATCCAGAGAAGGAAAACGAAGTACCAATCATTGGCTCTGATACCAATGTTGGAAACACACATCCCTCAACAAGCATAGAGAGGAATCTCTTACCTCTCACCGTAGGATTGTGTTGCAGCGGAAGAAACACGAACATGTTGGTACTCACGTGTAAACCGTGATCTCTGGATCAAATCTCACAACACGGGGTTGTGAATTAATTTCCACGATGTTGTATTATTGTGTGGAATATGATAATCTGTAGTGAAATGGAAAAAGAAAATCGGAGAGAGAGATACGCTTTCACGTTCTGTGTTTCGCATTCTGTAACACAAACGTATGAGCGCTTCACGTACGCGTTCTGCTTCTGTCTTGCGCATGAACGCTTCAGTCGTACGCGTTCTGCTTCTGCGTTCTACGTATTCTGAATACGCTCTCTTCACTTTTGGACAACTGCCATGCAGTCCATTTATTCCCAAAAGATGGGAGTTATATAAAACGTATTATTAACTCCCTCACCTTCTCTCTTATCCACACTTCTTATGTGGAAAATAAAATAATAAATAAATTATTATTTACACAATTAGTGTGGGATTAGTGTCTTAGTTTCAATACTTATTGGTTTCTATGATGTCAAATTCACCGCTATAGTTACGATTCAATTTGCGAGATGCGCATATCGATAGTCTAAACTCGTTGGTGCCCTTACAATATGAGTTAGGGGTATAAAATTTTTCATAAAGGGAATCATTGCACTTTCTTTGATACTTCTTATGTTGCTGTAAGTGTTCACCATTTTGATTACTGTAGGAATGATTCCGTGGATTGGAACTCAAGATTTCTTACCTTAAAATGTATTCTACACTCTGAGTCCTTTAATTCCAATATTATATAATCGAACTTGTAATTTTTTAACTAAAAAATGGGTAGTTGGTTTTATTCCATGATATATGAAATCATGTAAAGAAACAGAAACTTGATGGAGAATTATGAGCAATTCATATTCATAACCAATTATACATAGATAGCATTTGGACTAGTTTGATAATTAACTGTGATTTAGAGAATCCAATCAATACATTTACCCACATTTATGACACATGAGTAGTGACTTTATCAGGAATCTTTGCTTATGTTCCATTTAGTCCTTGTTTAAGAATGGAGCATTGCTATGTCAATATTTTTGTTTAGCCAATGATTCAAGTGGATATGAGTTGTCTTTGGTTGGATTAATGGAGCACTTGTAATTTGAAATACCTTTAATATGTCAACTGGTTTTAATCAATTGAATTATTCAAATCTGTATATGTTGACCTTAATTTGGATGAATCATTAATAACACTGCTTTACAGCCTTTGATATTTTCATGTGTATAGAGACTCTCTAAATTATCGTACTGTCCATTAATATTGTGATTTTGTGTTTACGATGACGAAGAAAAATTGTAGCATGTTATAAGCCTTCATTTGTGTCTAAAATAGATAGCTAGCTGCCATAGTATAATTTGAGGCTATGTATCTCAATTTGTTGGAGCATTTCACCAATGAAAGCATGTATTGTATCTGTAAATTTTAGACTGCAAAGGATGACTAGTTACATCTCTACGTTAACAGTTGTATCATAATTTTAGTTCATTCATGTTTAGCTAGGACATTGATTTTGGAATTCTTTTTCACTCTTAGTCTATAAACTCACTTTTCACTACGTGAAGCTTGATTTGTATACCGAATATGATGCACGAACTAAGTCTACAAACTTGTTGCTGCTAACTGTAAGAATATCGTAAATCGAGATGGAAGAATATGAGGGTCAGAGGTTGAAAAGGATCGAAGAAAACAAAAGAAAGATGGAAGAGTTAGGGATTAAGCCCACTGCCTATGCAGTGGCACAGTTAATGGCTCCCAAGAGACAAAAGATCAATAAAATGAAAAAAGATCTATCAAAGGATGTTGAGTACCTTCCCGAAGAAGAAGATCCAATACAGAAGTTAAATGATGATCAGGATAACAATGAGATTGTAAGAATCACTAGAAGTTTGAGCTCATGTCGTTCAAAGAAGGTTATGTGCATATACCTTATGAATTACTAAATTAGTATACAAATTAGATATTTAATTAATAATCATTTGTCATGTTTCAGGTAATGGTAGACCAAGTAGGTGGTCATGTTGACAAACCTCAGTCCTCCTCCATCTCAATGTCAACTATGATAAAAATGCACTCTCAAGAATGTGAAAAGAAACAGCAACAGGGGAAAGGAAAAGGGCACCAAAAAATCAGACTCCAACCTCAGTTGGTCAGATAGAGGATTCAACATGAAATGAAGAAGTGTTTTCACATGCAGCTAAGAAGGTTATGTGCATATAACTTATGAATTAGTAAATTAGTATACTAACTAGATATTTAATTAATAATCATTACTTATGTTTCAGGTAATAGCAATCCAAGCAGGTAATTCTTTTGACAAACCTCAGTCCTTCTCCATATCAATGTCAACTATGATACATATGCATTCTCAAGACTGTGAAAAGCAACAGCAGCAGAGAAAAGAAAAAAGGCATAAAAAAAATCAGACTCCTGCCTCAGTTGGTCAGATAGAGTATTCAACGCGAAATAGAGAAGTGCTTTCCCGTGAACAATCTTTAAAAAGGACAAGTACAGGGTTGAGTTGACGAGAAAAGGAGATTGAAAAGAACAGCCAAAGAAGGAAGAGGCAGAATATGGTTGCACCTGGATCACTCAATGCCTATATTAAGATGAAAGAAAATACTAAAATGAAAGAACAGTCATCAAAGGCTGCTTGTTTAGGGGACCCCATGCTACTAGGAGATAACTTATCTGTTGAACCGCTGATGGAACATTCAAAAAAGAAACAAGGGAGATATTTTGAAGAACAATTTTTTGCTTTAAATGGTGGTGATATGCGTGGTCCAATTGATGAAGATGAGGATTGTGAAAGCATAGACGGTTATGTTTTGGAAAATAAAATGGCATCAGATCCGAAAGGGCAAGGAAACAATCACTCTATAAATATAAATCCCACCAAGGAGCATCTTAGTGATGAATTTGGTAAGAATAGAAAATAGGTTATTATAATTTTAAATTATTTGATAATGTTTGCTACTTACATTTCTTGTAAATATAGGTTAAATTAGTGGAATTAAGAATCACGACATATTTTTCTAACTTTATTTTGTTAATAATTGTAGTGATGCAGAAGAAAAAAAATAAAAGAGGGTCAAGTCTTTGCAAACAGGTACATGGAAGGTCAATTGAGAATCGCAGACTTATCATTTTGAATAGACTAGGTCAGCCAATTGGTTCGGATAAAGGAACTTTGGATGAATTAAGCTGTTTCTTAGGATCACTAGCTCGTGAATCCGGTCTTGCACCTCTAAATAAGATCAACTGGCACCAGGTTCCTAACAAGGATGAGTTTTGAAATTATGTAAAGATATTAGCAATTTAAATTAACACAGTAGTATATATTCATTTGTTGTTATTTTACACTAATTTCCTATGTAGTTGAGTGTTTCTTGAGTATGCTGCCTGATCAAAATCCTTTAAACATGTTGTACTTTTTAACAAATCATATTAGCTTTATTTACCAAAGATCTACATATCAAGAATACGTGCATTCTCTAACGTCATGATTAATATCTTGCAGACAAAGTTTGTAATTGCAGAAGAAGGAAAAGGCTATGTTCTAAAAACAGTTGCAGATCTTTGGCGTAATTATAAGTGTAGAATTAAAAAGCTTCACTACAAGGCGTATACAAATCAGGCGGATAGATGGGCTAATCGCCCCAGATTCGATTCCAGATGACCGTTTTGAGGATTTAATCAAGTATTGGAACTTAAAAGTGATTCAGGTAAGTGTTGTAAGATATTGTTTATTGACATATATTTACAATAGGATAAATAATCTCACATGTAGATTCTTACACGGATTAAATTAATACCCCATATGTATAAAATGCAATTGAGATTGCTTTTTATGTAGTAATTAATTAATTATCTTATCCTTGGATTGAATGACAAAAATAAATTATCATGACAAGAGTTTTAAAGTTGAATATGTGGATCTTTAATAAATTCTAATAAAATAAGTAATAAATATAATTTATCATGAATAAAACTAGTGTAATAAGTAAGTATTTATTGAAGAAGTTTTAGGTAGTTTAATAAATATATTTTCCCCTTTGTGTTGCCCGTCCTCTTTTTCGAGTTCTTCGTTTAGAATTGACATGTTTAGAAAAAATTATTTACTAGAATGACATGCAGGATCTTAGTGACAAGAAAAAGAAAATTAGAGAAACTCAAAAGGACAGACACACTGCAGGTCCTATTTCTTTTGCGAGAAAGCGTCTTGAGCTGGTAATTATGAATTGTATATGATTCTTATATCATATGAGCACTATTGCCTAATTACATTAATATTAAATCTATTAGTTACATCTAGCTCAGTCTCTTCTTGATATATTAGGATCCACCATGTCATGAGGCTATACCATTATTGTAAATATTTTCTGTGCTATCTCTTACATTGAATTCCTTATCATTGTTATTGAAAATAATGAATTTGTGAGTGAATATTATATTAAGTCCAGCTTTAACTTTGTGCTTCGATATAAGTTAGACCAATATCCACTCTTATTTATATTACAAATGTTTATAATATTATATAAAGATGTTATGAGGATGGTTTATAGTATTTTATCTAGCTTAGATTTACATCAACTACATGTATGTTCAATTATAATCTATTTTACCTATTTTTTCCAACATGATTTATGGATATTTTGTGGCAGGAACTAAGTGAAAAGACCTCACCATCAGAAGCAGCATTGTACAAAGAAACTCATAAAAGGAAAGCTGATAGAAAATACAAAACTAATGAACTGATTCAGCATGACAATGTAAGCACAAGTGTTTTATATTATTGATTTTAATCATATGGCATAATATTATGATGAATTTTATTAGATGGAGGAGCTGCTCGAAAGACGTGGTCGATTTACAGGCAGGTGTATCAAGAGACCAAAGGGAGCATCAAAACCCTCAAGTGTGTTAATTCCAGATGAGTTTCTACAGCCATATAAATCTGATGTCATTAAAGATACTATCATTGGAGTATTGAAAGTCTTGCAAGAAGTTCTTCCCTCTGATATTCTTGCACGTGTTGCCCCATCCCTTGAAGATCCATCCAACTTTCTACTTAATGGAATTTCTACTAAAAGCATTAATCATTTGGAGCCATATCAGGTAATTAGTTACATTTCATTAATTGTTACTTTTTATATTTCATTTGGCACATGAATACCCACCCTATTTATTGTTTCAACTGTTTAGTTATTTAGTGGTTGGGGGTATTGAGAGTAAGATACACTCATATTCTTGGTTTGGGTTTTGAGAGTAGACAATGATTGTACAGTAGTGTTACTTATTACTGGTTTAGGATTTGAGAGTAGATAGTGTTCTAGAATGTGGTGGAAAGTTGTGCTTTCCATGAATGGATGATACTGTTGTGAAGTAGACGAGATTAAAAAATGGAACTTCGTAATAAAATATGTAAACAACGAGCCAGAGGTTTAGAATCTTGCAGCAGAATATTGTAATGCTCTGTTTCCATGATCTTTGATCTTTAATTGTTAGTTATAGGCATTAATATGGCCACTACTTTTATTTTCTTATGAAGGGAAGTCGGAGGTTTAGAATCTTGCTGCAGAATCAAGTACTTGGCATTTTATATAGTGAAATTGGTATCAGCCTATGTGTTATGCTTTTTTTCACCCTCACTTGAATATTTCGAAGCATGGTGTCAATATTTAGTATTGAAGTTTCCATTCTGTGGGCCATGAAGCCTTCATTAGCATTTTCCTTATGTGGATTGATACTCAAAATTGCTATATTAGTCAAGACTCACAACTGCAGTTTTGTTGTGTGTTTTGAGGGCAGAATTATATGGAATTAAAATAGAGTTGCATGATATGTACGTAGATGGTAATATGTACTTAATGCATTCTTTGAAACTGGTGTGTTTTTTATACATTTTATTTATTCTCTTTCTGTTTGGTTATCTTAATTTTTATCTGTATAATACTTATTGCTCTCTGTCTTAACCTAGATATCCCATTATAAAGTGTTGCTCATATAACTGAATGATAATTCTACAACGTTATCTGTTTGTAGGGAGTATCTAATTTTCATTGGTTGTTTGTAGTTTTTGGGTATAAATTTTGTAATTTGACTGTTGCATATCATGTGCTTCTGCATTTCAAGTGTAGTTCCTTGATTCATATTGCGCTGCTTCTTAACTTATAGGACCTTAATTCATATTGCGCTGCTTCTTAACTTACAGGATTGTTTGTATATTTTACTGGAATCTAAATAACACTCTTAAATTGAAACTAAGGAATGGACTTCTTTAAAAAGTTTTACCCTTGGAATTATTGAGAATATTTCTTATCTTAGTAAAACATTCTCCCCCTGCACTCCCCGTAAACCTTGTGTTTCTCTTAACAATGAAACTCCCTTGATGATCTTCATGTCTCATAGTATACAATTTTTAAGATTCTTGTGTAGCCAAAGTACTAAAGTAGATTTGATATTTTGAGCCCTGAATTTTATCATTGAACAGTAATAATTTTCTGGTTTGCATTTCGCAGGCTTAAGTATCTAAAGGGTATGTTTGGCTGTGTTTTTCTTCTCTTATCTCTAAATATATTTGATGACTTCAACTGTACTTTCTTTATAATGTTTATGTCCTTCATTCAGGGTAATGAAGACAACGATGATAAAGCAAACACAGAAGATGAACTTGAACGTGGTGATGATTGATTTTGGAATAAGAGAATTGCGAGATGAAGAGAATTTATTTTATATATTATTGACATCAATACGTAATTCGTCATAGTATATGAAATTTAGACAACATTTAATATTTACCATGTTTTGACATATTGATGATTAAATATTTACTTTGGATATGTGTTGATATATATTAAATTAAGTTTATCATCTATTTTTATTTTACAGGTATAGTATGAATAAATAATAATAATAGTAATAATTTATTTATTATTAATAATAATATTATTAAATATTTCATAAATAATAAAATGTTACCATGTATGTATATAATTGTTTTACAAAAGTGTTACATTACATTCTTAAAAGTGATACAATTATTATATAATTAATGTTACATTTATATTTAAAAAATGTTACCAAAATAATGTAATTAATGTTACGATATATTAAAAAGTGTTAACAAAATAATGTAATTAGTGTCACATAATAATTAAAAGTGTTAACAAAATATTGTACAAATTGTTACATTATATTTAAAAGTGTTAACAAAAAAATATTACATTAGGAAAATTAAGTGTTACATTAAAAGTATATGTAACATTTTAATAAGTGTTACAATGATATGTTACAATTGATATATTTATAATTGAAGTGTTATCAAAAGTTAGAAAAGTGTAACATTAGATATTAGGTTGCAGGGGTAATAGCGACACCGAAAAAAATATTACTTAAGACCTATGATAATATTTTTTTATTATTAAGTAACATTTTTTTGATGTTACTTAATGTCACTTATGTTGTAGTGTAGGTATCCCATTCAATTTCTACTCCAAGTATTTCCAATTCATTCATCAAGTTAAACATGACCTCTTGTCTTTCTAACTCACTCAAGTATCTGAGAGTCGCATGAGACCATCATATTTCTATGAACCTCTCACCTCTCCACTATAGACTAAAATAGGCATCAGAGAAAATCCATAGTGAGAACACATTTTTAATTTCTAAGCAGTAAGAATCGAAACCAAGATTCTTTTCTAATCATCTAATTTTGGACCAGTAAATATAATTTCTTTTAGTTAATAATAAGTGAATTGAGTGCCATTAGAAAATACAAAGAATCATAAATAAATAAATACATCGATCAAATACTTCGAATTTATCCATTTATATTGATTCCCTCAAAATAATATAAAATAAAATTCACCAACATATCAAGCACTATGAGTCTGCATGCCACGATAGTGTGGGCGTATACAAACCCGAACATTTACAAGAGAAGATTTTACCAATTAATTTTATTTTTCAACCTAACTTCATAACAAAATAATTAATAGTCGGTTCCTCTTTAGCCATGCAAATAACAGCAGTGTATCCGATGGGGAGGATACTTATTGTTTGCATCTAAGTGTATACCATATTTGACCACAAGTTCATTGCACAAGCTTATGTGCCTTACAGATGGAGAAGTACACATGCGCTAGGATAACTTCCTACAGTCATCTTCAAGAAGTTTGTACCAGTTATCCATGAATAAACTCATCCGATGGGGAGGAAGGTCTATGCCAACACGCAAGTTTATTCACATCACTTACAAACCAATAATAGAGGCCGCGGGAATTAATTACCAATCCCCTCTCCCACTTAGTTGTTTAACACCGAGGGATTTTACATGCATATAATATTCAAACATAATACGCAACCTAGCATGCTTATATTAATAGCAATAAATCAAATAGAACATGCATCCATATATATAACAATAATAGACATTTAAATCAATTATGACAATTATATATAAGAAAATAAATTGCTAAAATAGAACGACTTGTCCAATACTCCAGCGATTAAATCGATGCCTTGTGCAACAAGCAGGATAACTTGTGCCCTAAGACATTCATCATCACAGGCTACCGTCAACCAGAATCAGTCGGATGTCATCGCCGCACCATGAAGACTGCCGCTGATCACCCCGCCATGGCTGCTCGCACCGTCCACTACCAGCAATCATGCTGACAGTGGCTGCCGGTCGCACCGCCAGAGAATCATGTCAGTCTACTTAACGCCAGCAACTGTGCATCGCCGAGTCTGTCGCACGCCAGAATCTGTACGCCATATTGAGCGCACCACCGGCGCTCTGCCCGGTTTCTCACATGCCAACATGTACACCACCAAGCGCACCTCCGAGCATGCCACCGGGCGTTCTGCCCGGCTTTCAGATGTCACGCTCAGCGCCACGCTCGACGCCACACTCCATGCCACGCTTGATGCTACACACGATACCATGCTTGGC
This sequence comes from Pogostemon cablin, assembly GCA_023678885.1. Lineage (NCBI taxonomy): Eukaryota > Viridiplantae > Streptophyta > Magnoliopsida > Lamiales > Lamiaceae > Pogostemon > Pogostemon cablin. The sequence goes on along the minus strand of CM042979.1, from coordinate 19,661,308 downwards.
GCCATGCCATGCGCCCACTTGCCTACTCGATTTCGTGCTTGGTCTCTTACAATCGTGCGTATCGCCCTATTTCTACATGCTGCCAGGCGCTTTACCGAGTGCTCCATCGTGTGTTTCGCCTGGCGATTCACACGGCACCCTGCTCGCTTCCGAGCGTCTTTGTCATTTGCAGATGTAATACACAAACAACGACGATACAGGGTATTGATGCGTGTTTTTTTTGCACGTAAAATTAATCCCCAATTGTGAAGGATGTTATTGTAGCTTAGATAAGCGACCAAGTTAAATATCGAACCCAAAGGATGGCGTATTATCAATTTAATTATTAACTAAATTAATTAAGACGAAAGAAAATTAAGTTTAAGGTTTGATTATCAACTACTAAACAATTAATTGAAATAATAAATAAAATAAATAACACTAAAAGAATACAAAAGTTGCTCAAGAATGGAGAATATGTAGCTCTAAGGTAATTCAGTTTTACTACTTAACTTCCCTCTCAAGTGCAGGCCGACTCTGCCTTGTGGATTATGGACGCATCACTAAACCATGCAAATCTACTCAATAGACACAAGTAAATATGTGTGTAACACGTGTTAATAACCTCAGAGCAAGAGACTTAATTTCAACCCCCCTTTCTAGGTACTATCAGCATCAATTATTTTCTACGTCTGGAATCTAACCCGATATGATCTCCCTTTTTAGGTAATATAAAATTACCCTCTTTTTCCTGCTTATTAAGCCGAATTCAATTCAATCAATAAACATTCATATATGACAGTTCTAATGAAGCTTCGGTGTCCCCTCACTTAGAATCATAACATGGAACCCTGTTCAGCAGTGAACGTGCTCAATCAACAACCAAGATGTATACTCAGACTCTATATAACAGTTGAAGATGCACAAAAAGACCCTGAATATGGATTAAAAATGCATAGTCATATATAAAATAAATTCACAAGTAGTGTTATACGGAGGACACACAGGAGAGTTAAATTAATTCATAAAACCTTCAAAATCCTAAATCTACCAAAACGGTTCTAGCCCATGATATTGCGAAGAACAATCATGGGGGTTGGATAGATCTTATCCATATGTCTGGAAAATACAAGATAAATTAGAAAATGAATAAAACCCTAGATGCGGGAGTCATCACATCCTTCTCTGTCTTGAATTCTCCTCTTGGTTCTCCTCTTGATTCAGCAGACGAATCTTCAAAGTGATGGATGGATGGAGGAAAGGATGTGAATGATGGTTGGGGGGTGATCCCCCCTTGTGGGGTGTAGGATGATTGTGTTGTGTCCAATATGAATAATGATGTGATCTGCATCCCCTTTTATACTTGTAAGCTCTCCTTATGGACCTTGGATTGGCTTTTTCTTGGAAAACCTGAAAATACACGCTACTGGACATACGAAATTATCAAAAATAGGATTCCATGTCCCCGCTCGACCAAAAGGTCTTGGTCGAGCGGCTTGGTCGAGCGAGACAAGACTTGGTCGAGCGGCAGTATGCAGTCTCACCATTTCGTGCATAACTTCCACATCCGAGCTCTGATTTGAGTGATTCTTACACTCACGCGATCCTCTCTTCCTTGTCTTTCTATCCATATAAAGAAATCTCATAAAATTCATCATTTGAAGGTATAACAAGTTATGCAAAGTGGCACAGTCGTGCTGAGTAGGAACAGCTTGTGTGACATCACCATTTTCATCATAACTTTCTCGTTTGGAATTCGATTTGGGTGTTCCTTATGCCAAAACGACCCTCTCTTCTGTGGCTTTACAACTATATATACATATCTAATTCAGAGCTCCACACTGAACTTAGTCTCAATTTTGGTACAAATTGATAAGAGTAAGCGTGCTCTATCGTTGTGTGTAGACATGGTGGCCAAGTGCAAAATTTATAATATCGAACCCAAGAGAGAAAGTGTATGTATCCGTATTCGAAAGCTGTTTCACTCTCGAAGGACTAATCAATAGTGGAGGGGATAGAATTAACTACAATTAATACCTAAGAAAGCAATAAAGATAAAAGGATACAAATGGGATGGATGATGGATGATGGTGAGCAATCTAAGAAGTATTCAAGGCTTAACCACAATCAAGGTCTAGACATCACCTAAACATGCAAGTTTCTAATGGCAAACATCATTAAAAATGGAATAGAAGCAATCACATATGTTCCCCTAATCCCTATGGCCAAGACAATTAGGTTCTAAACTTTTTACAAGTTTTAAGCACAAAAGATTGTCCCTTACTCTCAATTCCCTCAAGGGTACTATTATTATAAGATTGGTTCTTCTCACTCAATTAATAACCTACTTAGATCCATTAACTAAGTGTTATCTCATGAATGCCCCAAGCACAAGAAGGGTATGACTTACCTCTCCCTACACAAACATACATGATCATATAATAAAATGATTCAATTAAAACACTAGACATAATATTGGAATGGCCATCCTAACACTATGAATAGAGTATTTAACCACACAATTCATAATATGAATCAAGTAATCATAGATCATGAGATAAATTCCAAAATCAATTCAATTAAACCATTAAAAATCCTACATATTTAGAATAGTATCAATCTATCATGTGGCTAGCCTCACATGAGGACTAGCCACTACAAATCATAACAAAATTAATACAATCCATGGCTTGCTCCCATTGAGCCAAATAATGAAGAAAATCACAAATTAAAGGTTGATAAGATTCCCTTTTAAAGTAGGCTTGATCTTCCTTCAACATGCTCCAATCTTCACTTCGTGTTGATTTTTCCTTCTTAGATTGATGGAAGGATGGAATGAAGGATGAATTTTTGAAGAAATCAAGTGGAATGGGTGGATGAAAATAAGGATGGATGAATGGAGTGGAGTGTGTGTGGAATGGGGTGTGGAAGTGTTTGTGTGGCCTCCACAAGGAGGAAAATGGAAAAACCTCCAAAAATTATGTAAAATGAGGGTATTTATATGTATGAAGGATTAGGGCAAATTTTGGGTAATGGGCTCAAGTGAGAAAATGGGCTTAATTGGAGATAATGGCCTTTTTGGCTCAAAAATCAATTCAGGAAATATAGAATAAATAAAATATCCGTACAGTTTGGTTACATAAACCGGCTGTAACCCAGCAGTCAGCAACGCGCCTTATGGAAGGCGGTGGTCACAGGTTCAAATCCCAGTCTCTGCGGATTTAATTTTTTAACTAAAGGAGGCCTTGTGAGCGCGAAGTAGAGGATCCGGGCCCTTCTTGGCCCAAAAATTCGATCGAGGAAAAGAGAACTCGATCGAGTTTCTCTTACAGATTTAAAAATTCTGCTCCCTTCAATTCAAATAGACAACGCTGAAACGACAACACTTAAGGCTGTTGTCTATTCACTCATTTCTATACACTTAGTAAAAGTATTGTGGTAGCCTCTTTTAATTATGTTGTCTTTTCAACAGCAACTTTTTTCTCCTTTTCGTCCCGATTTAATTCCCATTTCTTCCTTTTCTAATTTTTGCTCAAATACACCCCATTCCTGCATGAAAAATAGCATGATTCAACACACATTACTCCAAAAATAAAAACAATAAAAATAAATAATAAAATACTAAAAATAATATAAAACAAGCAAAAATCACACGAACACGACTCTAAAATCTACTAAATTTTCACGATAATCACACACAAACATAAAAAATTACAAAAGTTGGACGTGTGTTTTTCAGCATCACTGCACAAATTGCACCTTTTCTCCAACTTTGCACTTTTCATCCCTTTTTCCACCTAAAACACAATAAAACTCCTCAAGTGCACCTTTCTCTCACATATATCGAATATAAGACGTTTGTGCTAATATATAACAATAATTTTCCATCAAAAAGGTGTTAAATTGGACACTAAAACACACTTATTTTCATTCTCATCAATCCCCCAAACTTACCCGTTGCTCGTCACGAGGCAACAAAATAAAAATAAAGAGAAAGAGAGTAAGAAAATTAGCAGGAAAACAAAGACTATGACCAATACCCCCTTCAAAATACAATTGTCCTCAACTTTGGTCATGCAACTCTCATTACATGTAATAATCAATTCATAGCATACAAGATAAGATAATTACCACCAATTCAAATGCTCCATTGACATGTTCTCACGGGAAGTATATATCACTCGCACTCAAGTGTAAAAGATGTACACTTATGGATTATGGTATTTACGCTCAGATCCAATTCAAGTGAAACGTAACCATAAGCTTGCCAAATATCTCAAACTCTCCACCACTAAAAGTATGATTCAACAATGAGATCAAAAAGAACTTTTTTTTTAAATGTAATGTTGGGCTCTTTGGTTAAGGTAGGAAATATTTAGATAAGTGACTCAAAACTTTTGATCACTCAAGTCGCGATCCATCATGATCTTTCATTCTTCTTACTCACTTCAATTAAGCACAACATCCTCCTCAACTCTTTTACTTTTCTCTTTCAAACACAACATTTTTTCCTTCTTTTTTCTTTTTCTTCTTTTTTTTTCCTTCTTGAGGTACCGGTTTCTGGCACTACCTCGCGCATCCTCCATAGGGTACTAGATTTAAGCACTACCCTAGGGTGTTTGGTTCAATGGAGTACTAGATTTAAGCACTACTCTATAATTTTCCTTAGATGCAATTTCAAACGCAATCACTATTTCAACACCAATTTCATTCCTTTCCAAGCTGTTATCAAACTCCATCAACAAACTTTGGAAAGCCATTAATTCTCTTCTAGAAGGACAATCAAGGCTCAAAAAATTCAGATGCTCAAAGTGGTTATTTCTTGTAGGCTGCCAAAGAATGAGATTTTTAGGCTCAACGGGGCTAATAACGGATAAACATCATTTGGTAGGGAATTATTTGGCTTAGTGACTTATAAATTCAAGGATGGCCTAAAATCATCTCCCATCATCTAACACACATGTAGTTTCAAGTAAGACAAAAGGCAAGTTTTAGAATACACACACAAGAACGATACTTACCAGAAAAGAATATCATGTGATTATGAACATGATCAACAAGGCTCAAAATCTCACATAGGTTTTTAACAAGTAACAGAGCACTTTCATGGTAAGCAATATCCCACGAGTACACATAGAACTTCATATCACAATATAACTTAAGTACACTTCCTTTATTAATTTCAACAGCATATGAATATCAAGCACAACTTAAAAATATAAGCTCATATGGATCAAAAAACTCAATCCTTCCACTCTCAAGAATTAAAAGCAAACATAAAAGTTAGAATAAGGAAACGAGGGCACCTGATTTTTCTTCAACGTATGGACGAGCTCCTCGAGTTGTTCAACTCGGTTAGTTCAAGCCTCAGCGTAAAACTCGTCTTGCCACTCTTTTACCTTTTTCTATTATTAAAACTCAAGCACAACTCATCATTAAAGATTCATCAATAATAAAATAGAAGAACTCTAAGAAAGACTCAATTGACTATATAATTGACTCCACACACTAGACACACCAACACAACACACTAAATATTAGTTAAGTTGCAAAAAATCGACATATCAACACAGGTTAAAATATTAATATGCCGCAAAAAATCAACCTCCTAACAAACAAACAACCAACAAAAGGAAAAATTATACCCTAGGTGTTCTTGGTGCTCATAAGATGAGGTAAGTACATCACACACCCCAAACTTAGTAAAAACGTAAGTCGAAACTAAGTTTGAAAAGAGATGTAATTGCCAAAATGTGAGCACCTCAAATATAATAACTCCTCACTCACACGAAAGAAATAATAAAGCAATAAAATAGAATGGACAAGCCCCCAATAGGCGCTCATGTTTAACGTCGGAGAGTCACGATAGAATACCACTTTTTGAAGACTACTTGATCAGAGGACGATCTTCTCGCATCCTCACCTTCAAATACTTTCTTTTCCTCTTCTTATCTACACTCAGCACCTCACATTTCTTGGTCACATGTATATGATCCTTAGAATTACCTTCCTCCAATGGCTGTCTAGACTCCTCCTTGTCAATCTTTCACTTAAATTAAGAATCATATGTCCTATTAAAATCAAGATTAAACAAGTTAGAAATCACATCTATGCTCTCGCATGATTGAGGCTCCATGGGCATCTTCATTGCACTATCAAGAGAGAAAACCACATCTTCATTATCCATCCATAGTCTAAGCTCTGTATTCTGCTCCTGAGAAGGTACTGGAGTGCTATGAACATCAGGTATAGCATTCTGTACGAAAACTAGAGCTGAACGACGCTGTTCGACCTCCACTCGACCTGAGTGGTCTGGTTGAGCGAAGTGAAAATGGTCGAGTAGGGTACCTGTAATCTGGTTCTGGATGTTCAGTCCTACAGACGGTCTCTTGACCTCCGCTCGACCTAGATGGTTTGGTCGAGAGGATGTTTCTTGGTTGAGCGGAGACCCTGTAATCTGATTTTGATTGTTCTGCTCCACAGGTGACCGCTCAACCATTGCTCGACCTAAGGGTTTGGTCGAGCGGTGGTAGAGCGGTGACACTCCATCTTTGTTTTTGTCTACTGGCATCATTGGACCTTCGTACTGCGTTCCTGACCTCAATGTGATGGCTTTACACTCGTTCAAGTTCATTATGCCTTGAGATGAGAATATTCTTTTCTCTAATATTTGTGTTAATTGATTCACGTTCCCGATCATCTGCCCCATTATAAAGGTAAGGTCCTTCAATTGCTTAGATAAATCTGCATGATTAGCATTCATACTCGCTTCAATGTGGTCAACCCTTGCATCATTCCTAGCCATGTATTGATTGAAGGTATTTTCAACACTCTTCACTTCTTGCTGCTGCATAATAGGCCCCCTTTGTGTCAACTCTATAATCTGCTTCTGCTGGGACTCTAGTAGCTTGTTAATTTTAGCCAGACTAGAGACGATCTCATCATTCCTATTTAGCTTCACCGCTTGATGTTCAACCTGTGCTACCTTACTCAATACATAAGGTCCTCTCACTCTTTCCGTAGGCCAGTCACGTGAATTCATAAAGATGTCTTCAAATAACTTTTCTGCTTCAAGTGCTGTCTTAGATAACAGCGCTCCTCCTGAGGATGCATCAATAAGAACACGCGACTCACAATCAAATCCATAGTAGAAGATGCTTATGTACTAAGCCTTAGATATCCCATGCTGTGGGCACCTCCTGAGCATGTCTTTAAACCTGTCCCACGCCTCATGAAATTTCTCACCTTGATTCATAACAAATTGGGTGATCTCTTGCTTCATTCTTAAGATCCTTGAGGGTGTCATGTATCTTTCCAAGAACTTCTGCTACAGTTAGTCCCATGTAGTACAATCTGTGGCATCAAGAGTCCCATACCAAGCTTCTGCCTTATCAATTAATGAGAACTTGAATAGGGCGATCTGCCTAGCATTATCATCAGCTCCAGCACCTTTTTCAGTGTTTGCATAACCAAGAAATCTTTTGAGGTGCTAATATGGATCTTCAAAGCAACCTCCAGAAAAAGAATTCTTCTCTACCATGTTAATAAGAGCGGGATGTATCTCAAAATCATCATCTTCCCCCCTTGCTCCTATCATCCCATGTTGCCAATCCCATCATATTTAAAAATTTCACGTATGATAACATTATCCGGATTCTGCATTGCTCCGGCCATGTTTAGCACTGTGTGTTATTTCTTCCTTTCCTTCCTCTCCTTTTCCTAGTGCACAAGTACCTCAGAAAAATTTAAGGTTAGTTAGAAATAAATAATCACAAATAGAAGTCTTAATCAAATTAGAAATAATAAACTAATAATAACAACTGTCCCCGGCAAAGGCACCAAAAACTTGATGCATGTTTTTTGCACGCAAAATTAATCCCCAAGTATGAAGGATGTTATTGTAGCTTAGATAAGCGACCAAGTTAAATATCGATCCCAAAGGACGGCATATTATCAAATTAATTATTAACTAAATTAATTAAGACTAAAGGAAATTAAGTTTAAGGTTTGATTATCAACTACTAAACAATTAATTGAAATAACAAATAAAATAAATAACACTAAAAGAATACGAAAGTGGCTCAAGAATTGAGAATAGGTAGCTCTAAGGTAATCCAGTTTTACTACTTAACTTTCCTCTCAAGTGCAGGCCGACTCTGCCTTGTGGACTATGGACGCATCACTAAACCATACAAATCTACTCAATAGACACAAGTAAATATGCGTGTAATGCGTGTGAATAACCTCAGAGCAAGAGACGTAATTTTATCCCCCTTTCTAGGTACTATCAGCATCAATTATTTTCCACGTCTAGAATCTAACTCGATATGATCTCCCTTTATAGGTACTATAAAATTACTCTCTTTATCCTGCTTATTAAGACGAATTCAATTCAATTAATAAACATTCATATATGATAGTTCTAATGAAGTTTCGGTGTCCCCTCACTTAGAATCATAACATGGAACCCTGTCCAGCAGTGAACGCGTTCAATCAACAACCAAGATATATACTCAGACTCTATATAATAGTTGAAGATGCACAAAACGACCCTGAATATGGATTAAAAACGCATAGTCATATATAAAATAAATCCACAAGGGGGTTGTACGGAGGACACACAAGAGAGTTTAATTAATTCATAAAATCTTCAAAACTCTAGATCTACTAAAACGATTCTAGCCCATGATATTGCGAAGAACAATCATGGGGGTTGGATAGATCTTACCCATATATCTGGAAAATACAAGATAAATTAGAAAACGAATAAAATCCTAGATTCGGGAGTCATCGCGTCCTTCTCCATCTTGAATCCTCCTCTTAGTTCTCCTCTTGATTCAGCAAATGAATCTTCAAAGTGATGAATGGATGGAAGAAGGATGTGGACGATGGTTGGAGGTGATCGCCCCTTGTGTGGTGTATGTTGATTGTGTTGTATCCAATATGAATAATGATGTGATCTGCATCCCCTTTTATTCTTGTAAGCTCTCCTTATGGACCTTGGATTGGCCTTTTCTTAGAAAATATGAAAATACACACTATTGGACATACGAAATTACCAAAAATAGGATTCTGTGTCCCCGTTCGACCAAAAGGTCTTGGTCGAGCGGCTTGGTCGAGCGGCAGTGTGCATTCTCACCGTTTCGCACATAACTTCCACATTCGAGCTCTGATTTGAGTGATTCTTGCACTCACGCGATACTCTCTTCCTTAGCTTTCTATCTATATAAAGAAATATGAGAAAATTCAACATTGTAGGTGTAAGAAGCCATGCAAAGTGGCACAGTCATGCTGAGTAGGAACAACTTGCGCGACGTCACCATTTTGATCATAACTTTTTCGTTTAGAATCCGATTGGGGTGTTCCTTATGCCAAAACGACCCTCTCTTCTGTGGCTTTACAACTATGTATACACATCCAATTCAGAGCTCCACAAAACATAGAAAAATTATAAAAGTTGGACATGCATTTTTCAGCATAAATCCTACCATAACGTGTCACGTTTAGCTGCAAAACCGAAGCTCTGATATCAAGTGTTGGCGTTTGATCATTTGGTTAAAGTGAACCATTAGGGTTGCATACGATTCTATATCAGCGAAAGCAAGAACATAAAATCATATTACCTTTCACCAGGGTATGTTGAAGAAGAGAATGAATTCTCACCAGCCGCATGCGCGACCTCACCATTTTGGGTATAACTTCCTCATCCAATCTCCAATTTGAGTGATCTTTGTGCCAAAATGATCCTCTCTTTCGTGAATTCGAACGGTGTATCACATGAACAGTTTGGAGTTACACATGAGTTTAGAAAAATTGTGAAAGTTGACAAACAACAGTAGAAAATGACCTCTTGATCTTCTGTTGTATTTCTAAGTCCAATCTTAACGTCATATGGGCGACGATCTTCAAAATCTTCTCAATCTGCTATTCCTTTTCCCTCCTCACAGTGTTAGGCGTGAATTTTTTTTTGGTTACCGGACAACTGAGATGACTTATTTATAGGCTACAACAGGGACCATGAGAAAAGGCCTCCATTGGGCTTAAGTATCCAAGTTTAGCCCAATATTTATACTTAAGTCCAATAATAATAATATATACCATTAAAATATTATTACTGCACTACCGCTCTAATCCTATAATTATATTATGAGCTCCTTCTTATTAAGAGTCCGTTAGTCTCCCCATGTTTAAGATATACAATGCTCATTAATTAATTAAGTTACTGACAACTCAATTAATTAATATCTCATCCGAGAGTAGTACCACTAAACCTCATTATTATGCCGGAATTAATCCACTTGCAAGATTTACATGATAATCCTTATGAGCTCCTCAAGGGGACATCATCAACCTGTATCAGACACGGATTCCTTCTACAATCAACAACACACCATAGAGTCAGCACTATTTCCCAACTCACCAATTTTGTTAATTTAATACATGTAAATCTCACTCATTGATGTATCAAAGAAATGCATACTGCCTTAAGTGTCGAGGTTATTAAATAGGGATTAAGAGCACGAATATCCATAATAATTGAGATCAAGTTCTCCTATATTGTCAGTATAAGTTGAACGATCTCAAGCGGTCCTGCTCAATATACACAAAGCATACTAATGTGATTCTATAGTCAAGACAAACTAATACCAAATCACACTACAACCATCCCAATAGAGTCCCCGTCTATCTCGGTTGTGAGCATCTATTTATACTTTATAAGGAAATCGATAATATGATTTTCCGTGTGTGGTCGCACAACATATTATCTACAATATAAAGTAAATGGACTATTGTATCAGACATATGAATAAATTATAAGACACAATCGTTTGATCAATTATTTTCATTTTAAATATTATTAAAATATTGTTCATACTAAAGCTAGACTTTTAGTGTGCAATCCAACACAGAGATTGCTGGTTCGACCTTAGTTCGACCAGAGAGGTCTGGTCGAACTGCATAGTTTTGGTTGAATTGGGGCTTTGTAAACTGAACTCGATCTTTCGGCTCAACAGGTGCTAGTTCTACCGTAGTTCAACCAGAGAGGTCTGGTCAAACTGTAGAGCTTTGGTCGAACTGTGAGCTAGAAAATAGATTATCATTTTTCTATTTTTTCCCATTTGTTCGACCATGGTTCGACCAAGATGTTTGATCGAACCGCGGTTGAACTGGCTCTTTATCTCTTTATTTCCGGCCACCAGCTTCATCGGGCTTTCATACAGTGTCCCGGACCTCAATGTGATGGCTTTGCACACTTTCGGGTTCATTATGCCTTGAGATGGGAACATTCTTTTCTCCAACGTTTGTGTCAATTGATTCACGTTCCCGACCATCTGTCCCATTATAAAGGTAAGATCCTTCAACTGCTTAGATAAATTTGCATGGTTAGCATTCATACTCATTTCGATGCGGTCAACCCTTGCATCATTCCTTGCCATGTATCGATTGAAGGTAACTTCAACACTCTTTACTTCTTGCTGCTGGATATTAGGCCCCCCTTTGTGTCAACTTTGCAATCTGCTTCTGCTGGGACTCTAGTAGCTTGTTGATGTTAGCTAGAGTAGAGACGATCTCATCATCTCTATTCGGCTTCACCACTTGATGTTCAACCTGCGCCACCTTGCCAAGTACATATGATCCTCTTACTCTTTCTGTAGGCCAGTCACGTGAATTCATAGAGATGTCTTCAAATAACTTTTCTGCTCCAAGTGCTGTCTTAGATAACAGCGCTCCTCCTGATGATGCATCAATAAGAACACACGACTCACAATCCAATCCATAGTATAAGATGCTTATGTACTGAGCCTTAGACATTCCATGTTGTGGACACCTCCTGAGCATATCTTTAACCTATCCCACGTCTCATGAAATTTCTCTTCCTGATTCATAACAAATTGGGTGATCTCTTACTTCATTCTAAATACCTTAAAGGGTGGCATGTATCTCTCTAAGAACTTTTGCTGCAGTTGTTCCCGTGTAGTGCAATCTGTGGCATTAAGAGTGTCATACCAAGCTTCTGCCCTATCAATCAAAGAAAACTTGAATAGGGCGATCCGCCTAGCATTATCATTAGCTCCATCAACCTTTTAAATGCTTGCATAACCAAGGAATCTTTTGAGGTGCTGATATGGATCTTCAAAGCAACCTCCAGAAAAGGGATTTTTCTCCACTATGTTGATAACAATGGGATTTATCTCAACATCATCATCTTCCCCCCTTGCTCCTATCAAACCCATGTTGCCAATCTCATAGCTCGTGAAAATTTCACATATGGAAACATTATCCGGATTCTACCTTGCTCCGGCCATGTCTAGCTCAATGTGTTATTCCTTCCTTTCCTTTTCCTAGTGCACAAGTACCTCAGAAAAATTCAAGGTTAGATAGAGATAAATAATCACAAATAAAAGTCTTAATCAACTAGAAATAATAAAATCAATAATAGCAACCATCCCCGGTAACGGCGCCAAAAACTTGATGCGCGTTTTCTTTACACGCAAAATTAATTCCCAAGTATGAAGGATATCAGTTGCTGCTTAAGCAAGCGACCAAGTTAAATATCGAACCCAAAGGATGGCGTATAATTTAATTATTAACTAAATTAATTAAGACGAAAGAAAATTAAGTTTGAGGTTTGATTATCAACTACTAAACAATTATTTAAAATAACAAATAAAATAAATAACACTAGAAGAATACAAAAGTGTCTCAAGAATGGAGAATAGGTAGCTTTAGGATAATTCGATTTCACTCATTAATCTCCCTTTCGTGTATCAATGTCCGACTCTGTCTTGTGGAATATGGACGCATCACTAAGCCATGCAAATCTACTCTATAGACACAAGTAAATATGCGTGTAACACGTGTGAATAACCTTGGAGCAAGAGATATAATTCACCCCCCTTTCTAGGTACTATCAGTATCAATTATTTCCCTAGCCAATTGGTACTCTAACCCGATATGATCTCCCTTTATAAGTACTATGAAATTATCCTCTTTATCCTACTTACTAACCCGAATTCAATTAATAAGTATTTATATAAGATAGTTCTAATGAAGCTTCGGAGTCCCCTCACTTAGAATCATAACATAAAATCCTGCTCAGCAGTGAACGCACTTAATTAATAACCAAGATATGTATTCAGAATCTACATAACAGTTAATGATGCACAAAACAACTCTGAGTATGAATTAATAAAGTATAGTCTTATATAAAATAAATTCACAAGTAGTATTGTATGGAGTATACACACGAAAGCTCAATTAATTCATAAGAACCTTCAAAACCCTAGATCTACCAAAAAGGCTCTAGCCCATGATGTTACGAAGAATAATCATGGGTGTTGGATAGATCTTACCTACATGTCTGGAAAATACAAGATAAATTAGGAAGCGATAAAAACTCTAGATGTGGGCGTCGTCACGTCCTTCTCCGTCTTGAATGCTCATCTTGGTTCTCTTCTTAGTTCAGCAGATGAATCTTCAAAGTGATGGATGGATGGAGGAAAGAATGTGGATGATGGTTGGGAGGTGATCTCCCTTGTGGGGTGTAGGATGATTGTGTTGTTGTGTCCCTTGGTGTGATCTGCATCCCCTTTTATACTTGTAAGCTCTCCTTGTGGACCTTGGATGAGCTTTTTCTTGAAAAATATGAAAATACACACACTTGGGGTGTAAAACCCGTCGAAAATAGATTTTCGTGTCCTATTTCGACCAAAGTGATTTTGGTCGAACTGGAAGGCCTTGTTCGAACTACGATCGAACTGCATGCGCAGTCTCACCGTTTCACGCATAACTTCCACATCAAAACTCCAATTTCAGTGATTCTTATGCTCATGTTCTCCCCTCTTCCTTGGCTTTCTATCCACATAAATAAATCACAGAAACTCTATTATTTGAAGGTGTAACAAGCCATGAAAAGTAGCATAGCCGTTCTATTCGGCACAGCTTGCACGACGTCACCATTTTGATCATAACTTTCTCGTTTGGACTCTGATTGAAGTGTTCCTTATGCCATAACGATCCTCTATTCAGTGGCTTTCCAACCATGTATTACATTTCTAGTTCAAATCTCCACAAAAATACAGAAAAATTACACAAATTGGACGTGTATTTTTCAGTATTCCTACACAAGTTGCACATTTTCCCCAACTTTGCACTTTTGATCTTTTTTCCACCTAAAATACAGTAAAACACCTCAAACACAACTTTTTCTCACATATATCAAATTGTTCTAATATATAACAATAATTTCTATCAAAAAGGTGTTAAATTGGACACTAAAATACGCTTATTTTCACTCTCATCACAACTCAACTCGAGTAGAGGCCGAAAACTCGGATCGAGTGCCCGAATCAAGCCTATACAGAAAGTCATGTATGGACATTAGAAACACTGACTCGACCATGCCGAGGTCGAGTCTTGAACAAGAGTCGAGCTGCGTCCAGAGGCACGAGTTGAGTATTGGACTCGAGCCAAGTCTAAAGCATAATCAAGAATTTTCAAGCAACGAACCGTGCCAGCCACTTCCGTCTCCAAAGCCTTGAAGGGAGTTTTAATGTTGCTCATCATTCCATTAGATAGCTAGCATTGAGAAATATGATTTGATTTGTTATGGATTGGTTTGTACTTCATACTTGTTTTGTATTCAGGAGGTTTACTTTTTTGGGATTTATTTTAGTTTTATGCAATTTTATTTCATTATTCTATTTTTGGTATTTTAGTTTGATTTTTTGTTTGAGTGTGATGGGATTTACTTGAGCTTATATTATTATGGATGTTGTGGAAATGTGCTCACTTTTCTTATGATGGATGGATTTTCATTATTGCATGTCATATTGTATTGTTTCTTGTTGGTGAGTTTTTGCTTTCATATTTTGTTTCTATTTTTATTCTTATATAGGGTTGTTTAGTGATTTGTTTTGGGATGTTGTGAGTCAATTTTTAATATGAGTGATGGTATATTGTTTGTGATAAGTGATGGCAAATTATGTGAAGAACCTCTATGCTTTAAAATTGTGAAATGTTCTATTTAATTATTTAATTTTTAGATAAATGAAGGTGTAATAGGTTCCTCAAGGTTCGAGCAAAAAATTGTGAGCATTTGAGCCTCAACCGTGCATCTATGGTTAAGTTCTTCATGAGTGGATTGGTTGCGCTTTGATAAGCTAGAACTTGCTCAAGGACTACGGGAATGAGCCCGATTAATGGAAGTTGGTGAAATGATCTAAGGTCATCCTTGTAATTTGAAAGTCATTGCCAAATATTTCCCTACCATTAACATTATCCCTAGTCAAGATTATAAGCCTATTTCTTGTAGATTAAGCACATTACAAGTCATGATTACCCACTTAAACCTTATATATATAGTGGTTCGCAAGGTTTGATATTGAGTTGTGCAAGAGAAGAAGGGAAATGGTAAACAAGCACGAAAGGATGAAAAGAGCGAAAGCAAGAATGCACATGCAACCTTCAAAACAAGAAAAGGAGCAAGTCAATAACAATATGATCACGAAAAATTATAAACGTCAAAAAAAGGAAGCATGAATCAAAAGAAGCTAAAAAACTGTGGAATGATAATGATATAGTGCTTGTGATCAACAAAGAAAAGAAAGAAAGAAAGAAAAGCGAAGGAATGGAGGAAGTTGGACATCTCTTTGATTGCTTACTCTCGATAAGTCACTCTTATCCATACTCTTCCTACCCTTACCAAAAGCCTCTCATTACATCCAAAGATAAAGATATATTTTTTATCACTAATGAAAGCTTTGGTGGCTTGTGAATGTAGTCCGCAAGCACGCTTATGGTGCGGCGGGCAAATCGATTGATGAGTATTGACTTACCCTACTTTATAGAGTGTTGAGTGAAATTGGTATCCGATGTGAGGCTTGCATTGGAAGGGACTATATTACTCTTTATTTTCTTTGAATTGAACTTGTTAATTCTTCATGTCATGAGTTTAATGTTGTAGTGTGACTTGATATAGTTTGTAGTCCTTATTGCTTATGATGTGTTATTACTTATGTTCGTTAGGTTTTTGCCTAGGTGATAATTTCTCCTCTTAGTTTATTATTTTCGTTACTCGGGGACGAGTAACAATTCATGTTTGGAGGTTTGATCAGAGCTATCAACTAAATTTTAGTGTCTTTTATGTGTATTTTCATATGATTTTATCCAGTTTGGATAGCATTTGGTAGCATTCGATGGTATTTTACGTTCATATTGAGATTTATGTTTGAAAATGTAGAATGTGTAAAAATAAGCTTAAATATGTTAAAAATAGGTGAAAATTTGAGCAAAACAAAGTCGGGAGCTGAAACGGTAAAAATAGCCAGAAGTCGACCTGGCTCGACTTGACTTGTGAGCTCTGAAGCTCGTGTCGAGCTCCATCAACCATGCAAATCTACAGAGGAAACGTGACCGAATCGAGTCAAGCTGTAGAGCTCGAGTCGAGTTCTGCATTTTCATGAAATTAAATCAGCGAGATTCCAGAAGATTCTTGGGCTATAAATACATGATTAATGCTGATTTTATGGGGAAATTCATTTTGGAACAATAGATACACATACTTTTCACCTTAAACACACACACACATCCTCTCCTTTCCATTCTTAGATCCACAATCCATCTCTACTCCATTCAACCATCCATTCCACTTGAATTCCACAAATCCATCACATTTCCATCACCTTACTCCAATTTGAGAAGAAGTTCTACATTTGGTGAAGAAATTGGCATGATCAAAGGAGAAGTAGCATACCTTCAAAGGGAAGTATTTCAACCTTATTTTGTTAATTTTCTTCTATTCATGGATCACATGGAGCAAGCTTTGTATTGTAAGGATTTGACAATGATTGTAATAGACTAGATCTCTTGTGAGGCTAGCAATACGAATGGATAGGAATTTTTATACTTAAGTGTTTGATGAAATGAATGAGTTGAATAGTTTTCTATTATGAATGCATATTCTCATCTTATGTTATTATTTATGTGGTTTTATGATCATTGCATATGAAATAGAGGTAAGACCTTGATTGTATGTTATGATTATATGATTGAATCATTGATTGCATGAGATAAATATATTAGTATGTGTTGAGATTGAAATACATTCAATACATGCTTAAAATCTCATAGTAGGACATGAGACTTAAATCTTGGAATAGGACCTTCTATGGACTCTAATATCTTCTAAGAGAAGGGGAGTACAGTAAGAATCTCTTAGGTGCTATTTTGGGGTATCTTAGGTGCAAAAAGCCTACATCTATATGTTTCTTGAAGAGTTTTGGTGAAAATCGAGCAGAAAGTGTAGAAATGCGGCAAATAAATATAAGTGGAGAACGTACAAGAAAACTGAACTGAAGCTTTAAAAACTTAGTCGAGTATTCCTATCAAGGAGCTCTACAAGAATTGGTGGTTTTGCATGAAAATTTGACCGAAATTTTTAACTAGGGGATCAAAAACTCGGTCGAATCTATCTGTCAGAGATTATCCAGGATTTCAGAATTTTTACACAAAACTTGATCAATGCTTAGAAACTTAGTCAATTTTTTGTGCTGAAGCGAGAATGAAAAAACGAACTGCATTTAAAAGAAATTTTAAAGCCTGAAAACTCGATTGAAGTTCATAAATTTGGTATAATTTTCGTGCCTAAGTTTCCACATGTCCAGAATCGAGAAACTTCGCCAATCTAGCTATTTAAATCCCTTTCATCATTTGAAAAGCAATTTTCTACTTCCTCATTCGAACACACACACTTCCACACCATATTTTCACACACGTATTATCTTCAATTTCATTTTCCATCAATTGTCTTTCATTTTATATCCTAATTCCACCAATTCTTCGCCACTCATCTATCCATCTATCATCTAAGGGAAACATCAAGAGAAAAAGGGGAATCACAAGAGAAGAGAATACCAATCCTAAAAGAGATTTTGGGAGAAGTTTTCTCATATTTTGCACTTTTATTTGTTGAGAGTTTATTATGGATTCAAGTAATGATTTTGATGTTGTTGTCTTGGATTTTGTCGTAGTCTCCTTGGTGAGACTAGCAACATGATGGGTTGAGGATTTCTAGATCTATGGAATTGTTATGGTTTATTTAATTAATTTTGATATTTTTATCTCAATTCTAAATATCTTAAATTCTATGATGAGTTGTGTGATTGATTGCCCTTTGATGAGAGTGAAAATAAGCGTGTTTTAGTGTCCAATTTAACACCTTTTTTATTGATATTCTTGTCATATATTAGCACAATGGTCTTATATTCATTATATGTGAGAAAAAAGTGCACTTGAGGTGTTTTTTTGTATTTTAGGTGGAAAAAGGATGAAAAGAGCCAAGTTTTAGAAAAGGTGCAATTTGTGCAAGAATGCTGATAAACGCAAGTCGAACTTGTGTAATTATTATGTATTGATGTGGAGCTCTGAATTAGATTTGTGATATATGGTTGGAAAGCCACTGAAGAGAGGGTCGTTTTGGCGTAAAGAACATCCCATTCGGAGTCGGAACGAGGAAGTTATGAGCAAAGTGGTGACGCCGCGCGAGCTGTGCGAACAGAATTGCAGTGCTACTTTCCATGGCCTGTTACATATTCAACTCTTGGAGTTCTTGTGATTTCTTTATATGGATAGAAAGCCAAGGAAGAGAGGATCGCGTGAGCGCAAAAATCACTCAATTCGGAGGTCGGATGTGAAAGTTATACGCGAAACGGAGAGACTGCGCAAATCCAGTAGCAGGGTTCGACCTGTGGTTCGACCTGTGGCAAGTGGTTCGACCTGTTTGACGAGGTCGAACCTGCGCTTCGGGAACTTACCAAATCCGTATTTTTGAGGCCAAAACGTGTGGGATCACTTTAAAAGCCCATTCCAAGCCCTAGAGACGTGATTACAAGTATAAAAGGAGGCTCATGCAGTCAAGAAAAACGTCACCAATCACCGAGGAGAGGCCACAACCATACAACACCCCACAAGGGGGATCACCCCCCATCCATCATCCACTTCCTTTCCTCCATCCATCCATCACTTTGAAGATCCGTTTGTGAAATCAAGAGGAGAACCAAGAGGAGGATTCAAGATGGAGAAGGGCATGAAGACGCCATATCAAGGGTTTATTCGTTTCCTAATTTATCTTGTATTTTCCGGACATCCGGGTAAGATCTATCCAACACCCATGATTGTTCTTCGAAACATCATGGGCTAGAGCCTTTTTGGTAGATTTAGGAGTTTGAAGGTTTTATCTAGTTAATTGAACTTTCATGTATACACTCCGTACAACACTACTTGTGGATTTATTTTATATATGATTGTGCTTTCTTAATCCATATTCACGGTCGTTTTGTGCATCTTCAATTGATATATAGAGTCTGAATATATATCTTGGTTGTAGATTGAGTGCGTTCACCGCTGAACAGGATTCCATGTTATGATTCTAAGTGAGGGGACTCCGAAACTTCATTAGAACTATCATATATGAATACTTATTAATTGAATTGAATTCGGGTTAATAAGTAGGATAAAGAGGATAATTTCATAGTACCTATAAAGGGAGATCATATCGGGTTAGAGTACCAATCCTAGGGGGAAATAATTGATACTGATAGTACCTAGAAAGGGGGGGTGAAATTATATCTCTTGCTCCGAGGTTATTCACACGTGTTACACGCATGTTTACTTGTGTCTATAGAGTAGATATGCATGGTTTAGTGATGCGTCCATATTTCACAAGGTAGAGTCGGACATTGACACATGGAAGGGAAGTTAATGAGTAAAACTGGATTATCCTAGAGCTACCTATTCTCCTACTTGATCCACCTACGTATTCTTCGAGTGATAGTTTATTTTATTTGTTATTTAATTTAGTATTTTAGTTATAATCAAACACCAACTTCTTATTGCTTTGTCTTAATTAATTTAGATAATAATTTAATTGATAATACGCCGTCCCTTGGGTTCGATATTCACTTGGTCACCTTTCGAGACTACAATTGATATCCTTCATACTTGGGGATTAATTGTGTGTTGAGAAAACGCTCATCACCCTTTCATGTGATTAGGATGGTCATTTCAATTAAGTGTTAGGGTGGTTGATTGAATCATCTCATTCTAGGGTTTATGCATGTTAGCGTGGGGAGAGTTTAGGCAAAATCTTCTTATGCTTAGAACACTTAGTAGATTAATTTAGCTGAATAATTGACCTAGTGTGGAGATCCAAGCCTAAGGATCATAGTACCTAGAAAATGAACTTAAGGTTAGAAGAGTACCTTCTAAGGGAATTCTTAGTTCTAGTAGTATATACACAGACGGAGGCAGCATAGGACCAGGGGCACCCCCCCCCCCCCCCTAGAAATTTAGTTTTCTATCTATAGTATGTATACATATTTACCTAATTAAATGCTGGCCTAGTGGTTCAGCTTCCATCCGCAACCTAGTTGATCACAAGTTCGAATCTCATCTCCTTCTTTCTTCTAATATCTTGTTTTATTTATATTTTCCTTTATATTAAATTTTATTTTCATTTAAATTTTAAATATATTAAATATTTATTTATATTTATCTTTTTTTCTTTCCATTTAAATTTATATTGTTATTTTTCTTTCTCTATTTAATATTTATTTTACTAAAATAATAGGCGAAGTAAATCGAATATCAAATAGAATTAAAGTGCATTTTGGACCCCTGAGTCATTTTTCTTGCTCCGTCACTGAGTACATATAAGGAATTGAAAGTGTTGGAATCAATACTAGTGGCCATTTTAGAGCTTTTTATTTGTTCATATTCTTTGCCATAAGGATTAGGTGTGCATAGTGATTGCATCTTTCTATTGATTAATGAGACAAACCATTGCATTCACTAAGTATAAAATTATCCTTAACCATAGTATTGTTAATCTTGCTATCATCCTTAGATTGATTTGCATCTGTATTCCCCTGCATATTTTGAGTTTTGAATGTGTTTACTTATTTAATTCTTGTTCCTTTTAGTAGATAATAATTTTTCTTGTGTTACTAGTTACCTATCAAATCAACTTTCCATCACCCTTATAAAGAATAGCTAAGCATGAATTCCGATATACTTGAGTGAAATCTCCTGAAGCTACTACAATATAGTACACTTACTATTGTCGAGCATTAAGAAAATAGTGATTACTAGGACATCATATGCATATCAATTCATATAGAAAGTTAGTTTCTTCTTCATAAATATTTCAGAGAGGATTGTAGTATGGCGCATTAATAGGCTCCTCTACCTTTTTTCAAAATTGGGAAGTCCCCAAACAATGAGTCGAAAAAATTGGGAACGAATCCCTTCGAATTTGGCAGATTGCACACGAGTTTCTCCTAATTCAATTGATCGACAACAACTCTTTTTGAACCCGATAGGTTAGCCACGGCTCCCTTCGAACCTAGTAGATTAGGATCGATGTTATCCAACTCCACCGAATAGGACTTAAAAGCTTTTCAGTAATTGAAAAGGATTTAAGGGGCAACTGCATCTTCTTCAAAATCAGGAACACAAAGGCACACCACCTCCGAATTGAGGTCAAAAGGTATAGCCATGGATCAAGGTTCCATTACACTTCACAAAAATAAATAAAATTATATTTTAGAGAAATTTATCAAAGGAAAAGAGGTGGAGATTCTTAATAGAGAGAATCTCGAATGAGATTCTTAATAGAGAAATCTCGAATGAGGCCCATAAAACACAGTGGGTGCATATTCTTATAGTGATGTAAAAAATCCTAAAGAAAGCAAAGAGAATGAAGATAGAAAGAGATAGAACATAGAATAGTTAAGAATGGTGGCTTGCGGATGACATGATCACCTATTTCAATTTTGTGTTCCATCTTATGACATGAGATCAACTATTTTAATTTTGTGTTTCATCCTATATTTTATTTTTAAGACACGTTTATTTGGGTTTATGTGGTGTTTGAAAAAAATTGAACAATATGGTGGATTTAAACTTTATGTCAAATTAATGTATAAGAAATGTGTGATGACATGTATAAAAGTGTAGTGATTAATGTGAGAGATGAGATGATAAATGAGAAAGAAGAAAGAGAGTATTAATTGAGGAGATAAAATGCATAAAAGATAGGTGAGTTTGGGATAAATAGGAATTGTTGGTGTATATTGTTAGAGTGATTGATTGATTAAGTATTAAACGATTCTCCTATCTAATAGCTTAACCTTTAGATGAGGTGGTCATTTAACATAGTATCAGAGCCCATGGTTAACAAAGGTCCAGGGTTCGAACATTACCGCCACCCATTTAATGAAGAATTCACATGCAAGGCTTGAGGCAAAATCAACCCCTCCTACATGTAAGGGGGCGTGTTAGAGTGATTGATTAATTAAGTATTAAACGATCCATTACTTTCTTGATTAATGTCATGTGTCATAAGGTTTTAATCCTCATTAGTAAGATATATTAAGAAATAATGAAATATGAATGGTGGAATAAGGTATCCAAATTGCTTGCGGATACAAATCCTTATATACGAGATCAGAGTTTGTTTTTATATGCTCAGTAATTTTTTTTGGATAGAATTAATTTATTTTAACTTAAGTTAGTTTTGGATTAGATTAATTGTTGAATTAGAATCAATAGAGTAAAATTAATTGTGGCATTTTAAAGCAATATTTTTGTATTTTAAGATTAGTTATTTAGTGTGTTTTTATCATTAATAGAAATGTGCATAAGTTATGGGACAAATCAAAATAAAACTGCTCAAAAATACCAAAGACAAAGTGAGTATGATTTATTAAAGGGTTAATTACAAAAATAACCACGAACTTTACTGTTATTGCATATTAATCCACACTTTTGAGAAATTGCAAAAAATAAAAATAGCACATTTAAGTATTGTAGCAAAACGCACCCGAAACTGGGTGCGTTTTGCAACAATACATAAATGTGGTGTTTTTTTTTTTGCAATAAGCGTAAAATTCGTGATACTTTTTGCAATTAATCCTTTATTAAATTTGGATCGCATGGTCCATTTTGATACACTTGGTCTCTTTCGCTTGCTCAGTTCTTTCTTCTCAAGTTCACCTTTTCCTATAGCCATTATATTTTCTCTGTAGTATATCTCGATATTTTCAAACTTAAATGCTTGAAGCACATATTAGAAACTACTCTTTACATTTTGAATGAATATTCATACTTTCTTTTTTACGAGTATTAAAAATGTTGACTTTTCATTTATTTATGTTATTGACTTTTTGGAAGTAGTTCGATATTTTTCACTAATAAAACTTTTTCTAAAGTGTGACATAATGATACTAACGAAAAAATTTGTAAATCTAGGTATTCAACAGATAGAGCATATTTAAATTTAAGGTGTTATGACAAATCCAATTAAGAAACTATTTTCCGTCCCTCTAAACTGTGTATCCACTTAATACAAATTCTAAATGAAAATGAGTTTTATTAAAAAAGTTAATTAGAATGAGATTAAAAATAATTGAAAGGTGTGGAGTAATTATTGAATCAAATGAGAATGATTAAAGAATTTTTTATTCCCATCACACATAATAAGTATCAATAATGGAAATTAATATGTGTTTATCCCCATTACCCCAACCATATTGCTCGTTACTTTTTAACAAACCTTTAGACCAACTTTATTAATTTTATAAAAAGAAAATAGCAATAAAGTACTAATAAATAAAATGCAAAGAATATTATGTTGTTAAAAATAAATAGCAATTATAAAATTAAAATATATTGAGACAGCTATTCGTACCCATAATTTTACAAGACGTACCCCATAAATTAACAAAAATAAAATACTCTTAAACAAAATTAAAATATCCTTAATTAATAAGAAATAAATACCCTTATGAAAAATATTAATTAAGACTTCAACTATTCTCACCCAAATTTGTTAAACAAACCCCATAAACTCTAATAAGTAAACACTATGTCATAATTCAATTTTAATTCCTAACTCCTTAATCGAGGAAAAAATCATCAAGAAACAGAATAATCAATAAAATCCAAGATGTTAGAGATAAGTATTTCTTTCATGAATCTTAATTTTTTTAATTGGATTTATAGATTTATATAAGTTACAACATTTGATAATACAATCAAACTAACTCAAATTGTTCAGTCATTATAATAGAACGAAAGCCCACCATTGGTTTACTACAACCGAACGCAATTTGATGTGTTTAATATATTTTTATAATAGTTCTGCAATTCCAATCACACAGTGCTAGATCTAGAAGTCATAATAAGGTGTCGGAGGACGACACACTGATTTAATGTTTTTATAATAGTTCGTCAATGAATGGAGCACTCTTTGCGCCTCTACCACTCTCAGCTGAAACCATTGCCATCTTGCCTTTCACTACCATTGCACCCTTTGAGCAAAATGTGAACTAGCGTGTGTTGATTTTCCACGAAATGTTATGTGCAAAAAAAAAAAAATTGGTTTCAAATTAATGGATCTGGTATGTATATCCACATGCATATAGAATTGAAGGTAAATTGAAGTTGTGTTTCTGCATTGGATTATTTTGATTCACCTAGAAATGCAGGCCATGAATACGATTTTTTTTTTGAAAAATCCAATGTACTCCCTCCGTCCCGAACTTATCTGCACTAGTATTGTAGATACGAAGTTTAAGAAAAATTACTTTTTGACCAACTTAATTGACTTTTTAGGGGTATTGTGGTATTTTTAAGTAATAAATAAATTATAAAGTATGTTATATGTCTTAAGTGAGAGTGATATTTTTGAAATTATGATAACTTTTGAAGTTGTTGGTTAATGTGAAATTTCATTTTTTGGGTGGTGAAGATAAGTGTGGGACGAACGAAAATAGAAAGTGTAAAAATAAGTGTGGGACAGAAGAAGTATTTAACATCACCACCAATGATCTCTTTAGTTCTTTCAAGAGCCTTATTACTGATCACATGTAAAAAGACGATTTCCTTTTCCACTGTAAGTAAAGAATCAAAACTCATCCAAACTCACCAATGAATTTAACAGTGACCAAATCCCAAGATTCGATATTTAACTCGCCAATGGAACTAGCATCACAAACGGCATGATGGTGTCGGGCAATACTTATACATACATTGCGACTCAAAAACTTCACTTGCACTGCTAGAGTTTCCAAAACATATCAGATTGTGTTTGATTATAGTGAGCGTACAATGGGCTTTCATTCGATTATAGTGGCCGAACATATTGAAATCTTAATTAAAGTATATAATTTTATAAGGTCATTCATGTCTTTTTTTTTATCAAACGATAGGTTTCATTATATACTAACCCAACAGGCTACGTGAGACTCTACGGTAAACAACCAAGAGAGCAGTCCCTTCACGAGGGAGATTACAACTCTATAAATGAGACTTTTAAACCTCATATAGAGGACACAACACTCCATAAAGGAGACAAACAATAAAAACAAAGCTCAAACAGTCATGCAAAAGAAGAGAAACATCAGGACTAACAAATACAAACTGTTGAACAAAACAACCTATGCTAGTAAAATCCATGGATGAAACCTTCAATCACACAACAATGAGAAAAGAACACTGAAATAAACACCAAATCAGACTATACTAACAGATCTAAGAAAACTAACTAGAAAAGGAGCATCCTCTCCATCCAGCCACCACACCACCACCTCTTCCACACCATCTGTACTCCATTGCAGCCTTTCTCTTCACCCATCATAACCCAGATTTGAAACTTCATCGGCATCCTCCAGTGAAGAAACCAAAACTAGGACAAGAGGGAGAAAGAGGTGCTTACCGATGCTCCCATGGAATGACTCGTGGGCAGAGGGAGGGGAGGGAGAGGGGAGGGTGGTTGGGATGGAGAGTTGGAGGGTTTGGAGATTTGAAATTCTAGAGAGAGATGAGAGAAAAAAAGTTAGTGAGAGAAAGAGGTTTTCCTGGTAGTACGCATTTGCTATTAAAGATATTTTAATATAAAAATTTATAGAGTACCTTAGGTAAATTTGGGGAGTACAAAAAATCGACCCCATATTAGGAAGTTGCTAGCTGGAGTGCTTTTACTAGAATTGTTCACAATTTAGCAAGACAATGAAATACTATTATCAAGTTCATATCCACAAACAAGTCTAGTAAATGAGCCAAAAGCAGCAGTCATTCTCGCAGGCTTTAACAGTTCTATAAATGAAATTCGTGAAATTGTGTCACATACGTTTTTGTCTAAGGATAGACCGTATAAACTTCGACATCAGCCATGTCGGAGCTCCTGACTGAGTACTGAAAAGTCCATCCATGGGCTGCACCAGCATGGACACCAGTTTTATTGACAGCAAAAACAGCTCCAACGAAATTCGGGAATTTCCTCGCAATTCTTGAAATCGCATCATGGGCGGCAACCTTAGGTTCCATGCCTAACCTCATACTCTCAACAACTTGATAGCTGGGAAAATCAACCAAGAAAGCAAAACTCACCTCAACCATGTAACCTAACTCCCACAAAAGTGATATTCAAGTCCAAACTCGCAATGTTCAAAAGTTTACTTGAGTTGTACAAAATCGGAACATATAACAAATACAGAGCTTCTGTCGTACCAAGGAAGAAAGCGCATCATGATGTCCCCATCCCCAGTTGCCCCACAAGCTCCAACGTCTGAATCAGCATACGCTGCAGATCCAACAATAGGTCCATCACCGACCCTGCAAGCCAAAAAATTTATAGCAAGTCTTGTATGAGGTTGCCTCATAGACAATGACAAATAAAAAGTGACATATTTTATATAATGCTACTATACCCTACCAATGAAAATTAATATCTATCTCACTAAGCCATATTGATTATTGTGAGACGCCTCTCGCAAAGTTTTTGCCATTTATTTATAAGGCATGTACATTTGGTAATGAAGTAGTTGAATAAGTTGCAACTTACATATCATTGTTTTTTTGTACTATTTATATGAGATACTTAATTTGCAACTTGTTTACTACTGACTTTTGATATTTCTAAACAGTGTAGAAAACTCGTGCAGCTACTTGAAGTGAAGAGATATCCAGATACATTGAGGTGCAGAAATTTAAGTAGTAATAATAGATATATGTTATAATGTTCAATACCCACACTATTGGTGTTATTTTACTCATGGAAAAATGTACATTTGCCTGAAAAGGGAAGCAAGCAAGATGCAAAAACAAAAGTTTGACTTCATTTATTTCAAGCATCTGTCTTTATTTTGGGGTTTCCTTCAAGTCACTATTCAGGAGCTAATGATATCTAAACAGGTCAGATAATTTTCTTCTTCTCATTATCAGACATGTTGAAACAGGTTGAGAATAGTTCTTTAATCTTCCAAGTTAGGCTTGCAATTTATAATTCTTAATAGTCATATCTGAAAGAGATGACTACCATATCGACTGCAATGCCAATAATTATAACAGAGTTGTAGCATAAAACAACACTGTTTTACCTGCCCGGAATCTTGAAAGTGGCCCCATTAGTTGATGTGCCAACAGCTATGTGTCCCATCTGCAAAAGCAACATTACAAATGTGTCTGTGTAAACCAAAGAAAATCAACAAAGTGAAATTGAAATTGGGCAACTCACTCTGTCAATAACAGCCATTGATATTGTATCATGATTATGAAGATTGAAATGGTATAATGCAGTTTCACCAAGGCCAGCTTGGCTCTCAGAGTTCAAACATGTTTTCTCGCGAAGGTTTGTGCTACTTATTGGATGATAAGGACCACAATCATCAATTGGCAAAACATGCTTCCTAAAATTTGGTTGGCACTTGTTCTTTTTCCAGTTTATCCACTTCCCTATAGAATCTTCAGAGCTTAGGTTAGTGGGGCCGGGAAGACCCATAGACATGGCAAATATAGATGCCTGATCCCCAACAAGCAAAGTGTGATCCGCATGTTGCATTACTAATCTTGCAGCTTTGATGCCATCACTAACATACCTCATCCCAGCAACAGCTCCAACTTCCATTGTCACCTATTCATGTCTTAGCAGATGAAAATTATAAATAATCAAACTTCTTGGAAGCTTTTTCTATCATAAGTTTTCTTGATGATACTAGGGATTTCAGATAGTCTTACCCCGTTCATGATCATAGAATCAATTGTTGTTTCTCCATTCTCATCAGGGCTTCCACCAGGACCAACTGTTGTAAATACAAACACACACACACACACACACACACACATACACACACACAAAAGTGAGTATAATAACCATGTTACATACAATCCTGATTAAGTGCATCATTCGCAACTTAATCACAGCACCATTACATATATATATTCCCTATTGAAGTATACTGTTAGCAACCAAGGAATGCACCATAAATTTGCACACATAGTTCTGTTTCTTCTGCATTTCACGAGTCTAGAAGGCAATTTGCCAAACAAATATTGCACACATTAAAATCACAACAATGATTGAAATAAGTAAAAGAATTGACAATCTGAAGTTTGGTAACTGGAAAACTGCTGTTTCAGTATAATGAGGATATGAACAAGCCACAAGGGAGATACAGATGACAATTTCAGAGGCATTTCTCAAGCATTGAACAGACCCTGATGCACAATCAGTCGCATCCGAAATTTTATAAAGTAGAACTCAATACTTAGAATAATGAAATTCATGAGAACAATAGTTCAAGAAAAGTATGTGATCATGATTTAAAGAACAGCACTGAACATTAATCAACACTTTGATGTGAATCAATTGTTATCAGAGGTAGCAAAGCTTTGCATAATACTTTAAATCAATTAAGTCAAAAACATGAAGCATAAATGACATTGTCTCCAAACCTACAATGTAAGTTCAAAATAGTTTAATAGTTCATTATAAATCTTGACTTGTGTGTCACCTGACCCGAATACATCAACACCTCCAATTGAAAAATAAAATAGATTTGGATGAGCAATGAGGCCTCAGTGAGGATAAGTCTTTGTCAATATTTAAGCATAAGAATTTTAAATATGACCATGCAGCATGTTATACATGAAAATAACATATTTTGGATCCACTTAACAAATGCACGCAGTATTTGGAACCCTTCATGTAGTATTTTGTGAACTTGGGCAAGAATACATAAAACACAAGTAAAATTTAACTAAAGACAAATTACAAAAAAAAATAATAATAATAAAGAATCACCACCTTGACTTTAGCAGATGCTAGGTTGAGAAAGATAGGTTAAGAAAGAGGGTTAGTTAGAGCTTAAAATTAATTAAAGAAGGCTGGAAATTTATTAATGTTGAATGAAAAATCACTGCTGAGTTTAAGAATAGAATTATAGAAGTGTCAGGGTGTTTGGCCCTATAATAGGACATTGGATGTTATGGTTTAGGAAATTTAGGGTATCATGTGCACTAAGGAAGATTATAGCATCTTTGAGCTCATATAAGACTAGTAGCTTTCCAAAGTTTATTTAAACATGGAAGAATCTATTTTGGGTAGTACTTAAGGTGGAGTAATTACTGTAAAAAGTTTCCTTAACTTGATTTTCTAGAGTTTGGGATTGTAAAGATGGGGCTTTTAAGGCTAAGAGTTAAAAAGTATTACAAAAAAAATTAAAATCCTAGGTAAGCCAAACACCCTAATTAATATAAGTATAATAATAAAAAAATTAATTTAAGGGGTATAACACAATCCATAGAGCCGGATGAACCAGCAGCATCTGCTTGATAGTCACCGCTCTCGAACTGTTGGGACTTACTCTGTTGGTTATATTAACCAATCCTTTGTTGAGTTTGAGAGACTGATCTAGTAGTTGTCTTCGTGATTTCCTACATGAATGCATCTATTATGTGAAGTGGATCGAATAACCAGCCAGCTTATACTAAATCCATGTACTTCAACTCTTGAAAATGTTTAGCCTGGATGGTTTCACGATCAAGTGTTACAGATTCAACTTCTTGTGCAGCAAAAAGAGTACAGACTACAGACCCACCAGGAGTTTCATACACCCCAAGAATTTTCATGCCCGAGCCAATTTTCTACCATGTCCATGGCACTCCCCATGCTTCTCATGAATATTAATAAGCTTTGAGAGTAGTTGTATGAGAAACTTTTTTTTTCATTTATTGAAATGGGGAGACCCTCAACTATACCAATTTCCACATACCATGGTTCATCAAGTGCATCTTTAAGGTCACTCATCATGTACATATCCTCCTTCACATGTTGGGTCCTCCAAGATATCCCCCGCATGACTGAGATGCCACAGCCCACACAACTGAGATGCCACAGATTCCTATCTCTGCTACAGATTGATTTCTTTGTCAAAAGAATAGGCACATTATGCTTTAGAGTAGCATATTCAATAGCATCAATTCTTCCAGTAATATCCCATTCCCTCCATGAAACAACAGAGAGTTCAGGATTCAGAGCAAAGAATGTGAGCTCAAAGAGAACCTGATAATTTCCTTTCCCAGTACATCCATAAAACCATGAGTGACAGCATCAGCTCTATCCTCTTCGGCTTCATAAAATCGGCAATGCCAGCAGAATATTGGACGAGCCACTTAAGTCCCAAGCAAATACTTTCTCTCATTAGCACCAGCTCACAAGCATGGAAATATAAAATCTCTGACGAATTCTATATTCAAATTGACATGCTCCACTAGCCTTCACCTTTTGTTACAAACCTTCTAATTCTTGTACCCCTTGGCCAACATCTGCAGTGAAGAAAACAACCTCACAAACATAATTCCCCTACGCCAAAGTACAACTGCAGAGGTGTCTAAGCCATCAGTATATGCCAGCACTACTTGGTCCATTTTCCTTTATTTTTTTTTATTTTTTTTTTGGGGAAACAATGTCCATCTGCTGGAAGTCATTGCCTTTCTTTCACTACCAACTGTGGAAAGATAGTCGCATAAGGAGATGACGAAGAAGGCAGGAATGTGTATCTAATAGTAATAATATTATTATTTTTAAAGATGCATCTGCATGGAACACATAACCTTTTAAGCCACAATCTCCCTGTTTTACCACTTGGACATCAAAAAGGTGTTCAAAATTTTATTTGTATTTTATTTTTAAGGATGCATTTGCAGGGGTTTGAACTCATGACCTTTTTAAGCCACAAGTTTCCTGCTTACCACTTGGACACTAAAGGAAAGTACAACAATGGAATGGATCCAAAGGGATGAATAACAAATGAAAATAAACAGTTTCCGGCAAGACCCAAACCTAGCTCCTCAAGTAAAGAAATAGTGGAACCAGACAACTATGCCACACTCAAGTTTTTCAAAGCATTTCAAAGTTGGAACTCGAACACCATATCCCCACAAGACTTGGTAGAGTCTGTAAGGACAATAAAATTAGTTTGATATTCTAGTACTTCAAAGCATTTCAAAGTTTGGATTCAAACACCGCATCCTCACAAGAGTCTCTGGCTCTCTCTTATCACTCGGACATCAAAAGAGTAGAGGTTTGGTTGATATTTTTATATTTAACAAATGCATAACCACAAGCTCTCTGTTTTAACACTTGACACCAAAGGGATTTCAAAAGAAGATACTAAAAGAAAATGTAATCGAACACAGCACCACAAGTGGGTTAAAATTGAGTGTTCAATCACTAAGCTAACATTGGTGATTAAATTAAGGCATATGTGGAGGATTGACAAAGAAAAGTTTGGTTATTTAATAAGCTAAGTTTCACCAGCTCAGAAGACGTGTATTATCTTAATTGCAGTTATTAGTTAGCTCTAAATTGCCAAAGTAGAAGTATGGTTAGCTAAAAAAAAATTCAACAAATCTAAGATAAACATATTCCTGCTCATGATCAAAGCATAGAGTAGTTGTAATTCCATTCTCATTGGTGCTTCTACATGACCTACTCTTGTAAACTTTTAGAAAATGGTGTTATATATAATCCTGCTAAGTAATAGCAGGGTTATATATAACACTGCTGCTTCCACCATCCGCAAATCAAATGCATTTCTCATGCTATTGGAAAACATGTAATTTTGTTTCATTTTCATTTGAACAAACTTGAAGGCGCAGCCACGCAAGTAATAATGTTAGTTGCACTTAGCAAACCAACAATAGGTGTTAGCACCAAATTTGAGAGGATGGAACCAGAAATACAATAACAACCAGCTAAAAATATGATACAAGTGGATCATCTTGAACATATAATGTTCATAGTTTTTACCTTATTGCAAATTATTCTAATGTGGCTGTCAAGCATTGGTTTACATCTGCTAATTAACAATAGAGAGTGAAGGCTATTGCCATAAAAACAAGGTTTTAAGCTTCTAAACTTAACTTTATGAAAGAAGAAGCTTGCACAGAGCATAAGACGGAATAAAAAATTTTGGGACAATTCAAAACAACATATGGCAGGTGTTTGTCAAAGAGAGCATTAGTTTCACTTTAAGTCATACTCTTGCAACAAATGTTTAGGGATTTGGTAATACATGAAATTCCTTGGAAATTCCTATTTGGAAGTTGGGATTCAGTCAAGTTACAGCTCCTTCAGCAATCATCCAACCCCAATCTAACAAGCGCATGAAACAAGAAAAATTAAACATACACAAATGGCATCCATGAGTTTTATCTACTATTGAGAAAACTTGCAGTAATCAACTAATTCCACACCATCACATTCTAATAATAAAGAAGCAAAGCTTAAGTAACATCAACCTATGAAAAGTTAAAAAGCTTTCAGGTAAAACACAAAAATAAGCAGTCTGATTGCACAAAAAAAAAGAGAGAGAGAGAGGAAGCTACAAGAAGGCAGGTTTCTCTTAAACATTTCACACACGTCCAGAAACGAAGATCCTTCTTTTTCCATCCCCCTACCATACCACCACCACCACCCACCCCCGCCCCCTCCCTGATTCTAATGGCTCATAAGAGTTAAACATTCGCTTGCCTACTCAACCCTCTTTCTCCCCCTCTCCTCTTCGAACAACAAAATACGAGTCAAGACTCAAGAGTCTGGGACTCAAAGTCAAAAGTTACATGAGTAACACTCGCATACTATTTCGAGTGGGCTCTCTCCTGCTTCTAACAACAAACTGGGAGTCAGGATTCTGGAATTAGTTACATAATGCTTGCACACACCTTTCCATGTGAGAAAGTACATGAATACATATATCTCCACCAACTTGCCAAAATTTGGAATGTAGTTGGAAACAATCTAATTGCCAGAGAAAGGAAATGTTCAAGAGAAGTGGATGTGTACCTGAACCGTCATATCTCAGTTCCTCACAGGCAGAGCAACCTTCAACAACTGCATCCACCGCAGGGAGGCCACTATCTGCAACCCTCCATGCTGCTCTAACTGCTTCCAAGAAGGGCCATGTGCTCACAACTAGGGGTACATTCTTTGCATTCTTAACCTCATCTCCCAATGTCTAAATGAAGAAACCATATAAGCATCAGTAAAAGAATAAACAACAATAATAAGCCAGAAAAACCAACGCTCGCAATTCTAAATCTATAGTAACAGATCCATTATTACAATTTCCTCTAATATTCAGCCTGTCAATCGTCCTCCACTTTTCCATTCGGCATTTTTGCCCTCATCATCCCTATTCTTTACAATGCCCACATTAATATAATAAAATAAAATAAAATAAAAGATGGTCCTATTTTTAGTATTCAGGGAGAAAAAAAAAACAAATAAAAGGAACTCATCAAATTTTAGAAACCAAGAACAGCAGCAACAAGCTTGATAGCTGGATAACATGAAAGTAAGGAATGCAGACACATAAAATGGCGTCTTACCAGAAAGAAGAGACCAACGAGTAGAGAAAGAGCGAGGCGAACTTTATCGGAGTTGGAAGACATCATTGCTATTTAAAATAATAAAAAATTCTACACATCAAAACGACGACATCAAGAATCCAGTGGCGTGGAATCTGTGTTCTTAATTTATTTTTTCGTAGCTAGGGTTGGCAACCGGGCGGGTTTTAACAATACCATCCCTGAACCGTTTGAAAACTTTCATCCCCGAACCCGCTCCATACCCTGTCGGGGAATTAACTTCGCACCCATCCCCACCCCTATCGATGTCGGATAGGGTGATCACGGTGCGATTTGACGGTTTTTTTGATTAAATTTAAATTGTCTTGCTAGGTGCGGTGCGATTGTTTGTATAATTTTAAACTGCGGTTTTTCCATTAAAAATCATAATGCGGTTTTAATGGTTTTACAGTCGATTTTAGCAGTTTTGCGGTTCCACTAAAAAGATATACAATATCTATATAAACTATGACACTTATTACTAAAATCTTTAATAATATCAAAAAGTTTAATAGTAATATTTGATGCTATGAAAAAAAAATGAGGAAAATTATAAATATCTGATGAAGATGGCTAATGAAGTGAGAACATGTGCGCAGTTGGATTCTAAGGTCTTAATTAGAAGGTTTACAATTTAAATTATTTGATTTTAATCCATGTTTTATAAAACTAATGAATTAATATTATGTATATTAGTATATGTTGTGGAATTGTTAATGCATTGTATTGTTTTAAGTGTAACAATATGTTTTTTTGACTCTAATTAGTTTTAGAATCTTATAGTATGTTTATAAAAATGTTAATATTATTTAAATATTTTATATATGGCGGTCAGTACAGTGCGGTTTTACTAGGAAAAATAAAATTGCATTGCTTATACGGTGCGATTTTATAAAAAACAATTAACCGCAGTTTATGTACAAAAAATGCTGATTGCAGTGTGGTGTGGTGCGGTGCGGGCGGTTTAGGCGGTTATCAAAAAATTGTGCTCACCCCTAGTGTCCGGTATCCCCGTACTCGAATCGAAATCTTTTTTTTTAATTTATTATAATTATTATATTATTTTAAAAATAATAAAATTATAATTTAAAAAAATTTAAAATACATAAAAAAAATATAAATTAATTAAAAGAGACATATGATATTTAATTCAAAGTTTACACATATTATTACTTTTATTGAAAAAAAAAAAAAATATATATATATATATATATATATATATATATAGGGGCGGGTTCGGGGTGGGTTCGTTAAATACCGTCCCCGCCCCATTTATTATTATATTTTTTCGGTTTTTCCCCAAATCCGAATCATACCCGATCAAAAGTAAAAAAAATCATCCCAATCAGATCGGAGTCGGCTCAGTTAACTTCGATTTCGAATTCCGTTGCCTTCCCTATTCGTAGCGCAAGTTTACTGAAGAACTACTCGCTTCGTTGACTTTTCTTTTACTAACAATTACTACCGTGTATAGGAAGGGGGAATACGAAGAGATTGTGAATTTCATTTCCTCAAATCTACCCAATTATTTCATTTGGGGGAATACGAAGAGATTGTGAATTTCATTTCCTCAAATCTACCCAAATATTTCATTTGGTTATCACCTTGCATGCTCTTCCGGCTCGGAGATTAAGAAAAATAATAACTTTTAAAGGTATTATGGTATTTTTTGATAATAAATAAATGATAAAGTAAGTTAGGTGAGTTATATAAGGGTGATTTTTTTGGTAAATAAAGTATATGGGGAAAGGTGATTGTGTTTGACTTTTTACTTTTTTAAGAATGTGCAAACTTTTGTGAAACAACCCAAAATAAAAAGTGTGTCATCTGAAATGGAACGGAGTGAATAATTAAATTTCTAAATCTCTTTAAATTTTCTACGTTTGTCTTTCTCTAAAAAAAAGTAAAATAAATAATAAAAAAAACTCTTAATTAAATCTATAGCTAATAATTGTGGAACAATCTTGTGTGAGATCGTCTTACGGTAAGATCATTTTACACTTTTGTAATTAATTATTGTTTTTAATTAAAAATGGGGTGAGTCTTGTGCGAGATCATCTCGCGTATCTTATTCCGTGAGACGGATTATCATTTTATCGTTCAAATAAAAAGGGGGTCGGCTATGTGGTAATGCGTAGAGTTCGCTATGATCTGTTAAGCAATTATATGTCTTAGTTAATTAATATTCTTTTAGTTTTATTTTTAAATTTTAACATAGATTATTTTAGTAGTATTAATTATTTTTTATTATTAAAAGTAATATGTATTTTTTATATAATTTATTCCTAATTTAATAATTTTATTTAAAATGTTATAACTTTCTATTTATTTATGAATTACTCAAAATATAATTCGATTACATGGTTATCATTTTTTATTGATTAGTTATCAATTTTAATTAAAAATATTATCACTTTTTATTTTTCAAGTTAATTTATAATAGGCATCCACTAAATACACATCCTTCTCTATTGAATACACACCCTATTATTATATTATTAAAATATTATATATTTAAACAGTCTATATTAACCTTAAAGATTATTAAATACACACCACATATATTTACCACGTGTATTTTAAATTAAATTAGATTTTATTCACATTATCCTATAAAATCTTTAATATCTTCGTTCTCCTCTTTATCGTTGAGTTCTTCTTCTTCGAGTTCTTCTTCTTAATTTCTTCTCGATTGTTGCCACAATAATGTTTTTGTTTCTCTTCTAATATCAATAATATTTTCTTAATCTGAAATCATAAATTAAATAAACTTTGAAATAGAAATATGTGCAAACAAGTTTGCACGTCCAGAAATTTTCAGAGCAGTTTCTTCTTCTTTCTTTTTTTTTTTAATATCAAAATCACCAAATCTGTATTTTATCAAATTAAAGAAACAAAATTATTAATTTGAATTCTTGTTTGATTTTGGGCATGAACACAATGGCAACTAACCCTATCCTTTTATAAGCACATTTACTGCCATTGTTATCTCATTCCTTAATCTCTTTCATGTGTTTTGTTTTGTTGTACAGTTTTTCTATTACTAAAGACCACAAACAAGAAATTTATAATTTAAGAAAGAGAAAATTTGTTATTAATGGTGTAAAAAGTTAATATTAGATCCAGCAATAATTAGGGTTGATTTAGGAAGGTACGTACTACGTAATATTGAACTTAATTATTTGAACTTTTTTTATTTTAATAAGTACGAATGGTGTTTTTAGTGGATGTGTATAATTTTAATTTTAAAAGGGTAATTTTGGATTTGTAGGGGGTGTGCATACAATAAATTTAAGAAATAAAAAAATTAAAAGGGTGTGTATTTAATAAAAAGTGTGTATTTAATAAAAAGTGATGTGTATTTAACAATATTCTTTATAATATTATCACTTTTTATTCAGTTGCTCGGTTACCACTTTCTCAACTGAATATCATTTTTTGTTTAAAATTCTATCACTTTTTAATCTATCATATAAATTATTCATTAAATAGTCCAATTAGACGAATATCACATTTTCTTTATTAGATATCACATTTTATTAAGAATGTTATCACTTTTTTGATGTCCTTTTAATTACCTCTCCTTAATTAAATGTCACTCTTTATATTTACGTAACAATTCAAGTATCACTTTTCTTTAATCTGAGTATCATTTTTATTAAAAATGATATACTATTTTTTAAAAGATATTATCATTTTTTATAAATTCATAATATTTAAATTAAAAATTAAATTAAAAAATGACAAAATTTGTTGTTACATTTTTTAATAATAAAAAAAACAGAAATAATATGTTAAGAAAACAGAAATAATATATACTCCCCCCGTCCACTTGATATGTATTCATTTGCC
Organism: Pogostemon cablin; assembly: GCA_023678885.1. Classification (NCBI taxonomy): domain Eukaryota; kingdom Viridiplantae; phylum Streptophyta; class Magnoliopsida; order Lamiales; family Lamiaceae; genus Pogostemon; species Pogostemon cablin. The sequence continues at coordinate 19,623,727 of CM042979.1, read as the reverse complement.
ATTTTGGTTCGTTCCACTACAAAGTATCTATTTCCTTTTTTAGATTGATGTGACCACACATGGCCCCACACTCAACACTAATACAACTACCCACTACACTTTAAAATATTATTTCTCTCATCTCAAAATACATTAAATTATTATACTCCTTAATCCACGTGCAAAATGCAAACAGTTACATTTCAAGGGGACGGAGGGAGTAGGCAAAAGGAATTGAAGGTTGAAATATATGCGTGTTGGCGTTTGATCGTTTGATTAACATGAACCGTTAGGGTTCCATACAATTCTATATCAGCGGAAGCAAGAACATAAAATCATATTACCTTTCACCAGGGTATGTTGAAGAAGAGAATGAATTCTCGCCGACAGCACGCGCAACCTCACAATTTTGGACATAACTTCCTTATCCGATCTCCAATTTGGGTGATTTTTACGCCAAAATGATCCTCTCTTCTGTGGCTTTCCAAAGGTGTATCACAAGAATAGTTTGGAGTTACACAAAAGTTTAGAAAAATTTTGAAAATTGACAAATAGCAGCAACAAACGACCTCTTGATCTTCTGCTGTATTCCAAAGTCCAATCTTGACGTCGTGTGGGCGACGATCTTCAAGATCTTCTCAATCTGCTATTCTCTATACCCTACCTACGGTTATGTGTGTGTCATTAGGGTTTTCGGATAGCTGAGATGAATTATATATGGGCTACAACAGGGACCAGGAGGAGAAATTAGAGTTGGGCCTCCATTGGGCTTAAGTATCCAAGTTTAGCCCAAAACTTATACTTAAGTCCAATAATAATAATATATTCCACTAAAATATTATTACTGCACTGCCGCTCTAATCCTATAATTATGTTATGGGCTCCTTCTTATTATGAGCCCGTTAGTCTCCCCGCGTTTAAGATATACAATGCTCATTAATTAATTAAGTTACTGACAACTCCATTAATTAATATCTCATCCGAGAGTTGTACCACTCAACCTCATTATCATGCTGGAATAAATCCACCAGATGGGTTCACATGATAATCCTTATGAGCTCCTCAAGGGGACATCATCAACCTATTTTATCAGACATTGATTCCTTCTACAATCAACAGCACATCATAGAGACAACACTATTTCTCAACTCACCGAGTTTATTGATTTAATTACGTGTAAATCTCACCCATTGATGAATCAAAAAAATACATACTGCCTTACATGTCGAGGTTATTGTATAGGGATTAAGAGCACGAACATCTATAATAACTAAGATCAAGTTCTCCTATATAGTCAGTATAAATTGAACGATCTCAAGCGGTCCTACTCAATACACACAAAGTACACTAATGTGATTCTATAGTCAAGACAAACTAATACCAAATCACACTACAACTATCCCGATAGAGAGTCCCCGTCTATCTCGATTGTGAGCATCTGTTTATACTTTATAAGAAAATCGATAATATGATCTTCCGCGTGTTGTCGCACAACATACTATCTACAGTATAAAGTAAGTGGACTACTGCATCGGACATATAAATAAATTATAAGACGTAATCATTTGATCATATAATTCTCATTTCAAATAAATTGTTATAACATTATTCATATAAAAAACTAAACTTTTAGTATACAATCCAATAATGCGGTGGTGATCGGTGATTGTTGCTAATTAGCTTTCAAAATTACAGCGGGGTTCTACACCGGTATTTTGTGATCTGTCTTACGGTGGAAGATCCGTGAGACGGTCTCATACAAGTCTTTGCCTTTTAAATATTATAACTTTTTTCTTAAAAATTATAATCACTTTTCTTTTGTGAGATAGGTTGTGAGACGGGTCGACCCATATTACTAATGTATACTTGTTATATAGGGTAAAGTCTGTTTATTTATATTTAAAGTATGTAAATAATTAATCATATTATAACACCTTAAAATAATACTTTAATTCATCATTAATCATACTTTAGAAAACATAATTTAACTGTCATGAAACATACTTTATCCATATAATAGACATACTTTAACTCGTCTGACAAATCGTCTCACAAACCGTATCACATTAATAACGTCTTACAAGAAACTTTGTCCCGCGAGAATTGAAAAATGAGTATGAGACGGGTACGTGTACCATAATAAAGTTTTTAAACGGGACAGATATGCATAGTTATTTTTTTAATCGGATACAGGGTGCGGGTACCCCAAATAAGCAGGTACCCTACCCGTTGTCATCCCTAACTTCACCATTATGACTTTTCATCATTCGAGTATAATTTTTTTATTAAAATGTTATCACATTTATCCTTCTCACAAGAGTCATACGTGAGACGCTCTCTCACAAGTGTTTGCCATAATTGGTCACATCACCTCTACCTTTAATTAATCTTAAATTTCTATAAAACTCTATTTCTTTTGTTTTTTATTCTTTTATTAATTAAGTAATGCTAATTATAATTATACATTTAAAATTAATAATAAAATAAATATTAAACCCTAACACAAAATATATCATTAACAATAAGAATAAAATTATAATTATATTCTTGTGGATGATGAGAGAGAGTGGCGGTGAGAAGGGGGAGAGCCCTAATTTTAATTTTAATTAGAATGTAAAGCATAACTTAATTAAAATAAAAAGCTCCCAAAATAGGTGTGAGCGGGATTTCAAATATTATCCATTTAGCAAAGCGAAAATAGTTGTTAACGAGTCCGTAATCTCGGGACTCATTTATTTATTATTTTGTTTAATCTTTTAACGTTTTTTAATCCTTCATTTTATTTAACTTCTATTTTATATTATTTTAAAGACCAATCTCATACAAATCTATGTCTGTCGATCTATATATATATATATGGAAAATTGAAATAATATACTAAATTCATTATACAAAATTTTTACCAATACTTCAATTTGTTTGTTATCATTTCTACATATTTGCACTTTTTATGACACTATTACCCCTCTCCCACACCCTCCCACCATGTTTAATTTAACCACCCCACCCCACTAAACCCTCACTCACAACCACCTGTGTCAAACCCTAAACTCACCACCAAACCCCCCACCACCCCAGCCCCCTACGCACACGTGAGAACCCCACCGACAGACCCTGAAATGAAAATTTTGAAAATTTTTGCTTCTTCCCTGCCTACTGTTTTGATTCCCTCCATCCCCAACTCATCGGTCACCCACAACCCCTGTCCCCTTTCGTCGACGGCCAGCCGAATATAGTAGCACAATTTCATTGACTTTTGTAGTGCGAACTCCTCCGACAAGCGGGTTTTTCCATCAGCACTCTTTGGAGGTCACGATACTATCCCGACGACTCTGGCGCCCGTCTCTAAACCCATGCTTCAATGAACCTGATGCGCATTTTCTTTGCACGTAAAATTAATCCCAAAGTATTAAGGATATCAGTTGCAGCTTAAGCAAGCGTCCAAGTTAAATATCGAACCCAAAGGACGTCGTATTATCAATTTAATTATTAACTAATTAATTAAGACGAAATTCAATAAAAGTTGAGATTTAATTATTAACTACTAAACAATTAATTAAAATAGCAAATAAAATAACTTAACACTAGAAGAATACGAAAGTGACTCAAGAGAGAGAATATGTAACCCTAGGGTAATCCAGTTTCACTCATTAATCTTCCTTTCATGTATCAATGTCTGACTCTACCTTGTGGAATATGGACGCATCACTAAACCATACAAATCTACTCTATAGACACAAGTAAATATGCGTGTAATACGTGTGAATAACCTCGGAGCAAGAGATATAATTTCACCCCCTTTCTAAGTACTATCAGTATCAATTATTTCCCCCTAGGATTGATACTCTAACCCGATATAATCTCACTTTATAGGTACTATAAAATTATCCTCTTTATCCTACTTATTAACCCGAATTCAATTCAATTAACAAGTATTTATATAAGATAGTTCTAATAAAGTTTCGGAGTCCCTTCATTTAGAATCATAACATGGAATCATGCTCAGTAGTGAACGTACTCAATCAATAACCAAGATATGTATTCAGACTCTATATAACAGTTAATGATGAGTATGAATTAAAAACATAGTCTTATATAAAATAAATCTACAAGTAGTGTTGTATGAAGTATACACACGAAAGTTCAATTAACTTATAAAAGAGTTACCCATATGTCCGGAAATATAATATAAATTAGGAAACGAATAAAACCCTAGATGTGGGCATCGTCGCATCCTTCTCCGTCTTGAATCCTCCCCTTGGTTCTCCTCTTGATTCCACAAACGAATCTTTAAAATGATGGATGGATGGAGGAAAGGATGTGGATGATGGTCGGGGGGGTGATCCCCCTTGTGGGGTGTAGTATTGTGTTGTGGTTTTCTCCAATGAATAATGATGTTATCTACATTCCGTTTTATACTTGTAAGCTCTCCTTATGGACCTTGGATGGATTTTTTCTTGGAAAACATAAAAATACATACACAGGGGTTGAAAATCCCGTCGAAAATAGATCTGGGTATCTTAGTTCGACCAGACTGGACTTGGTTGAACTGGAAGGCCTTGGTCGAACTACTGGTCGAACTGCAGTTCGCAGTCTCACCGTTTCGTGAATAACTTCCACATTCGAGCTCCGATTTGAGTGATTCTTATGCTCATGCGATCCTCTCTTCCTTGTCTTTCTATCCGTATAAAGAATGCATATAAACTCCAACATTTGAAGGTGTAACAAGCTAAAAAAAGTGGAATAATCATGCTGAGTAGAAACAGCTTGTGCGACGTCACCATTTTGATCATAACTTTCATGTCTAGACTCCGATTGAAGTGTTCCTTATGCCAAATTGATAGATTGAACCTCACCATACCAACTCCTTCTCGTTTTCTCTAATCCATAGAGAGGAGGAAAAATAGGCCTTACTCAATTCCTTATGAAGGAATAGAAGGCAGGAGAGGTCAGGAGAAATTAGTACAAGAAGCTGTGGATACACTTCTTGTTGTCTATTTCGCAAGCCTTCACTACCCCGTTTCTCTCTTCTGTGGCTTTCCAACCATGTATCACACTCCAGTTCAGAGCTCCATATGAACACAGAAAAATTACACAAGTTGGACGTGTGTTTTTTAACATTCATACACAAGTTGCACCTTTTCTCCAACTTTTCACTTTTGATCATTTTTCCACCTAAAACACAATAAAACACCTAAAACACATATTTTTCTCAAATATATTGAATATAAGACACTTGTGTTAATATATGACAATAATATCTATAAAAAAGGTATTAAATTGGACACTAAAACATGCTTATTTTCACTCTCATCAGAACCCGATGGAATTAACACCCCTAATCGTCCACCAACGCAACGTGACAGTTAAGAAAAGTTAATGTCAAAACTTGACTGTAGTGTGAAGATGTTTGCCCTTATTCATTCCCGTTTATTAATGGAAAATATTGAGGTTTGAAAGTTTAATTAAGCATATTCACTTTGATTGTCACCATATTAAGCATTCACAATAGAAAGCATGTTGTTTTTTGTGATTCTATCAAAATATTTCTAATAGAGCAAGAGGGGTTCCATCGAGTTGAATCCATTCTTTCACAAAATAAAAATTTCAGATGAATTTATACTTGGTTCTGTTGATTTCCTCTCTCCATACTGTGTTGTTAGATTGTTGTTCTTGTTTTTATTGAACTGCTTGCTTTTAGAACCCTATTGAATTGATTGAATGTGAATAATAGAATCCCAATCTGTGGTTAATTCTTGAGTTGAATGCTGAGGTGATAGTGCAAATGTTGGTTTTTTTTCCATAGAGGGCAGCCTTGTGAAATGCTTAAGAACTATTATTGAAAATTGAATTGCTGATATTTTGACTCATGATGAATGATTCTAGTGAGTATTAAGTTTTTTTATATGATTATTGTCGTTGGTCCTTTTAGATTCGGTACGGAAAATTCATTAGCCAGGTGAACAAAGTTTAAATGTCATGATTGAGTATTGTTAATTTATTGTTTAGGGATCCTAATTTTGTGGCTCATCAGTGATTCTTATATATCATGCTATCACTACAACAAAAAAGCATTAAGACAACATATATAATCGGTTATCTATTAGCTTGTTTTGGAAAAAATGTTATGCAGTCAAAGCTTCTGTTTTCTTAGAGGTAATTTAAGACAACATATATAATGTGTAATCCTTGTGCATTTTTTTCTAATATATATTTAATTGGTTAATTTTTTCAAATATACACCTAATAATTTAATTTAAAATCTGGAATTCGTTCAAATAACCAAATCATAAATTGGAGGGAAAATCTTAAATTCTGCACTAACAATAGGCCACCAAATTTATGCATTCATGATCAAGAAGAAATTATATCTGTAAAAGTACATGACAGTACTAATTAATTGAAAAAAAAGAACAGGTAATTAACGGCCTGAGAATTGGGTAATAGATGTGGTGGCATATGATTGTGTTGACATGGGATGAAGAATGCTAGTCTTGAAGAAGGAGCCCATATTCTCCAATCCGTCACTTAAAATCATGGCAAGAATCTCAGACATGGTAGGCCGCGAAGAAGGCGGAGATTGCTTGCAAAGCAGAGCAATCTCCACCATCTTCTTCACATCTTGGATGTTGTTTTTGTTTGAGTCTAATGTCTCATCAGCTAGCTTCTCATCCATCTCACTCTCACGCAGTTTCCGGGCCTATTACATATGAATATTGCAGTCATAAATTAATGTGTCTCAACTGATTTGGTTGACATAAATATTTGTTACCTCTTCAAGGAGATAACTGATCTCCGAATCACTCTTCATGTCGCTGCATCTTCAACCGCTGATGATCTCTAGGATCATGATTCCAAAGCTGTACACATCCACTTTCTCTGATAAATGCCCGTCGATGGCATACTCTGGTGCTGTATAACCCCTGCATGTGTACAACAAACAAGAATTAAATTAATTATAGGGCAGGAAGCAAATTGAAAGAAAAGATAAAACTTTATTTGATGGGAAACCCAAACAATTTGCGCAGGGTGTAAGAAGTTGGCACAAGAATCAGCTAACTCCAATAATGCCTGAGAGTTAGCCTCCAACCAATACAGAAAATGCATCATATGTATAGTTGATCAATAATCAGATGCAAACAGAAATCAATATTCACCAAGAACAGCAAGAAAACAAAATCATCTTTAGCCCTCTTAAAATATAAACCAGATAAAGCATAATTCAAAGAGAATCCCTTAAGAGATGGAACTGGGGTAGCAAGTATGAGCAACGTTAGGAGCCTACCCCTTTTACCGTGAATAACAATTATACTCAGCAAAGGATACAGTAGTTCTTACTGTCAACCCAAGAAACATGAAAAGAAACTTGATCACACATATTTCAATGTCTACCCTATTTATTCATTGTAAATAAAAGATAGATAATTTTTTCAAGAAACAAGAAACAGAATTCCAAGAATTTACTCAATTGATTGTAAATCAAAGATAATACTAAAAAATTTCAAGAAACAAGAGAGGAGAGAGAGATTATGATGTCAATCGGTGCTTCTATATCCTTAACAACAGACGAGGTGCACTGGTTCTCTATGGGTTTGCGGCAGTGTAGACAAGACCATTCCCACCGGAGTAGGTTTGGCCATAGCAAATCTCATGAAGGCACGTCAGCAGAAAGGAACCTCCATCGCGAATAGCTTTCGAGGATGAAGGAAGAGAGCCCAAGGCAGCGCAGGTACGGAGCTGAATATAGGCTTCTTGCAAAGAAGGGGGAATCAGGACCCGATGGGTATGAGCCAGATCCCCAAATTGAAACAAGAGCAATCTCAAGTGGCCGTAATTTGGAATTAAAATCAGGTGGTAAGGTCACCGGATTGAAACTAATATTTGCACAACCGACGGCTAGAGGCGTCGGAGGTCGCACACCGATGGAGAGTCTGGCAGTTAAGTTGGACGGCGGTGATTTGGGAAAGAAACCCTAGGTGGCCCTGTTTCAGAGTAGGCTTCACAACGACATAATGGTGAGGGATCGTGGGTTCCTTGGAGAAATCGACGAGTGAAGAATCGATCTTAGAGAATTCGATTTTGAGGAAAACGATCTTGAGAGAATCGATTTTGAGGTTCTAGAGAGAAGTGAAAAAATTCCTAAGAGAGATTTACTTTTTATATTAATTAATTTAAAAAAACCGTGGAATAATAATTTCATTAATTTATTTTGAATATATAAACAAAATATATTGTTACATAACTAATTAAATTATTTTTAAATTTTTAATTATTAAATATTTTTAGTAAATCAAGTATATAATAGTTTTCTCTTTTCAAAAAATATTATAAATTTTAATTTTATATTTTATAATATTTTTATATTCATTTTATATTAATTAAAATAAGTTAATGTTTAACCAAGTAATAAAAATTCCATAATTACGAATAAAAATAAATTAGGTTGTATAATATATATGTTATAATTATTTTTTAATATTTATTTCATATTTACTAAAGAGTATTTTGTACTTACTCTATGTTGTTACAATTTGATTATTATTTCATAATTTATATACGTACTCATCCAACAGAGTATTATACACAATATATATATATATATATATATATATATATATATATATATATATATATATCATATAGTACATGAAAAAAAATTATTATAACAATTTAAGACAACATATATTACATATATGTTATCTTTGTGCGTAAAAAAATTTATGACAACATATGTTGTCATATATGTTGTCTTATAATAAATTATCTTGAAAAATAACATATATGACAACACATTAAGGCAACACCAGTCAATATGTGTAGTCTTTATGCGTGTAAAAAAATTTAAGACAACATATATATTTAAGACAACATATATAAAACATACGATTACACATATTTTTTATCTATGTAGTGTATTAAATGGTGTCTTAATGCTTTTTTATTGTAGTGTATGAGTTCAAATCATGTGTTTAGTCTTGACTTGTCTATATGGATCACATTCCAGGAAAAAAAAATGGCAAGCTCATCTACAACCCCTAATCCAGCCAGCGTATCCAATCAATCTGAACTTTGGAGTTTAGGGGAAATCAAGGAAAATCTCAGCTCTACTAACTTAGATAGGTTTCGTGCGAGCTGTTTTGGACATTTATGAGGATTAACTGATTTTCAGTTTCAGTGTCAATTGTACCTCCATCTCCTGTCCACATTTGATTACGAATCATCCGAAGAGTCATTCATATTCAAAGTGAATAAAGTTGTAGCAAAGTTTGGGCCCAGTGAATTTGCTCTGGTGACTAGTTTGCGGTTTAGTCCACTACCTACAATTTTAGGCAAGGGTGAATTTATTGTCTGGGTATTTGGCGATAAAAAGAATATTACACCGCCCAAATTTTGAAGGAAGTTTATCGAGAGTAGTGATGGTGATTCTCTAAATCTTATGTTGATGATTCTTATATACTTGCTTATCCCTCAAGGTTCCAAACGTACATCTTGTGGGCGACCTACATCTATTTAATATCTATCCATGAGGTCGTGTTATGTTCTGCCACCTATTGAATGAGTTCAGGAACTTAAGGATGTACAGGAAACCGTCAAGAGATGGTGAAAGACACATAGAATATTATGAAGCAAACAGATTCAGGCTATTCAGCTACGCGTTGTTGGAGTGGTCATATGAAGCAATCCCAGTTTTGGAAAGTTATGTAGTCGTTTGAGGCCCGATGCAAGTGATAAATATCCACGTGTGATGAGATGGTCACCGAATTGCACCCCTAGTTTTTCAGATCTAAGGAAGATGTTGTTCAAGAAGCTGCGTGGGTCTGACAAAAGTGCCCAACACGTAAGTTATTTAGTGAGTTATATGGCTTGATCAATTGAATCTCCGTATAACCTGTTGTTATTTTTACTAGGTGGAAGTGAAGCACACACTTGAGCCATCTGTAGAGGAGCTTCAATCTAAATCATATCTTAGTGCTTTCAGTTGGGAGAACAAGCTCACGCATGCTCAGTCTTCCTCTAGTCTACGTAGGCCCTGGGAGTCTTCAAGATGCATTCGAGAAGATTCCCATCCAGCCGCACCATCTCCACCAACGACTCGTTATGGGGCATTGGAAAGGAAAATTGATGCGCTGACTAGCAGTATGGAGATGGTTAAAAGTACTCAAATGCAACTTCTGCAAAGCATTAAAGCTCTTACTCGACATTTTGATGATCGATTCCCAGTGAATTCTCCTTCTTCATCCAGATCAAGAAGAATACATGAACATGATGAACCACAAGTGAAAGATTTAGCTGATGAAGTTGAAGAATAGAATCAAGGGTAAAAACAACATGCGGATAAAGAAGTGAATGAAGAGCAAGAACATCGACTGGAAGAAGAAGAGAACGAAGAGCTAGAAGATCAATTGGCAAAGAAGAGAACGAAGAGAAAAATTCCAACAAAGAAGATAATGAAAAGCAACCAGCACAAGAAGAGATTGAAGAGCAACAAAATGAGAAGCAACAAAATGTTGAGGGTAATTAGAAGCAGACAGATGGAAAAGACAATAAAGATGAAGAAGATAATGAAGAGCAACCGGATCAAGGATTTAATGAAGAGCAACCAGATCTACAAGGAAATGAAGAACAACTATTTAAAAAGTGCAAGGGAATTACAAAAGAAGTTGAGCATGCCAAGCAAGGAGATATCGGAGTTCCAGAACAAATTCAACATGAAGTTGATAATGAGAGTTTGCAGTGTGATAAGAGGATCAATAATGATCTGGTATGTGTTCTTAGAAGTGAAATATAGTTCCAAGTATTCGGTACTATTTCTTCATAATTAATCCCTTTTTTATCCACCAGGTACTGGCTGTCATTTACAATGATCCATCGAAGCATAGCCGACTGTCTAGACGACATACGAAGTCTCCATGGACAGATCCCAATCGTCCAAAGAATAAATAGAAGAATAAAGGAAAGGCTGTGTCAAAGGTTGACATAGAGTGCCATGAGGAATCGGTTGGTGAGATATACCCACCTGATTTTATTCAGGAATTTAAAGTTTGGTTTGATCACATACAAAGAATAAGAAGCAGTTTCTATTTGTCCATCGAGCCCACTGGTGATCCTTACACTGCACCCTTTCTGAGCAACATTTACGTGCCGGAGAAATGGTTAACCAATTATGTTATATCTTCTTTTTCAATAAATTCTAACTGTTGAACATGAGTTATCATTTTTTGGTTGACATTAATTGCATTTAATTTGAATGGCAGAATATAGAAGCTCTCATCCATCTTATAGTTTATAAATCTGCTAAATGGCCAAAGCAGTTTGTGCATAATTGGACAGTGGTAGACATCAATTTTTGGGTAATGTTAAACCTACCTTACATCATTTGTACATGTTCTATTATTTTGGAAAATTGACATGCATGTGTGTTTGTTAAATGTAGAACAAAGTTATGGGTGTGTGGACTGAGTTCTTAGCAGCAAAGAAGAAGAACGAGCCGTAGGATTGGGATAAAAAGTATCGTGGCCTGAAGAAGTTCATATGTGGAGAACTACCCGAGTAGGGCACCACCGAGAAAGTGGATGAGCATCGAATCAAGCTATGGAGTCGCCTTTATTGGTGGAAATCACTGGGACTTATATGTCATTCATTTTTCATTGCATCATCATTTACGACACCAGATCTAACGCCATGAAGCGTAAATTTCTGGCTGAGTTTGACGACTTCTCCAAGATGATACAAAGCATTATATAGCAGTACAAGGTGGTCGATGAAGCTAGTTCACAGAAACCTTAGCGAGTGGAGAAGTTTCAGCACCATCCACAACAGATGAATGGAAATGATTGTGGGCCACTGACAGTGATGTTGTTCGAAAAAATGATTAGGAATCGATCTCTACAAAAAGTAGATTCGTCTACTTGTGCAAGACGTCGTGTTCGATTTTGCGCGGAGCTTTACAAGGAAGACTTTATCATGCCTTGAGTAGTAATTGTGGTAGTTTGTATCTTTAATTGTGTAGTTTTGAAGTTGATTTTCCTATGACCAGTTTTAATGGGGTTTTGAAGCAGATAAATGGATAGTTTTATTGGGCTCCATGCTCAAGCTTTGAATTGTGCATAGTGTGAATGTGCTTCAAGGCCGAAATTAATGTTAATACATATTTGTTTGAATTATCTACCTTGATTGTTAGATTAGTTTGTAATTGTCTAGTTGAATCGGTGTCGCAGGATGGTATAATTCATTCATGATATTCTGTATGAGGATGAGTGAAGACCTACACTCTTCCACACTCCCCCCACATGCTCACCCATACTATCACCCACACCGAAACTTCCTTGACCCCCATGCTCACCCACATGCTCACTCACACTGAAACTTCCTTGACACACCACTCCCCCCACAAGCTCACCAACACTATCACCCATACTAAAACTTGCTCAACACAACATGCTCACCTACACTGTAACTTCCTCAACACACCATTCACCCCACATGCTCAGCCACACTATCACCCATGCTGAAACTTCCTCGACACAACATGCTCACCCACACTGAAACTTCCTCGACACGTCACTCCCCCCTTTCCCCACTTCATTATAATGGAGCATATATTACCACGAAGAAGAACACTAGGTTATAATACAAGAAATGAAATAGAGCCATAACCCCACTACATTTTAACTAGTTTAGTTGTACAATACCATTTTTAATAAGACAGGACATCTAAAATTACAAGGGATTAACAAGAGGAATGGGTAAAACAGAAACTTGAAAAACCATTCGCTCTTATACAAATATTCAGATATCTCCTTAATCACTACGAAAAGTCAAACGAATTCCTGCCACATGCACAGTCTGGGTGGTAGAAGTTATACGCAGGCTTCTGCATGTAGTATGGATTTGATTCTTGAAGTGGTTTGTTTCTCTTGAAGCGGCCAAACGTGAGATCCAAGAAATTTCAGATGCTATCACCTTCGTTTTTTTAGTCTTTCAGCAGCGGGATTCTTCTACAAATTATCAAGATTAAAAATATTAATGTAAAAGGTTGTTGACTGTGAATATATAAATGGAGATATACCCATATAATATTGGCCTATGTCGCCTCGTTAGTATGGAGTCTTTGGGAGACGCTACACACTTGTATACCTGGCAGTCCCTGGAGCCCGTCGAAAAGGGTGAAGCGGGACTTAAACTCCTTGATTTTACACCACACGTTCGTCTGGGTGTAAAGCTTTCCTTTTTTGTTGATCAACAACTCAGTGATGTCATTAACCAGGCTGTCGTCCATTTTCTCTGTTGTCCATCTCCCTTTCTAAAACACGTTACACATGATGTTAGATAAGGCACGTTCATTTTGAGTAGTCCATGAATAGAGCCAAAACATATGATCCACTTGATGGTTATCACTTATATCCATCTGATAAACTCTAAAATAATTTATGCTATACGTGATGGTAGTGGTGCCGAACTCAGTCATGGTGAGCAATATAAAGCCATCTTAGTGGGTTGTTGCCATGAATGCACTACCTCTCTAATCATGGGATGTTAGGTGGATCACTTCCTCTGATATATGAAAAGTTTTAGGGCATTGAAAAAATAGATCATGTAAGGACGATTTGTCATTATATATTCAATTCAAAGACATTTCATTATTCTAATTCTTGCAGTGATATTAGGTAGTGCAGAAGTTTCGAAAAAACAAACTTCCTTAATAGCTATTATGTACCTGGTAGTTGAATCATAAATTACATTCCCTTATCAATGAAAATTTGATTTTTATGGTTGTGGCTTTCATTAAAGGTACACACCAGTTTTATTTTATGGTTGGTCCTCTCCATTTCATATTCTCTCAATTTTCATGTAATCGTTATTCTTTATATTTATTCACCATTTATAACTTGACATGCCATCATTGTAGTAACTGCTTTATTTAATTAAATTTTGGATAATAATTTTCCTCACATCATGTATAATGACGTGGGATATTAATAAACGTAGATATATTTGAATGATAGAGAGTAAACGAAATTAACATAATTTACAAAATTAAGAAATGGAGAGGATCCAAATATATATGATGTCGGTTATAAGGTCATTTAATGGGTAATAAATGTTGGATTGTATACTAAAAGCCTAGCTTTAGTAGGAATAATGTTATAGCAATATTTGTAGTGAGAATCATTGATCAAACGATTGCATCGACCGTTTACTTTATACTGTAGATAATATGGTGTGCGGCGTCACATGAAAGATCATATTATCAGCTCCTTATAAAGTATAAACAAATACTCACAATCAAGATAGACGGGGGCAATCTATCGGGATTATTGTAGTGTGATTTGGTATTAGTTTGTCTTGACTATAAAATTATACTAGTGCACTTTGAGTATATTGAGCAGGACCGCTTGAGATTATTCGATTTATACTGACTATATAAGAGAACTAGACCTCAATTATTATGGATGTTCGTACTCTTAATCCCTATACAATAATCTCGACACGTAATTCAGTATTTATTTCCTTGATTTATCAATGGGTGAGGTTTAATTGTAAATCAATGTGTTTGGTGAGTTGAGAGATAATATTGTCTCTATGGTGTACTGTTGATTATAGAAGGAATCTGTATCCTAATGAATTAGGTTGATGATGTCCCCTTGAGAAGCTCATAAGGATTATCATGTAAATCCTCCAAGTGGATTTGATCCGGCATGATAATAAGGTTGAGTAGTACTACTTTTGGATAAAATATTAATTAATTGAGTTGTCAGTAACTCATTTAATTAATGGGCATTATATATATCTTAAACACGAGGAGTTAAACGGGCTCATAATAAGAAGGAGCTCATAACGTAATTTGGGATTAGGGTGGCAGTGCAATAATAATTCTTTAGTGGACTGATTTATTATTATTGGGCTTAAGTATAAGTTTTGGGCTAAAGGATGCTTAAGTCCAATGGGAAGCCCAACCCTAATTTCTCCTCCTGGTCCCTGCTGTAGCCTTTAAATAAGCCATCCCAGCAGTCTAGTCACTAATTTTTTCATGCCTAAAATCACTTTAAGATGAGAAATCAGATTTCTAATTGGATAAGAGAGAACATGAGAAATATGAGGGAGACTGTGGATTGGGATCGCTTAGAGGATCGCCTAGAGGATCATCGCCCACACGACATCTAGACGAGGCATAGGAATGCAGCAGATGATCAAGAGGTCATTTCTGCAGCTGTTTAGACTTCTCTGCCTGTCTTCAGTGAAAGATAATACTTTCTGTAATTCCGCTGCGTTAGATGTGCATGGAACCCAAACGGATTGCGTAGACCATAAGATCCGATCACCATCATTTGGTATTTGAGCGATGTTTTTTTGGTTCTACGTGAAACATTTGGTTAGGGTTTATGTGCTCTATGTGATAAACTGTTCGGATAGATCTAGGAATAGTAGGATATGTATCTGTTAACCTATCTTGCAGGTTTTGATTACTTGATTCCAACTGTTATGGTCCGAATACATGTTTATGTTTGATAAACCCTTGGACATGTCAAGGCTGTTTTTATTGTGTTGGTGCGTGGTTGTAATAGTTAAAACACGGAGGATTATTGTGTATGTTTAATTTATGCATCTAGATCATATTTATATCTCCTACGAGGGATATTAGGGTATTTGTGTAATTTAATTGTGCTTGGATAATCCTATATCGTCGATGGCGCTGTGGGAGAATTCACAATACCTGTTCATAAAATCATGTTGGAGATGACGATGGAATGCTTGGAGATGGGCATGCTACCGTGCACTTGAGCATGAAGACGAGCAGATTGACGGGTGAGGGATGCACGTTGGTGAGAGGGTAGCCGAGCATTAACACATGGGAACATGTGAAGGGCGCTCGATGGGAAGCCCATTGGCAGATGGCGTGTATCTCGTCGGGCGTTGAGTCGAGTAGACTATCGAGTGCAGTGCTCGTTGGAGCGCACAGATTGGGGCGCATGAAGGCACGCATGGAGTGCTCGTCAAGCACACGATGGCGTGCGTGGTGCTCCTTGCCAGGCAGACTGACGAGTGGCATGTCGGGTGATGATGGTCTTGGCGGGAACGAGGCCAGACATGCAGGTGTGTCATCAGGAAGACAGCCGAGTGGCGTGCACGTTGGTGTGCTTGGACGTGGGTGGACTACCGCACGATTGCTCACGTTGGCGGATAAGAGGCACCCAGTGGCGTGCAGGTTCCTAACGGGCGGCCCAGAGCAGTAGTCTTGCAGGACGCTCATTGGCGTGCGACTGGACGAGCGTTGGCTAGAATGGGCACACAGTAAGCTGCCCAGTGCTGAGCGTAGGCAGGTATCTTGGCTGGCACGGGTGCGCGGCGCGATGTGCGGTGTCAAAATACTGTGCTGGTTTCCATTTTTGGTTTCACAATCACCCCTTTTTGTGCTTGATGGCGAACAATCAAGTTCGATGATGTATAACAAGGCCATATAGTGTAGCCTCAAGTATCTACTGCTGGATATACTATTTTTATCGAATTTGAATTTTATCTACTAAATTTATTAAATGGATTACATTAAGTTAATTAAATTAGGCAATATTATTATAAAAGATAAAAGAAAAAGAGAAAGGGGAGTGGTACAGATATAGTAGATATAACGATGTTTGAAAAGAAAGCCAAAACACACGGCTTTAAAGGAACCAAACAGACGGCCCTGTAGAAAAAATTAACCATTTTGATCTTCTCTAAAGTTCATGGCAGCCATTACTTTCATGATTTCAACCGGATTTGTCCCTGAAATATTGAGCTTCACTTGTAGACGAGTGTTAGGCTTCAATAATGGTTGAAAGAAATTCTTGTTGCACCCCCTTTTTTTGAGTGACCTTACTACTTTGAAGAGTTTAAAACTCTTCAACATAAGGGAGGTCAGGGAAACGGTCGACATAGGCGTAAGCAGTTTTGCCAGGATCCATGGCACGTTCCACTTTTCTTTAAGTAAAAAAGATCTTCTGATCTCATCATTCTGTGATAGCGAAGGGAAGTCAAGAGTTACATAATTTATATGTTCCACTTCCTTTTTAAAGTGCTCAGCATCCCTAGAATCAAAACCAAGAGCATCATCCGGCTTTAACGAGTGACCATCCGAAGTTTGTAGAACTACCGGAGGCATGGTAGGTGTATCATTTTTATCCAAATCAATAGTGGCAGTTTGGGTTTTATCCAAAACAGTACCAATCTGACCCGTTAGCGCATCTAAATCCATCCTAGAGGGAGATTTCAAGGATGCATTAGTTTGGGCAGCACGTATAACTCGCAAAGTTTTATCAATAATAGGAGACGGAGTTGTACATTAAATTAATTAAATATACTAAATTAATTTCAAGAGAATAGGTATCAAGAGTATCATGAAAAATATAGCAAAAACTCAAAGATAATTTCCAAACAAAAAGTATTTCTGAAGGGACAATAGCGTAGGACTTTCTAGGGGCATAAGGAATTTAAAAGAAAATAGCAAAATATTAATTTTGAAATATAAAGTGTTGCAGTTTGAATTATGAAACTTAAAGGTAGATCTTAGGTTCATAAGTATAACTTGTAGCCTTCTAAAAAGTGTAGAATTTTTTCGCTTTCTTCTTCATTAATCAATCCTATCAGTTTTCTTTTTTAGGTTTTTTTAGGAAGACCCCCCCAACTTTTTTCCCTTCAATCTGCATTACCTCATTTATTATCAATTTATTTCTTGCCATTTCTTTTCTATTTTTTCATCCATCTTCACCAAGAACTTATACTTTTGTCCTACGGTGCACACCAAAGTTTGGTAGTAGGGGCACATTTTCTTTTTTCCAGCCTGCAAAAGTGAAACATTTGAATTAAAAGAACTAAATATAATATTGGAATGCATTCAAAATCTTTTTATTAAGTACGTGCATATACCATTAAAATGCTCTCAGCATATTTGGTAACAAAGCACCCAATAATATTTTCAGCTACTTTAAAAAGTGTTGAACTCACTTTATGGAGCCCATCGGTTGTGTCCAATTTTAGTAGATACTTCCGTGTGACCCAAAAATTTTGTACATGGGGCAATTTGATTTGAATCTTCTGGATATACTCTTGGGTTGCACTTTACGCATGTCTCATACCATGGGTTGTTCTTATTCTGAACCTTTACAATCTTTCCAATAAAAGTACAGAATATTTTATCAACCCTACTTGCAATGATGTCATCTAAAGACACTTCAATCTCTTCTAACATCCTTTTTGAAGGCCCTAAAATCTGGTTTAATTCCCCTCTTATTTATTAAGTTCTGAGAGCTGGAAAAAGTAAACAAAACTAAGGTGTGTCAAAAGTCATTCTTAATAAATATATATACATATATGTAGATAAATCAGGTTAAATATCCTACATATAAAGAGAATCGGAGCATGAAAGTTATGCACTTTTTCTGAATAGCTTCATTTTCTTCAAATTGTGGGTGAATCTCAACAATGCAAGCATTTGATGTTGATAAATGAATTTTACCTTGGGGAAAAATATTTATGATGTTCTATCAATTTTTTTATTTATTTATGTATTCAAATATTAATTGATCTGACAAACAATACGAATTACTTACCTGCATATTTGGTAACTTTGACATTCAACGCTGCAATTATTATTATCCTTAGCATTATCTATTGTTCCAAGATTCCTCCTTCATTGTTTGCTTAGTCTCCCCATAAATTCAGCTGCATTTTGTTGGACTTGAACATAGAACTTCAAGAAAAAATTTTTCATAAGATACACAATGTTAATTTTAATAATTCCCATATGAAAAGTTCTCATGTGTTTACATATGGTCTAGAAGGATGATTTCACGCTTGTAAGTTGTCTGTTCTATTGGCCTCTTCACATTTTTATTGAATGCTGAATTTACTTTGACTACCATACCCATGACATCTCCATATGTTTTGAAAAGAAATTTTATATTAGTAAATGATATTTATTTGATACAGAGAGTATACAGCTTTGTAAATGACATGATCTTACATTTAAAGAAAAATTTAGAAAGTACATATCATTATGTTTGTATCTGAATAAACAAGGATGTCCTTGAACATCACAAAAGTAGCTGCCACTTTCTTGTAAAAAAATTTTTCTTCTATTTCTTCAATTGTAGTTTGATGCGCATTTTTTTTGCACGCAAAATTAATCTCCAAGTATGAAGGATATCAGTTGCAGCTTAAGCAAACGATCAAGTTAAATATCGAACCCAAAGGACGTCGTATTATCAATTTAATTATTAACTAAATTAATTAAGACGGATTGTGGCAATAAAGATTGAGTATTTTAATTATCAACTACTAAACAATTAATTAAACTAACAAATAAAATAAAATAAAATACTAGAAGAATACGAAAGTGTATCAAGTAGGAGAATAAGTAGCTCTAGGATAATCCAGTTTTACTACTTAACTTCCCTCTCATATGCTGGCCGACTCTGCCTTGTGGACTATGGACGCATCACTAAACCATGCAAATCTACTCTATAGACATAAGTAAATATGCGTGTAACATGTGTGAATAACATTGGAGCAAGAGATGTAATTTCACCCCCTTTCTAGGTACTATCAGCATCAATTAATTCCTACGTATAGAATCTAACCCGATATGATCTCCCTTTATAGGTACTATAAAATTACCCTCTTTATCCTGCTTACTAACCCGAATTCAATTCAATTAATAAGCATTCATATATAATAGTTCTAATGAAGTTTCGGAGTCCCCTCACTTAGAATCATAACATGGAATCCTGTTCAGCGGTGAACGCACTCAATCCACAACCAAGATATATATTCAGACTCTATATACCAATTGAAGATGCACAAAACAACCGTGAATATGGATTAAGAAAGCACAATCATATATTAAATCAATCCACGAGTAGTGTTGTACGGAGGACACACAAGAGAGTTTAATTAATTCATAAAACTTTCAAAACCCTAGATCTACGAAAACGGTTCTAGTCCATGATGTTGTGAAGAACAATCATGGGGAAACCCTAGATGTGGGCGTCGTCGCATCCTTCTCCATCTTGAATCCTCCTCTTAGTTTTCATCTTGATTCCACAGACGAATCTTCAAAGTGATGGATGGATGGTGAAAAAGATGTGGATGATGGTTGGGGGGTGACCCCCCCTTGTAGGGTGTAGTATTGTGTTGTGGTTCTCTCCAATCAATTCAATCCCTATGATCCCCTTTAATACTTGTAAGCTCTCCTTATGGACCTTGGATGGGCTTTTTCTTAGAAATCACGAAAATTCATGAACAGAAGGTAAAAATCCCGTCGAAATCAGATCTGCATGTTCCTGTTCAACCAGAGTGGTTCAGCTCGAACGGGAGGCCTTGGTCGAACGGCTAGTCGAGCTGCATTGTGCAGTCTCACCGTTTTGCGCATAACTTCTACATCCGAGCTCCAATTTGAGTGATTCTTACGCTCACGCGATTATCTTTTCCTTGGATTTCTATCATATAAAGAACTCACTGAAAATCCAACATTTGAAGGTGTAACAAGTCATGCAAAGTGGCACAGCCATTCTGTTCGGCACAACTTGCGCGACGTCACCACATTGATCATAACTTTCTCGTTTGGAATCCGATTGGGGAGTTCTTTATGCCAAAAAGATCCTCTCTTCTGTGGCTTTCCAACCATATATCAAACTTCCAATTTAGAACTCCACACAAACACAAAAAAATTACACAAATTTGACGTGTGTTTTTCAGCATCATTGCACAAATTGCACCTTTTCTCCAACTTTGCACTTTTGATCCTTTTTCAGCCTAAAACATAACAAAACACCTCAACTACACCTTTTTTTCAAATGTATTGAATATAAAATACTTGTGATAATATATGATAATAGTTCTCATCAAAAAGGTGTTAAATTGGACACTAAAACACGCTTATTTCACTCTCAACATTGTTGCTTTTGTGATGACCATTTCTGTCTTTTCATTTACACTTTGAAATTTCACATTAACAACCCCTATATTGGCCTTCCATATATCATAAGAGTGAACCTTCTCTAGCCGGTAATATAATTGGTCAATGATCTCATTAAACAAGTTTGCATTTATTTAGGTTCCTTAAAAATAGGGAATTGTCCAGATTGTTAAATTAAATAGAAAGTAGTAAGATTAAACCAATATCAATAATAATCAATTAACAATAATTAATTTTCATATTTTGTTTTGTCAAAACAATGGTAAGCATATTATCCTAGTAAAATCTTGAGTTGAAACAACTTTAATTAGATAGGGATGACTGAATCAGGTTAGACTATCAAAATGATATTTTCAACCTACTTCATCATTCGATTTCAGCAAAATGCATAAAAATAAAGGTTAAAAATTATGCAATTATTACTGTCGTGCAATGGAATCCAATTTTTTTTTATTATTTTAGATTTTAGATATTTGTAATAAGTAAAAAGGCATGATACTGAAATTGTTCTAATGCAACGCGTGTATACTTTAAAAAAACTGCATTAACCATGAAATGCACATATATAGACTAATATCAACAATAATTGCAAATCTACAATTTAAAATTTAAGATATTTATAATAAGTAAAATGGCATGATACTGAAAATTTTCAAACCATGTATACTTTCAAAAAATCTACATTAGGATAAACTTCTCTCGAACCCTTCCGTGCAAATATCAACAACAATTGCAAATCTGAAATGTAAATATTTGTGTTTAAAAAAGAAGAATTTCAAACCTCCCTATCAAATAACACGAATTTTAAAATTTATGTCCTTCGGTGCACTTTAGGATAAACTTCTCTCGAACCCTTCCGTGCAATTCTTAGTTTGATGCAATATTCAACTTCATAAGGTGACAACTCCCGAATTACCCTGTCTTCCATGTTTCGATCTAATGATCATTAGAATAAAAGAATTAGTTATGCACAAGATAAATTGAAATAAAATATTGTATGAATGAATTGAATCATTCTAGTTAATTGAAAATATATACATAAACTTGCCTATTAGTTTTTGAGGTGATTGCAAATGTTACACATAAAAAGCTCATTGGATTTTATAGGGAATGTTGAATGAGTTTAAGAGAAGTATATCAAGAGGCATACATTTATCATGACAATTAATAAGTTGAAAGTTTAATTGTTTTTGTTTTGAATTATTATATTACTATTGTTATTGTGATTTTTTATTAGTTTTGTAGATGAAGAGTCATCTTGTTAATGGGAAGAGATGGAATGTCATCTTGGAAGGATTTGATGGGCGGAGCAGATGATGTGTTGGCTGGAGACTTGGGTTCACCATGCAGGGTTGCTTAAGATTGATTGATGACATTGATTCATTGTGAGTTATATTTATTTTTAAGGTTAACAATCTTTTACATACTTTTGGGTACACATGAGTTTCACATTGATGGGAGGGACGTTTTTTATTTATGTACTCTATATGGAACTGATATATTTATACATCTCATTGATAGCAGGGACGTTTTAATTTTTATACTCTATATTATAGTGATGTTATTTTACATTATTGTATTGATTAATTATTAAGGATTTACTTTTTAAATTTAAAAATTTAGTAAAAGAATATAGGTGAGGGCAAAGTTAGAAAAAATGTTAACACTTGTTAAGCTACTTTTAATATATTATGATATGATAAAAAAATGCATATTACTTATTATTTGAGAAAAAAAAGAGTGAAATTTTAAGATTAATAATTAATGAATTAAAAAAAACATCTTTTTTAATTTAGGTAGAATAGTTCTTGAGTAATTATTGCTAAAATATTTATCAAAATATATTAGTCAACAAAAAAGTGAATTCGCTGAGTAGTATTAAGTACAATTTAGTACATGAACTTATCATTTTTTTCTCCCTTGAAGAAAATAACCTAACAATTTAATCATGATAAGCAATCTTGCCAACCTTTAATATTAGAAAACTTTACTATAATTAAAATGGACTATATCTTACTATTGAAAATTTTGATTTTCCTTGCACATGGACTATCTTTTAGTAGTTTTTTTTAAGAATAACTTATGAAAAATTATTGACCTTTAACAATGTATGTCATGTTTTTCATTTCGTGGAATTTCATACAAGAAGACACACACACATATATATATATGTCATATATGAATATGAATGTATATACGTAAACAACCTTTTTGTATGATAAGAGTTTTTGATTCAAAGGCATGCTGGTAAAAAATAAAGTCAATTCACCTAGCTACCTACCCACCATTCCCTTTTTCTTGGTGCAACAAGCAATTACATCATTCACTACTTGAGCATTGAGTATATATATACATGTATATTTAGTCTTTACATACTCTAAATGTTGCTTATTTTTTTTAGAGACTATATTCAAAAATTCATTTCTATGATGCTATAAACATTAAAGAGGATTAGTCAAAAAGATACTATTCATTCAGTTTGGAGCATATAAAAGCAAACATTTAGATGAACAACCATGGGCAATCATTCATAAAGTAAGTCAGATTTTGAGCATGAAGATGAAGAACCAGGAATAGTAGATCAACTCAGTTTGGTAGGAAGTAAAAGAAGGCACCACAAAGTTTATGTTAGAGCAACAAAGATTTCACGAGCAAATTAGTATGGAATCAATGAGGATGCTAACAAAAAGCTCCACTATTAACCATAAGAGGAAGAGAACCGACTAAACACATATTTTTTAAATTAATTGCACAATTTATTATGAATTTACTAGCTTATTACATTGTGTTGTTAATGAAATCTACGAAATTCCATGAAAAATCATGTATTATGTTTGAAATCTCACTTTTTTAAATGTATGATGTAGAGTCCTCTTTGTGTTAATTTCATGAAAAAATTCCAGAATAGTAAACCATAAAAGTTTTAGGAAATTATAACGCATTAGTATTGCATTTGGGATAAGTGGCATTGGGGTTCAGGTTTTGGGTAGCCATCCTAATCCAATATAATGTAACGAGAACTTAATCATGTATACATAATATATTTAAAAAAATGTAGTATATTGTTGTATAGCTAAGAAACTTATCTATGATGAATATTGTCTTCTCAATGTTGGTTGATAAGTAGTTAAGTTTCTGTGTCTTGGAATGTCCTAAATAATCGAGGAGTAAGCAGCTCCAACAATATTAACTAGACAAACAATAATCATGCATACATTAAATAAAAAATATTAGAAAACACACATTTTAGAGTGTTGAATCTGAATGATTGAAATGAGACTTAAGAATAAACTAAAAGAAGTTGAAATGAAATCAAATATAGAAGTTACACTTAGAAAATGGAAAACAACATGTTTCCTAAAGTGTTTTGTTATAACTTCCACAATTAGATTAATACAATTGCTTTTTGTTGCTTCATTCTAGAGTAACACACCGTCTGTTCCTTAATATATAACTTAGAATACAAACTAAAAAATCTGCAGGTTAATTAAAATTAACTAATCAATATATATATATATATATATATATATATATATATATATATATATATATATATATATATAAGCAGAAAAGTCTGCCAAAAATAGTAAGAGCTGCTTTCCTGCCTAAATTTCTTTCCCTAAATATAATATTATTAATTTAATAAAAAATCTTAATTAATAGGCCTGAAGAAGGATATTCAAGGATCATCAGTGTGAGTAGTAATAATATATGAGCTTTGGTTATAGTACACGCAGACGTGTAGAAGCGTGATGAGAGAAATTTATGGGTGAGTGTGCAAGAATTAACACAAGAACTATCATTGAATGGTGGACCCCACCATTAGGGGCCCCACCGCCCCTGCCCTGGGGATTGGTGGAGGAGGTAAATCGCAGGATGTGCCTCAAGTGGCTTATAGGGAGGGCTCACTGTTAAACTTGTGCTTGCAAGGGGCCAAATCAATGCCAAAGGCAAGATTCGAACCCCCACCCTGCAGCAACCAAGCTCAGCTGGAAGGCCTTTCCACCCTCCCCTCTACCACTTGAGCTATGCCCTGGGGCACACAAGAACTATCATTAATTTGATTTGCTGCCTTATTAGTTCAGCTTTTCAATTAGAAATAGTAATTTGAATTAATAGAGACTTTTATGGGGAAACAAAAAAGTCATTATAATCTTGCAGATGTAATTTGAATTTAAATTATTTTGGGAATACACATCATCTAAATGAAATGAACGCTTCAATTTCCATCACTGACTGCTATATTCAAAATCTCCAAAGCAGGTCAGTTTTTATCAATTTTTAAAATCGAAAATACAAAATGCGAAATGAGAGGCGTGAGCGTAAGGGTTGAATTAGCAGGCCGCTGCAGCATCCTCTGCCGTCGTGGCTGCTAACCTCTCCGGCGGCGCCACCCCGACTAGCATCTTCACCCCCACTACATCCTCCTTCTTCACATGCCCTGCTCCGTCTCCCTCCTCCTCCAAGAACACTGCGTACCCAGCCTCTACCTTCAACTTCTAGCGCAGGTTAGTATTCGGCATGAAAATCAAGACCCTCGCTACCAACCGCCGTCTCGCCTTCATGGAAACTTCCGTCAATGTGGCTTTCGAAAAAGTCTTATCAATGGCATAAAAATTAGAAAGCCCGATTGTTTTAGCTGTGTATAAATGTGAGAGAATTTCATTTTATTCTTCCCATATTTTTCAATGGATTATTGTTCCATTTCTACTGTATTAATTTTTTCTTCCGAAGTTAGTGCTTCTTGCTAATGAACTTTGTGAAGTAGTACATCTGAAGTTTCAAATTTTCTTTTTACCTACTTGGTATCTGAAATTTTTTATCAGGTGTCTATGAGTGAGGGAGACTGAGGAGTTGATCCATTGGGGTTTCTAATCACCGATTCTTGATGGGTTCTGAGATAGAAGAAATGGGTTGGGCTCTAAAAAGGAAGGAGAAGTTGAGAGACCTGCTGGAGGTGATGAGGAGGCGTGAGAGTATATGAAAAAGAGCCCGTGAACTTTCTGATGTTTGCAGTGCAAAAGTGGCTGTAATCATGCTCTCCCTGATGGGGAGATCTTTAAAGTTGCTACATCTGAGTAATCCCTTTTCCACTTTAATTTGATTTCTTGAGGTTTTTATTTCTTGTGTTTATTGTGGCCCTGGATTTTAACACGAACTCTATTGGTGTTTCATGTGTAATTGAAACTTGCAATTTTTTTAATTGATTGATTTCTTTTTACTATTTCTCTCCTTTTAACACGCTGAGATTACCCTTTTGCTCTGTAATTGTAAATTTTTCCAGTTTTCTCTGATTCATCTTAGTTTAATTGCTAACAATCTGCATGAATCTTTTTATGCCAAAAGATTGAATGATGGCATGCCATTGTAATTCTTGATATTTGATGTGTTAGTTAACTCTTAAATATATCAAAAACTCTATGTAGTTAATTAACACATATTGATCATAATTCTTGATCAATGTATAGTAATAACTTGAAAGAGTTTTACATCTATACAGTACGAGAAAACTACTTACAAGATTCTGAATTTTCCAAAAGCTTCCTGCATTGAAGTTTAGAAATGGATTTATTATGTTTAGAAATAGGTAGGGTTGGTTGTGTATTGGATATACAAATATGGTGAGCGTGAGGTTTAACGTTTTATTGTTCAATTTTTGTTTATGGTGTTTAAAATGATTGCAAGCAATTTTTAATACGACACATTATTTTTAAAATTAGGCGGTTAGGGCTTCATGAGTTTTACCATTTCTTATTAGGATGTAGTCTACTGTTGTTTCTATTTGGATTGGATCATTGAATAGGTATTCATCATGGTTTTGTTTCCTTATGATATACTGTAATGAAGAATGTAAGGCATCATTGTCCTCATCCTCTCATTGAAACCAGATTATTTGAGGCAAAAATGTACAGACTTTATAGTTTTTAATGCAGAAATATGGTAAAATGCTTGTGAGAATGTTAAATTGGGTTTCTTGGCCAGCATTCTAACCATTATTCCCTGAGTGAGCTTGGAAATAACTCTCATGTGAAATGCATAGATCAAGATGATTGATCTAACGCATGCTGGGTTTTTACAAGTATTTTTGAGGGGGAGACCACTTTCCATTGCTTGTGCTACTGCGCCCCCTGGAAACCTCCACTGCACCAAAGGAGAAACTTGAAATCGAGCTAGAATTCTTTGAGGCCAATATATAACATTTTCCCTCTTTCTGTAATTTGAGTTTACGTTACCTAATAGTTGCTTAACTGCTATTTTATTGCAAGATTGATAGACTAGGATTTTCACTTCTGCTATCAATTCGTCGATTATAATCTTCTTTATCATATTTATTGTTAAAGTTATTATTAAATGAATTTGTATTTCTTTTCAAATATTTTGCTTTTAGCCTAAACCAGGAGATATAGTGAACGAAGCCAAAGTTGTAAGTTGCAAAAAAGCTGCTTAGAAGCGATATATTCCTGTTTGTGGCTTTCTGCCACACGACAAATCAGTATGTGTTTTCATCTGATGTAACTGTAATCAGGCAGTCCCACCTTGCAAATTAAGGTAGGGAGGGTGAGAAAAGCACACATACTGATGTGTATTTTTGCAATTGCAGGAATACAGAGAACAAGGTGAAGAAGAAAATGAGTAAAGTTTAACAAGTCAAGCTCCGAATTAGATTTAGATCGCCCAAATATTGAGGACTATCTTCCACCAGGTATTGTACTTTTGGTTTGTTGGTGCACCTAATGTGTTACGCTAAGATTTTTGGTTCCTTGGATTCTTTATGTACGAATTATGGAGTTGACAGGCTTAGTGAGTTATTGATTTGATGGAACTAAATATACTGTGCTTTTAATATGTTACATTTAGTTTTTTGATCAGACATCATCTGATTTTTGAAATTTGATATAGGAAGCTATTAACTTAATTTATTAATTTTTCTGCATCGCGATATTCCGTGGTCATGACGTTTATTTGATTTTGAAGTTGCTAAAGAGTATGTGATACGTGAAGCAATTAGTTGGGAGATTACAGATTTTTCACGATTACCATCGAAGTTTTAAATTGTTAAATCCTGCATAATATTATCGTCGTGAGATTGAGAATCTCCCTCTGCTATCTAGAAGTCAGTTCAGATTCTTCAAATGGTGCAGTTTATGAGATCATTCACGAAAATTGCATTACACAAAGTATAACACGTTAGATTTATCTCATGGCCCTTTTGACATTATGCCAACTCTAATGAGGCTACAGGAGCTAATGTTGATGCGAGTATCCCACTCTTCTTTTTTTTGGTGAATTGAGGATATGTATACTGCTAATTAAATGTGTTAGTACTGAGTGCCATGTAATAGTGTTTGTTGAGCCATTTTTTCTTTTTCTGATGTTAATATAATTTGAACATGAAATGTGTTGTCCTAACAGTTAAATGATGTGTTACTTAGAATGTTCACAAATTTCTTTCTGTGATAGTTGTTCTCCATTTTATCATCCCCTGTTGTTTGGCACTATGTCTTGGTGTTACGCTAGATTCATAAAGAATAGTAGAAACTGAATGGATTGATAAGAGAAAGAATAACTGAAGACGAATCTCTGTAAAATCCTTAAAATTTTAAATTTTTATCGTTTATCAATTTGAAATTTATTTTTACTACATGATACGTCAAATTAATTATCCCTTTATGAGCTTTTAAAGGACATTCATAGCTTTTATAATGTCTAAAGCTTTGAAAATTGTTGTTTTTTATTTTATTTTGAATGAAGTATTTGTCTTTGTGAGATACTCTCTTGTGAAATGGGTCGGCACATCAGTAAAGTATGCTTATTATATAAGTAAAGTATACTTATTTGTAGATAAAGTATATCAATATTAATGATTCATATAATAATGCCCTAAAATTATATTTTAATGCATTGTTCATCATACCTTAGAAAATATATTTTAATAACCATTAAACATACTTTAACAAGTTTCGCAAATCGTCTCACATAATCAACATTTCACAAGAGACTTTACCTTTGTTTGTTTAAATGAACTATTTGAACTCTTATTTTCAATTATCCCCAACGCAAGTTTACATCATCATAATAAAATTATCGATTACCAGTAGTTCATAATAATATATTTTAATTTCAAAATTACCCTATCTCTCTAACATATAATATATTTTATAAAATATAAATTTGATTGAAACAGAAAGTAATAAAAAAACATAGGTCGTGCATCACATGGGTGTTTTACTAGTTATATAAAAAAGATTGGGGTTGATGTCTTATCAAATCAAATCTGATTTTGCTAAAATTTAAAAACTACAAATAAATTAAATTAAATTGAATATTTAAGATAATATGAAGTGCAATACTCAACAACATGAAATAGGCTAAATCGACCACAAGTCAAGCGATAATTTAGTCATAGAGTAGGACACTTCACTTAAAAGATCTAGTAGAAACTATTTGAGCAAGAAATCATTTAATTATGGAAGGAAAGATCGCTACAAACATTTATAATCAGGAGATGAGAGACTGTTCAAGGAAGAAATCGAGGTCCTTCTAATACCACAACATTGTAGTAAATAGGAACTAGCATATGAAAATAACGCTGGCATGGGAAATGAGACAGGAACTAGGTAGTGCAACTCATGACAATTTAGACACTTTCTCCCAAATATCATTTACAGAATTTTCAAACATTTGAAGAGTAAAATTGTGCAGCTCTTTAATATAAGTTAGATATTTTATAAATAACCCCATACAAGACTAGGCCAATCACATAAGAAATAAGAAGAACAAATCAGTCTTAGGGCTGATGATTAAAATAAATTTTTAGCATATTAAGATACATCAATACATATGGCAACATAGAATTCAATTCAAGCAACAAAATTGAAGAGTTACTAACACCATTTCTTTCTTGCTGTTTTGTTTTTCTTCTAAATCATTAAGAGAAGCATATATGCATTTTCTGGAGCAAAAACAAAGAATCATTACTCAGGAAATATATGGGAGTTAAAAGAAAGGTCGAGTTATTAAGAAAATTGGTAGTTTGAAATAGTTGAAGCAACTAAAAGTCTACTAAATAAATCAGATACCAAAACAATTTAGGAAGGTTCAATTTAATACAATCACAAATCATAGATATCAAAATCTTTGGGTAATGCATCTACTATTTTTATGTAATAAACTATTACACATTCAAAATAATAAATGAGAGATTTTTCAACTCCCAACTCTATGCTTACCATGGCGACTAACATAATAATACATTACTTTAGCTATCCAAATAACCATTCAAAAATATTTGTATTGATTTTTTTTAGTTGTCACTAAAACTATATGTTATGTTACAAAGAACAACAAATTGAAAAAGAGTATAACCATCTTGGGATTAAGTAACCATAACAAGGATCTACAGCATTAACAACCAAAATCTACAGAACATTATAAGAATCATGCAAGTCATTCTTTATACCTATTAAACTAACAACAATAGGAATTTAGAAAAAAAGAAACAAATTCTATATATATATATATATATATATATATATATATATATAGTGTTGGAATAAAACAACATAACCATAAAAAAATACAACAATGCTTTTCAGACGGCGCCTAAAAGAGATATGGTTGAATCATGAAAGAAAGAAGAATAAAATACCATCACAACAACAAATCTATCTAATACAAATACACAACAAAATCCACATCTTCCAAGGAAACATGCATGAAAGGGATATTCATACTAAACACAAGAGATGGAACTTTATATAAAACCTGATATATTATTTCAATAAAATAAACATAAGAACGAAATCAATAATCCCAACAAAATGATCTAGAGCGTAAAAAGGCTATAGGTGCTTCAAATGGAGGTTAGAAGAGAGAAGTACTTAGAACTTGACTTCTGAGTGTGGATCTGTGTGGTTATTCAACCCCTAAACACGAAACTCGCACGCCTTACATTTGAGCTAGCCCATGATCCCAATAGGATACTGATAATAACCATAGGCACAAGAAACCATTTTATTATTAAGCCCGCTATATGATTTCAACAAAGAAAACAAAACAAGACCTGTAATCCCTACAAAATAATAAAACACTATAGAGAGTATAAAATGAAAGTGAGAAATAACTTAAACACAGCCTGATGAATCTTAGGGTTCGACCCTAACACACAACTTGACTTTGCAATCTCTCTACCTGCGTTGTAAAGTGCGCTAGCCTTTTTAGGTATAAGTGAGGAAAGAGGCTGTAAGAAACCTTTCAGGTGCTACAACCTTACATTGTCAGCAAGTGATTTAGGGTTTGGTGTAGGTTTTGAATCAAGAAGCCCATTTGAAGGGATATAAGAATGGGTTTAGATTTCATCTAGTCATATTAAATGGGCTTTTAATATACATATGATGGGTTTAAAAGCCCATAAGAATATTAGATGCATTATAAATTGACTTTACTTTTTAATAGTATATACACGCGCTAAAATTATGGGACTTATAATCAAAATGATGATTCCAAATTTAAAGTTACTACAAAATAACAAATGGGCAAAGATGACTATTCTGCCGACCATAAATGAGAGGGATAAAAACCAATTCAGTCCCATAACTTTTCTTATGGTCTATTTTAGTCTCAATAAAGATAAGTTTCTCAATTTAGTCCCATCGGTGAAGAAATAGGGCCAAACACATCCTATTTTTGCCGAAAAATGCTAACATCACCAGAAAATTTCACTTGAGACAACCAAAATCATTAATTTTTGGCCGACACCATGACGTGGCGCCTTGATGGCAGGTGAGTCAGCGGGATAAAAACTAATTCAGTCTCGTAACTTTTCTCATGGTCTATTTTAGTCCAATAAAGATAAGATTATCAATTTTGTCTCAACGATGAAGAAATAGGGGCAAAAAGTCCTATTTTTGCCCAAAAACACTGACATCACATGAAAACGACACGTGATTGTCACGTGACAACCAAAATCGTCAATTTCTGACTGAGACCATTACGTGGCGTCCTGATGGCAGGTGAGTCAACAAATTAAATGTTATTTATATGCCAACAAGGCTTTTTTATTTTTTAAAATTTTAAATAATTAGAAAATAAAAAGTAAAACAAAAACGTATCAAAAAATGAAATCGACATTAAATAATTTATTATACGTTTTTTGTTTTAATTTTTATTTTCTAATTATATAAAATTTTATATAATAAAATATCTTGTTGGCATTAAAGTAACATTTAATTTGTTGACTCACTTGCCTTCAGGGCACAATGTCATCGTCCCGGTCAAAAATTGGCTATTCCAGTTGTCACGTGACAATCACGTGCCATTTTCTGGTAATGTCTGATGAGAGTGTAAATTCACGTATTTTAAGCTCTGATTCTTATGATAATTATATATGATTTTATCTTAAGTCAAGATAAATCGAGATATGTAGTGAAAAGTCACGAAACAAGTGCGTGTGAGGCTGTTTGAGTGAATTATCGAAGGAAAATAGGACGGAAGTGTTCGGAACCGGAAGAGGAGTAAAATAGCACCTGGTTCGATCAAAAGAAGGGTGGTTCGACCACCGGTTCGGGTTTAACCAGGCACCTAAAGCCAGCAGAAGAGGGGTTCGACCACGACAGTGCGGTTTGACCAGACGTGTTGGTCGAATCGTGGTCGAACCAAAAGCATAAAGATTAGCAAGTGTGGTTCGACCACGAAGCTTCTGGTTTGACTAGCTGTTCGAGTCGAACCAGGCACCTGCCAATGTGTTATAGGCTGGTTCGACTAGGCCTTGGTTGATTTGACCAGGGGCCTTGGTCGAACCAATATGCGAGAAACTTTTAGATCAGTATTTTTACACCTTCAGTACATGTTTTCTCTCAAAAAGCCCATCCTAGGTCCATAAGGAGAGCTCACAAGTATAAAAGGAAGACCCTACGTAGGGGAAAAAAAGCCGTTCACCCTTCATTCTACACAACATCCAAAACCCTACACCATCCTATGGAGCTTTGGAGAGAGATTCATCTGTCGAATCAAGTGAGAATCAAGTGAAGAGTCAAGATGGATAGAGACGCGACGACGCCCACATCTAGGGTTTACTTCGCTTCTTAATTTATCTTGTAATTTTCAAGACTATGGGCAAGATCTATCCAACCTCCATGATTGTTCTTCGATCAATCATGGGCTAGAACAGCTTCGGTAGTTCTAGGTTTTATGAGTTAATTGAACTTCCGTGTATATACTCCGTACAACACTACTTGTGGTTTATTTTATATAAGATTATGCATTTTTAATTTATACTCAGAGTTGTTTTATGCATCATTAATTGTTATGTAGAGTCTGAATACATATCTTGATTATTGATTGAGTGCATTAACTGCTGAACATGATTACAAGTTATGATTCTAAGTGAGGGGACTTCGAAGCCTCATTAGAATTATCTTATATAAATACTTGTTCATTGAATCTTATTCGGATTAATAAGCAAGACAAAGAGAATAACTTCATAGTACCTATAAAGGGAGATCATATCGGGTTAGAGTACTTAGTGCACGGGAAATAATTGATACTGATAGTACCTAAAAAGGGGGTGAATTATATCTCTTGCTCCAAGGATATTCACACGTGTCACATGCTTATTTACTTGTGTCTATAGAGTAGATTTTCATGGTTTAGTGATGCGTCCATATTCCACAAGGCAGAGTCGGACATTGATACACAGAAGGAAAGTTAATAAGTAAAATTGATTGCCCGAAGGACTACCTATTTCTCACTTATTCACTTTCGTTTAATCTCTATTGCTTATTTATTTTAATTGTTATTTTAATTATTTGTTTATTGGTTACTTAATCATTACAACTATATTGTCATACTAGTCTTAATAAGTTAGATTATAATTAAATTGATAATAATACGTCCTTTGGGTTCAATAAACACTTGGTCGCTTATCAAAGCTACAATAGCATCCTTCACACTTAGGGATTAATATTGTGTGTTGAGAAAACCCTCATCAATGTCAGCATTTTTCGGCGAAAATAGGATGTGTTAGGCCCTATTTATTCACCGGTGGAACTAAATTGACAAACTTATCTTTATTGGAACTAAAATAGACCATGAGGAAAGTTATGGGTCTGAATTGGTTTTTATACCACTGACTCACCTGCCATCATGGCGCCACCTTATCGTGTCGGCCGGAAATCGGCAATTCCAGTTGTCTCATGTGGCGTTTTTCAGTGATGTCAGTATTTTCTTGTAAAAATAGGACGTGTTTGGCCCTATTTCTTCATCAGTGGGACTAAATTGACAAACTTATCTTTATTTAGACTAAAACAGAACATGGACGAAGTTATGAGACTAAATTGATTTTTATCCCATAAATGAGACAAGCACGTATCAATTTCATCATATTTTTAGGTGTAATTTTCATAAGACAAAGATAAGTAATTTTAAAATTTCAAATACATTATATATTAAAAATAATTCTCTCTTATACATTATATTAAAAATCTAATAGTTTATATTAAATTTTAAAAGCGGTACATAATTTAAACATGAATAATATGTTTATTTTTATAATATAATCTATTATGATATAGGAACAATTTTTTGTTATATTCAATATTTTTTGATTTTATAAAACATACCGTGATTCAAATTTATACACGTTTGCTAACTTGGTCTATTTCTATTTTAATAGTATACTTGGATTAAATTTGAATATATATTAATTAAAATTCTAAATATAGGTAGTGATGTTATATATAAGAAAATATAATAATAAAGACAAAAGCTTAATATGGACTGTAAAAATAAAATTAAAAATGATTTAACAAAATTATTTTAATAAAGAGACACACTTGTGTTACAAATCCTCTTTAGTGAGACGATCCTCATTCTATCCATTATATTCATAAATACTCCCTCCGTCCCGAAAAACTCTTTACACTTATTGTTCAACGTTGTTAAAGAAAACTTGCTTTATGACATTTTCAACCCACTTTTTGAAGGGTAAAACTGTCCATGACATTGACATATGGTTTGGATTAACTCTAATCATTAAAGTTAACCCAAAAACTAATATCCCTTTAGAAAAATCCCAAAAATAGAAAAAAAAAGTAAATTAAACTTTTTTTACAGAATACAAAAATATTAAAAACTTACAGATAATTTACAGAAATTACAAAAAAATACAAAAAAAGAAATTAAAAAAAAATAATCCCAAAATTTTTAAAAAAGTTACAGAAATTAGTCAAACTATACAAAAATTACAAAAAGAAATTAGAAATTACAGAAAAATTACAAAAAAATTATAGAAAAACATAAATAAAAAAATACAGAAATTTTAAGAGATATAAAAATCACACAAAAATTACAGAAAATAGAAATCACAAAAAAATTACAGGAATTACAAACAAACAAAAAAATTACAGAAAAAAAATCTTTGAAATTTTAAAAAATTACAGAAATTAAAAAAGGAAATTACACGAAACAAAAATTTATAATTTATAGAAATTAAAAAAAAATTACTGGAAACAGGAATAATAAAAAAATCAAAGAAAAAAAATGCAGAAATTGCAAAAATTATATTAATAATGTTATGGAATTTTTGTTAACTTTACTCTCAGAAAAAACATCATCATAGAGCATGGTCTCCTAAAAGGTTTCTTAAATCTATTGGTGACTACTACTATATCAAAGATATATTCATAGTCTCCTAAATAGATAAGAATACCTAATGGTGACTCGGAACACTTAACCCTCAGAAAAACATCGTCATTGGGCAGCAACAACATTGGATCCTATGGTCACTCAATATACTTCTTCATATGAAGAGGTTCATCAAGTATAATCATCAGTGGACAACAACAACAATGGACCCTTAGCCCTCAGAATAAATTCGTCATAGGGCTAATTTAACCCTACATTTAACCCCACAATGGTTTACATCATCAATACAGTCATATAACCAAGCATCATTAGCCACAAATGCCTCACAGGGCCATATAAACACATGTATCATCAATTTAGTGCATCACAGGACCACATAAATACATGTATCATCAACTCAAAAGAAAAACTTCCAAACAACAAGATAACCATACTTAAAAAAGACAATTGGATCAATCACATATATAAAATTTTTTACAAGAATTAAAGGGTTTTTCATCTGTGACATTGTTAATAGAATGGGGCAGAACAATCTTTGCATTAGGACAACCACAATACCTTTTCAAATTCGTTATTTTTTACATTTTCCATCAAAAGGCATTTAAAAGACTTAACATTTGTTCAATAGTTATCACATAACAAAGCATCAGATTTGTTACTTGAAGAATAATCAATACATATTGACCTTAAATTCAATATGGTGATTAGTCTTATTAGTCAACTGCACAGCATAGGAACTGGACTTCTTATCCTCAAATAAATTCGTTACCCCACATATAAAGATAGTAAATGTGCATTCAAATCAATTAATATTAAGATTTATTTTTTCCTAAATTATTATCCATTAAAAAGTTAAATATAAAATAGAATTGATTAAACCTAAGAAATCAGCGAGAAGAAAAGTTGAAAAGCCGCAAACCAAAGATCACAAAAAAGTAATATGCCTCACAGGGCCACATACCAAGCATAGCAGTTTATAAGACCATGAGTTAGGGATGTACCAAATAAGCAAGTTC
This sequence comes from Pogostemon cablin, assembly GCA_023678885.1. Lineage (NCBI taxonomy): Eukaryota > Viridiplantae > Streptophyta > Magnoliopsida > Lamiales > Lamiaceae > Pogostemon > Pogostemon cablin. Next base: position 19,587,136 of record CM042979.1, on the reverse strand, counting down.
CAGCAAGCTCCCCTTCAAACGCCGTGTCGAAGGTGGATCATGGATCAGGCCAGATCTAGGGAATCGGGAAACACCTTGTTGAAGGTGGTTCTGGAGAATCCCTTTCAAACTCGCAACCGTCGACCACATAATTCAACAATGGGGAGTTGGGAACCACCGTCCAGATCTAGCTCCCAAACCAATTTCTGGCAACATAGCGCAAGTAGTAAACCCCTACCTCCAACTCGCCCCAAGTCATCTCGGATCTCGACACATAGAACCGATTTCAAGATCCAAATCAAGATTTGGTTGAGATGGGTATGGATTGGACAGATATAGAGTATTTAGGTTCAAATGAACATCACGGTTATAAGCAAGAAAGAAATCGGGAGGGTTAGATCGATGGAAGATGGGAGCGAGAGAAGGGGCTAGGGTCACTCTTTTAATCGGAGAAGTGATCGGCTACCATGGTGAAGAACTAGGGTTTGCTCTTTGAAATCGCCGCAGAGAGAACGAGATAGATGAATGAGTCAGGTTTGGCTGTAATGTGAAATGGGTTAGAACTTAGAAGGTGTAATGGGTTAGGATTTATTATGTTAATTAATTTGGATTATTTGGCCCAAATCCAAATAATTAATGTTAAATATTGAGTTTAGGGGTAATAAACTTAAATGGCAGTTTTGATATTATTGAATAAGTGGAGGATATAATGGTAAAATATTTTTACTATTTTTGGGGTGTGAAGGGTATTGTCCAAGAACTTAATGCGCATTTTCTTTGCACGCAAAATTAATCTCCAAGTTAAGGATATCAGTTACAGCTTAAGCAAGCGACCAAGTTAAATTATCGAACCCAAAGGACGGCTTATTATCAATTTAATTATTTACTAAATTAATTAAGACGAAAGGAAATAAGAGTTGTGGAATTAACTATCAACTAAAAGACTTAAATTAAATAACAAATAAAATAAAAATACTTAAAAGAATACGAAAGTGAATCAAGTAGGAGAATAGGTAGCTCTAGGGAAATCTAGTTTCACTCATTAATTTTCCTTCCTTATGTTGATGTCCGACTCTACCTTATGGAATATGGACGCATCACTAAATCATGCATATCTACTCTATAGACACAAGTAAACATGCGTGTAACACGTGTGAATAACCTCAGAGCAAGAGATATAATTCCACCCCCTTTCTAAGTACTATCAGTATCAATTATTTTCCTGGCCAATTGGTACTCTAACCCGATATGATCTCCCTTTATAGGTACTATGAAGTTATACTCTTTATCCTACTTATTAACTCGAATAATATTCAATTAACAAGTATTTATATAAGATAGTTATAATAAGACTTCGGAGTCCCCTCTCTTAGAATTATAACATGCAATTCTGCTCAGCAGTGAACACACTCAATTATAACCAAGATATGTATTCAAACTCTACATAATAGTTAATGATGCACAAAACAACTATGAGTATGAATTTTAAAAGCATAGTCTTATACAAAATAAACCACAAGTAGTGTTGTACGGAGTTTACACACGAAAGATCAATTAATTCGTAAAAACCTTCACAACCCTAGTTCTACCAAAAAGGCTAGCTCATGCTGTTACGAAGAACAATCATGGGTGTTGGATAGATCTTACCCGGATGTCCGAAAAATTACAAGATAAATTAGGAAATGAATAAAACCCTAGATGTGGGAGTCGTCGCGTCCTTCTCCGTCTTGAATCCTCCTCTTGGTTCTCCTCTTGATTCCACAGACGAATCTTCAAAGTGATGGATGGATGGTGGAAAGGATGTGGATGATGGTTGGGGGGTGATCCCCCTTGTGGGGTGTAGTATGATGGATGTGGCTCTCTCCTCACATGAATAATGATGTAAAATATGTATAGGTGTGAGAAGGGAATTAAATAATGAAATAAAAGATAGGGGTGAATCAAGGAGGATTATGTGATAAAGAGATTAATTGTGCTCCAAGAAATATGTAATTTTCAGAAATTCTCGAAAATTCTCGAAAATTCTAGCTGATAGCTGCGCGACTTCACAATTTTAAGCATAATTTCCTCGTCCGATCTCCGATTTTAGTGATTCTTATACTCACACGATCCTCTTTTCCTTGGCTTTCTCTGAATATAATGATCTCACAAAAAGTCCAAGATTTGAAGATGTAACAAGTCATGTAAAATGGAACAGTCGTGCTGAGTAGAAATAGCTTGTACGACGTCACCATTTCGATCATAACTTTCTCATTTTGACTTTGATTGAGGTGTTCCTTACGCCAAAACGATCATCTCTTCCATGGCTTTCCAACCATATCTCATACTTCTAGGTTTGAGCTCCACATGAATACAAAAAATTACACAAGTTGGACGTGCATTTTTCAGCATTCATGCACAAATTGCACCTTTTCTCCAACTTCGCACTTTTGATCCTTTTTCCACCTAAAGCACAATAAAACACCTCAAGTGTAACTTTTTCTCACATATATCAAATATAAGACACTTGTGCTAATATATGACAATAATTCTCTTCAAAAAGGTATTAAATTGGACACTAAAACAAGCTTATTTTCACTCTCATCAACGGACAAATGTAGAAAGTGTGAAGGGTATTGTGGAACGGAGGGAGTATATTTTTATGGACATTCTCTTGTGAGATGGATAATAAACGAGATTCATTGTTAAAATATGCTACTCCCTCCATCCGCTTCTAAAGTATCCATTTTACTATTTTTGGCGTCCGCTTCAAAGGTATCCATTTCCCCTATTTAGTAAAAAAGTACACAATATAACCCACCACTTCCCTCTAATACAACTACCCACTTTACATATAATAATAATACTCCTTAATCCATGTGCAAAAATCAAATGGATACCTTAGAACCGGACAGAGGGAGTATTTATTATGTAAAGTATATTTATTTGTAGTTAAAGTCATGCAATTATACTTCAATACACTATTCATTATTATTATAATTAAAAAAACACACATTACTTTAAGCAAAAACTCTTGTGTCCCCGGGCACACAGATTTTGATCCGTGCGCCCAAACCTGATCCTACCTATATTGTCAACCTGACCCAAAATACTTATAAAAAAAACAAACTCTAATTTATTCTCATTAGGGTTCACGCTATTCTCTCCCCCCTCTCCCATCTCCTTCTTGATCTGCTATCTCTCTCTCTTACTGTCTTTCTCTATCCATCTCCTTCTCGACTTGATTCACCGGTCGCTACTCAACCGACGAATAATGATGGTATTTTCGGTGGTTTGTATTACGCTTTGCGAATAGTGCAGATCGTGAGTGTGGCGATGGTTAGAAATAGGGTTATGGAGATAAAGAAGCAGGTTTTGAGATTCGCACAGTAAACATCGCACAAATTAGTGTGAGAGAAGTGTCAGGTTGTTGAATCGCAAGGTATTAACGACGGTATTTTCATATTGTATTTTTTTCTTCTTTTTCTCTTTTGTGATACGTGGATGAGATGTGGGTATGCTGTCTAATTTCAAAAGTATCTATGGAGATGATCTTTACATTTGCAGATTTGAGGTGCTGATTCATCCCAACTCCTAAGGACATGAGTCTGCCTTTATAGATAAACAATTTTAGAGACACCTCGTTGTTGATGTTTCAGGAACCTGGAGAGATAGAGGCAGAGTTTCAAGAGATTGGAGTGAAGAAGATTCTCAAGAATTTCTTTGCATACCACAACCCTGCTCCACCTTATTTTCCTAAAGGAAAAGGGTTTGGATATTCTGTTGATAGAGAACCTTTCTAAAATGGCCTCTTTAGTCCATGGATTATTCCAACACTTTCTTTAGTTGTAAATAGCTTTGTTAATTTGATTCTTTGTGGGGGTAAAATTATAATATCTTAGCCCAACTAGATTTTTTTTTAGAAAGCCCAAAACCTATTTATTTATTTTTATGGCCCAAAAGGCAAGCCCTATCTTAGCCCAACTAGATTTTTTTTAGAAAGCCCAAACTTATTTATTTATTTATTTATTTTGTGGCCCAAAATTTCAGCCCACTCAAATGGCCTGATATATAATTATTAAGGCTAAAGTTAAAAAAAAGAAAAGAAAAGAAAGAATAACGAGAGAAGAAAAACAAAAGAGGGGAAAGAAGAGAGTGAAGAGGAGAAACCCTTGTTGATCAAATTCTCCCTTACAACCCTCATCCTAGCTGATTTCTAAGTTGTTTTGAGGTAAGTGATGTGTGAATTAAGCTTCCTTCTTCCATGGTTTTGTAATTTTGTGGGGTTTTTCTTTTTGGTATGTGGGTAATTCGCAGACTGTTCGAACTGATTTTGACATAGCTATTGCCCTCAAAAATTTGCAAACTTAATTTCTGTACGTAACTGAACTCGTTAGCTTTCCGTAGCCACTTGAAACGCCTCAATCCGATTATTCTATAATTAGTTATGATTTTTCTCGTAAACTGCCGCTAGCTGGAAAATTTCAAAATTTTATGTCGAATTCAAATTTATTTTCTATCGTTTCGTTTAGTTAATGTATTGAAACGGGTTATGTGGGATTGGGAACTGATGTTAAGGAGTTACATGCCATTCTTATTTAATATCGACTCGTTCGAACTCGATTAGGATTTATTTTTAGCAATGAAAGGTGATGTTACCGCTAATAGTTAGTTATATTTGATTTGTCTTTAATTGCTCATCTCCTTTCTAGGTAAAGAACCATCGACGAAGGGCAAGGGACCGACTTCAAATTTCGGAGAGAGTTAATCACTTCCTTGTGAGTTGATAATTCGAAAACGCCTTCTCTTGTGGGAAGTGTGGACCCTCGATAAATGTGCATTTATTTTAGTTTTAGTTAATTGATAAGAAAATTATTTGGTATTGTGTTATGTGGTAAAGAGCCTGATTGGCTCGATTGCTATGGTTAGAGTCCTGTTAGCCATTTTATGAGTATTATTGATTTTAACTTATGCTGAAGAGCCTTGTCGGCTCGATATCTGATAGCATTTATTGTGAATTATTTGAGAATTGATTTCTGGTTATTCTTGTGTGCCAATTAAGACTCTAACTTGAGTCGTTATTCATCTTATGATGCATATGCATATGTATGCCTGGTACCAAGGTTAAGTAGCCTGAATTGGTTACAGTTCAGGTGAGTTGGAGCGACATTGATTAAGTAGCCCGAATTGTCGCGGTTCGGGTGAGTTAGAGTGACAACCAAGTTGCCCGTTGCTTGGCAAACCCGGGTGAGTTAGATCTAACGGGGCACCTGTCCATTTGCCAAATACTGATACTCTGGAGGCTGATCGTTAGATGGATCAATCTATTATAGGCTCAGTCAACGTCACCGATGTGGGACATGCATGTCATATATGTTTATATGATTGATCATTTCAAGTATTCACGTCGATATTGAATTGTGAACTTTAGCACTTGGCGTGTTGAGAAAGAATATTAATGTGCATTTTATCTAGAGTAATGGTGACGGGCTTGGACTGTCTCTCGACGGAGAGCTCAGTTCGAGGAGGATATTGACTACCCACGCGTCTTTTATGTGATAACATGTTGTTTGAACTAATTGTGTTATTCGTAAATGTGCACTAAGGTTTTTATTTTCATTAATATGTATACTGAGTGAGAAATAGTTATTGTGGGACGAAATGTTGAATTTTATGTTATGAACTGCGAGTGGGAATACATGCTTCGTATAAGGGTCGGGGTGACCGGCTTATCACCTCACTGAGCTAGTGGTTTTGCTCACCCCCATCATTCTTTCCTTTTCAGGCTGTTGATATCGTTTTGGTTGGAGGTTTGCCTATCGTTTGCTCGTCATCCAATCAGTGTTTTGGGTACTTTCTCTTTTATGTAAATTGACGGATTCATTGGCGAGATTGTATAGTTTATATTTGGTGACCCCCTTGATGTTCTTTTTGTACCCTCGCGATGTTATATCGTTCATGTATATTTTCTTTAAACTAAGTTACATCGTTGTATTTTGTACCTTTGTAAATCCTTGTTGATACTTTATGAGATGATGTCCTCGGGTTGTACCCGTTGTTATCAGTTGTTCAGTTCTACAGGTACCTGATAGCAAGTCTTACATTTTCTATAAACTTTGTGGAGTGGAGTGCACCCATTCCGCGAAATTTATGGTTAACGTGGCGGTTGTCGCGTTCTGTCTGGGGTCGGGGCGTGACAAAAATGATTAGGATTCTTTGAATATATCAAATATAACCGCTCAATGTTTACATATTTCATCAGTTTTGTTTTATCTATGCAAATTATCAATTACCAATTCTTTCATTTTGTGATGTTTGAGAGTATTATCTGTTCTATGACCATTGCATTGAGTTTAGGAGTACAATGAGACAGTGTTTTTGTATGTGAAGAAATATCATATTTTTTGTCCTTCATTTACACTTTGCTAACTTGTATTTGAATTTAATCAATATGACTGTTCACTGCAAAGAGTATATTATTATCATGTAAAGGGTACATTATTGTCTTGCAAAGGGTATATTATTTTCATGCAAACTTTATAGATTCACAAAGGGTATATTGTTGATGAGTAAAGGGTACATTGTTGTCATGCAAAGGGTACGGAGTTTAGAGTGTTTCAAGATCATTATAAAAGATATTATGGCGGGGCAAAAAGGGTATATTGCGGATGAGTAAATGATACATTATTAATAAGTAAAGAGTACATTGTTGTCTTCCAAAGGGTATACTAGTTGTATAAATTATATGAGGTTGAAAAGGGTATATAGTAGTTATGTAATATCTATTGAATTGCAAATGTTATGTTGTTAATTAGTAAATAGTACATTGTTTATGAATAAAGGGTACATTGTTTGTTATACAAAAGGTATATTGGTCATGTAAATTGTATTAAGTTGCAAAGGATACATTGTTTATGATTAAAGAATACATTGTTAATTAGTAAAGGGTACATTGTTTGGCATGCAAAAGGTGTAGTGATCATGTAAATTGTATGAAGTTGCAAAGGATATATTATTGATGAGTAAATGGTACATTGTTAATGAGTAAATGGTACATTGTTTGTCGTGTAAAAGTTATGGATTTTAGAACATCTGCTATTGCTGGTGTTTCAAGTAAATGTTATTAGGTATAATGGCATGTTGCAAAGAGTATGTAATTTTGTAATAAAGAGTATGACACTCAATACTAAAAGATATAAAAAGTTATATAATACCTGAATTTCATAATGTGTTTTCAATAAAAGCATTTCATACATAATAGTTTACTCATTCAAAATCCAAGAAATTTTCTAATTCATCAAAATCTATCACAATAGTTAACCTATTACATCAGTAAAGTAAATGAGCTTTTGAAGTTTTAGATCCAAATTCCTTTTTGCTAACTCTAAAGTTTTCCACTTGCATCTTTGGTTTTTCTCTAAGTGGTCCTTTATCATCTTCTTCCTCCCTTTAGTAACTGAAATAACTGGATTCAACACAAGTGGCTTATGAAAATATTTTCATTAGACACGCATGATAAATCAATTAAATTATAGTCATCTCTTATTAATGTAATACTTTCTTCATACATTCTCATTCTCTCATAAGTTTCTTCATGACTTGGGTCAATGTTGTTTTCAAATATGCATGATAAATAAAAAACATCATCTTGAGATGAAGAGAGTAGAATAAGACCTGCAAATGAATAGTTACCTTATTAGTATAAGTGCACAATAGTAGGTACAACAAAAAATACAACTAACTGCAAATTTATGAAAAATAAAAATTTTGAACGCATGTACAATCATTACAACTAAAGAGTATATCAGCTACTGTTAAAGGGTATATTGTTATCATGTGAACTGTATGGATTTGCAAAGGGTATATTATTGATGAGTAAAGGATACATTCTTGATGAGCAGAGGGTACATTGTTTTCATGTAAAAGGTACGAATTTTAAAATGTTTCAAGTTTATTATAAAATGTATTATGGCATGGTGCAAAGGGTATATTGCGGATGAGTAAAATGTACATTATCTACGTGAAAAGGGCACATCGTTTGTCATTTAAAGGGTATACTGGTCGTGTAAATTGTTTGAAGTTGCAAAGGATTTTTTGTGAATGAATAAAGGGTACATTGTTTTCATAAAAAAGGTATATTATATATGAGTAAAGAGTACACTGTTGATGAGTAATGAGTACATTATTCAAATTTTGCCATTGGTGACGAAATTAAAAGATGATTACAAACATGTAAAAATAAGGGGATAGAATTTAAGAATTGAAGAAAATTGTGTTGGTCTTGTTTTTAAGGATATATATTTCTAAACCCTTAACAAATGCTAATGCATCCGATCTATTGGTTCTTAAGTTGACATCAACCAAAACCTAGGCTAGAGCAGATAGTACCACGTCCAACTTTCTCAAAACGAACAGTCTTCCATCTTTGTTACAAATTTATATTATTCCATGCAAACACAGCATTAGTTATGAATGCAAAGCAAGTTGTCTAGTCTTAAAGACAGCCACACAACCTTATGATAATATTGTTATCACATAGAATTTCTAGTGTCAAAAATTCTAAAATCTCAGTAGCACAGAGTAGGAAACGAAAGTGTATTTTCCATGAAATAACACAAGGAATTGCATTAAAATAAACAAATAAAAGCAGAGAAACTACAAAACCCTTAATGGATAGGATTACCCAACACCTACCCACCCCCAAACACTATAACCGAGTTAGAAAAAGCTTATTCAATAAGTTATTTGTTGACCCACACCTCGACGCCATATTTGATGATGATGCCGACGAGCGTGTAATACTTCGACACGATGTGCAATATGTAATTTAAGCTTCCGCCGTCAATGTCGAAAGCGATCGATCGTCCTCCACACTCCGTCTTCCACACTCTAGCGCTAAAATTGCGTAACGAGTGCCAATGCAGAAATCACACACTAGAAGGTGAAGAATTTATTTTGAAATTTCCTTTTTAATTTATATATGACACGTTTTCTTATGGGTCGATCCGGGCGCACATAATTAGATCCGTGTGTCCGGACACACAAGAGCCTCACTCTTATTTTTATAATAATCATACTTTAACATGTCTCATATAAATACCATTTTACAAGAGAATTTGACATATTTTAATTCTCTTAAAATATTTAAATTTAAATATCACTTCTTCTTTATTAAGTTATTTTTTAATTAAAAAATGTTATTACTTTTTTTGTCCTGCAAATTGTTTATCAAATAATGTATGTTTTATAGTTATCATGTTTTCATGATCATGAATTATTTATTATTTAAAATTTATAATTTTTTAAGTATTAATGTATTAATTATTTTTGTTTTTTTAACCATTCTAGGGATAGATAACGATAACGTTATTGATTTGACCAAAATTGATGATTGTCATGTTGATTCAATAATTATGGTTCCTAATCAACCAACATTCGAAAATATTGAAGAGGTCATTATACCACACCAAAGTAATAATGAAGGTATAATATGAATGAGTTAATTTTATTTAAATTAATTATTATTTTTTAAACATATATGTTTTTGTGTGTGTGTGTATATTATTTTTTCTTTTTTGGTATAGGTGTTAAATCCTTGAATGGTAATGTTGGCCAATCTTCAATAGGTAAAATTTTATTATTGTAGCTTTTTTCCTTATGTATACATTATATAATTTAATTAGGAATGTTCTTTAAAAATATTATATTATGCAGTGCTTTTATAACCGGATTGGGGGTCGAACCATTTGGGACTACGGTTCGAGGTTCAACCAGTCGGACAGGCGGTTCAACCAAAAAAACAAAAAATGACCTATTTTTAATTATACTACATTTTATTATTTCACATATAATTTTATATATTAACATACTTTAATATTGATAAAGAAAATCCATGAAATACTGTAGGCATAAATAATTATAGATCATCTTCATCATTTTATTTTTATTCCATAGATGCAAACTCAGAGCTTAAATCAACCAATTATCTTGTTAATCACATAAATATAAAATAATATAAAATTACAGAATACAAATAATCAAAATAAGCATATTTTGATTATTAATTACAAATTATCAAGCAATTTTTCAAAGATGAGGATTACTTTGTAATAGGAGTAAAGTTCATGGTTTTTTATGCAATTAATCCAAGAATTTATTAAATAAGAAAACTTTTTTATTTTTATATTATCGAGAAAAGAGGCCCTGATTGGACATGTGGCTCATTGATAACGTTGCGACTAGGTACTATTTCACGAATTGTGAGTATTTAAAGCGCGTCCAGTTAGGCCAATTTCAGGATAAAACAAGGGCAATGATGTCATTGAAGAAAAATATCCAAACAGAGCTAGAAGAAAGTGGTTTTAAGCTGGAACGATAGAAGTATTAGTTAATTAATAGTATATGAAAATACAGAAATTAATTCCCGATATCATTCACACCATTTTAAGATACTATAATTAAACTCAAGTAATTTTATCCATAGAATGAGTCTATGGGAGGTGGGCCATATCAATAATGTTAGTTCCAAACCTCTTAAAAATGAGAATCTGCAAGAATTTTGTCTGAAGAAAAGCAGCATGACTAAAAGATTACTAAAGGGAATCAATTCCAATAGGCAATGCCATGTTAGGAAAGTCTTATCAGTTTGATATAGAACTCGTGATTCCATTACTCTATTTCCACCCGTGACTCACTTTTTAGAGTGATTGAATGTCACAAGATGTCAAAAAACACATTCTCTTCATAATATTCCTAATACTTTCACTTTTAATTTAAAGAAAATTTCTTTTAAGCTTGCATATTTAGTCCCAATTGCACTATTGGTTCGAGGGCTGATCCAAGAAGTTGAACAAAAGGATGAGAAATAAACATCTGATAAGAATACAACTCTCTCCTCAACCATGCCAAACAATAAATTAATACCTTTAATAGTGTGAGTGAATGAGATGACAACGGCAGCAAAAAGAGACATTACTAGTTACATGGCCTAGAGCATGTACAACAATCATAACATGGACAATCATAGATAAAATTCAAGTGTATAATTATTAAAGTGTTGAAGAACAAGCGAGAACATTGTACAAATACAAGCCAATTGACAAAAGCAGGTTCCTAGGATGCAATTTAGCTCATCAAATTACATTCTGATGGAAATTACAAATATAACAATAGGCACTAAAGTCACGAGTATCAACGGATATGTTGAAACCCCAATAAGAGGCACTTATAGTTCTTTTAGGTGGAAGTGTGGAATAACTTTTCTTACACCAAAGAACATGCGTGAATTACTTTTGGGTGACTATTCTCATCTTTAAGCAGGACCAATTTTAGTTGGAGGTGAACAGAAATAAAACAAACTGCTTCTGGGAATTGGACTTTTTTTAGTTTAAATTTCCTTTTATGTCTCAATATTTCCCCTAATAATTACATTAGTTGCCAAAGCAAGTGAAGTTCATTTTTCATACTTTTTATCTGTCCATATATTGAAGAGATCTAGCTTTATTTGTATGTTTTTTTCAGGCAAATGATTCTTTATATTTGTTGTACATAAGGTTATATATACTCTTAGGGGGATCCATGGAGTATTATTTTATTTCTATATTTAATCTCTTGTGTTTTATTAGTTAAATTTTTACATTAATATTTTTTAGTCCATGTTTGAAAAATTGTACATATAGTTGGGGTGCATACAAATTAAAAATGACATTTATAAATTATCCAGAAGATTCTATAATCAGATTCGCAATTGAAGCTAAAATATTTAATTTTTAACAATTCTCATACTGGATTAAATACCAAGATGCATCTAGCTTAATGATAAACAGAAAACCTACCACAGTACTACAATATTAACAAAGTTACTAAGATGTCAACCTCATGCAAACTACTTAAAGTATTCACATTAAAGCTTTGAGCTACTAAAATAGATTTTGGGAGGTAGCAGTAACCAAATATGATCAGCCTATCCATCATAAAGATGCAAACCATAAGAAGTTCATTTCATAATGAATATAAAAATTTAAAAAGAACAAAAAATTTCCATGGAAAATAATCTATAATTCACAATTCAGTGAGGCAAGATCATAGATATCAACTGTACCACATGCAAAGAGCATGACTTACCACAATAGACAAAATACGGCCTAGCAAAACTCTCTTCATAACTGTTTCAATTATCACAAATGGATTTTAGTCAGATGAATTAAGCATCAAATATATAGCACCTCAAAGAAATATGAGACACTTATATGGCCAACAGATGTTGGATCTAACAAGTCATATACATCTATGTCAGAATCTTAATCTTACAAACAGTTGATTAAAGGATTAAAAGGAGAGAGTAATAAAATCTAAAGCATACAAATGAAGTTTAAAGGAGAAACTAGGAAAAGGAAAAAGGTAAGCATTACAAACCAGACACTAATGTCAATTGAAACATGATACTCAATCCATTAATTTAAAATTAAATATTGCACATGCATGTCATTCATCAAAGTAGGAAAAGAAAGGATTAACTAATTGTGGCTAAATGGTGAGTTGATTGGAAACCAAGCATAACTTAATTGTGTTCGCATCAACAATTTAGCCCAAACACAATATCAACCCAATTTATAAGTTTCTTTTTAACCTGAATTCAAACATGGCTCAAATGGCATTAGCCATTAACAAGCTCTCCACCCTAGAAGGCATCGTCCGACAAGTACGTACACATTTCTGGTTCTGGGGATTCACTCGTGGATGTTGGAAACAACAACTACTATCACTTTCAATTATCAAAGCCGATTTCCCTAGCAGCGGGATCGACTATCTCGGTCAGAAGCCAACCGGGAGGTTTTCCAACGACAAGAATTCTGCAGATTTCCGTGGTAATTAACTAACTTCTTGCTTATCCATTAAGATGAACTAATCACAATGTGTTGTAATTAACTAACCTCTGCTTACAACTTTCAATAATTCTCTCTCTCTCTCTCTCTCTCTCTCTCTCTCTCTCTCTCTCTTTCTCTCCTCCAATTGCATCTGCAAAACCCTCCTGCCATTGTCAAAATTACACAAAAACTCAGCCTAACCCATCTCTCTACACACCTTTTGATAACACCTATACATTAATCTACAATCTGCCTCTGCAAATATCTGTACTGTACATTTTTTTTAAATCACTTTTTCCCTCTTTAATTTCATGTTTCAATATATAATATCCAACACCAAGTCAGATGTGGCTTCTTTCGACTTCCACATTGAGATTAACTTCTCCATTCTTCAATTACTTTCAATTTCATTATAATTGACCTTCTTAATGATTCATAATTTATTTTATTCTAATAGATGAATTAACCAAGGGACCCCTGATCACTAATTAAGGAATGCACAGGGGTGGAACAATACAAGCATAATTATATTTCACTATATTATTACACATGGTATCAAGCATTTATCAATTACATTACCAGTAAGATACCACTTCTCACAAGATATACCACCACCATACCCACATTTCTGATTCACTATATACTCAATCTAAAAATAAATTACTCCACAACTACACACTTGTTTACACGAGAGATTTCACACATAAGCATTTTAAAATACACATGATTCAAATCTCATGTCATATGATTTATGTATAAATATTAGGCACAAACCAAAATCAAGCTACATAAATTCGTAGCAAATTATGAATAAGAAGAGGAAGAATGACATGAGACAACTGATTATGCAAGCAAAGACATTGTACCGATTAGCCAAAATGACAACTGTAAGTCACATATTAATATTTTAATATTATACTAACACTTCACAAACCTCACAAACCAAAGCACATTGTTCAATAAATCATTTTTAAGAGAGAGAGAGAGAGAGAAGATGGCTAATTCTTCCTGTATTCCACCTACCGGCAAGCGGCCACCGCCCACCTACTCTCTCTTTTTCTTCTTTTTTCCCAACTCGATCTGAAGCCTTCGATCGGTAAGAATCTCTTGCCACTACAATTGTTCTCTGGTGCAGTTGTCCACTACCTAATACTATTTTTCAATATTTCTCTCCTCTATAATGCAGTACACGCACTCTTCACGGTAGCGAAGAATATTCCGACTAGATTCTTGAAAAAGCCATTTACAGTGGCGGTGGTTGGAGCTGACATAAAAGATTGTTCTGACTGGGGCGTGTTCTCGTTCATAATATTAGCAGCTGAATATGGAAGTAATTGGAGTTGTACCATGGGATTTAACTGTTAGGGTTTATTTCAACTGGTTTTCTTCCAGTCGGGCGATTTTCTTTTTGGCCGGTCCACTGATTTTTCCAGTTTTAACCGATCCAAACTGGTTTTTTCCAGTTTAAAGATAAAAATGGTTTATTGGGGATTTTTGGATCGGACCAAGATTCGGCTCCCAGTTGAACTATTTCAATCGGCGGTCCGAATTTAAAAACACTGATATTATGATTATCATATTATTGGAATGTTGGTGATTCGACCAATATATGTAAATTTTTTGGGGATTTATTTTGGTACGAAGAAAGATTGGCCTCTCATTATAATTCTAAGAAGCCGAAATAGTCTTCATGTTGTACGCAAGATAAAGTTCAACTCCCACAAATGAAGGAACCTTCTAAAATTTTGAAAAATCTTCTCAATGGTGAAAGTGAAAAGAGCAAACATTTCTTGAAAAATATCAGATCATATAACAATATGTTTTCTTTTACTTCCATGGGGGGAAGATTGACTCAATGCAAAATAAATCAATTGGTCCGCTAATTTTTAGAATACTCGGCAAAAACTATCGTCTAATTGGTAGTCTTTTCCCAATAGAAGGATAATCTTCTATGTTCGCTCAATTATATATATATGATTCTGATAATGAAATTTGAGAATCGTATCAAAAGTGTTATGTAATTTTTCTTTTATTTTATGAAAAATATATATAATTCAAGGTGTTCATCTATATTATTTTCTCACAAACGTATATAATGTGATAATTTTATTATTATTTATTTTTGCTTATTTTTAGGGAGCGATGAAATATCAATACTCTTCATGCTGGAATTGTGTCAGATTTAAAGCAAATGTTAGATTAATACAACATTTTGGTCAAATCTTTCAAAATGGCAAGACAATTTATGGTACAAGAAAATTCATCAAGCCTAAGGTTGAGATTAATTGGTAGGAGAGGTTCTGATGCACGAAGATAAAATCTACCAACATCTTCTGAAGTACACTACTACAAATCTGTGAATAGATATTGGTGATTCATCGATATCTATTTAGCATTTCTACAGTTATTAATGAATGTGTTATTAAAGGTCCCCTAAATAGATATCGGTGAATCACCGATATCTATTTACTTAATAGATATCGGTGATTCACTGATACCTATTAGTATTTCAACCATTATTAATGGAGGTGTCGTTGAAGGTCCCCTAAAAAGATATCGGTGAATCACCAATATCTATTGGGTCAATAGATATCGGTGATTCACCGATATCTTTTACTATTTTCACCATTATTAATGGAGGTATTATTAAATGTCCCCTAAATAGATATCGGCGACTCACCGATATCTATTAAGTACATAGATATCGGTGAATCACCGATATCTATTTTAAATTCACCGATATATATGAAGGTGATATTAAACGTATTGAACAATATATATCGGTGAACCACCAATATCTATTATAATATAGATATCAGGAAAACACCGATATCTATTATAAAATCACCGATATTAATGAAGTTGATATTAAAGTTTTAGAATAATAGATATCAGTGATTCACCGATATCTTTTCCTAGCATACATTTCAGTATTTCACCGATATCTTTTTAAAATTTCACCGATTAAATTAGCTGATATCGAAATGTTTAGAACAATAGATATCGGTGAATCACTGATATATTTTAGAGTTATAGATGTCAACGATTCACCAATATCTTTCTTCCAAAAAGCTATTGATCACCTGGTTATTTATTTCAATAATAATATTCTAAAATTTAAATAGAATTTCAATAAACGCATTCATTCATCAGCATATCCATACATTCATGAAATATCCAAATTCAACGTCTAACATTGAACCCTAAAAATATATACCCAACATCTAACATTCCAACCCACAATTCAAATTACTTAACTAATAATATATACCAAAAGAAGTACGACACATGTACTTACTAATAATATATACAAAAAGAAGTACGACATATGTACTTACGTAGCTGTTCATATATATACATATCTGCTGCAACCTGATGACCTTTCCAACCCATAAAACATGATGTAAAACCATCTTTTGATTGATACGTCCACTCCATCACAGTTAGCTACACATATCTCCTTCATTAGTTAAAGGAATAAGATCGATCAACAACTCAGAATGCAAATTAAAAAGGGAAATAAGAAAATGATAACCTCCATAAGATAATCAAACTTAATTTGTACGTAAAGATGAACATGAAGATAACCTCCATAAGATAATCCTTTTACACAACCACCTTAGCTAAAACATCAGGATGAGCTTGCGATATATGTTACTAAAAAGAAACTTAAAAACTCAATCATAAAGCAACAACGAGTGGTTTTATTACATTACAAAGTTTTAAAATGTAATAAAAGTAGAGAAGGAAATTGATCGACCCCTTACAAAGATATTTTATGAACTTATGCAAAGTCAGTTTTTACGAACTCTTTCATATTAAACAATTACAATATGAAGCACTAATAGCCTAAAATTTTTTTAATAGTATAGCATGAAGAACATTCTACCAATGAAACATCACTAAATTAGTCCTTCACATAAACTGCAAGAATTTTTTCCACTAAATGTCTATAATCAAAACATAATTATATGGTTCAAAGATGAAGAACTAATCACCTCAGACCATCATTTCTTATTAAGTACCCAAGCTCTGGATCATGATTTCTCTCTATGTGAATACTAAAATATATATGTTTAATGCATAAAGATAAGCATACCACCAATGTAGTCCTCTGAGAAAGCATAGTTGATGATTCATACAGTGGACGCAACACTTCAGGCACACTCCAAGGCTGCAACGAAACACTCATCATGTTATTCATTGATTATTTAGTTCAGGAAGTAGATAATGATTAGCAAACTAAATATAATACCTCTAAATCCATGTGGTAAACTATATGAATGATGGAACTTCCACCTTCACTCGACCTAATTAAGTATCCACTCGCAAGCAATTCTGCTCTTACAAAATGATGCAATGGTGGCATGATGGGATCATTCTGAGTGTTGTTTAGAGATCTTCTCGACTCTCGCATACCTATAAAAGGAGACATTGTCTTTTAAACTTCACAAATAAATGGCAGATAGAGAAGAAAATACCATATTTTCTTGTATAGTTATATGTTGTGTTTCTATTATCATATGAAAAATGTAGTCTCACGAGTGAAATGCTTCATTCATATAAAAGAATTTGCTGTGAACCAAAATACTATAAGCATCATCTGATCATGGCACAAGGAAAGAACAAAATAAATCCATCTTAAAATACCATTTCAGGTTGAATGAATGGAGAACTTACTTGGTTGAGCACGTAGTAAATTTTGAACCTGTCGAGGTAGTTTCTTGCAAGACTATCCAATTCATCATGAAATTGACAGAGTAAAGCTCTTCATGTTGACATCTCTGGCCACTTAGAGTAATAATCATGAAATAACATTTGAATTGGAAAAATAATTTTGTTGGTGAATAATTTCCATTTGAATATCTTGAATACTCATAATGAAATTGACTTTGGTTTCAGCAGATCTAAAACTAATCATCCAATTAATCACACTCATATCATTAAATCAGTTAAATTGAAAAGTTATGAACATTAAATCTGTAGGAAATTGTTGTGAAAATTTGAATGCAAAACCACATGAATAAGTAAAGAAGCGGTTACAAAGCATTGAAACACTTAAGTGGGACTAGCATGATAAATGGAGCTCTTGTATTCTGTATTCTTGGAATGATTAAACTCAGTCATCCTTCCAGCCCATCTCCTCCCCTGTAAATGCATATTATCATACCCTTTACCCTTATACCACTGATAAGGGGCATCAATTCCTGTCTAATTAATGGGAAGTTTGACACAGCGGTAGAACAGGAGTACAACAAAGACATGCTAAAATACTGACAGTACAACTATATTTGCATGTCTTAAAAGAAAGCGGGAAACTAGATAAGCAGTTTTAATTACTTGCATATGTGATGGCTTTATTTGGAACTCTGGATGCTCTCTCTAATTTATTTGCCAATAATATTCAACATTTTATGTTAGATGGGTTTGCACTCACTAATAAATAAGTGTAGGAAGCAAGAAAATCTCTACAATTAATAACACCACATACATAATTATCAATAAAACCATCTAAATGAATGGCAATAAATTCACAACTTATGAATGATTTTATATATCATGATTGAGCAATAGTTTCAAGCATCAAAGCATATTTAGCAAATCAATATATGATTGATAAACTTCATTCCTAAATGCACAAGAGATAGATAAAACCATTTTAGAATAAGCACTTCAAGAAGATATTACCCCACTTTTATCCAAAAGTTTTACGATCCAAACATGACAAAAAAGAAATCAATTATTAATTCCAGTTATTAATCATCATTAATTATGAAGTATAGCAGAATATGAACCGACCTCGTGCTCCCAAAATAATCCTTTTCCACCATGGAAATTTGATGAAGAACCATATCTTATAGAAGGCCAGTACTTGTTAAGTGCATCAAGTAATATTGAAAACTGGAAGTTGTAATAAAAAAATTATTGAAAAAGGACCGTTGTTACTTAATATTAACCTGGAAGTATGACCATAAACTTGGAATGCCTTTTTTTTTGTTAGTTGTCCTCATAATAAAAAACATCAGTAACATTCTGAAGGACAAATAGGTACTGCTCTATAATGGAGAGAGCACTGGACATTGTTAACTCTGTATTAACAACACCCCTCACCCTCTAGCACTTCATTGATTTCAATACCTCCATCCGCACTTCATTGATTTCATCTTCAGTATAACTCTTTTGTGTGAAATGTTTATTAAGAAAATGTATATCAAATTTAGAAGAATAACATATTTCATTTATAGAAATTAATTTAATGAATATATATAGTATTACAAATGATTGGACGGAGGATCCATCTATTGATACACTTGATTCAATTATTTTTTTTCATGTATCGCAATATAAAAAAGCAACATTGGTTGTCATCCTATAGTTTAGGGACCTATATATTTTACAATCAAAGTAATAATAAGTAGTTGGTTTGGTTAATCACTATATTGGAAGCTAATTTGTACCTTAATGACTCTCCACGTGGTTTTTTTCTTTCTTTTCTTTCCCATAGTTTCATAATTGATAATTTCAAAACCCTATTAATATTTCAGAAATATAAGTATAAATTATAATCCCCAAACACATATATATACTACAAGTGATTACTAATCTAGTATTAGGAAAGAATGTAATTTACTAATCATACTTGATTTAAATTTACCTAATTAACCAATTATTACCATCAAATAAGTGTATTGTATTGGATATATTGATGAACTCATATATTGCTTATATAACTATCCAAAATTTTAAAATTGTTGTATGTAGAATTAGCAATATCAAACCTAAATATGTAAATGGGGATTTAGAAATTAGAATTAGTGTGTTGGGTATTGGTTTACCACAAGTAAACTGACTAACTTTTAATATTATTACTTTTTTCATAAAAAAAATTAGCTCTTAGAGGTTTAATCTTGTGGCAGTAATAAAGAGCACTAGGTGATGGAGTTGCAATAGACTAGCTATATAAATCAGCACATTAGGAAAACTATGGCACGTGATATCTATTGCGTGTAAAATTTAAAATCACTACAATTTTGATCAGATAAAGTATTAAAGACCAATTTGAACATAATGATCAATAATGTGCTGCTTATAATTATCTTTAACATAAAATTAGGTCACTCCAATTTAACACTAGTGTCAAAGAAAATCTACCAGAAATTCCTATCATCTCTATCAAGGTATAAATATTGAAAAACAATTATTTTCCAAGAAAGATAATTATTATATACATAGAAACTCAAGATTTAGACAATTTACGGATACCAGTAGTGTTTGCCGCAACTTATTTTCATCTTAACTTATTTTTTGTATTATGTTGCATTTGAGAACCCCTACTGCTCTATATTTGTTTACGTCTTTGTTCTTCTATTCAACCATCATTATTGCATTCCCATAAAAAATTTAAAATTTAACACCAATTTTTGTGAAATCTAATCTTCTTCTCAATGAGAAATCATCTAGCATTAGAATAAGTTCGACTCTATAGTCCAAATGATGAAGTGCTCGATGCTGGTGATATCTCCGTCAATGGAGGAGCTATCAAGGTACGTTTATAAAAAAATTATTAGCCCCAGGCACTGAATTCCCAATTGTTAATTTGATGTTAATTTTCTTATTCATCTTCTTTTTCCAAACTCCATTTCTATCTATTTTTTCAGTGATCGTTCCAGGGCCAATGCTTTTATGTTATTCTATGATTGGTAAAAATGGTGTGAACTTCCCAGAGCAAATGACGCGGCTTATGTTCTATCAATTTGAATTCATATTCTATCCAATTTTTTTTGTCAATTATACTTTTGCTTTAAAATTCCTTTGATTTTTGAAAGTATGATGATACATGATAAGTTTAGTTTTGATGTTATATATTAGGGAAATTATTATATCCATAGGTGTTGGAGCCATGACCCTCTTTGTAGAAACGACGTTCTCCTGGGAACTATCCTTTCTCAACAATCATCTACATAAGGTCACATATCGTCAATATTAAAATTTTAATTAATCTACATTCTCCATATTCTACATTAGTATTAACTAATTTTAACTTTTTTCATAGGAATTCGATGGCCGATTTATCATGTATCATTCAATTTTTCGCTACATTTTATATCAGTTCCTGAAACGACTGATGTTTGTTATTTTTCAGTAATGGTATGATATCATTTTATTTTATTATAGAACAATTGAGGCTCATGCTATATGATAGAAGGGAAACGAGCATGATTCCTTCTGTCCATGTATTAAGTTTTACATTAATCTCCCTCTCTCTCTTTTTTTAAATGTATAAAAAGGTGCAACCACCCTCGAAAAAAATACATATCTCTTCCAACTGCCTTAATTATCTATTTCTTAGCTAAATAGATAATGTTTCCATTTATAGCTGTCAGCAATGTTTCATATGATTATGAAATGAGAAAAAGATGAACATGCGAACATTATGAGTCCTTATACTTTATTAGGTCGCACCATTTCATAGTTTTAGCCTGACCAAACATGTGTGATCCTTTATCCTACTCTAATCATCTAATGAAATTCATTTTCAGGCAAATGCTTCATGATTATCTTGGTGGAGTATCTTCCTAAGTTCAGCACAAATCCAGCAATTTCCAGAGCCTACACCATTCAACATATTTTTATTTCTCTGTATGTGGGTTATACCTGATTGTTTTTATGCATCTGTTATTCATTTACATGCATTATAAAACCTTAAATATTCATCATATGATGTCCAGGTGATATAACTGTTGGATTGTATACTAAAAGTCTAGCTTGTTGTATGAACAATATTTTGACAATATTTTAAATAAGAATCATGTAATCAAATGTTTTTCATAATTGTTTATGAATTGTAGCAAAAGTCTATTTACTTTATATTGTAGATAATGTGTTGTGCGGCGTCACACGTAAGATCATATTATTGGCTCCTTATAAAGTATAAATAGATGTTCACAATCGAGATAGATGGGGACTATCTATCGGTATGGTTGTAGTGTGATTTGGCGTTAGTCTGTCTTGACTATAAAATTGCACTAGTGCACCTTGTGTGCATTGAGCAGGATCACAGTGAAATCATTCAGTTTATACTGACTATACAATAGAATTGGATCTCTGTTATTATGGATGTTCGTACTCTTAATCCCTATACAATAACCTCGACACGTAAGCGGATATTTATTTCTTTGATTCATCAATGGGTGAGATTTAATTATTAAATCAATAAGCTCGGTGAGTTGGGAGATGGTGCTATCTCTATGGTGTGCTGTTGATTATAGAAGGAATCTGTGTCCTAACAGAATTGGTTGATGATGTGTCCTTGAGGAGCTCATAATGATTATCATGTAAACCCTGTAGGTGTATTTATTCTGGCATGATAATAAGGTTGAGTGGTACTACTCTCGGTAAAGATATTAATTAATGGAGTTGTCAGCAACTTAATTAATTAATGGGCATTGAATCTTAAATACGTGGAGATTAACGGGCTCATAATAAGAAGGAGCCCATAATGTAATTTGGGATTAGGGTGGCAGTACAATAATATTTTTTTAGTGGACGAATTTATTATTATTGGACTTAAGTATAAGTTTTGGGCTAAACTTGGATGCTTAAGCCCAATAGGAGGCCCAACCCTAATTTCTCCTCCTGGTTCCTATTGTAGCCTATATAATAGCCAATCTCAGCAGTCTGGATTATTAGGACTCACACCCAAAACCATGAATAAGGATTAGGGATTGCTGATTGAGATCATCTTGTAGATCGTTGCCCACACAACGTCAAGACGTGGCTTAGGAATATAACAGAAGATCGGAAGATCATTTGCTGTTCAACCTCTACATTAAAACCTGGTGAAAGGTAATTCAATTCTATGCTTATGCTTCTGCTGCGATAGAATTGCATGGAACCCTAACGGTCCGCGTTAACCAAAAGATCCAAATGCTAACAATTGGTTTCAGAGCGTAGGTTTTATGATTAAATATGACACGTTAGGCTAGAGTTTATGTGGAATACGTGAATTAGGGTTTTTAGAATATGTTTCTATTTGGATATCCTATTCGTAAACGTATATCGACGACTGCAGTTCCTTCTTTGGAAATTCACGATGTACACTGAAGGAGAAAGAAAGGCGCCAATGGTGACAAACATTTGAATGGCAGCTACTGGGCTGAAGCAGGGTGCATGCTTGGGCCGGTAACAGGATGAATCGACGGAGCATGGCATGGCGGCTGACTCCATCACTAGCGACGAGCGTTCGATGGCGTCACGTATCAGACGGCATCGAACAAAGCGGATACACGCTGGGTGGCTTTGGAGGTGTCGTGATGGCCAAGAGACGAGGGAAGCTGACATTTATCGGTGATCAACAAACCTTGGCAGCACTGGCGGGCCGGCAGAAATCGTAAGGTTTCATCGACAAGGAGACAGTGGCGTGTACGACATGTCAAGGCTGTTCTGGGCAGGTCTAACTTCCTTTTGCGCAAGTCAACCCAACATTCAGGGACAGGTCATCTGGTGGCTGGATCGAGTCTAATAGGGCTGGTGTGGGCTGAAGGCGAGCACCACTAGTCAACGCAATCGTTGGCGCCTGGTGCAAGTCAGACGCACGGTGGTGGCTCAACGCGATGCAATCATTCGTGTACAGGCAGTGGGAGATGTATGGTTGTCAACCAGTGGCATGCGTTGCAAGGAAGCTAAGAGATGGCATTTCCAGGCGGACATGGCATGGTTCTGATCGGGTTTAGTGCATTTCTGAGTGGGTCTGACGTAGCTTCTAGGTGAGTGATGAGCGTTTTCTCAACACACAATTAATCCCCAAGTATGAAGGATATCAATTGTAGTTTCGAAGGTGACCAAGTTAAATATCGAATCCACGAGACGGATAAATATCAATTTAATTACGTTCTAGTAGATTATGACTATTTTGAATTAAACAATTGGTTTAAGTAACAATTTGAATAGCTAATAAATAACAAAAACAAGTAAATAATAGTGGTGATCAATTAAGATGATAGGTAGTTCGTCAGGCCATCCAGTTTCCTTTGTTAATTCGTACTTTCGTGTGTCGATGTCCGATTCTGCCTTGTGGTTTATGGACGCATCACTAGACCATGCGAATCTATTCTATAGACACAAATAGATAAGCTTTTGACACGTGTGAGTATCCTCAGAGCAAGACGTATGCTCCACCTCCCTTTCTAGGTACTATCATAATCAATTATTTCCCGTGCACTTAGTACTCTAACCCGATTTGATCTCCCTTTTTAGGTACTATAAAGTCATACTCTTTATCCTACTTGTCAACCCGAATTCAATTCAATTAACAAACATTCATATAAGACAGTTCTAATAAGACTTCGGAATCCTTTCACTTAGAATTATAACAATAAACCCTGCTCAACAGTGAACACACTCAATCAATAACCATGTTATGTATTCAGACTCTACACAACGATTAATGATGCACAAAACAACTATGAGTATGGATTAAAAATGTAAAATCTTATATAAAATAAATCATAAGTAGTGTTGTACGGAGTATACACACGAAATACAAATTAACTCATGAAATCTTCATAACCCTAGAACTACCGAAGTGGCTCTAGCCCATGATTGATCTAAGAACAATCATGGTTAGATGGACCAATCTTACTTGAATCTCCAGCTAAATCTCTGTCACAGCTCTCCGGATGGATCACTAATCTCTTTTCTTCACTCCTCTCTTGTATCACGATGTCTCTCTCTCTCTCTCGACTGTATGAGCCTTCTTTTATACTTGTAATCACGTCTCTAGGGCTTGGAATGGGCTTTTCAAGTGATCTCACGCGTTTTGGCCTCGAAAATCCAGATAAGGTAAGTTTCCGCGTTTTGGTTCGACCTCGTCAACAGGTCGAACCACTGGCCAACAAGTCGAATCCCAGGTCGAACCCTGTTACTGGACACATTCTGCGTTTGGTTCGACCTCTTGCACACTCAGGTCTTGGTCGAACCCCAGGTCCAACCACGCTACTGGACAATTTCCGTTCCTGGTTCGACCAACTGTCAGGTCGAACCCCCAACGTCGTGGTCGAACCCATCTTCTGCTGTTCCACAATGCCGGTTCGACCTATAGGAGAGGTCGAACCCTCCTCCATTAGGTCGAACCCTACTCTTTCCTTGGCGGTTCGCGTGGTCTCGACTTTGTCTCTTCGATTCTTGGCACTTCCACTCCATTTTTGCTATGAAAACCACTTAAATAGCTCCACTAACACTTGATTCATGCTAATTCACAATATATATAGGTTTTCTACCTATTTTCACCTCAAAACTCTCCAAAACTAGCACAAAACATGGTGCTAAACTTGTGAATTTACACACTAATCAAACCCCCAAACTTACATGTCGCTCATCCCGAGGCAACCAAATCAAACCACAGGAGTCATGTATAATTCACCAAAGATCAAGTACAATACATCACACATGCAACTTCATTCAATCAAACAAGTATTAATAGCTTCATATATATCACTCATGCAAAATCAATCCAATCCATACCATTCGGAGTACTAAGTAATTTCGCTCACAAGATAAGTATTTATTCTCTTCCACTCAAGTGCGTGAGGCACTATATAGGTTAATATAAATACTCATATTAATCCATATTTACGCATAACCATAAGCTTGGCAAAGGTCTCAAAAATCAACTTATAATCGACTCTTCACTAGGATCACAAAGGACTTGTTTTTGGGTTATAATGTTGGCTCTTTGGAAAAAGGTAAGAAAATTTGGACTTAGTGACTTAAGACACTAGTAGAGAGTTACCTTGGAGGTTCTCGATTTCTTCTTCTTACAGCAAGTTTTCCTCCAATGTCGTCTCTTGAACTTGTAAAATTCCTGAATTTCCTTCTTTTCATGGCATCAACCTCATCTTCTTAAACAATTCGGGTATCGGTTTTAGGCACTACCCTTCTCGTATATATAGGTCATCAGCTGCTAAGCTACATGCAACACGTATAAACAATCAGGGTACCAGTTTCGGGCACTATCCCTAAACAAGATTTGACCATATTCTTTTCATCCAACCATGTTCTATCCTCCTTTTCTTCTTGCAACACTTACTCACCTCCACTCTCTCTACCAATGAATAGGTTAATCAAAGCTCAAGTAAAGGTTTATAAGGTTATTTACTTCGGCCACAAAAAAAAAAGGCTTTTAACGGCTCAACAGGGCATCCAAAGATAAATAAGATCATTAGGAAGGATAAATTTGGCTAAGTAGCTTAATCACAAAATAATGGCCTAAGATCATGTCCTAGCAATTTATCAATCATAAGTCTCACACAAGACTCCAAGCCAAGTTCTAGAATACGTTCATATGAATGATCCTCTCAAGAATAAAATAATCATGATCAAGCATGATTAAAAAGCTCAAATCCTCACATAGGTAATCCTAGTACTCCTCATAGCACATAATTAAGATCAATTCCACAAGAACTCAATATACTTATCAACTAAACATGTTTTTCATCAATAGAAATTAACACATGAACATATGAAT
The DNA here is from genome assembly GCA_023678885.1 of Pogostemon cablin. Taxonomy (NCBI): domain Eukaryota; kingdom Viridiplantae; phylum Streptophyta; class Magnoliopsida; order Lamiales; family Lamiaceae; genus Pogostemon; species Pogostemon cablin. Next base: position 19,560,787 of record CM042979.1, on the reverse strand, counting down.
GCACAAACATCAATAAGCTTATACCCAATTAATCATACAAGATATCACTTTACATTCCACTCACGCATGAATCACACCCCATCCTAAAGATAAAATGAAAAAAATAATGGAATCAAGATGAATCGGAGGAAACAAAAGAAAACCTGAAAAACTACTCCTCCGGAGCATCATCACCCTCATCATCATCATCCTTATCATCAAGCCTCCGCTCCACGATCCGGTGTAGATCACCGATGTGCCTATCCAAATAATCAACTCGATCACCCAACCTACCAATTTTCTCATTCAAGGCCGTATACTTCTCATTCAGCGTAGTATAGTTGGCGTTGGCGAGTGCGAGCTGCCGGTTTGTCTCCTGCTGGTTAGCAACAATTGCGACCAGCTGCTCCTGAATAAGGTGGAGCTGCTCCCATGTATCAATCGGGATAGCCCGCTGCTGACGCGGTGCTGGCTCATGCTGAGGTGCGTCGGGCTGCTCCTCTTCCGGAATCTCCATCTCTGGCTACTCATCTTCCCGATGCTCGACCTTGGGCTGCTGTGGCCACTGAAATGGCTGGTGCGGTGGAGGATGGTACTCTCCATGTTCCATAATTTGCTGTAGCTCCTCCAACCTACCTTCGGCACACAACCTAGCCACGGCTCTCCAATCCCCATTAGTCTTCACAGTCACGGACAGAGCAGTGTGTCCTAGCGAGTTCATCAACAAGTTCCTCGCCTCCCGGACAGTGGTCATGTTGCTCATGTCAAAGGGAAACATAAAGTCGAATGGCTTTGGTCCTCTCGTGAAGAACCAATCACCATCTCTAAAGTGTGCGAATCCTCCCTTTACACATGTGAGCATCACCAAGTTGGGCTCTCCTCTAACAGGTGTAATGCCGGTGAAGTCCATATTGTAGTGCTCAGCTACAATCGTCAGTAACCCTCCAATGTTCACCTTCTGAAATCCAATGGTCCTGAATCGATACAGATGCGCGATGAAATATGTTCCCACATTGAACTTCACCCCATTCATCATACACCATAGGGCATAAAGCTCTCCTCTAGACACACAGCCACCCTCCGAACGAGAAACAGTGTATTTTTGAGCACTCGATCCATATATTTCAACACGGGATTCTTGATCGAGGTCGCACGAGCCTGCCTAATCTTATAGTCTCTGATCTCCCCAGTTATCTCCCTCCAAAACCTATTAGCGTTGAAGTGTCCATTCTCTACTCGAGAAATCTCTAGAGGAGTCTGAAAAAGCTGATTAAAATCCTCAGCCATCCATCTCCTTCGGATTCCTCCTAACTGAAATGAGCACTGATACGGGTAGCCAAGTGGGTCCTTTTCCATCTCAAATGAGCAAACTACCTCTGCTGTAACGTGGAAGTAAGTCGGTTTCTTCAACTCCATAAATTTGCGGATCCCCACTCGATCGAACAACATCGTCATATCATCCCTAATGCTCATAAGTATCATGGCCTCATCATCTTGGTATCTTGTCCGAACTATCTTATCTGAGACTTCTTCCCACTTTTCTTTAATCTCGTCCTAGTTTTGCATTTGAATTCTAAAGTTTTCGGGTAAACGCTCTTGTATCCTCAGTTTCCTTGTCACTGTGTCCACATTCGAAGGCCTGTCTTGCCTCTTCTTCGATCTTGCTTCATCCACCTTGCCCTTCCCTTTATTCGATCCTTGTCCCTTTCCTGAAAACAACTATTTCAACACAACCAACAAGACAAGAATACAAGTATATGACTAGCATATCTTATACTCTACTCAAGACTTCAAGCATCCATGCTTAATCAACTCAACACCACTTGCTCATCCATCATGCTCAAAACATCATCAACCACACTCTCTTCAATCTTCAAATTATCAACAACAAGCATGCATCAACCAATTCAAGCCATTCAACATAAATTTCAACAATTGAACTTCATGAACAACTCAAACTATCAACAATTCAAACCTAGTTAACATGCTCATTCCTCTAGATGCATCATATCCTTGATCAATCCACATAAAAACTCAAGTTCTATCCATAATCAAGCAATCTCAAACCAATAAACATGAATTCATATGGATCAACTCAAAAATATCAATTATCACCATGAATTTCAACCAAAATCAATATCAATCAACTTACCCACAACAAATTTCTTGTAATAAACTTCAATCCTAAGGTAATTGAGTTGAAAGAACGTACCTTTCGTCTTGTCCATGGTTAAAAATCGATAATTTGCACACAATACTCAAAAACGCGACTGAAGCCCTAATTCGCGACAAAAATCGCCCAAATCCTCGCCCAATTCAAGAATTAAGAGTGTAATGTTGTGTAATCGGTGCAAAATCAAGTGTAACTGACGAATTTGTGCAAGGGTGTTACGGTTCGGGGAAGGTTCGAGGTTTGGTGAACAAAAATATGATCGAACCCTTCTTAAAAACTCAACTTAAAATGCTTACCTGACGGGGTTCGACCTCGAGTTTGACCTGCAGAACAGGTCGAACCTCGAGTGACGAGGTCGAACCTACCTTCTGGATAATTTCTCCTCGTGGTTCGACCTGGGTTCGACCTTTAAAACAGGTCGAACCATTGGTGTCGTGGTCGAACCTATCACCTGAAAAATAGAGTTATCTGAACGGACTGGTTCGACCTCAGGTTCGACCTTCTGATCAGGTCGAACCATAACTGCTCAGGTTGAACCACTCTACTATAAGATTTAAGTCCCGGGTTCGACCTTGGTTCGACCTGTTAAACAGGTCGAACCTAGAATGATCAGGTCGAACCTCCTCACTGGATGGTTTTCTTCGTCGGTTTGACTTCCTCTGCTTGGTTCGACCTTTGGCACTGGTCGAACCTCTCATGGCTTTGGTCGAACCACCCTTTTAAGCTTCAAAACTGAGTGTTCGTCAATTCCTATACACTTCAAACTTCAATACGAATCATTAGGTACCAACTAAAGCACAACTTCATCCAAAATTTGTTCCACAAAATATCATTCATGAGTAACTCCATAAAAGAAAACACAACCAAAACCCACTAACATTAGGCAAGTTGTAAAAAAATTGTCACATCAAAATCGATTAAAATTTTAATATGGCGCAAAAACAACTCCCCTAACAAATATCATAAAGAAAAGATTATACTATCGGTGCTTATCAAGGTAAGTACATCACACCCCCCCAAACTTAGTAAAAACAATAGTTGAAACTAAGTTTGCAAAGAGATGTAATTGCCGATAAGTAAGCACTTCAAACATAAAAATTTCTTACGCACACAAATGAAATAAAGCATTAAAACAGGAGGGAAAGCCCCCAACAGGCGCTCATGTTTAACGTCGGAGAGTCACGACGGTACCAAATCAGATCAAGGTATCCACAAAGATGACACCAACATCATCCGGCGACCTATAATGCTTCAAGCGATGTCCATTCGCCATAAAAATGTCTCCATCCTTGTCAATAAGCTCAAAACTCCCCCCTCCTAAGACTCGATGAATCATGAATGGTCCCGTCCACTTCGATTTCAACTTGCCTGCAAAAAGCTTTAAACGAGAGTTAAAAAGTAATACCTCATCTCCTTGCTTGAACTCCTTGTACGAGATCTTCGAATCATGCCACCTCTTAATCCTCTCCTTATAGATCTCTGAATTCTTGTACGCACGACTCCGAAACTCATCCAAAAGATTGATGTGAGCAATTCTCAACTCCTTCACATATTTGAGAGTCAAGTTCAGGCTACGCAAAGCCCAAAACGCTTTGTGTTGAATTTCTATAGGTAAGTGGCACGGCTTCCCATACACAATCTGACACGGTGACATATCTAACACCGTCTTGTACGCGGTTCGGAACCCCCACACGACATCATCGAGCTTCAAGGCCCAATCCTTTCTATTGGTTCCGACCACCTTCTCCAAAATCTGTTTGACTTGACAGTTAGAGACCTCCGCTTGCCCGTTCGCTTGAGGATGATAGGGTGTAGTGACCCTATGCTTAACACCATACCCTTTAAGCACCTTCTCAAGAAATTTATTTACGAAATGCGTACCTCCATCACTAACAAGTGCTCTAGGGACTCCAAAATGGGCAAAGATATGCTTCTTCAAGAAAGATATAACAGTTTTTGAGTCATTCAAGCGAGTAGGAATCGCTTCCACCCACTTAGAAACATAATCCACCGCAAGTAGAATGTAGAGAAATCCATTCGATGGGGGAAAAGGCCCCATAAAATCGATACCCCACACATCAAAAATCTCTACCACTATGCTTGGCTGAAGCGGCATCTCGTCTCTCCTACCGATGTTCCCCATACGTTGACATCTATCGCAAGACGCCACATAGGTCTCACAATCCTTGAACAAGGTAGGCCAATAAAGAGCGGACTGAAGTACCTTGGCTGCTGTCTTGTAAGCGCCGAAGTGTCCCCCGTTAGGTTGTGCATGGCAAAACTCGAGAACACTCTCCATCTCCATCTCGGGCACACACCTACAGATGATAGAATCCGTGCAAATCTTGTACAAAAACGGATCATACCATATGAAGGTCTCAACATCCCTTTTGAATTTAGCAAGTTGATATCGGTTGAGATCCCTTGGAATTTCTCCCATAGCAATATAATTCACATAATCCGCATACCATGGATCAACTCCCTGCGCAGCAACCACACACGCTCGCTCAGCCCCTTCAATAAACACGGCCATAATCTTTTCATCCGGGAACATTTCCTCAATATACTCAAAAGAATTATCGCAATGTTCCCTAGTCTCCAACCTCGAAAGATGATCCGCAAGCACATTATCAGAACCTTTCTTATCCCGGATCTCCATATCAAACTCTTGAAGTAGAAGAATCCACCTTATGATCCTAGGCTTCGTCTCCTTCTTTTCCATCAAGTACCGAATCGCAGAATGATCCGTGTACACTATAGTCTTCATGCCAACCAAATACTGATGAAACTTATCGAATGCGTACACAACAGCCAAAAACTCCTTTTCAGTCACTGTGTAATTCTTTTGTGCCGCATCGAAAGTCTTACTTGCGTAGTAAATGGCGCAGAACTTATTTTCCTTCAGCTGCCCAAGCACCACCCCAAGTGCTACATCACTTGCATCACACATTAGTACGAACGGTTGAGTCCAATCCGGTGTGATCAAGATAGGTACAGTGATAAGCGCCTCCTTTAAAACTTGAAAAGCTGTTAGACATTCATCATCAAACACAAAAGGAACATATTTTTCAAGTAAGTGAGATAAGGGCTTAGAGTATTTTGAGAAGTCTTTTATGAATCTCCTGTAAAAACCGGCGTGTCCAAGGAAAGACCGCACTCCTCTTTCATTGGTCGGTGGTGGAAGCTTCTCAATCGCCACCACTTTAGCACGATCTACCTGCAACCCTTTGGCAGAAACATGATGCCCAAGAACAATCCCATCCTTCACCATGCAGTGGCACTTCTCCCAATTCAAGACAAGATTAGTCACTTGGCATCTCTTCAAAACAGTAGTTAGGTTAGACAAACAAATATCAAAGGAGGAACCAAAAACTAAAAAATCATCCATGAACACCTCCATGATCTTCTCTATCAACCCATCAAATATTGCCATCATGCATCTCTGAAAAGTAGCAGACGCATTACATAACCCAAATGGCATTTTCCGAAAAGCAAAGGTCCCATAGGGGCAAGTAAAAGTGGTCTTTTCTTGATCCTCGGGGGCAATCATAATTTGGTTGTACCCCGAGTACCCATCCAAGAAACAATAAAACTCATACCCTGCAAGACGATCTAACATTTGATCCATGAAAGGAAGAGGAAAATGATCCTTACACGTGTTCTCATTCAACTTCCTATAATCAACACACGTACGCCATCCCGTAGGAATTCTTGTGGCTATCGCTTCTCCATCCTCAGCTTTTACTACAGTCATACCCCCATTTTTAGCAACTACATGCAATGGACTCACATGGGGACTATCACTAATAGGATATATGATTCCGGCATCCAACCATGTAAGGATTTGCTTCCTAATTACCTCTTGAATTGCGGGATTAACCCTCCGCTGATTCTGGACACTTGCCTTCGCCTCATCTAATAATCTTATCCTATGCATACAATACGAAGGACTAATTCCTTTCAAATCCTCAAGAGACCAACCAATCACAGATTTATACTTCCTAAGAACATTCAATAACTCTTCAAGTTGATCATCATCAAGAGAAGAAGATACATTTACCGGATATTTTTTATTGTCGCCAAGAAAGGCGTACTTCAAGTGTTCCGGCAGAAGTTTTAACTCCTCTTTCCTCACTTCCATCAGAGAGCTCTCGTTATCCAATGGCAAGTACTTTCTCGTCCACTTGACTTCTTCTACCTTAGCTCTTTCCGATTCAAACCTGTCATCACCCAAAGCAAGTAAGTTTTCAATAAATTCAATACATACCTCGTTTGAGAGTCGGTCAAGCTCCGTAGTGGGATAAGTAAGAAACTCCATCAAACATGTTTCGAGAGGATCCTTCGACAAGATCAGAGATATATTCTCTTTCAAAATCTCCTCCACCACGTCAATACTATAACACTGCGACTCCATGGGCATCTTCATTGCTTTGTCCAAGTTGAAAAGAACTTCTTCTTTATCCATCCTCAATCTAAACTCTCCTTTCTGAACATCAATCATAGCTCCAGCAATCGCAAGGAAAGGTCTCCCCAAGATTAAAGGGATATTACCCTTGTCTTCTTCCATCTCTAGCACAAGAAAGTCCACAGGAAAGACTAACTTTCCACTTTGACGAGGACGTCTTCGATTATACCCTTTGGAAAAGTCATCGACCTGTCCGCCAATTGGAGAACCACTGTTGTAGGAGTAAGCTCCCCCAAACCAAGCCTCTGAAATATGGACAAAGGCATAAAATTGATGCTTGCCCCTAGATCACACAAAGCTCGCCGTGCCGGCCCTTTTCCGATTTCACATAGAATAGTGAAGCTCCCTGGATCCTTCATCTTTTGCAGCAGCTTCTTTTGGATGATTGAGCTGCAACTCTCAGATAAATTCACTATTTTAATTCCGGTTAAGCTCCGCTTCTTTAACAATATGTCCTTTAGAAATCGGGCATAGTACGGCATCTCCATGATTGCCTCTGAGAAAGGAATGCTCAAGCTTATTTTGTTCATTATCTCTGAAAACTTCTTGAACTTATCTTCCAATCCCTTCTTCACAAGCTTGTAAGGAAACGACGGAGGTATTTTTGTTTTGGGAATCCCCCATTTATCACGATCAACCTTCTCTGCTTTCTCCTTTTTGGCTCTCAAACGCTTGGCTCTCTCCCACTTTTTCTCAGCTATTATCTCAGTACTTTGTTCATTCCGAACCACTGGAGTAGCATCAACATCATTGAGAGTGTTCGGAGTGGCAAAAGGCATTTTCTGGTGGGGTTCGACCTGTGGAACAGGTCAAACCATGTACGTACTGGTCGAACCTTGCTTCTGGACAATGGCTCTCTTTTTGAATTTGAGGTTCGACCTGGGTTCGACCTGTGGGATAGGTCGAACCATGGGTACCTAGGTCGAACCGGTCTACTGTACTTCTTCCACCATCAGGTTCGACCAAGGTTCGACCTATTTGATAGGTCGAACCATTACTGTCGTGGTCGAACCGTTACTGTGACAAAACAGAGTGCTCCAAGTGGTGCGGTTCGACCTGGGTTCGACCTGTTGGATAGGACAAACCAAGGTTGGTTTGGTCGAACCGGTGTTCTGGAAAAACAGAGTGCTCCGAGTTGTTGGGTTCGACCAAGGTTCGACCTGTAGGCCAAGTCGAACCATTTGCAGTTTGGTCGAACCTATGCTGCAATCTCTCCTGATCGTGTCCAGTGTGTTGGTTCGACCTCTCCTGTATGGTTCTACCTTCAATGTTGGTCGAACCAGGGTCGAACCTGGCCCTAGGCATATCCAAATTTGATTTCGGCCTCATAGGTCCCTCGTATTACGTACCCGACCTCAATGTGATGGCATTGCAGGGCCTTGGATTCTCAATACTTTGAGACGGGAACTTCCCTTTCTCAAGAGTTTGAGTAAGCTTGTTAACATTCCCTGCCATCTCCCCCATCAGCAATGTAAGGTCTTTCACCTGCTTAGACATAACCTCATGATTTGCATCTATTTTCTTTTCAAGTTTGGCCTCAAGACGGTTCATGTTGGCACTCGATCATTTGGCTAACGTGACCCGTTAGCATACCATGCGTTTTTACACAGCGGAAGCAATAAATTATAGAAACGATTACCGTTCACCAGGGTATGTTGATGAAGATTAATTCTCGCAGGCAGCCTGCGCAGTCCCACGAGAATCGCCATAACTTCCTCGTCTGATATCAGAATTGAGTGATCTTTGCGTTCAGATGATTCTCTCTTCGACAGATTTCCGTCAGTATATTGATCATCAAATTCTGAGTACTGTACGAATTTATACAAATTTCTCAAGGTCGCGGACAGCAGTAGCAAACTACCTTCTGATCTTCTGCTGTATGTCCCAAGTCCGATCTCGACGTCGTGTGGGCGACGATCTACGAGACCTCCTCAATCTGCTCTCAACCCTCATCACACGTGAATAATCAATTAGATTAGATTATATTAGATTAGATTAGATTAGATTAGATTAGATTATGGTTCCAGATAAGCTGAGGTGACTTATATACATGGGCTACAGCAGGGACCAGGAGGAGAAATTGGGTTGAGCCTCCATTGGGCTTAAGTATCCAAGCTTAGCCCAAAGCTTATACTTAAGTCCAATAATAATAATATATTCCACTAAAATATTATTATTGCACTACCGTACCAATCCCAAAATTACGTTTTGGGCTCCTTCTTATTATGAGCCCGTTAGTCTCCCCATGTTTAAGATATACAATGTCCATTAATTAATTTAAGTTACTGACAACTCAATTAATTAATATCTCATCCAAGAGTAGTACCACTCAACCTCATTATCATGCCGAAATAAATTCCACCTACAGGGTTTACATGATAATCCTTATGAGCTCCTCAAGGGGACATCATCAACCTATGACGGATACGGATTCCTTCTACAATCAACAGCACACCATAGAGACAACACTACTTCCCAACTCATCGAGTTTGTTGATTTAATTACATGTAAATCTCACCCATTGATGAATCAAAGAAATACATACTGCCCTACGTGTCGAGGTTATTGTATAGGGATTAAGAGCACGAACTTCCATAATGACTGAGATCAAGTTCTCCTATAAGTCAGTATAAGTATAACGATCTCAAGCGGTCCTGCTCAATACACACAAGTGCACTAATGCGATTCTATAGCCAAGACAAGCTAATACCAAATCACACTACAACCATCCCGATAGAGAGTCCCTGTCTATCTCGGTTGTGAGCATCTGTTTATACTTTATAAGGAAACCGATAATATGATCTTCCGCGTGTTGTCGCACAACATATTATCTACAGTATAAAGTAAGTGGACTATTACATCGAACATATAAATAAATTATAAGATGCAATCATTTGATCATATGATTCTTATTTCAAATTAATTGTTATAACATTGTTCATACAAAAAGCTAGACTTTTAGTATACAATCTAACAATCTCCCACTTATACTAAAAGACTATGATGCCATGTCTTCTGCCATACATCTGATTTCCACTCCTACTACACGACCATCAAAAGCTCTCGCCTTAAGGTCCTTGTAAATGGATTTACTAGGTCATCATCCGATGCAATCTAGGCGACAACAACCTTCCCCTCATCATACGATTTCTCGTAATAGGTGGTGCTTGCACTCCATGTGTTTAATTGCCTTATGGGCTCGTGATTCCTTCAAGTTTGCAACTGCACCAATATCATCAATATAAATTGTGATATCCTTGGGCAAACTTAGAAACACTTCGAAGTCCATCTTGAAGTTTCTAGAGTCATACAGATACTTTGGCTGCCTCATAGGCTCCAATTTATCATCTTTCCATGATGGAATCAGGAGTCTGAAATATATTTCTATATAACACTCCTCCATATTATGACTCTACTTCCTAAAATTAAACGCATAACCTTTGAGGTGGATTTACTGTCATCCCTATCTGATTTGAAAAATCTGAATCTATGTATCCCATAAGAATCAGTGAATCTGTTCGTTAAGCCCACATATAGTTTCTAGTCCTTTTCAGGTACATAAGTATATGCCTTACCACAGTTCATCATTCTTGTTCCGGGTTACGTTGATACCCACTGTTCATGCCATCGGCAAAACAGATATCCAATCTCGTGCATAGCATTCCTTAGATTAAGCTTCCTCATTTGCCGAAGCATAAGGAACCACTTTCATCTTCTTTTGTGTCACAAGACACATTCACTTAGATAAATTCACATGCTAAACGAGTAAGGATCGTATCATTATATGAAACTTGAGATAAGCATAACATCCTTTCTTGTGATCCGTATTACCGTGATCAAAAGGATATTTTTGCTCTTCTTAAGTCCTTCATCTCATACCGCTTTATCAACCATACCCATACGCCCGACAATACTCTTTCATTACCTCCAATGAGCAAGATACTATCTACGTATAGTACAAGAAATACCACCACATTTCCATCACTCTTTTCAATACACAAGACCCATCCGATCATTGATTAGATCCATGTCACTGGATTACCTCATCAAAACGGATGTTTCATGATCTTGAAACTTGTTTTAGTCCATGAATGGACACTTTTAAGCTTACTATCACAATGCTCTTAGCTTTTGCAATGAATCACTCTGGTTGCTTCACATAGATGTTTCCCTTAAGACTTCCAATTAGGAAAGCTGTCTCGACATCTATTTTCTATCCTCATATTTCATATGAGTAGCAACAAATAAAAGAGTTCGGATCAACTTAGGCATAGCTACCGGCGAATAGGTTTTTTCATAATCGAACCCTTTCTTTCTGAGTATACCTTTTCGCAACAAGCTTGCTTCCAAGATTTTCACCTTATTCTATGTTCCTCTTTTATTTTTGCATGCCCGCTTCCAATGGCTTTTACGCCATTTAGCGGTTCAAAAAACATCCAGACCTAATTTAAAATCCATCGATTCTATTTTAATATTCATTGCACTTACTAAGATTCTGTATTTTAATTTTGTAGTGCAACATCGTATCCCTGGGATAATACAATGTTTACTATGGATCAAGTCTTACGACTTTCCCAAAATATGTATCTCACGGGTTGTCGAATAACCCTCCCACTGCGACAAGGCACTACATGTAATTGTGTATCAGACGTGACACGCGTTGCAGTTTACCTTGTAGTATATCCTCTTGTACACTTGGTACTTATACTTTGTGTTTTCTTCTCACTACCTTTAGAACAACTCATACATGGGTTTGTGATTTATTACATAGTCCCTTTCCAAAAATTTAGTGTTTGTGTTAACAATCACCCTTCAATCTTTTAGACTAAATAAATCACCTTCATTTTTATAGCATATCCCACAAACAGACAAACATTCAAATGAATTACTGTTTCTAGGGCTTATCCATAAAATGAATTAAGTAATTCCAAATAATTCATCATCTATCTAATCATTACCATAAGAGTCTTATTCCTTCTATCCACCACACCATTCAGCTGGAGCATGCCCGGTGTAGACCACTTGAGATTTAATCTCAACCTCTGATTAATAGCTCCTAATTATCCTAAGAGGTACGCGTAATGACGATTAAATCTTCATTACTTAATATATTTTCCATGATGCTTTATTGTACCAACCTTGCAATTCTTGAATAAATCAAAGAACTTAGACATGCAGTGCATCAAATAAATATATCGGTATCTAGAATAATCTTCGATTATTCATTACCACCTCTCGCCTGGATAATATTAGGTCCGCTTGAATCAGAATGAACCAATTCCAACATATATATCTATGGCTCTACACCCCTTTACCTTGAAAATGTAATTAATCATTTTTACTTCCAAGTAAGACTCGCAAGTCCGATAGTTTCCACTTCAGATAAACCTTACGATCCATCTGCTATCAACTTTTGAGTCCTACTCAAGTAAAATGATCTGGTCTTAGACGCCAAATGCATGTTTAGTTCATCTCCGAAGGTTACTTTCTCTTACTAAGATCAGAAGATGCATTATTAATTACTATTTGTTGCATCTGTGGAATATACATGATTTAAGAGTATACAAATTGTCCATCAACGTACCATAACAGATTACAACTCTATCCTTCATTATAATGACCATGTCATTTAAATGAAATGGAGTATCCATCTATTAATGCATAGAAACCGAAATCAAATTCTTTCTATGAAATCGTATGTAAAGACAATTTCACAAAATCAAACGTTTATTCATATCGTAAGATAAATAAACAACTCCCACTGCAATAGCCACTAGTCTTGTAGTTTTATCCATGTCATAACAATCTTATCCTCACTTAGTAATGAACATTCAGTGATTCTAGTATCTACACACTTCGTGTCAGTAGATGCCATCACTAATCATGTTTAAACAACTAGCAAGTAAGATTCTATCCTTGTTCACTCCTTTTATGAAATTGGATTTCTTTTACCATATGTTTTGTCAGAAGTTTCCCACCATATACAACCTCTTGTAATTCAGGAGAAACTTACTCAAAACATCTAGGCAATTATGAAGAATAAAATTGACTTAGGTTTTCCCTTCAACTTCTATTCCATGTAGTTCCAATTCATTCATCAAATTCAATCATGACCTACCGCCTTTTAACTTACTCAAGTATCCGAAGAGTTACATGAGACCATCATATTTCTATGAATTTCTTATATCTTCACTAGAGACTTTAATATGCATCATGATAAGTCTTTTGTGAGAACACACATGTATTTCTTAAGCAGTAAAATTCGAATCCAAGATTCTTTTCTAATCATCTAATTTTGGACCAGTAAATATAATTTCTTTTAGTCAACCATAAGTGAAATAAAACTATTTGAAATTCAGAGAATCATAAAAAATATATATATATATATATACCGATCAAATCTTCGAATTTTATCCTTTTATATTGATTCCCTCAAAACAATATAAAAATAAAATTCACCGACATCTCAAGCACCGTGAGTCTGCAAGCCACGATAGTGTGGACGTTTACAAAACCCGAACATTTACAAGAGAAGGTTTTACCCATTAATTTCATTTGTCAACCTAACTTTATGACAAAATAATTAATAGTAGGTTCCTCTTTAGCCATGCAAATAAAAGCAGTGACTCCGATGGGGAGGATACTTATTATTTACACCTAAGTGTACACCATTATTTGACCCCAAGTCCGCGGCCCAAGCTTATGTGTCTTACAGATGGAGAAGTACACACGCGCTCGGATAACTTCCTACAGTCATCAATTATAAGTCTGTACAGTGATCCGCACATGAACTCATCCGATAGGGAGGAAGGTCTATGCCAACGCACAAGTTCATATGCATCACATTACAAACATAATTATTTAAAGAAGTCTGTCCCAGCAATCCATGAATAAACTCATCCGATGGGGAGGAAGGCTCTAATGCCGACGCGCAAGTTTATTCACATTGCTAACAAACCAATAATGGAGGCCGCGGGAATTTTTACCAATCCCCTCTCCCACTTAGTTATTCAACACCGAGGGTTTTTACATGCATATAATATTTAAAAATAAAATACGCAACCTAGCATGCTCATACTTCCAAATATATAACAATAATTGACCAATAAAACAAATATAGCAGTTATATATAAGAAAATAAATTGCCAAAAATAAGTTGACTTGATCAACACTCCAACATACATGCATATAATATACCAAATATAATACGCAATCTAGCATGCTTCTATTTAAGGCAATAAATCATAGAGAATCATGCATACATATATAACAATAATCAATTAATAAATCAATTATAACAGTTATATAACAGCGAATTCGATTGTTCGCCACCAATCACGAATGCGGACAACAGCGATGGGGATCGACCTCCCCGCAGCCTGCTCCACCACTCTGGCACCCTGCCAGATCATATTGTGAAGACTCACGCGGAACCTGATGCAGACCAGTCGAACTTGATGCAAACCCGCTCGAACCTGGTGCATAGTCGATCAAACCTGATGCAGACCAATCGAACTTGATGTGAATCCGCTCGAACCTGGTGCAGCATTGATCGAACCTGATGCAGACCAATCGAACCTGATGCAAATCCGCTCGAACCTGGTGCAGCATCGATCGAACCTGATGTAGACCAATCGAACCTGATGCAAATCCGTTCGAACCTGGTGCAGCATCGATCGAACTTGATGCAGACCAATCGAACCTGATGCAAATCCATTCGAACCTGGTGCAGCATCGATCGAACCTGATGCAGACCAATCGAACCTAATGCAAATCTGCTCGAACCTGGTGTAGCATCGATCGAACTTGATGCAGACCAATCGAACCTGATGCAAATCCGTTCGAACCTGGTGCAGAATCGATCGAACCTGATGCAATCCAATCGAACCTGATGCAAATCCGCTCGAACTGTCGCTTGTCCAAGGGCTGTAAGTATCTGGGAATCCAATCTCCACCGTCCAGAATCTACACCTGTGAGTTCCGAACATGATGTCCAAATTACAGGTCGATCCAACGGTTAGATTGTGAAAAACAGCTCGTTTCCCTCGACTGCGCAGAACAGAATCGCTCAAAAAACTGCTTCTATTTTCGGCGTATTCCCGACAACATAGAGCTCCAAATATGATCTTCACCGTTCAGAATGTACATCCACAAAATCTGAACATGCTGACCAATATTCAGCCTGATCCGACGGTTGAAACTCCGGTTATTGCCTCTGCAATATCACTGCGCTGGATTTTCTCTCAATTTCTTCCTTCCATGTGAAATTGACGAACAGTTTTCGTCGAATCCTCTCACACACAACCATCAATGAACAGATATGATATAGGGTATATTTCACATAGGGATATTCATTGTTTGCGCAGTAAAACCAAACCCTAAACATGCGATCCTAATTTCGAAAAATTAATCACATAAACCCTAGCCTAATGTGTCACGCTTCACCACGAAACCGAAACTTTGATACCAATTGTTGGCGCTCGATCGTTTGGCTAACGTGACCCGTTAGCATACCATGCGTTTCTAACACAGTGGAAGCAATAAATTATAGAAACGATTACCGTTCACCAGGGTATGTTGATGAAGATTAATTCTCACAGGTAGCCTGCATAGTCCCACAAGAATGACCATAACTTCCTCGTCTGATATCGGAATTGAGTGATCTTTGCGTTTTGACGATCCTCTCTTCGACGGCTTTCCGTCAGTATATTGATTATCAAATTCTGAGTACTGTACGAATTTATACAAATTTTGCAAGGTCGTGGACAGCAGCTGCAAACTACCTTCTGATCTTCTGCTGTATGTCCCAAGTCCGATCTCGACGTCGTGTGGGCGACGATCTACGAGACCTCCTCAATCTGCTCTCAACCCTCATCACACGTGAATAATCAATTAAATTAGATTAGATTAGATTAGGGTTCCAGATAAGCTGAGGTGACTTATATACATGGGCTACAGCAGGGACCAGGAGGAGAAATTGGGTTGGGCCTCCATTGGGCTAAAATATCCAAGCTTAGCCCAAAGCTTATACTTAAGTCCAATAATAATAATATATTCCACTAAAATATTATTATTGCACTACCGTACCAATCCCAAAATTACGTTTTGGGCTCCTTCTTATTATGAGCCCGTTAGTCTCCCCATGTTTAAGATATACAATGTCCATTAATTAATTTAAGTTACTGATAACTCAATTAATTAATATCTCATCCAAGAGTAGTACCACTCAACCTCATTATCACGCCGAAATAAATTCCACCTGCAGGGTTTACATGATAATCCTTATGAGCTCTTCAAGGGGACATCATCAACCTATGATGGATACGGATTCCTTCTACAATCAACAGCACACCATAGAGACAGCACTACTTCCCAACTCATCGAGTTTGTTGATTTAATTACATGTAAATCTCACCCATTGATGAATCAAAGAAATACATACTGCCCTACGTGTCGAGGTTATTGTATAGGGATTAAGAGCACGAACTTCCATAATGACTGAGATCAAGTTCTCCTATAAGTCAGTATAAGTCGAACGATCTCAAGCGGTCCTGCTCAATATACACAAGTACACTAATGCGATTCTATAGCCAAGACAAGCTAATACCAAATCACACTACAACCATCCCGATAGAGAGTCCCCGTCTATCTCAGTTGTGAGCATCTGTTTATACTTTATAAGGAAACCGATAATATGATCTTCCGCGTGTTGTCGCACAACATATTATCTACAGTATAAAGTAAGTGGACTATTGCATCGAACATATAAATAAATTATAAGATGCAATCATTTGATCATATGATTCTCATTTCAAATTAATTGTTATAACATTGTTCATACAAAAAGCTAGACTTTTAGTATACAATCCAACAGTTCACTCTTTCATCATTCTTGGTCATATACCTGTTCACAGTATCCTCAAGACCCGATTTCCCTTCTTCCACCTTAGCACCCGGAACAACACCCATAGGAGGTTGAATCGCATTATTCGGATTGCTCCACGAGAATTCCGACCTCCTAGGCTGTTGATAACCACCCGGGAGACCACGATTATTAAAGTTTCCTTGATAGATCCCTTGGTAATTCCGATTTCCTTGGTCTGGATACCTAGTCCCTTGAATACTCTGACCCATGGCATAGTGTGTGATGATGTTATTTTCACCTAGATTTTAGTATCTTTTTATGTGAGTTTTCGTATATTTTATCCGTATTTTATGTCTTATTTGGTTGTGTTTTGTGTTTTTATTGAAATGTGTGTGAATGAGCTTAAACCTATGATTTTCACTTTTTATTAGATGCTAGATATGATAAGGAAGGCATAGGAAAAAGCGGATCTAAATTCGGAGTTGAAACGAGGGAGAACGGGCAAAAAACGGAAGAAGTAAAACAGGGCGTGCACCTACACGGGCCGTGTATGGAACACGGCCCTGTAAGAAGTGACCGTGTGCGGACTCCAGAAGCACCAACTCGGCCATCCCTGTGGCCGAGTGCAGGACACGGACCGTGTGCAGAAACACGGGCCGTGCACCAAGCACGACCCTGTAAGAGAGAGCCGTGCGACTACGTCAGAAAACACAACACGGCCACCCCTGTGGCCGTGTGCTGCGCACGAGCCGTGCGCTGTCCAGAGCTCGCCGTTGACCAGAAGCCCTAGACACAACTCGGGCCGTGTTACAGCACACGAGCCGTGTAGGTGTCAAAACTGCTAAAATTTTCAGAAACTTCTAGAAGCTTCCCAAGGGGTATAAATACCCATTTATTCAACAATTGAAAAAAAGATCCGAATTCCAGCCCTGCACACACACCTCACACACCATTTTCTTCATTTTTCACCTTTTCTTCATCCATTCATCATCTATCATCATCCTTTCATAAATCCACCATCATTTCATCTTCAAATCAAGTGAGGAAGCAAAGAAGAGGAGGATTTCACTCAAGGAAGGAAGGAGATTCATTTGGATTCAATCCAAGGGAGTTTTCCTCTTGATTTAGTGTTAAACCTTTTAGTTTACAATGATTTGTAAGATTCCTAATGTCTATGTTATGGATCTTGTGATGATTGTAGGCTAATCTCCTTTGTGAGATTAGCAACATGATAGGAGTTGAATAATTTGTGATATTCATGTACTTAAATTCATGTGTGGATTTGGTAATTGATTTTCTATCATTGATGTTTAATATCTTGAGGTTGATGATGTTTTGTGTGTTTAATTATTTTAAGCATGTGATTAGATTGAGAAGTCAATTGCATATTTAGGATAGTTAAGTGAATCATTTCATCAAACACTTCATGTGCATTATAGATTATGAAGAGATTGAGAAGTCCTTGATAGTTTAGAACCCTTTGATAGAACATATCATTTATTAGATTGAGAATTCAATAGATTATGTGAAGGGACTCTTAATTGAATCTAGTACCTAGTTGGAATGATTTAATTGAGAACTAACCATGGAACCTTTATAAGATCATATCCTACCCATTCCGAGAGGAAGCTTAGGTGACATTAGTGTTAGCCCTTAGTCAAGCCTTAAACCACATGAGTTTGAATGCATGAATATATGAATTACCACTCCTTGATTGTTGCTAATCTCACCCTTGCTTAATTTGGAAAACCACTCATCTAATCATTTAATCTTGTTTGCATTGATTGATTTAATTTCTTGTTTGATCACCCCTCCATTTATATCCGTCTCTATAAAATTACAATGAACATGAGATTGCTTGAGCTCTAGTGCCATCCTCCCTGAGGTTCGATAATTTTTAGTTGGTCATACCACTAAACTATGGCAAATCAAATGGCGCTGTTGCCGGGGAGGTAACGGTTACTAGTAGTGTGACGAAGGATCATTTTGTGTAATCTTAATAGAGATATTTTTTTATTTTATTTGTTTACTTGTATTTGCTTTGTGAAACCTTGTTCTAACTTCTTTTGCTTTGGAGGTGTATGCAAACAAGATCCAAGGGGAAACAAGTAGAACCTATCGATTGGGAGATTGAGCATACGTTGGGAAGGAGAAGAAAGGAGAACAAAAATAGTGAGCGAATGGAGAACTTTCAAGAGGATAATCGTGTGGAGATAGAGCATGATGGGGAAGGAGGACACAATATGAACGTGCATGACAACGCACCTCAATTCAATGCAAATCTTCCTCAACAAGCCTATCAAAATCATGGAGCTATGAACAACCAAGCTTTGCTTCAACAAATGGTGCAACAAGTTCTAAGGCAACAAGGCTTTCAACAAGCTTATGCTCCTCCGCAACAAGCATATGTACCACCACCACCACCTCCGGTGCAACATGGAATGCAAAATGATCAAAGGGTGATCCGGGATTTCTTTATGCCAAGAGCAATGCCACAAATGATGGGGCCACCAATCCATGCTAATAACTTTGAATTTAAGATGGGCTTGATTTCTATGGTGAGGGAGCAAAAATTTAGTGGAGCCCCGAATGAAGATCCTAATGCTCATCTAGCCCATTTTGTGGAGATTGCTAACACCGTGAAGATGAATGGGGTGAGTGAAGATTGTATCAAGATGAGGTTGTTTTCATTTTCGTTGAGGGATAGAGCTCTAACATGGCTCTCCACTCTTACTCCCGGTACGTGCAACACATGGGACGAGCTAGCACAAATATTCTTGAACAAATATTTCCCACCTTCTAAAATGCTTCAAATGAAAAGTTTGATTACTCAATTCAAGCAATTGCCTCAAGAAAGCTTTTACGAAGCGTGGGAAAGATTTAAGGAAATGCTACGCAAGTGTCCTCAACATGGATTCCCGGAAAATCAACAAGTGGGGTTTTTCTACCAAGGTTTGGTAAATGGTCAAAGAGTGCTTGTTGATTCTTCGGCGGGTGGATCCGTACTTGGAGTGACTCCGGAAAGGGCTATTCGAATTTTTGATGAAATTCCTACAAATGTCTACCAGTGGCCATCGGAGAGGGTTAATGGATGCTACGGATTTGAGAGCTATGATCAAGGGCAACAATCGAGTGTGAAGAGTGTGAATGTTGAGCCACAAACACCAAGCATGGAAATGATAGTAGCGGAGGTAATGAAGCAAATGAGTTTGAAACAAGGAGTGACTAATCAAGGAGTTAATATGGTTGATGGCTAAATGGATCAAAGTGTGCTTCCTCCAAATGGTGTTAGTGGGGAACAATGGGCTATGACAATGCCACGTGTGGAGGATGTGCAATACATGCAAGGAAGAAACTACCAAGGGAATTACCAAAATAATTTCCAAGGTAGTTTCAACCAAAGTCAAGAAAACTATCCACCAAGACAAGGAGGTTTCAATGGTCAAAGTAGTGGAAGCTCATACCCACAACAACAACAAAGGCATGGTAACTTTTCCTACTCTAATCCGAGCAATGCGGTTGCGTATCCTCCGGGATATCAACCGGGGGCTAAGGCACCAAACAATGAGGGAAGAGCATCAATCGATGAGCTACTTGAGCAATTGATTGCATCAAACAAAGCTAGAGAAGTCTCAGAAAAAGCTAGAGATAAAGCTAATGAAAGAAGATTCAAAGCTATTGAGGAAAATAATGAAAGAAGATTCAAAGCTATTGAGGAAAATAGTGATAGAAGATGCAAAGCTTTGGAATACAATGTTGGACAAATGGCAAGTTCATTGAGTGCTCAACAAAAAGGAAAGTTTCCGGCCACAACCAAAGTTAATCCAAAGGCTCAATGTTTGTTGGTTGATATGAAAGAGGAACGAAAGGTTGAAGAAGGGTTGGTGGAAAGTAAGGTTGTTGGAGAAATGGAAGAAGTATGTAAGAAAGAAGAGAAGGGGCCTAAATGGATACCCAAGTGGAAGAGGGTGCAAGAGGAAAAGAAAGTAGAGGAGAAGGTCAAAGAAGAAGAGTACAAACGTGACTATTGGGGTATCCCGATCACTCCATTCCCTATTCCCTATCCACAAATGTTTGTAAAGGAGGAGAAGAAGAAGGAATTTGAGGAGTATGTCATGTCGCTCAAGAAGAAGTATGAAGAGAAAAAGAAAGAGGAGCAACCCGAAATGAGTAAGTCGATGCAAAAAGGGGGACCTACGAAGGTTGGTGATCCGGGGAAGTTCATAATTCCTTGTGATTTTGAAGGAAAATGCACCCTTGATGCATTGTGTGACTTGAGGGAAAGTGTCAACGTGATGTCTCATGCCACGTTTAAAGACCTTGAAATTGGAGAGCTAAAGCCTACGACTATCCGTCTTGAAGTGGTAAATGGTGAAGTTGTGAAGCCACTTGGGATTGTTGAAGACGTGGAGGTGAAAATTAAGGGGCTTGCTTTCCCGGTTGATTTCATGGTGTTGGAAGTAAAGGCGGACCCTCGAGTTCCACTCATTTTGGGAAGACCATTTCTAGCCACCGGAAGAGCAAAGATTGATGTTGGGAGAGAAGAGCTTTCTTTGAGCTCAAATGGAGAGAATGTCACATTCTTGTGCAAGAAAGATAAATGGATCAAGCCTCATCATACAAGGCCTCCGGATGATTTCGATGATCATGATTCTCTTCTCTTTGACAATTTAAACTCATTTCTTCATGATTATATGAAATTTTCAAATGCTAACTTATCTTCTTATGATGTTAATAGGATGAAAGAATCGGAGCTTGATTGAAAAATCGATAAAGGAGAAAAAGGAAGTCCACTAGAATCACTCCTTGATGAAGATTTGATGCTTGTAAGCAAGAATGGAGAAGTTGAGCTTGTTGACAAGAAGAGGGCAAAACTAATGTTCAAAGTGAGGATGCGAGGAGAAAGTGGGATGGACCATCCTTTGGTTCGATGAGCATGAAAATTCCGTCCGGCTTGAAGACTTTAAACTTAGCGCTAAATGGGAGGCAACCCATTCTTTTTATATTTTGATGCTTTTTGTTGATTTTGGTCATGTAGGTGGATTAAGCTCGTGAGAAGAAAGTGTATTGAAGAAAAGAGAAGTGTTTCATGGCTTCTCCACAAGAAGACCATCAATGGAAACTACAAGGGTAAGTCTCACCACTTTTTGCAAACTTAAGTCTAAACTTGTTTCGATTTAAGTTTGGGGGGAGAGTGTGTGGTGTGACTCACCAATTGAGTGTGCTTGATATGATGATATTTTGATAATGATAAGTCTTCTTGTAAAAATTGGTCAATTTTAAAATTTTTCTCATGAGTTTTGGTTGGATTTTGGTATGATTGGTTGTGTTGAAGTTCATGATTGTCCATATTTTTATGAAATTGTTGAGCTAATGGTGTTTGTTGAGTCTTTGAGCATGAGTGAAAGGTATTGGAAGCATGAATGGAGCTTGGAGCTAAGGCTTTCATTATCAAATGCCTATTGAGGGAGTACTCTACACCTTATCACTTCTAGTTGCTTGACATATTTTGATTTGGATTGATGGATTAACATGCTACTTTATGTGTTATGTCTTTGGGAGGTTTCTTTTCAATCAAGGATGGGGATGATTGTGAGCTTACATTGTTATGGATGATTGAATATGTGCTTCATTTTCTAATGATGGTGATTGTTGTTTTTGCATGTTATGTGTTTTTGTTTTGTTTCTTGTTTGTTGAGTCTTTATTTTATGTTTTGTGTATTTTCTTATTTTTGTCTTGGTATGTTTGGTGGTTTGTTTTGGGATATTGTGAGTCATTTTTGAACATGAGTGGTGATATGTTGTGGTAGTAAGTGATGACAAGTTATGATTAAGAATCTCTACACTTTCGAATTGTGACATGTTTTACTTAACTTGTTCAATTTTGAGATGAATGTGGTGTAAGAAGTTTCTTAAGGTCCAATGCATAAGCTTGTGAGAATTTGAGTCTCAAACGTGCATACATGGTTTTCTTCATGAGTGGATTGGTTGTGTTTGATAAGCTAGAATTTGCTCAAGGACTATATGAACGAGCCCGATTTGTGGAGATTAGTGAAATGATCTTAGGCCATCCTTGTTATTCATAGTCATTGCCATATATTTTCCTACCATGTACATCATCCCTAGTTAACCATTTTGAGCCTTTAAGCCTTTTTATTGTGAATATAGCACATTACAAGCCTTGATTACCTTCTTAAGCCATGTATATATACCCTTTGTGTGGGTGATTGAGGAGATGGTGGCTAGAAAGGTTTGATGAGGAAGAAAAAGAAGAAAAGGAAATGGTAAACAAATGAAAAAAAAAGGATGAAAATAGCACAAACAAGAGTGAACATGCAACCTCAAAACAAGAAAATGAGCAAAGAAACAATGATATACTCAAGTATTAAAAGTCAAAAGAAGGAAGCATGCATTGAAAGAAGCTAAAGAAATCCAAGGAAGTTGATGATTAGTGCTTGTGAGTAATAAAGAAAAGAAAGGAAGAAACGGAAAGTGGAAAAGTTGAGGAAATTGGCCATCTCTTCGATTACTTACACTTGTTTAGTCACTATTATCCACATTCTTCCTACCCTACCAAAGAGCCTATCATTACATCCCAATTAAAGATCTTTTTGATCATTAATTTAAACTTTGGTGGTTTGTAAATGTAGACCACGAGCAAGCTTATAGCGAGTCGAGCTAATTGGTTAATGAGTGATGATTTACCCTACTTTAAAGAGTGTTGAGTGACATTTATAACCTATGTGAGGCTTGGACCAAAAAGAGACTATATTACACTAATATTCTCTTGTGATTGAACTTGTTAATTCTTCATGTCATGAATCTAATGTTGTAGGATGACTTAGCATAAATTGTGATTCTTATTATTATTGATGTGTTGTTACTTATGTTCATTTAGTCTTTTTCTAGGTGAAAATCACTCTCCTTGGTTTATCAGTTTCGTTGTGCGGGGACGCACAACACTTTAAGTTTGGGGTGTGATGAGTGATATTTTCACCTAGATTTTAGTATCTTTTTATGTGAGTTTTCGTATATTTTATCCGTATTTTATGTGTTATTTGATTGTGTTTTGTGTTTTTATTGAAATGTGTGTGAATGAGCTTAAACCTATGATTTTCACTTTTTATTGGATGCTAGATATGATAAGGAAGGCATAGGAAAAAGCGGATCTAAATTCGGAGTTGAAACGAGGGAGAACGGGCAAAAAATGGAAGAAGTAAAACAGGGCGTGCACCTACACGGGCCGTGTATGGAACACGGCCCTGTAAGAAGTGACCGTGTGCGGATGCCAGAAGCACCAACTCGGCCATCCCTGTGGCCGAGTGCAGGACACGGACCGTGTGCAGAAACACGGGCCGTGCACCAAGCACGGCCCTATAAGAGAGAGCCGTGCGACTACGTCAGAAAACACAACACGGCCACCCCTGTGGCCGTGTGCTGCGCACGAGCCGTGCGCTGTCCAGAGCTCGCCGTTGACCAGAAGCCCTAGACACGACTCGGGCCGTGTTACATCACACGAGCCGTGTAGGTGTCAAAACTTCTAAAATTTCTAGAAACTTCTAGAAGCTTCCCAAGGGGTATAAATACCCATTTATTCAACAATTGAAAAAAAGATCCGAATTCCAGCCCTGCACACACACCTCACACACCATTTTCTTCATTTTTCACCTTTTCTTCATCCATTCATCATCTATCATCATTCTTTCATAAATCCACCATCATTTCATCTTCAAATCAAGTGAGGAAGCAAAGAAGAGGAGGATTTCACTCAAGGAAGGAAGGAGATTCATTTGGATTCAATCCAAGGGAGTTTTCATCTTGATTTAGTGTTAAACCTTTTAGTTTACAATGATTTGTAAGATTCCTAATGTCTATGTTATGGATCTTGTGATGATTGTAGGCTAATCTCCTTTGTGAGATTAGCAACATGATAAGAGTTGAATAATTTGTGATATTCATGTACTTAAATTCATGTGTGGATTTGGTAATTAATTTTCTATCATTGATGTTTAATATCTTGAGGTTGATGATATTTTGTGTGTTTAATTATTTTAAGCATGTGATTAGATTGAGAAGTCAATTGTATATTTAGGATAGTTAAGTGAATCATTTCATCAAACACTTCATATGCATTATAGATTATGAAGAGATTGAGAAGTCCTTGATAGTTTAGAACCCTTTGATAGAACATATCATTTATTAGATTGAGAATTCAATAGATTATGTGAAGGGACTCTTAATTGAATCTAGTACCTAGTTGGAATGATTTAATTGAGAACTAACCATGGAACCTTTATAAGATCATATCCTACCCATTCCGAGAGGAATCTTAGGTGACATTAGTGTTAGCCCTTAGTCAAGCCTTAAACCACATGAGTTTGAATGCATGAATATATGAATTACCACTCCTTGATTGTTGTTAATCTCACCCTTGCTTAATTTGAAAAACTACTCATCTAATCATTTAATCTTGTTTGCATTGATTGATTTAATTTCTTGTTTGATCACCCCTCCATTTATATCCGTCTCTATAAAATTACAATGAACATGAGATCGCTTGAGCTCTAGTGCCGTCCTCCCTGAGGTTCGATAATTTTTAGTTGGTCATACCACTAAACTATGGCAAATCAGTGTGCCTCTTCCAACTCCTCTTGGATTGGTCCCTCATTCTTTAACTTCTGCTGCATGATTGGTACGCGCTGAGATAATTCGCTGATTTGCTTCTGTTGGGATTCAAGTAGCTTGTTGATATTGGACAAGTTAGAGACGATTTCATCCTCTCTACTTGTTTTAACCATTGCTTGTTCAACCTTAGCTACCTTACCAAGGACATAAGTACCTCTAACTCGATCAGTTGGCCAATCCCTCGAATTCATCGAAATATCTTCAAACAACTTCTCGGCCTCTACAGATGACTTTGAAAGCAATGCTCCATTAGAAGCATCCAATAACACTCGTGAATCACAGTCTAATCCATTGTAGAATATACTGATATATTGAGCCTTAGATAGCCCATGTTGAGGACACTTCCTAAGCATGTCCTTGAATCTATCCCATGCTTCGTGAAATTTTTCTCCTCCACTCATAGCGAATTGGTTAATGGCTTGCTTCATTTTAAACACCTTTGAAGGTGGCATGTACCTCTCCAAGAACCTTAACTTCAGTTGCTCCCAAGTGGTGCACTCAGCTGCGTTGATAGTGCCGTACCAATCTCTCGCCTTTTCAGTAAGCGAGAATTTGAACAAGAAGATCTTCCTAGCATCTTCATGTTCTCCTGCGTCTTTTTGAGTACTTGCATAGCCCAAGAACTTATTCAGATGCTGCTGCGGATCCTCGAAAAACCCTCCTGAAAAGGAGTTCCTTTCTATCATGCTAATAAGAGCGGGATGAAGATCAAACGCTGAATTAGTTCCCCTTGCTCCTAGAAGCCCAAAATTTCCAGCCCCATTGTTTCTGAATACCTCTCGGATGGCTAGATTATCCGGATTCGCTGCCATGTTGACTGTCTCTACTCCCGAATTAACTTCAGTTGTAGCTTCAATCGTTTGCGAAATCTGCTCGTCAACTTCAACTCCAAAATTCAGAGCTTCAGTTGGATCAATAGTCTTTGCCTTGCTCTTCTTCTTCTTCTTCTTTCTTGACAACGCTCCGATTTCAGGATTATAGGGTTCAAGTTCACCTTTCTTTGATCTCGTGAGCATACACCTAAAAGGAACTAGAATTAAAATAGCAAAACAAGTTAAATAGCCCTAACACACTAGAAATAACAAAAAGATATTTTAAGCCGTCCCCGGCAGCGGTGCCAAAAACTTGATGAGCGTTTTCTCAACACACAATTAATCCCCAAGTATGAAGGATATCAATTATAGTTTCGAAGGTGACCAAGTTAAATATCGAATCCACGGGACGGATAAATATCAATTTAATTACGTTCTAGTAGATTATGACTATTTTGAATTAAACAATTGGTTTAAGTAACAATTTGAATAGCTAATAAATAACAAAAACAAGTAAATAATAGTGGTGATCAATTAAGATGATAGGTAGTTCGTCAGGCCATCCAGTTTCCTTTGTTAATTCGTACTTTCGTGTGTCGATGTCCGACTCTGCCTTGTGGTTTATTGACGCATCACTAGACCATGCGAATCTATTCTATAGACACAAATAAATAAGCTTTTGACACGTGTGAGTATCCTCAGAGCAAGACGTATGCTCCACCTCCCTTTCTAGGTACTATCATAATCAATTATTTCGTTTGCACTTAGTACTCTAACCCGATTTGATCTCCCTTTTTAGGTACTATAAAGTCATACTCTTTATCCTACTTGTCAACCCGAATTCTATTCAATTAACAAACATTCATATAAGACAATTCTAATAAGACTTCGGAATCCCTTCACTTAGAATTATAACAATAAACCCTGCTCAACAGTGAACGCACTCAATCAATAACCATGTTATGTATTCAGACTCTACACAACGATTAATGATGCACAAAACAACTATGAGTATGGATTAAAAACGTGCAATCTTATATAAAATAAATCACAAGTAGTGTTGTACGGAGTATACACACAAAATACAAATTAACTCATGAAACCTTCATAACCCTAGAACTACCGAAGTGGCTCTAGCCCATGATTGATCTAAGAACAATCATGGTTAGATGGACCAATCTTACTTGAATCTCCAGCTAAATCTCTGTCACAGCTCTCCGGATAGATCACTAATCTCTTTTCTTCACTCCTCTCTTGTATCACGATGTCTCTCTCTCTCTCTTGACTGCATGAGCCTTCTTTTATACTTGTAATCACGTCTCTAGGGCTTGGAATAGGCTTTTAAAGTGATCTCACGCGTTTTGGCCTCAAAAATCCGGATAAGGTAAGTTTCCGCGTTTTGGTTTGACCTGGTCAACAGGTCGAACCACTGGCCAACAAGTCGAACCCCAGGTCAAACCCTGTTACTGGACACATTCTGCGTTTGGTTCGACCTCTTGCACAGGTCGAACCACTCAGGTCTTGGTCGAACCCCAGGTCGAACCACGCTACTGGACAATTTCTGCTCCTGGTTCGACCAACTGACAGGTCGAACCCCCAACGTCGTGGTCGAACCCATCTTCTCGTGAACTGGTTCGACCATGGTTCGACCTGATGAACAGGTCGAACCCCTGGAATCGTGGTCGAACCCATCTTCTGCTGTTCCACAATGCTGGTTCGACCTATAGGAGAGGTCGAACCCTCCTCCATTAGGTCGAACCCTACTCTTTCCTTGGCGGTTCGCGTGGTCTCGACTTTGTCTCTTCGATTCTTGGCACTTCCACTCTGTTTTTGCTATGAAAACCACTTAATAGCTCTACTAACACCTGATTCATTCTAATTCACAATATATATAGGTTTTCTACCTATTTCCACCTCAAAACTCTCCAAAACAAGCACAAAACATGGTGCTAAACTTGTGAATTTACACACTCATTAATGAGTCATACGTATTTTTGAGCAGGTCTGACGTAGCTTCTGGGCGAGTCACATGCGGTTCCAGGCAGGCCTGAACCTATTTTCGAGTGGGTTTGATGGTAGTTTTGGGTGAGTTGGACAGTTTTTCATGGTGGGTCTGACAGTGTTCGAGCGAGTCAGACTGGTGGCTTGGACAGGTCTGGGTGATATCTGATCGTGTCTATGGGATAGCTTGGCAGCATGCATCATGCCGGGTGTGACTCGTGAGGCACATGGAAATCCTTTGGCGCACACGGAGGACACCCTGTAGACATCCTGTAGGCGAGAAGCATGGTTGGTTGGGCACTCACTTGCTGGCGTGCAGGCTGCACGCTATCGTGCAGGAGGCTGGGCATGATGGCGCTACAGGCAGGCACACATTGGGCACTTGCTGTCGGGCGATGCGCGCGCGAGTGTGGGCAAACGTGGGCATGCTGCTAGTGCTGTTGGCCGGGCGGAATGGAGTGTGCTTGTTTTCTACTATGTGAAGGTCGTGTGCTGGTACAGGCTGACGAGCAGATGGCCGAGCGCATAAAACCTATCATGCTTGCCGGAGGGCAGATGGGGCATGCAAGGAGCGAGTGTCGGGCAAGGAATCTAGAAGGAATATTCATGAAGACTGGCTTCTAATTTTCAGATTAGGTTTTAGGACACTGCCCCGAAACCCGAGATCTGACCAGGCAGGTCGATCCCTGCGACCACACCGAGGAGGTCGATCCCCATCTGCGTAGCCCGCATTCGTGCTTGGAGGCGAACAATCGAATTCGCTGATATATAACTGCCATAATTGATTTAATATTTGATTATTGTTATATATGTATGCATGATTCTCCGTGATTTACTGCCTTATTTGCCGTAATAGGAGCATGCTAGGTTGCATATTTTATTTTGAACATTATATGCATGTAAAAACCCTCTTGTTAAATTACTAAGTGAGAGAGGGATTGATTAATAAATCCCACGGCCTCCATTATTAATTTGCTATGTGATGCAAGTAAGCTTACGAGTTGGCTATAGTGCCTTCCTTCCTAATGGATGAGTTTTATGTGGATCACTGATTAGCCATAACTTATAGTCAGGTTGACCAATTCAAGAATTTATTGAACCACAGAGAGGTAGGCACTAGTGCTTAAGCGATCTCACGTTTCTTGTAATTTTTTAGAGACGAATCATCAAAGTTTTGTTTATCAAACAAGTAATTAAAATCAATCAATGCACGTAAACAAGCAATGATCAAGTAAACGAAATTAAAATGAATGTGATTGGTTTTTCAAGTTAAACAAAAGTGAGATTAACAACACTTAAGAAGTGGTAACTCTAGGAATTATGTAACAAATTCATATGCATCATGGATAAATGATTAGGGGCCAACACTAATTTTTTCTAAACTTTCTCTCGAAATAAATAGAATGTGAATCCAAATAAGAATCCCAAAATAGCTCAACGGATTGGTTCTCACTCAAACAATTCCAACTAGGTACTAAGCTTAAATGAGAATCCCCTCACACAATCAATCAATCTCTCGATCAAACCAATCGGATGTCCTATCAAAGGGTTCTAAATTCTAAAGGATATCTCTATCTCTTTAAAACTTATAATGCACATGAGGTGTATGATGAATTGATTCAATGAACTATCCTAAACATATAATTGATTTCTCAATCTAACCACATGCCTATGACAATTAATCACACAATTCAACAATATAAATCAAGCAATTAACAATCAATGATAGAAAACCATAAATCCAATCAACACATGAATTAAAATACATAGATCCCCAAAATTAACCAACAACTATCATGTTGCTAATCTCACAAGGGAGAATAGTCTACCGTAATCATAAGATAATTAACTTAGACATTAAAAACCTTACAAGTCATGATATGCAATTAGGTTTACTACAAAAATTGGATGAAAACACCCTTGGATTGGCTCCAATGGTTATCTCCTTCCTTTCCTTGCAATTTTCCTCTCTTACTTGCTTCTTCTCTTCACTTGGATGAAGGATTTATGGTGAGATGATGATAGAGTGAATAGATGGATGAAAGTGATGAAGGATATGGTGTAAAATGAAGGAATTGGTGTGTGGGGTATGTCAGCAGCTGAATTTCGGATCTAAGATCAACAAAATGTTGAATGAATTGGTATTTATACCCCTTGGAGACCTTCTAGAAGATTTCTTGAATTTTTCTGATCTGGCACCGACACAACTCATGTGCTGCAAAATGGCTCGAGTCGTGTCAGGGTTTCTCGGTCAACATTCACTCAAAACGGCACATGAGTCGTGTACTGACGCACGGCCATAGGGTGGCCGTGTTGCGTGATTTGATATCGCCACACGGCTACTCCTTATAGGCCCGTGTTTGGTACATGTGTCGTGTGTTGCAACACGGCTCATGTACCCTATACGGCTGGATATGTTCATGCTGTCATGTTTCTTCTTCCTTGTTTTATCTCCCGTCTCTGTTTTTGCTCCGTTTTCACCTGTTTTACATATGATTAAGTTCATTCACACATATTTCCATTAAAACACATAACACCACCAAAATACACATAAATACGGATAAAATAATATAAAAATGGACATAAAAAGATACTAAAATCTAGGTGAAAATATCACTCATTACACCCCCAAACTTAAATTGTTGTTCTCTCACCATAGAAATCAAGCCCGCTTTAAATTCAAAGTTGTTGGCATTGATTGGTGGTCCCATCATTTGTGGCATTGCCCTTGGCATAAAGAAGTCCCGGATCACCCTTGGATCTTCTTGAGGCCCTCGATTCACCGGAGGTGGCGGTGGTGGCGCATAAGGTTGTTGCAGACCTTGTTGAAGATGCGCTTGGTGTATCATTTGTTGGAGTAGGGCTTGTTGTTGTTGATTTGCATTGACTTGGGCATTTTGCACTTTATTTCCATCATTCCTATCATCAACATGTTCATTATCTTGATTGTTCTCCATTGGATTACTCTTTTTGGTTTTGTTCTCTTTTCTCCTTCTCCGACAAGTGTGTTCAATCTCTAGATCAATAGGTTCAACTTGTTTCCCTTTTGATCTTGTTTGCATACACCTTCAAAAGTAAAAGAAGTTAGAACAAAATTTTCAAAAGCAATTACAAATAACAAAAATAAAAATATCTCTATTAAGATCACTTAAAACGATCCTTCTTCAAGCTACTAGCAACCGTTGCCTCCCCGGCAACGGCACCATTTGATTAGCCATTTGTAGTCGGGATGACTAATTAAAGAATTTATCGAACCACATGGAGGAAGGTACTAGGGTTTAAGCAATCTCGTGTTCATCATAGTTTTATAGAGACGATAATAAAGGGGAATGATTAATCAATAAAATGACAATTAAGCAATTAAATGACAAGATAAATAATGGGATAGATGAATGAAAGATGAATGAATGAGCCAAGTAGATAGAGAATGAGACTAGCAATACTTAAAGCATGGAAAATCTAGGTATCATGCAACGAATTCACATATGTCATGGATTAATAACTAAGGGCCAACACGAATTCCACCTAAACTCCCTCTCGAGATGGATAGGATGGAGATCCTCACAAAGGTCTCAAAATAGCTCAAAGGTTGGTTCTCAATCAAACAATTCCAACTAGGTACTAAGTTCAATTGGAGAGTCCCTTCACACGATCTATTGACCTCTCGATCTAACAAATCACATGTTCTATCAAAGGGTTCTAAATTCCAAAGGATTTCTCAATCTCCTTACAATTTATAATGCACATGAAGTGTTTGATGAAATGATTAAATTAATTATCCTAAGCACATAATTGATTTCTCAATCTAATCACATATTTAGAGCAACTAAACACACAAATCATCAAAAACTTCAAGATCTCAAGCATCAATAATAGAAAATTAATAAACCCAATCAACATAATCATTCAATTGCAAATGCCCAAAATTATCCAACACAATTCATATTGCTAATCTCACAAAGGAGATTAGCCTCTCATAGTCTCAAAGAAAGCAACATAGACAATTATATCTCCAAAACACATGATTGATCTAGAAAGAAATCTACAAAAGTTTGAATTAAAACTCCCTTGAATAGCTTCAATGGTGCTTCTATTCCTCTTCTTGCAAACTCCACTCCCCCTTGCTTCTCTAACTACTTGGATGATGTATTGGATGGTGGGATGAAGGTAGATGATATGGATAAAGAATGGATGAAGATGATGGTGTAAAAGGGAGGAAATGGTGCGTGTGGTGAGTGCAGGGGTGAAACCCTCGCCTAAAATTGATCAAATATTGAAGTATTGGGTATTTATACCCCTTGGGAAGCTTCTAAAAGGATTTTGATATTTTTTTGATCCTGCAACAACACGGCTCGTGTGCTACAACACAGCCACAGGGTGGTCATGTAGGTGTTTTGGGTGCCTGAACACGGCCAAGGCTTACATGGCCGTGTTGCGCAACACGGATCGTGTGCTGCAACACGGCCGGACGTGTTGGTGCAACCCCTGTTTTTACAATTTTTTTTAGCTCGTTCTTCCTTGTTTGAACTCCGAATTAAGAATTGAGAATTGAGATCCGCTTTTTTCTACGTCTTCCTTTTCGCGTCTAGGATCTATTTTTGCCTGAAAATCATACGTTTAAACTCATTCACACACATCTCCATAAAAACACAAAACACAACCAAATAGTACACAAATACGGATAAAATAATATGAAAACGAACATAAAAAGACATTAAAATCTAGGTGAAAATATCACTCATCAATCACTGGAACAAATTTCTTTAAATAATTATTATTTGTAATATGATGCACATAAACTTATGAATCGGCTATAGTGCCTTCCTCCAAAACGGATGAGTTTTTTGCGGATCACTGGTACAAACTTATAATTGATGATTATAGGAAATTATCTGGGCACGTGTGGACTTCTTTAACTGTAGGCACACAAACTTGGGTAACGTACTTAGTATCAAATAATGGTATACACTTAGATACAATTAACATATATCCTCCCCAACTGAGTCACTGCTATTAAATTGCATGGCTAAAGGTCAACCGACTATTAATTATGGTGTCATAAGGTTAAATTGACTTTTGGAATTAATGGGTAAAACCTTCTCTTGTGAATGTTAGGGTTTATATACGTCCACACTAACGTGGCATGCAAATTCACGGTGCTTGAGTTGTCGGTGAATTTATTTTATATTATTTTGAGGGAATCAATATAAATTTTAAATTCGAAGTGTTTGATCGTTGTATTTATTTATTTGATTCTCTGAATTTTCGAAAGGTTTATTTAACTTATTGTTAACTAAACGAAATCATATTTACTGGTCCAAAATTAGTTAATTAGAAAAGAATCTTGGTTTTAATTATTACTACTTAGGAAAATACATGTGTGTTCTCACTAAGGATGCCCTTTAGTGCCTATAAGAGTCTCAAGTAGAGTGGTGAGAGATTCATAAAGATATGATGGTCAATCTCATGCGACTATTCAGATACTTGAGTAAGTTAGGAAGCCAAGGAGGTCATGGTTGACTTGATGAATGAATTAGAAGTACTTGGAGTAGAAATTGAAAGGGAAACCTAGATCAATTTATTCTCCATAGTTCGCCTTAATGTTTTGAGAAAGTTCCACCTGAAATACAAAAGGTTGTTTATGGTGGAAAACTTCTGACAAAACAAGTGGTGAAGGAAAGCAATTTTCATCAAGATGTGAATAAGGTTAGTTTCTTATTCACTAGTTATTGAAGCTTGATTAATGATGGCGTTTACTAACACGTTGTGTGTAGATACCAGAATCACTAAATGTCTGCAACTAAGTGAAGATGAGATTACTATGGACATGTGTAAAACTACGAAAGTAGTGGCTGTTGCAGTGGGAGTTGTTTATTTATCTTATGATAGAAATAAATGATTGATTTTGAGAAATTATTTTTACGTGTTTTCATAGAAAGAATTTGATTTCAGTTTCTATGCATTTATGGATGGATACTCTATTACATTTAAATGACATGGTCATTATAATGAAAGATGTGGCTATAATCTGTTATGATACGTTGGTAGACAATTTGTACAACCTTAAATCATGTTAATCCCATGAATGTAACGTTTAGTAATTAATAATGCATCTTCTAAACATAGTAAGAGAAAGGAACCTTCAGAGATGAACTAAACATACCTTTGGCATTTAAGACTAGATCATTTTACTTGAGTAGGATTAGAAAGTTGATAGCCGATGGACCTTTGGGTTCATTGAAAGTGAAAACTATCGAACTTGTGAGTCTTACTTGGAAGTGAATATGATAAATTGCCTCTACAAGGCAAAGGGGTATAGAGCCATGTAAAGATATGTTGGAAATAGTTCATTCTATTTATGCGGTCCTAAAACTTTCCAGGAGAGAGGTGGTTATAAATATTCATCACTTTGTTTGACGATTATTCTAGAAACTAGATATGTTTATTTGATGCACTGCAAGTCTGAGTAGTATGATTAAATCAAGAAGTGCATGGCTGATGCGATGAAGCGTCATGAAAAATATATCAAGTCATTATGATTTAATCATGGTGGCGAGCACCTCTTAGATAGTTTAGTACCTGTTAATCAGAGGAATAGATTAAATCTCAACTTGTCAACACCGAGCAATCCCCAGCAGAATGGTATGACGGAAAGAAGGAATAGGACTCTTATGGAAATGGTTATATAGATGATGATTTATTTGAAATTACTAAATTCACTTTATGTGTAAGCCCTAGAAACAACAGGTCGCATTGATGTTTGTGGGATATCATAGAAAAATGAAGGGTGGTTTATTTAATAGTCCAAAAGATCAGAAATTGATTGTTAACACGAACACTAGATTTTTGGAGAAGGACAATGAAATAAATCACAAACCTATATATAAAATGTTCTAAAGGAGTGAGAAGGAAAAACACAAATTATAATACCAATTGTACAAGAGGATATACCACAAGTAAACTGCATCGCGTGTCACATCTGATACATAATTATCTGTGGTGCCTCGTCGTAGTGGGAGGGTTGTGAGACAGCCGGATAGATTTATATTTTGGGAGAGTCGTGACCTTGGTCCCTAATAAACATGAAATCATCCCAAGGATTCGACGGAGCACTAGAAGATAAAATGTGATATCTTAGCAAGTTGCAATGATTTCTGAAAAGAATCTATGGATTCTAAGTCTAATCTGAGAGCTTGTAAGATCACTAAATGGTGTAAAAGCTATTGGAAGTGGTCATACAAAATAAAAGAGAATCATACGGTAAGGTGAAAACCTTGAAAGAAAAGGTTGTTGGGAAAAGGTATACTCAGAAAGAAAGGGTTCGATTATGAGAAAACCTGTTCGCCGATTGCTATTCCTAAGTAAATCCAGACTCTTTTATCCATTACTGCTCATTTTGATTATGAGGTACAACAAATAGATGTCAAGACGGCATTCCTGATTGGAAGTCTTGAGGAAAACATCTATGTAAATCAACCAGAGGGATTCATTGCAAAAGAGCTAAGAGCATTTTAAGTATGAGCTTAAAAGTGTCCATCGATGGACTAAAGCAAGCTTCAAGATCATGAAACATCCTTTTTGATAAGGAAATCTAGCATATGGATTTAATCAATGCTTAGATATATCTTATGTGTTGAAAAAAGTGACAGAAACGTGGTGGTATTTTCTTGTATGTACGTAGATGGTATATTGCTCATTGGAGACAATGAAAGAGTATTGTCGGGCGTATGGATATGGTTGATAAAGCAGTATGTATTGGCATTCAACCATTTGGTTAACGTGAACCGTTAGGGTTCCATACAATTCTATATTCAGCGGAAGCAAGAAAACATAGAAACGTATTACCTTTCACCAGGGTATGTTGAAGAAGAAAGATTCTCGTCGGCAAATGTGTAGCCTCACGGTTTTGGGCATAACTTCCTCATCCAATCTTTGATTTGAGTGATCTAAGTAACAAAATGATCCTATCTTCAGTGGCTTTCCAAAGGTGTATCACATGTCTAGTTTGAAGTTCCACACGATTTTAGAAAAATCGTGGAAGTTGACAAACAGTAGCAGCAAACAAACTTCCGATCTTCTGCTGTATTCCCAAGTCCAATCTTGACGTCGTGTGGACGACGATCCTCAAGATCTTCTCCATCTGTTGTTCCCTCACCCTCCTCATAGTATTCGGCGTGATCTAGTTATCATTAGGGTTTTTGGACAGCTGAGATGACTTATATATGGGCTACAACAGGGACTAGGAGGAGAAATTAGAGTTGGACCTCCATTGGGCTTAAATATCGTAGCCCAAAACTTATACTTAAGTCCAATAATAATAATATATATCACTAAAATATTATTACTGCACTACCATTCTAATCCCATAATTACGTTATGGGCTACTTCTTATTATGAGCCCGTTAGTCTCCCCATGTTTAAGAGATACAATGCCAATTAATTAATTAAGTTACTGACAACTCCATTAATTAATATATCATCCGAGAATAGTACCACTCAACCTCATTATTATGCCGAAATAAATCCACTTACAGGGTTTACATGATAATCCTTATGAACTCCTCAAGGGGACATCATCAACCTATATCGGACACGGATTCCTTCTACAATCAACAACACACCATAGAGATAGCACTATTTCCCAACTCACTGAGTTTGTTGATTTAATTACATGTAAATCTCATCAATTGATGAATCAAAGAAATACATACTGCCTTACGTATCGAGGTTATTTATTATATAGGGATTAAGAGAATGAACTTCCATAATAATTGAGATCAAGTTCTTCTATATAGTCAATATAAGACGAACGATCTCAAGTGGTCCTGCTCAATACACATAAAGCATACTAATGTGATTCTATAGTCAAGACAAACTAATACCAAATCATACTAGAACCATCATGATAGAGAGTCCCCATCTATCTCGGTTGTGAGCATCTGTTTATACTTTATAAGAAAACCGATAATATAATCTTCCGCATGTTGTCGCACAACAAATTATCTATAGTATAAAGTAAATGGACTATTGTATCGACATATAAATAAATTATATGACGCAATCATTTGATCAGATGATTCTCATTTCAAATAAATTGTTATAACATTGTTCATACTAAAACTAGACTTTTAGTATACAATCCAACATTATGAAATGAAGGACTTAAGAGAAGCAAAATATATCCTTTCGATCATGGTGATAAAGATCACAATAAATAATATTGTGCTTATCTCGAGCTTCATGAAATGATACAATCATTACTCGTTTTAGCATGTGACTATATCTATGTCCTGTGATACTTTGGTGTGACATCTCATGTAACATCTTCTCATTGAATGACACGTGGCGCTGTGGATAAATCTAATCCCTTGCCCCAAGGGTTGACTGGTTGAATTATGGTATAGTTTCCTTTATCTCTCTTACGTGCACTCATCCAATGGAGTGGCACAAGAGATATCACACCAAAGTGGCACAGAAGATCCAGACCCCTTTATCTAAGGATTTGTGTCTTATGACACAAAAGAAGATAAAATAGATAAAGGTCGCTCCCTATGCTTCGGCAATAAGGAAGCTTAAAATATGGAATGATATGCACGAGATTGGATATCTATTTTGCCGAAGGCATGGTCAATGGGTATCAAGGTAACCTGGAACAAGAATGATGAAC
This sequence comes from Pogostemon cablin, assembly GCA_023678885.1. Taxonomy (NCBI): domain Eukaryota; kingdom Viridiplantae; phylum Streptophyta; class Magnoliopsida; order Lamiales; family Lamiaceae; genus Pogostemon; species Pogostemon cablin. The sequence continues at coordinate 19,523,140 of CM042979.1, read as the reverse complement.
TATGGTAAGACATATTTGAAGTGCCTGAAAAAGACTGAAAATTATATGTAGGCTTACCGGACAGATTCATTGCTTCTTGACGATTACATAGATTCGGATTATCAAATCATGGGGACGACAGTAAATCCACCTCAAGGTTATGTGTTTATTTTGGAAGTGGAGCCATAGTATGGAGGAGTATTATATAGAAATATATTTCGGACTCCTCTAAGGAAAAATGATAATAGTGGAGCCTTGTGGCAGCCAAAGTATCTGTATGGTTCTAGAAACTTCGTAATGGACTTAGATGTGATTTTGAGTTTGTCCAAGGTTATCACAACTTATTGTGATAATAATGGTGTAGTTGCAAACTTGAAGGAATCATGAGCTCATAAAGCAATTAAACACATTGAGAGCAAGTACTGCCTAATACGAGAAATCGTATAATGAGAAGAAGGTTATTGTCGCCTAGATTACATCGGATGATAAGCTAGTAAATCCTTTTACAAGGACCTTAAGGCGAAAGATTTTCATGGTCAAGTAGTGGGAGTGGTAATCGGATGTATGGCAGCAAATATGGCAGCATAGTCTTTTAGTATAAGTGGGAGATTGTTGGATTGTATACTAATAGTCTATCTTTTTGTATAAACAACATTTTGATAATATTTAAAATGAGAATCATGTGATTAAACGTTTTACATAATTGTTTATGAATTATTGCAAAAGTCCATTTACTTTATATTGTAGATAATGTGGTGCGCGGCGTCACATGGAAGATCATATTATCGGCTCCTTATAAAATATAAACAGATGTTTACAACTGAGATAGATGGGGACTATCAATCGGTATGGTTGTAGTGTGATTTGATGTTAGTCTTTCTTGACTATAAAATTGCACTAGTGCACCTTGTGTGCATTGAACAGGACCGCAGAGTGATCGTTCGATTTATACTGACTATATAATAGAACTGGATCTCTATTATTATAGATGTTCGTACTCTTAATCCCTATACAATAACCTTGACACGTAAGCCAATATTTATTTCTTTGATTCATCAATGGGTGAGATTTAATTATTAAATCAATAAGCTCGGTGAGTTGGGAGATGGTGCTGTCTCTATGGTATTTTGTTGATTGTAGAAGGAATCTGTGTCCTAATGGAATTGGTTGATAATGTCCCCTTGAGGAGCTCATAATGATTATCATGTAAATCCTACAGGTGGATTTATTCCGGCATGATAATAAGGTTGAGTGGTACTACTCTCGACAAAGATATTGATTAATGAAGTTGTCAGTAACTTAATTAATTAATGACATTGAATCTTAAACACAGGGAGATTAACGGGCTCATAATAAGAAGGAGCTCATAACGTAATTTGAGATTAGGGTGGCAGTGCAATAATATTTCTTTAGTGGACTGATTTATTATTATTGGACTTAAGTATAAGTTTTGGGCTAAACTTGGATGTTTAAGCCCAATGAGAGGCCCAACCCTAATTTCTCCTCTTGGTCCCTATTGTAGCCTATATAATAGCCAATCTTAGCAGTCCGGATTATTAGAACTCATGCCCAAAACCATGAATAAGGATTAGGGATTGCAGATTCAGATCGTTTTGTAGATCGTTGCCCACACAATGTTAAGACGTAGCTTAGGAATACAACAGAAGATTGGAAGGTCGTTTGTTGTTCAACCTCTACATCAAACCTAGTGAAAGGTAATTCAATTCTATGCTTATGGTTCTGCTGTGATAGAATTGCATGGAACCCTAACGGTTCACGTTAACCAAAAGATCCAAACGTCAACAATAACCACGTAACTTCTTCACATTTACTCCATTACTATCTAGTGTGTCATGTGGGACTGTAGAAACTTGCAGCATTGCCCATTCGCAACATTTTCAAAATGGTGAGTTGTTTGATAAAATATATTATAACTCTTTCCTATACTTACATGTTGTATATCTTCATCTATCCTCTTCATCTCTGATTTCATTCTTGGTTGAACTTAATCATCATTTTATTATGTTCTATGAAAAAATTAATTCTCAAAACCCAAAAGGGATCCAGATTTCATCCATTTTATAATGATTTCTTTGAATAAAAGTTATAATTTTTAAGGGCAGTGCTTGAGGGTACGAAGACATCCTTTTGTTTTAGTCTTAGTTAATTGTGTACTATTTTTAACCTTTAATATTGCAACTATATGGATAAGCACATTTTCAACACCATGCTGCTTCACTTGATTAAGAGTCTTCCTCTTCTGGTTATTTACTATCATTCTTCGCTTCCAGTCACTGTTGGAGCACCAAAGGAATCGAAATTAGCTATTACGAAAACACTAAAAAAAGAAATTCTTGGTAATGTCAGCTCAGATCAACTAATTTTGACTTTGTGTAATCGGATTTGTTTCCTTAAGTTGCTTATACTTTCTATTCTTGATTTCAGCATCTATAATGTAATTTTAAGACAAGCTTCACCATTCACAAAAATCAAGTAAGAATCCCTTAATGATCATTACCTTGCAGCATCTTTGATATTTTATAAAATAGTCACAACATTTTAGTAGGTTTAACAATATGTGTGTATGTATAATTAATTATTTTATTTATTTATTTATCATGGTGCAGCTAACTCCAATACTTAGATATTCACTTACAGTGTGTATTAAAATGATTCCATATTGAAAATTTCTGTCTCACACATATTTAAATTTTAAGTTTTGAATTGAATTTTCACATCAAAAGATGATAAAGTACAAGCATTGTTTCATTTGATCTCAGGCTACTTTTGGTGGTTGGCATTTCTTGGCAGTTGATCATCAAGGTAATCTACCTATGTAGTATGGTTTTTTTTCTCTCATACCATACGAAACATATGGTGTTTTTCATCAGAGTGAAAGATTGTTGTATGAAAACTGTGATTTTGGTGTTGATTTGCTCTTGAATGAAGTTCTTATATGCTTTTAAGGTCAAGGACTTTTGTCTTCCAAGTGGTAATTAATATGGGCAACATGGTAAAAAACTTGTTAGAAATGATATTGATTCCATAAATGTCTATCAAAGTTTTCAGTTCATCAGGTACTTAGCTCTGGATATGTTGGTAACATTAAACTCTATGCATCTTGAACTATGTGATCCTTGGTTATGCTTTACGTGATTTTCTTGAACTCATGTACGGAGATTTTCATTTTATTTGTGAAAACTAAATTAATATTAGAGATTCAGTGTTTATTGAAATTAATTTTACTCCTGTAATCGTTGACAAAATGAGTTGTTTCTTTGAGACCGTTTAAAATGGATTTCTTTGTTCATTCTAAACTTCATGGGCTAGAAATTAAAATTCTTTATTATCTACTTGGAAATAACATCAACATTAAATTCGGTCTAGTTGATTTCATCTTATATTGCAACCTTTATATCACTGTTAATATGTGTAGCTCTCTCCCACCACATATACCTATTGGTGGCACGCATTTTGTAGTGCTAACAAGGGAAGGACATGTACGGACATGGGGTCAACCATAGCCTCCTAGCGATATGTATGTTCCTTTTCGATTGAAATATATAATATATGTTTTGATTTTGAACCACTTCATTCTTCTATTAGAGTATTAATTGATTTAAAATTATCCGATTTTAGCCTCTGAAACTAGATTTCCTATGCCTGCTTACTTTGTGTATAGTTTTATGATTTTTTTATCTTGTGGGTATTCAATATTTTTATATATCCTTTTAATATGAGTTTAATTTTTAATTTCTCTTCGAGATATTGGGAAAACATAAATATTTCTACTTTCGTTGGTTGCTCAAAACCGTTAATTCTCTTAATTTTCATTAATGCTAAATAAATAATTACTTTATTTTGTTCATTTTTGTTCTTAATATTTTTTTTGTTGAATCTGAATCAATATTCTTTTGTTATTATTGTTCTTTTTTTTCTTTTTCTTTTTTAAATTGTACTCATGTTGTAGTTTTCTATTAATGTACATTAGTGTGCATTGTTAAGAGGGAAACAAAAATAAATGATTAAATAGAAGAAAATTTTATTATAATTATCCTTAAATCTCTCCTTAAATCTCTCATCCATTGACTTTCGATCATATTAATGCACATTAGTGTTAAAAAAAGTAATCGCTAGAGGTTTAACAGAGAGGCAATGGTTGTTGCTGTTAAAGAATAAGCATTTGCAATTTTTATCTTATTTAGTGCACATTAGTGTTCATTCAAAAAATTATTAAGTGCGAATATTAATCATTGTGAATAAGGATAAAGTAGAAAAAAATAAAAGACACTATGTATTCATCAGTAATTATATTAGATCAATGTATTCATTAATAATTAGACTATACATATGTGTACCTATTAGTAATAATCCCTAGAAACTAATATATGTAAGTTACTATTATACTTCCCTCTAATAGACCGCTCTTAAATTAAGGAAACACAAGCCATTCACGTGACCTACATCTCATCAACTTTGAGGCTAGTATAATAATGCTCATTTTAATTTATTTTCTTGAATTTATATGTATTATTTACGAAATATTTTTTAATGTCGCTTCAGGTGATTGTTGTTTTTTGTCATAAGTTTAACGACTAATATAATACTAATATTTTCTCTTGGGACTATAATGACTTTCAAATTTATAGTTTTTGGTCTTGTTTTTCTGATTCACATGACCCTAAAGGCTATATTTTTCATGGTGTAATGGCCCCCTAAAAATCGATTACATCCTTCTTTTAACTAATTTTAAATTTTCACACACACACACACACACACATATATATATATATATATATTACTCATACACACCAAAACCAATCATCTTCTCAAACATGTTTTATAATTGTGATTGCTAAAAATTCGCTGATTAAATTCTTTTCATTTTTATTATAAAAGATGGTGACTGAATTTTTTGTATTTTTATTATTTTATATTTTTTAAAAAAATCACAAAGAGTTGAAAATTTATAATAAAGTTATAAATGTTAAAATCTTGGCCACAATGAATTTGCTAATTTTGTATTAAATCTTCCCCCTTCATTTAGTATTACGATCTCAACCCTTGATCCTGAATATGTTTTTTTTTTAAATATTTGAGTTATTTTTTGTTCTTGGTTATGATCTCAACCATTTCTCCTAATTTTGATTAAGGTACATTTTCTTTTGTAATTTGCGATATCTGCTTTACTTGTACACATTTTTTAAGACTTTTAATATTAGTGACAGATCTGCTGGTTGGGTGTCAACCAAAGTCCCACATCGGTTAGAAGTGGGGTTGGCGAAGGGTTTATAATTGAGGGATGACTCTCCCTAGCATGAGGCCTTTTGGGTGTGATACCCAGAGTGGTAAAACCATGCGGGCCAGTGGGCGGCCCAAAGCGGACAATATCATGCTAGTGGATTGAGTGGGCACGGCTCCGCTGGGCCAGATAAACCCAACAAAGTGGTATCAGAGCGGGTTTCTGCTCTGTGCATTGTGGTGAATATGGAAACCAATACTAATAGAATGGTGAATCTCAATGGTTCTAATTATCATGTGTGGAAAGGCAAGATGGAGGATCTTCTTTATCTGAAAGATTATTATTTGCCTGTATTTGAAACTAAAAAGCCTGATGATAAAACAGATGATCAATGGAATATATTGCATCGTCAAGTATGTGGTTACATTAGGCAGTGGGTGGATGATAATGTATTGAACCATGTTAGTGGAGAAACACATGCACGAACATTGTGGAAAAAGTTGGAGGAACTGTATGCTAGAAAAACTGGGAACAACAAGTTATTTCTAATCAAGCAGTTGATGAATCTGAAATTCAAAGATAGCACTCCTATGACGGATCACTTGAATTCATTTTAGGGCATTATTAATCAATTGTCGGAAATGAATATCAAGTTTGAGGATGAAGTACAGGGCTTATGGCTTCTTGGTACATTGCCGGATTCATGGGAGACATTCAGGACATCTTTGTCTAATTCAGCCCCCAATGGTACCATTACAATGGATTTGGTTAAGGGCTGCATTTTGAATGAGGAAACAAGGAGAAAATCGCAGGGCCCTTTACAGCAATCAAAGGTTTTAGTTACAGATAAGAGGGGGAGAAGTAATAGTAGAGGTCCAACAGGCAAGCAAAAAGGCAGGAGGAGTAAATCCAACAGACATAGCAAGGTTGAGTGTTGGAATTGTAAAACACCAGGACACATAGCAAAGTATTGCAGAAAACCCAAGCAAGATGACAAGAAAGAAAATGGGAAAGAAAGAAAGAATGAAGAAATGAAAGATAATGATCGAGTGTCTACTGCAACATGTGATTTTCTTATCTTTCGTGATTATGAAGTTGTCAATCTTGCATGTCGTGAAAGCAGTTGGGTGATTGATAGTGGTGCATCCATACATGCCACATCTCGTAGAGAGATGTTCACATCCTACATGTCAGGTGACTATGGTAATGTTAGAATGGGTGATGATGGCTTAGCTAAAGCCATTGGCGTTGGAGATGTATGTTTGCGGACTAGTAATGGTGCTACACTAGTTTTGAGAAATGTGAAGCATGTGTCTGATCTTCGATTGAACTTGATATCTGTTGGGAGACTTGATGATGAAGGTTTCTGCAGTGTGTTCTTCGATGGTCAGTGGAAGCTTAGAAGAGGTTCTTTAGTTGTTGCTAGAGGTCAAAAACACTCCTCATTGTATTTGATGCAAGCAAAACTACTTGATGGCTCTATTAATGCAGTTAAGAATGAGGGGATAGTTGAGTTGTGGCACAGCAGACTCAGTCATATCAGTGAAAAGGGATTGAAGATTTTAGAGAAGAGAAATCTCATTCCAGACTTGAAGAATGCATCTTTAAGGAAGTGCTCTCACTGTTTGGCGGGAAAGCAAACTCGAGTTGCTTTCAAGACCTCAACTCCTACCAGAGCATCAGGTATACTCGATTTAATTTATTCTGATGTTTGTGGACCTATGAAAATAAGAACTCTTGGTAGTGCTTTATATTTTGTTACTTTTATAGATGATCACTCAAGAAAGACCTGGATCTACACATTGAAGATGAAAGATCAGGTGCTTGATGCATTCAAGCAGTTTCATGCCTTAGTTGAAAGACAGGCTGGGAAGAAGTTGAAATGCATCAGATCGGATAATGGAGGGGAATACATTGGTCCTTTTGATGAGTACTGCAGGGAGCATGGTATCCGACATCAAAAGACTCCTCCAAAGACTCCTCAGTTGAATGGTCTTGCAGAAAGGATGAACAGAACATTAGTCGAGAGAGTAAGATGTCTGCTATCAGAAGCAGAATTGTCTTCATCATTTTGGGGTGAGGCTCTGAGTACTGTTGTACATGTTTTAAATCTTACTCCGTGTGTTCCTTTAGACTTTGATGTTCCAGATAGAGTCTGGTCAGGAAAGGATGTTTCCTATAATCATTTGCGGGTCTTTGGATGTAAGGCATTTGTGCATATTCCCAAAGATGAGAGGTCTAAGTTGGATATAAAGACTCGACAGTGTGTGTTTCTTGGTTATGGCCAAGATGAGTTTGGTTACAGACTTTATGATCCCGTGGAGAAGAAGCTTGTCAGAAGTCGGGATGTTGTGTTTGTTGAGGATCAAACCATAAGAGACATTGAGAAGACGGATAGCTCAGTTTCTACACCTGGTGATGACTTGATTGACTTGGAAATTGTTCCTCATGGTCAAGGTCAAGTAGAAGCTGAAGAGGAGAATCAGGATCAGCCTAATTTTGGTAATGACGAGCATGTCGATCATCCTTTGCATGATGAAGAGGATATCGATCAGCCGCAACCACCTGATGTTCCAGAACGGGAGGTTCAAGAACCACCTAGAAGAAGTAGTAGAGCTCGTGTACCTTCTAGGATGTATCCTCCTGATCAGTATGTGCTCTTGACCGACGGGGGAGAGCCTGAATGCTATGGAGAAGCAGTTCGTGGAGAACACATGAATGAATGGTTGGAAGGAATGCAAGATGAGATGAAGTCCTTGCATGAAAATGACACATTTGATCTGGTGAAACTACCAAAGGGGAAGCATGCTTTGAAGAACAAGTGGGTGTACAGGATAAAACAAGATGAGCACACCTCAAAGCCTCGATTCAAAGCTAGATTGGTTGTTAAAGGTTTCAGTCAGAAAGAGTGAGTTGATTTTGAAGAAATTTTCTCTCCGGTTGTCAAAATGTCTTCTATCCATTTTGTGCTTGGTTTGACTGCTAGTCTTGACTTGGAGATTGAGCAGATGGATGTCAAAACTGCTTTTCTTCATGGTGAGCTAGATAAAGAGATTTACATGGTGCAACCTGAAGGTTTCAAGGTGAAGGGAAAAGAAGACCATGTATGCAAACTGAAGAAAAGTCTCTACGGTTTGAAGCAAGCACCTAGATTGTGGTATCAGAAATTTGAGTCAGTTATGGGGGAGCAAGGCTACCAGAAGACTATTTCTGATCATTGTGTATTTGTTCAGAAGTTCTCGGATGATGATTTCATTATATTATTGCTGTATGTTGATGATATATTGATTGTTGACAGGAATGTTTCAAGAATTGACAGGTTGAAGAAACAGTTGAGCAAATCCTTTGCCATGAAGGATTTGGGACCAGCAAAGAAAATCCTTGGTATCAACATCACCCGAGATAGAGCAAATAAGAAGCTGCACTTGTCACAGGAGAAGTATATTGAGAAAGTGCTTGAGAAATTCAATATGAGCAAAGCTAAAGTGGTTAGTTCTCCTATTGCCACTCATTTTAAGCTTGGTGCTCATCATAGTCCTTCAACCGATGAAGAGAAGGAAGCAATGAGAAGAGTCCCATATGCTTCAGCTGTGGGAAACTTGATGTATGCAATGGTGTGTACGAGGCCTAACATAGCTCATGCAGTTGGTGTTGTTAGCCGTTATTTGTCTAATCCGGGAAAGGAGCATTGGAATGCTGTGAAGTGGATAATGAGGTATCTACGAGGTACGTCTAGTTTGAGACTCACCTTTGGAGGTGGGAAGCCCGAGTTAGTTGGCTATACCGATTCAGATATGGGATCTGATGTGGACACCAGAAAGTCAATTTCTGCTTACCTAGTGACATTCGCAGGTGGCGCTGTGTCATGGCAATCAAGATTGCAAAAGTGTGTTGCACTCTCCACAACAGAATCAGAGTACATTGCTGCAACGGAAGCATGAAAAGAGGTGTTATGGTTCAAAAGGTTTATGGAGGAGATTGGATTGAAGCAACAGAGGTATGTAGTATTTTGTGATAGTCAGAGTGCTATCCATCTCAGCAAGAATGCTACATTTCATTCAAGATCGAAGCATATTCATGTGAGATATCATTGGATGAGGGATGTCATCAATGATAAGTTGCTTGAGCTTGAAAAGATTCATGCAGATGATAATGGTGCTGACATGATGACGAAGGCATTGCCTAGAGAAAAGCTCGAGGTATGTCGTGTGATAGCCGGAATGACTAGTCTCTCCACATAATCGGAAAGGGGGAGATTTGTTGGGTTGGGTTTCCAAATATTTGAAGAGCCCAATAGCCAACAATGTTAGGTTAGCCCAAGTAGGCCCGATACTTGGTTTTATCTTGTCCCGTAAGTCATTGACGAAAGAGAGAAGAAAAAAGAGGGCAAAAACACAATTCACGTTTTTGAGAGAAAATCCAGCGCAGTGATATTGCAGAGGCAATAACCGGAGTTTCAACCGTCGGATCGAGCTGAATTTTGGTTAGCACGTTCGGAACTTGTGGAGGTACATTCTGAATGGTGGAGATCGCGTTTGGAACTTTTCGTTGACGGGAATTCGCCGAAAACAGAAGCAGATTTTCTGGGCGATTTTGTTCTGCGCAATCGAGGGGAAAGAGCTTTTTCTCACAAACTAACCGTTGGATCGAGCTGTAATTTGGACAACAAGTTCAGGACTAACAGAGGTTGATTCTGGACGGTAGAGATCGGATTCTGAGGGTTCTACAGTTGCGAATTTGCATAGTTTGGTGAGGTCTTTCTAATCTCGTTGTTTGTTATCAAGTATTGATTGTCTTGATACGTTTGTGGTAGTTCGTCTGTGGTGGTAGATTGTAACTCTTGGATTTTTTGTCTCATAGTGAAGTGTTTGGTGGGCTTCGGTCCCGTGGTTTTTTACCTTCTCACATTGAGGAGGTTTTCCACGTTAAATTGCTTGTGTTGTGCGTTGTTAATTGCTTGCTTTATCGTGCATCATATTATTATTAGGATTGTTTCCTACTAGATTCACACAAGAGAGGGATAATTGATCATTCCGCTGTGTAGACGAATAGTTTATTATTTGATTATTCGTGTGTTTATCCCAACAAGTGGTATCAGAGCCAGGCCCCAGACTTAACCGGCCCAGCCCGGGGTTGGTGGGATGTTCGGACCTCAAACTGGATGGTCTAACTGCGGGACTTTGTTTGAGGGGAAAATGTTGGTTGGGTGTCAACCAAAGTCCCACATCGGTTAGAAGTGGGATTGGCGAGGGGTTTATAATTGAGGGATGGGCTCTCCCTAGCATGAGGCCTTTTGGGTGTGATACCCAGAGTGGTAAAACCGTGCGGGCCAGTGGGCGGCCCAAAGCGGACAATATCATGCTAGTGGATTGAGTGGGCCCGGCTCCGCTGGGCCAGATAAACCCAACAAGATCAAGCTTTCACGTTTATATATTAGTTGATATAATTGGTTATGTGAAACTGAAAGATTTTGGATTGCCAAATGTGGGTTTCTTTGTATGCTTATGAAAGAATTTAATATACTCCCTCCGTCCCAAAGATATTGACACACTTTCCTTTTTGGGTTGTCCCACAGAAATTGACATATTTCCTTTTTAAGGATATGGGACCCACACAAAAACTATTTATTTATTTATATGGGTCCACACAAACATCACACTCACCACTAATACAACTCCCTACTACACATTAAATATTATTTCTCTCACTTCACTTTACATTAATTTATTATACTTCTTAATCTCCGTGCCCAAAAAAAATGTGTCAATTTCTCCGGGACGGAGGGAGTATTTATTTATTTGTATTTCCTTTTACTACTAAATTGAATGATGTCAAATTTTGCAATGAGACACCATATTGGATGGTATCAGAAATATCCTGGTAACATGGGACATTATATTTTTAAACTATTTATTCTACATTTTAATAAACAAATCTAGGATTCTTTAGTAAGCAAGTAGGCAATAGATGGGATTGGTAGGGTTATATTCCAGGCACACTCATTGCTGGTCTTGATACCAAATTTTTTGCTGTTATTTAACAGAATTATCTTGGTAACATGGAAAACTATATTTTTAGGCTTTTTATATTAAAATTTAATAAACAAATCTACGATTCTTGATTTAAGCATGTGGGCAGTAGATGTGGTTGGTGGGGTTATGTTTCAAGATCACTCTTATTGTTGGGCTTGATACCAAATTTACTATTGTTATTTCCAAGTCCAAGAATATACTCTGTTTTGATCATGATTTGGCAATTATGTTTAATTAAATTTTCTTTAAAGACACTCTGCTTAATCACTCTCTATATTTTGTTAGTTTTTGTTTAATATTTTGGATTTTTGAAGGACAGGAATTTGAGTTTAACAATTTAGTAAAATTCTATAAAAGTATGATAATATAGGCATTAATTGGATGCTTTGACTCTTACAATTTCTTTTCTTTTCATCAATTATTTTTTTTATTTTTTTTATAAAATTTAAAATCATTTCAATAATCTGCCATTCTTGCAGTTTCCCATATTCTGAAGTTTATGAATTTATCGATTTCTTTTTGGTGTAGAAAGATGAGCGTATTCATATTTATGAATTTGAATTATGGAATATTTTTAGGTTGAATGATTGATGCGTGATTGTGAATGAACGAAAATGTCTTTAGGTAAAAGGAGGGAAAAGGGACACTTGGTTTTAATTATCGAGTTATAAAATAAATAGTTTGTGAAATCCAAACCTTGGTATCCAAGGATTATAATTCTTCGATAATCAAGTTTTAATTTTAGCACCCATAATATTCACTTTGTATAAAGAGCATCAAAAGTTGATTCAAGTTAAGGTTCAACTCTCATAAATCTAAACTTGGAATTGGAATGGAAGAATAAAATGATTAGGTCAATGTATGGCGCCTCTTCATTGAAACACAGATGAAATGAATATTCAAAAAGTGATTCAACTTCTTCCTTTTTTCTCTCTGGATAATCCATAGATAGTCTTGGCAAGTTTTTGCATTCTTGAGCACATTTTAACCTATCCAGTAGACATAGATAATATATTGTAAAATATTTCTGATAAAAGGTTGATTTGTTTTTCTTTTTCTCAGTTACAAGAATGCACGTAATGATACAATTGACATGCTTGATATTGACTGAATCTTGTGAGTTTCAAGTAACACATAACTGAGTGTGCGGATGAAACAGAGCACTTTAGAGAGTCTTTTTTATTGGACAAGTACTCATCCGACTTATGTTTAATTGGGAGATCATTTTGGCTTCTATACTTTTTTTCCTCTTTGGAGTTGTTACCTTATATTTATATTATCTAAAGTGAATTATTAAATGAGGTTATATAGTATATGCCCCTATATGCAACAGAGGAGGCATTATGACCACACTCATGCTAATAGGTTTTGTAAGTATTATATCAATGTGGGTCACATCGTATGTTCTCAGGTTCGTTAATCTCACTATATAATTTATTTTTTAAATTGACTTGGTGATTCTGCTATATAATTTAATGTGATTAATCATGAAAAGTTATCATAGATTATATTTTCATCGTCTGTTATTTTGTTTTTAATGGTTATATGGGTTGCGAGATGAGAATTATCATATTCATCCAAAAAGAAAATTACAATACCAGTCCCACCCATCACAGTCCTATTTGGGTATAGACCCAATAGTTTTGACTTCAGTTCCAAACATTTTTTTCCTGCAATAGTGGTTCCCCTGTTAAGTTTCTCATTACTACGTTAATCAATTTTGGTCCCGCCTTTTAATTAATCCGGAACCACTGCCCACCACCATCACCACCACTGCCACGTGAAAAGCATCAAAATAAATGCCGCTCTTCGGCCTACATCTCTTTCTACCACCATGGAAATTCATCTGCATTGCCTCAACTTCATTCTCCACATCAATTTTTCTACAAATATCTGAACCCTCAGGCCATCTCCATGGACACTCCCATATCTTTTACCATTTTTTTCAACCTCCTCTTTTCTCTCCTCATTCACTTTAGTAGCCTCTTTTTTATCCTTATTCTTTGAACCCTTCGGCCTACCTCTCTTTCTACCACCATGGAAAACCATCTGCATTTTCTCAACTTCATTCTCCACATCAATTTTCCTGCAAATTTTCATCCAAAAATTGAATAGAATAATTGAGAAATATAGTAAATAGAGTTTGATTTGCTTACGTTCGAGAATCTCCAAAATTTCCACCGTATTGATGAAACAACATCACAGCTTCCACCTTCAACCCGTGTTTCTTAATCATTTCAAGTAGCTCCGAATACCCGCCCCAGTTATACTCTCCTCCTCTACCAAACCCCACCACACATCCATCATTATCCCCTCCACTCCGACGCTCTTCAGTGCCTGCAAACTTGTGTTCATTGCCTTCTTTTGATTCACCGTGTGGTTCCATATCACGCTGTCCAAGGGCATCATCACGTACACCGACACTCCCTTTTTGCCCTTATCATGTGCACCACTGCCAACCACTTATTCCCTTTCCTATGCATACTCGGTCGAAGGCGGAGCCGACATCAACACCTGCGCTACCACAGTCGCACTTCGCCACGGACCGGGCTCAGAGATAACAATGGAGAAATCCAATCTATTTCTGAGGTAGCAAAGGAGAAACCCCTTTTTTCTCTTATCCTGCACAGTAGCAGACAATTTACACATCGTGCCAACATTGGCTGAGGACACACCTTCTCTCGGTGCTCCACCGGACTCCGTCCTTAACGGCGCACCAGAAATTGCTCCGATTTGATGCGGCAAAAAATTAGGGATTCGGAAAAGGAAATTAGGGTAGTCACAATTTGGGGGGAAAATTAAGATTTCAGTTTTAGGGAAATTGTTTTGAATTTAGGAGAGAAATCCCGATTCCCATGACTTAACGGTCACGTGGTGTGCACGTGTGGGGCTTCTGTTAGTCTTAGACGATTAGGAGTGGAAATTGCAAAAAAAATATTGTGTGGGACCATTATTGCGAGAAAAGAAATGATTGGGACTGAAGTCAAGACTATTGGGTCCAAACCCCAAATGGGATTGTGACGGGTGAGACTGGTATTACAATTTTCTCTTCATCCATGTATATGTTTTTTTCAAGGTTTAAGATTTTTATTTCTACTTCTTCAACCTTATTTATTCACTCAAGTTATCAAGTGATATCATGTTCATTCGTAAAATCATTTCCTTAGCATTAACAATGATCTTACAGGAAAAAAGAAATTTTAGCCATTCTTAATTCTTTTACAATAATATGACACCACAGTCCTAGAATCTTAAAGCTAAAATGATGTTGTTGTCAAGGTGTTTTTTATGTGAGCTTTTGAAATTAACACTTTGGCTATACTTGATTGATCTTTAGAATATGATTGTTAGTTTTTGTTACCTTGATCTTTAGAGTTTAGGGTTTTAGGGTGGGTTTAGGGTTTTAGGTTTTTAGGGTGGGTTTAGGGTTTTAGGAGTTTAGAATTATATAAATCCATTTATTTATCGTTATTTTATTCTTTTGGAGGAAATGTATGAGGAGTTATTATAGTGTTTTTGGAAAAAAATGCAATACTAGTCCCACCTGTTATAGTCCCATCTGGTTTTGGACCCAATAGTTTTGTATTTTTTAGTTCTGTCCCAAAGGTTTTTTTCATGCAATATTGGTCCCGCTGTTATGTTTTCCGTTACTCCGTTAAGCAATTTTGGTCCCACTGAACAATTCTTTAATACATGTACCAAAAATCTTGCAGATTTTGTCCTAGAAAAACTAATGTGCACCATGACGCCAAAATGATACCCAGATTCAATACAAGTAATACTGACACAAATACTACATTCGTTTCCACATCTTTTTCCACAATATATCAGTATTATAACATGAACCAGTGATTGAGAATCTCAATGATACTTTATTATGAAAAGAATTCATAATCTAATACTCCATTATTAATCAAATATATAGATGATCACTTGAACAATAAAAAATAGGCAAGCAAGACAGTTCTTGCAATGCGAAACTTGTGGATTCATATTCATATAAGTCTTGTAAGGAACCAACGATAAGTCTAACCACGAAAATGAAATGAGAAATCGAGCAATAAATGAAATCATAGTAGAACAATCCTACACATTAATTAATATTAATAAAGACACAAGAACATGAAACGAGCTCAATATCATTCCCATCCAAGATCAGTTCATCTTCCACCTTCTCTAATTGGGGACAATTGACACCCCTTCGAGCATGTCGACTTTCCTAACCTGGTATTGTAAACCAGAAAGTGTAAATCGTAATCATAAAGTGTTGATAAAGTGTTGATACTAAAATGAAACTACTATATTTTCCTATCTCACAAACTAATACTAGACAAGCATATATCAACAGTTTTTATAACATTTTAAGACAATGTATAAATAGACATAAAATCGTAAAGGGGTGCAATTACACTAAATTGACAAATTTTACAGAATTGAAGAATCAATAATATCAATTTAAAATATCAATGTATAAAGAGCCAAAAAATTGAAAAGGGGTGCAATTAAATGCTTGAAATTCTAGAAAAATTACTGTTGAGAGTGAGAATTCACGTATTTTGAGCTCTGATTTATGTGAAAAATTTGTACAATTTGGTCTTAAATCGAGGCAAATCAGGATATGTATGGAAAAGCCACGAATCAGATACTACTGAGGTTGTTTGAGCATAATTTCACCAGAAAGCAGGTTAGAAGTGATCAGAAAAGAAAAATATAATTTTTGAGACGTAGCTCGACCAGAAAAAAGGTTGCTCGACCAAACATAGGTTCGTTGAGCAACGTAGGAGAAGTCGAGCGAGAGATGTTTTGGATTAGAGAGATATTGCTCGACCAAGGAAGGGTTGTTCGACTAAGAGAAATTTGGTTGAGCAACAGCAGGAAAAGTCGAGCAAGAGTTAGGAAGGAGTTTCAGTTTACAGACATGCTGCTTGACCACCTCTCGACTAGGGGTCATCTTGGTCGACCAAGAGCATTCTGGTCGAGCAAGGACACGTCAGCTACGAATCATTGGAATTTCACTTCCAGTGCGTGTATGTTCGTATTTTCTAAGAAAAAACCTAGTAAAGGTTCATAAGGAGAGTTTACAAGTATAAAAAGGGATGCAGATCACATCAAGAAGAGAGTTAGATTCTACATCCATCCTACACCACATCCAAATCCTAACTCCATCCAACGAAGCTGTAGAGAGAGATTTGTCTGTCGAATCAAGTGAGAACCAAGTGAAGATTCAAGATGGAGAGAGATGCGACGGCACCCGCATCTAGGGTTTACTTCACTTCTTAATTTATCTTGTAATTTTCAAGACTATGGGTAAGATCTATCCAATCATTATGAACGTCCTTCGAAGCGTCATGGGCTAGCTTTGGTAGTTCTTCGAAGTGTCATGCTATGATTCTAAATGAGGGGACTCCAAAACTTCATTACAAATATCATATATAAATATTTATTCATTGAATCTAATTCAGGTTAGTAAGTAGGATAAAGGCGATAATTGCATAGTACCTATAAAGGGAGATCATATCGGGTTAGAGTACTTAGTGCATGGAAAATAATTGATACTGATAGTACCTAGAAAGGGGGGTGAAAGTGTGTTCTTTCTCCAAGGTAATTCACACGTGTTACACGCTTATTTACTTGTGTCTATAGAGTAGATTTGTATAGTTTAGTGATGCGTCCATATTCCACAAGGTAGAGTAGGACATTGATACATGGAAGGGAAATTAATGAGTGAAGTTGGATAACCCGAAGAACTACATATCTTCTCACTTGTTCAATCTCGATAATTCTCTATTGTTTTCTTATTTTACTTGTTATTTAATTATCTGTTTAATAGATTAATAATAATTCTACACTTAAATTATTAAATCATAGTTTTAGTTAATTTATATAGTAATAAATTAATAATCAGTCATCCTTTGGGTTCGATAAATATAACTTGGTCTCTTACCTAAGCTACAGTTATATCCTTCATACTTGGGGATTAATTGTGTGTTGAGAAAATGCACATCACTTACCCCTGGGTCCTTCTACTTTGATCATTTTTACATTCACCTTGATCTTAACATCATCGGGGATATTCATGGTATCGGAGGGCAGTGCGAGCGCTCGCTAATAATCCATTATTTATCATATGTAATTATAAAAAAGATTGTTGGCCTAAATTAGTACAACCATAGTATCGACAGCGACGATCGCTTGTGGTAGCTCTCCGGCATCAGCATTGTGGTGGTAGTTCACGGGCAGATCAGCGAGAAGTAGTGATGGGCGACGCGATTGAGATTAGGTGATGAAATTTGGCAATGAAGTGGCAATTTCGAACGTGACTTCTGGATTGTTATGGCTAGCGGTGAACCGGCGGCCTGAATGGTGGCGGACCTCAGCGATGACAACTGTGCGGCATTCGGTTGGCATCACTAGAAACTAGACGATGCTTTATGGAAAGAAATTAGGAGGTTGGGTTTTTGGATTTGGGAGAGAAACCCATTTCTAATCAACAAACGGCCACATGTGAGGTGCACGTGGCGTATTCATTACATTTTGACGGTAGTGGGATGAAAATTATAAAATAAAATTGTACAAAACCATTATTGAAGGAAAAATAAACCTTTGGGACTGAACTCAAAACTATTGGGTCAAAAACTAAATTGAACTGTGACGGGTGGGACTAGTATTGTAATTTTCTCACTGTTATTGACTAATGAACCATGAATGTACTTCAATGGTCTTTAGATGTGAATATAATCTGAATTTTTTTCCTCATATGTTCTCACTAAAGGTGATCATTAAATTTGAAAGCCTTCGATGCATGCAATTAATCATAAAACTTCGGTGAATTTTAAAAAAATTAAAATATCATTATAAATTTTTTAGTATATATATATATATATATATATATATATATATATATATATATATATATATATATATATATATATATATATATACACAGTGGCGGACACATGATTTCCATCGAGGGCGCCCAATTCTTCTCATAAAATAATTCCATTTTTTGTTCTACAAATTTTAAGAAGAATTATTTTATTTATCAACTTTTATTAATATTTTTCTAAGATTATTTTGCTATTTTTAGTTGTCTAGATAAGAGTGATAATTTTGAAATTTAAGTCATTAAAATTATTAAATAAATATGTTATTTAAATAATGTATTAATTAAAATAATGATATTTAATAATATATCAATTAAAATAAAAGAGACAATAGATGAAGAAAAATATAAATTCATATCAATTAAGAGAAAGAAGAGGGGTAAATATAAATTCATAATGCAGATTTGAAAGTGAATCAAACTCTACGCCTCTGACATGTTAACCTGCATGCTTCACCACTATGCCACTAAAGACTTTCTGATGATATATATATATATATATATATATATATATATATATAATTGTGTTGGATTGTATACTAAAAGTCTAGCTTTTTGTATGAACAATGTTTTAACAATTTATTTAAAATGAGAATCATATGATCAAACGTTTTGCATATTATAATTTATTTATATGTTATTGCAAAAGTCCACTTACTTTATAATGTAGATAATATGGTGTGCGTTGTCGCACGGAAGATGATATTGTCGGCTCCTTATAAAGTATAAATAGATGCTCACAATCGAGATAGATGGGGACAATCTATCGGGATGGTTGTAGTGTGATTTAGTATTAGTTTGTCTTGACTATAAAATCACATTAGTGCGCTTTGTGTGTATTGAGCAGGACCGCTTGAGATCGTTCGACTTATACTGACTATATAGGAGAACTTGATCTCAGTTATTAAGGATGTTCATGCTCTTAATCCCTATATAATAACCTTGACACGTAAGCCAGTATTTATGTCTTTGATTCATCAATGGGTGAGATTTATTTATTAAATCAACAAACTCGGTGAGTTGGGAGATGGTGCTGTCTCTTTGGTGTGATGTTGATTGTAAAAGGAATCCGTGTCCTATTAAATAAGCTGATGATGTCCCCTTGAGGAGCTCATAAAGATTATCATGTAAATCTTGTTGGTGGATTTATTTTGGCATGATAATGAGGTTGAGTGGTACTACTCTCGGATAAGATATTAATTAATGGAGTTGTCAGTTCTTAATTAATTAATGGACATTGTATTTCTTAAACACGGGGAGACTGATGGGCTCATAATAAGAAGGAGCCTATAACGTAATATGAGATTATAGTGGTAGTGCAGTAATAATATTTTAGTGGATTATATTTTTATTATTGGACTTAAGTATAAGTTTTGGGCTAAACTTGGATACTTAAGCCCAATGGATGCCCAACTCTAATTTCTCCTCCTGGTCCCTGTTGTAGCCCATAAATAAGTCACCTCAGCTATTCGGAATCCTAGAACTCAAGCCTAAAACACGTTAGTAAGAGGGAGGAAGCATATTTAGAGTGTCTTGAAGATCGTCGCCCACACGACGTCAAGACTAGACTTAGGAATATAACAAAAGATAGGAGAGGTCATTCTGCATATGTGTTCTTCTTTAACATACCCTAGTGAAAGGTAATTCGATTTTATATTCTTACTTCCACTGATATAAAATCGCATGGAACTCCAACGATTCATGTTAACAAAACAATCTAATGCCAACAAATTAGACATTCAAACATAATGTAGTAAATACATTTTAACCTTTGTGAAAAATAAAATTATATTAAACTTACACGGCTCTAAATAACTTATACAGCTTTAAATGTATTATTTGTCCTCCCCATTGGAGTCACTGTTGTTATTTACATGGCTAAAGAGGAACCGACTATTAATTATTTTGTCATAAAGTTAGGTTGACGAATGAAATTAATGGGTAAAACCTTCTCTTGTAAATGTTCAGGTTTGTATACGTCCACACTATCATGGCATGTAAATTCATGGTGCATGAGATATCGGTGAATTTTATTTTATATTGTTTTTAGAGAATCAATATAAATTGGTAAATTCGAAGTGTTTGATCTGTTTATTTATTTACGATTCTCAGGATTTTCAAATGACTTTTAATCCACTATCTATTATAGTTAAAGAACACAAACTTACTGGCACAAATTATGTTGACTAAGAACGAAACATGGACATTGTTTTAACTCCTGAGGATTATATCTTTGTACTCATTAAGGAATGTCCTGTGGCACCTACTGATGACTCTAGTGAAGTGGAAAGAGCTGCTTATAATAGGTAGATTAAGGCTGATAAGATGGCGAAGTGCTATATTTTGGCTTTTATATCAAATGTGCTTCA
This sequence comes from Pogostemon cablin, assembly GCA_023678885.1. Classification (NCBI taxonomy): domain Eukaryota; kingdom Viridiplantae; phylum Streptophyta; class Magnoliopsida; order Lamiales; family Lamiaceae; genus Pogostemon; species Pogostemon cablin. The sequence goes on along the minus strand of CM042979.1, from coordinate 19,502,635 downwards.
GCATCAGCATCAAGCCATGAACATTGCCTATGATATGATGCAGAATCCTAGGGAACTCTTTGGACACCAGAGTCGACCTGCTAGGTCGGAGGGCATGGCTGTGCTGATGAACACCAAAATGGCTGAGGACACTCCCGTGAGGGATTATGTGCTTAGAATAATGGGTCAACTCAATGAGTTGGAGGTTCTTGGAGTTGAAACCGATAGGGAAACCCAAGTCGATATCATACTCCAAAGCTTGCCTAAGAGTTTTGAGTAGTTTCGCCTGAACTATGGTATGAACAAACGTTTATACACGTTGGCGGAGCTTCTGACAGAACTTGTGGCTTTGGATGGACTGTTTCGTCGAGCTCCTCAAGTTCATGCTGAAAATACTGCTTATCCTAGGCCGAGAGACGGAAAGAATAAGAGGAAGCAAGTAAACTCAGCACCTACGAAAGTAGTGAAGGCAAAGGGTGGTACGGTCAAGAAGCCTAAAGGCAAGTACTTCAAATGCAAGCAGCTGGGACACTACAAGGCAGACTGCCCTCTACTAAAGGGGAACATGTGTTAGGCATATTTTGCGCACTCCAATTCAATCCTCAAGTATAAAGATGTCAATTGTAGCGACAAGTACCCAAGTTAAATTATCGATCCCACTGAGAAAGTTAATTATTTATTTATTCTAGATTACTATCTAATGAGAATTAAGTAACTAATTTTCCAATAGTTTTTGGATTAATTATCTAAATAACAAAATAGTAAATTACAGAATAAATTAATAGCAATAAAAATAAATAAGTTTTAATCAAGAGACTAACGACAGTTCTAAGGTATCAGGTATAGACTAATTAATTCGGATTACTAGACCTTCAATTGTTCATTCATGCAGTTTCAATAAAAATAATCCACTTAATCCCATTAACCCACCAGATATAATCCGATTTTAAGCTAATGGTATATTCTGGTTTAAATCCTAAGGTGCGTGAATATTACCAAGCCCCCTTCCTAGATACTAATCAAAGAAAAAAACAATACATCCGGATGGTAAGTTCGACTAACAAGATATTCTCTGAAATTACTACAAGGTTCTATTCACTTCCTACTTGAATGTCTAATTGCATTGTTCCACTAAACAAATCAAGTATCTAATTTACCAGTTCATGGAATTAAAGTGTTTATAGCGGAACTACTTCAATCCCTAATAGATAGACAATACCAATCATGAACATACACAAGCTAACACAATAATTCAAGCATTATAGCGGATGTCATGAAAATATTATAAAGACGTTACGAAGCAGATAATCAAGTCTGAATAAAATAAATAAATTCAGAATATCAACTGCATAAAATCCTAATCTTTGGTCTAGGTTCCCAAATCAATTCATTCTAACCATCAAACCCTAGAAATGTATAAGAAATTAGCCTATGAGGTTACAATCAACACTCATGGCTATGCAATTCATACCAAAAATCAAGATAAAAGGAAAAAAAAGATAAGGAACACGAAATCCTGGCTTAAGTGTAGTCCCACGTTCCTTCTCTGTCTCTCCGATCATCCAATTTCCCTTAATTAACACTTGAAACCCCTTTGATGATGAATGGATGATGAAAATCATATTTGAATCTAATGTGTGTAGAATTTATGTGAAAAGTGACGATGGATATGAGTGGGTTCTCTCAATTGTGTGTTGATTTCCCTTTTTATGTCTTGGACTGTTGTAGGGCTTTTTTCACATCGATTTTGGTCCAAATCACGATCTGGAAGCTGTAAATAAACTGTTGTATCGAACAGGCTGCGATTGGGCCCAAAATGAACCCACTCGGCACCCAGTTTGGCTCGAGCTGGGTCTTGGTGTGGCCGAGCGGCCTTGGGTGAACTTGCCATGTCAGCTGGGTCCCATCTGGACCCCACTCGGCTCCATTGGCCAGCTCAGCCCAAGTGGCCATCCGAGCGACTCCCGATCTAGTCCGTTCCAGATCTATTCAATGTTGTTTCCGATCCTGCTCTGTTTTTCCCTGTTTTCTGCCTTCAAAACTCACAAAAATAGCTTAGTAGCCTCAAAATCGTGTAAATACTAAAACATACACAATTCCATGCAAAAATAATAATTTTCCTAAGCAAAATGGTGTAATGTACACACAAAATGCGTGAAATTCTACTCTCAACAACAGGATTGGTAAGTCTTATTTACTAGTTTTTTAATCGTGTTTAGCGGCTGTATTTGCTGATACTTGGTGTGTAGATACGGGAGCTACTAACCATGTCTGCAATTTTTTGCAGGGGTTCCATCAAACCCAACAGCTTAGTAATGGGGAGATTTTCATACTCATGGGGAATGCTACGAGAGTAGTGGTTGTTGCAGTGAGAGACGTTTATTTATTTTCAATAAGAATAATACTCTTGTTTTAGGGAATTGTCTTTACGTACCTCATTTTAGAAAGAATTTAATTTCAGTTTCTAAATTGTTTATGGATGGATATTTTATTTCTTTTAATGACAAGGTTGTTTTAAGGAAAAATAGAATTATTATCTGTGATGATACGTTGATAGATAATTTGTATACTCTTAATCCAATTTCTCCCACAGTGTAACAAATTGAGTTGAATAATACATCTACTAATAAGAGAAAAGAACCTTCAAAAATGAACCAAACATATCTTTGGCATCTAAGACTAGGTCATATTAACTTGAGTAGGATTCAAAGGTTGATAGCTGATGGACCTTTGAGTTCATTAGTAGTAGAAAATTATCCAACTTGCAAATCCTGCTTGGAAGGAAAAATGACCAAAAGGCCTTTTAAGGAAAAGGGGTATAGAGCCAAAGATCTATTAAAATTGGTTCATTTTGATTTATGTGGTCCTATGTTTGTCCAGGCAAGAGGTGGTTATAAATATTTCGTCACTTTCATTGACGATTATTCTAGATATGGATGCATTTATTTGATGCGTTGCAAGTCCAAGTGCTTTGATAAATTCAAAAAGTACAGGGCTGATGTGAAAAAGCAACTTGGAATATGTATCAAGGCACTACAATCTGATCATGGTGGCGAATATCTCTTGGGAGAGTTTAGGAATTATTTATCAGAGGCCGGAATTGAATCTCATTGTCTGCACCGAGCACACCCCAGCAGAATGGTGTAGCAGAAAGAAAAAATAGGACTCTTATGGAAATGGTAAGATCAATGATGAGTTATTAAGAATTACCAAATTCATTTTGGGGATACGCCTTAGAAATAACGGCTTACATTCTGAATTTAGTACCTTCTAAATTGGTAGCCTCCACACCCACCAAACTGTGGATCGGGCACAAACCTAGTTTGAAACACATTCGGATTTAGGGTGCTCTGGCATGTGTTAAAGGCAGATACTGATAAGTTAAAATCGTGTACTGATGTTTGTCCATTTATAGGACCTAGAGGAATGAAATGTGGTTTGTTTTATAGTCCAAAAAGACCAAAAGGTGATCGTTAGCATGAACGCTGGATTTTTGGAAGAGGATTATATAATATATCACAAACCCATGAGTAAAAATATTCTAGAAGAAGTAAGAGGGGAAACACCATATATAATACTAACAATACAAGAGGATATACCACAAGACACTGCACCGCATGTCACATCTGATACACAATTGCCTATGGTGCCTCATCGTAGTGGAAGGGTTGTGATACAACCGGATAGATTCATGGGATTATGAGAGTCGTCAGACTTAGTCCCTGGTGAACATGAAATCAACCCATGAAATTATAACGAAGCACTGCATGATAAAGATGCTAAATCATGACAAAAAGCCATAAAGTTTGAAATAGAATCTATGTATTCTAATCAAGTTTGGGAGCTTGTAGAACCACCCAATGGTGTGAAAGCCAATGGATGCAAATGAGTCTACAAAAGAAAAAGAAGATCTGACGATAAGGTGGAAACCTTTAAGGCAAGGCTCGTTGCGAAATGATATACTCAAAAAGAGGGAATCGATTATGAGGAAACCTTCTCGCCCATCACCATGCTTAAGTCAATCTGAATTCTTTATCAATTGATGCTCATATAGACTATGAGGTATGGCTAATGGATGTCAAGAAGCTTTCCTGAATGGAAGTCTTGAGGAAAATATTTATATGAAGCAACCAGAGGAATTCATTGCGAAAGGGAAAGAGCATCTTGTGTGTATGCTTAATAGGTCAATTTATGGATTTAAACAAGTTCAACATCATGCAACATCCGTTTTGATAAGTAATCCAGTCATATGGATTTATACAATATCAGAATGAATCTTGTGTGTACAAGTGTGATGGAAACATAGTGGTATTTCTTGTACTTTACTTAGATGATATCCTGCTCATTGGAAATAATGTAAAGGTATTGTCGGGCGTAAGGGTATGGTTATCTAAGCAGTTTGAGATGAAGGACTTAGGAGAAGGTGGGCACATTCTAGGGATCAAATTGATAAGGGATGGCAAAAACAAAATATTATGCTTGCCCCAAACTTCATACATTGATACAATCCTGGCTCGTTTTAGCATGCAAGATTCCAAGAAAGGTTTTCTACCTTTTAGACATAAAATATCTCTATCTAATGAAATGTGTCCAAAGACACAAAAGGAAATAGAGGAGATGAAGGTGGTTCCTTATGCTTCGGTAGTAGAAAGCCTCATATATGCAATGCTATGTACGAGGCCGGATATCTATTTTGTCGTGGGCATAATCAGCAAGTATCAAAGTAACCCAGGAAAAGGACATTGGACTGCAGTAAAACATATTTTGAAGTACCTGCAAAGGACTAGGGATTATATATTGATTTACCAGGCAGAAACTTTGTTACCTATGGGTTATACTGATTCAGATTTTCAGTCAGATATGTGTTTACTTTTGGAGGATGAGCCATAATATGGAGGAGTGTAAAGCAGAAATGCGTTGCAGACTCTACCATGGAAGCTGAATATGTAGCAGCCTCTGAGGCAGTTAAAGAAGCAGTATAGCTTAGGAACTTCTTAGTGGACTTAGATATGATTCCTGGTTTGCCCAAAGTAATCACAATTTATTGTGATAACAGTGGTGCAGTAGCAAACTCGAAGGAACCACGAGCCTATAAGGCGAGTAAACACATTGAGTGCAAGTACCACCTGATACGAGGCATCGTTAAAAGAGGGGAGGTTGTTGTCGCTAAGATTGCACCGGAGGATAACCTAACTGATTCTTTTACCAAGAGCCTTCCAATGAAAGCGTTTGATGGGCATGTAGAAGGAATGGAAATTAGATGCATGTTAGCAGATATGGCAGCGTAGTCTTTTAGTATAAGTGAGAGATTGTTACATTGTATACTAAAAGTATAGATTTTTGTATGAACAATATTTTGATAATTTATTTGAAATGAATCATATGATCAAACGTTTTACATATTATAATTTATTTATATGTTATTTTAAAAATTCACTTACTTTATACTATAGATAATATGGTGTGCGGCATCGCACGGAAGATCATATTGTCAGCTCCTTATAAAGTATAAACAGGTGCTCACAATCGAGATAGACGGGGACAATCTATTGGGATGGTTGTAGTGTGATTTGGTATTAGTTTGTCTTTACTATAAAATCACATTAGTGCGCTTTGTGTGTAATGAGCAGGACCGCTTGAGATCGTTCGACTTATATTGACTATATAGGAGAACTTGATCTCAGTTATTATGGATGTTCATGCTCTTAATCCCTATATAATAACCTCGACATGTAAGCCATTATTTATGTCTTTGATTCATCAATGCGTGAGATTTATTTATTAAATCAACAAACTCGGTGAGTTGGGAGGTGGTGCTGTCTCTATGGTTTGTTGTTGATTGTAGAAGGAACCTGTGTTCTATTAAATAGGCTGATGATGTCCCCTTGAGGAGCTCATAAGGATTATCATGTAAACCCTGCAGGTGAATTTATTCCGGTATGATAATGAGGTTGAGTGGTACTACTCTCGGCTAAGATATTTATTAATAGAGTTGTTAGTAACTTAATTAATTAATGGACATTATATATCTTAAACACAGGGAGGCAGACGGGCTCATAATAAGAAGGAGTCCATAATGTAATATGGTATTAAAGTGGTATTCAGTAATAATATTTTAGTGGACTATATTATTATTATTGGACTTAAGTATAAGTTTTGGGCTAAACTTGGATACTTAAACCCCAATTGAGGACCAACTCTAATTTCTCCTCCTGGTCCCTGTTGTAGCCTATAAATAAGTCTCCTCAACTATCCGGAACCCTAGAACTCACGCCTAAAACACATTAGTAAGAGGGAGGAAGCAGATTGAGAGTGTCTTGAAGATCATCGCCCACATGATGTCAAGACTAGACTTGGGAATATAACAGAAGATCGAAGAGGTCGTTCTGCATACCTATTCTTCTTCAACATACCCTAGTGAAAGGTAATTCGATTTTATATTATTGCTTCCGCTGATATAGAATTGCATGGAACCCTAACGGTTCACGCTAACCAAACGATCGAACGCCAACAAATTGGACATTTAAACATAATGTAGTAAATACATTTTAACTTTTGTGAAAAATAAAATTATATTAAACTTATATGGCTCTAAATAACTTATACAAGTTTAAAAGTATTATTTGTCCTTAGCATGTTCTACAAAATGACAAAAATTTAAGGTGTCACAAATTACAAAATATAGGTTGGAATAAATTTCTAAAATCGAAAATTATTCATGATTTCATTATTTGAGACAAGTATATGAAGAGAAATGATGTATATGTCAAACAAGTTGTAAGACAGATAGACCAAAAAATTCATATTTCACTCATTAGTAAAGTGTGATTTAAATAGATAAAATATGATTTTAAGATAACTGTAGTATTATTCACTTCAAAAACTCAAAACAAACATAACATCACTATCATGATTTTCAAACTCCACGAAACCCCAAAATAAACATCACCTAAATATAAAAATTGGTCCTGTAAGTATGACATTTTCAAACTTTAGTCCTTTATCATTTGTAATTCTCAATTTTGGTCCTTTTTTGTCCACTTTTAGTCCTTTTGGTCCAAATTTAATCCTTTATTTAAAAAAATATCTAAAAATGGTCCGAAAGTACATACATTTAGGACCAAAAGTGGACCAAAAAAATGACCAAATTTTAAAAAAAATACCAAAATTGGACCAAAAGGACTAAAACTAGACAAAAAGTATCAAAATTGAGAATTACAAATAATAAAGGACTAAAATTGAAAAATGTCATACTTACAGGACAAATTTTAATATTTACCCCCTAAAATATGTTGAATTATTCGTTAAAATATGATTTTAAGATGATTATAATACTAAAGTATGATTTGCTATTCATGAAAGTATGATTTTAATTTATTATAGAACATAACATAAAAGATACTCCCTCCGTCCCATGAAAGGAATTACGTTTATTAAAAAATATAATATTTTAATGTGTAGTGGGTTGAGAGATATAATAATTTAATGTATAGTGAATAGTTGTATTAGTGTTGTGTGTGGGTCCCATGAAGATAAAGTGATTGATTTATGTGGTACCATATACTAAAAAAGAAAATATAACTCTTATAGCGAGACGCCTTAATTAGTAAAATGTGACTCTTGTGGTGGGGCGAAGGCAGTATCATTTAAATTTATGAAACATTAAATATATTAAATATAATATAAAATTATCTTTGTGCAATACAGCGATAAGCTACTACCAAATGATTAGGAATATATATATGCGCCCAATTCTTTAAAATATATATTACCCCTAAAAATTGATACTACCCATTTTTTCTGTTTTAATTTCAAATTACATGAAAAAAAATGACTCAAGTTCTAAATTTCAAGTTTTAAAAAATTGTATTATATTAATTTATGAACGGTAACATAAAAAATAATAAGATTATGAAACATAATACTAACATAAATTCCAAATATTACAATCCAAGAAAAATAAAGTTCTATATTAATTCAAGTTATAAATAATTATATTTAAAAACACTATTAAAGAGTTTATATTTTTAAATTAAATAATAATAACATTGTAAAAACTAATCCCGTGCAACGCATGGGTACTAGTGTCTAGATTAAAATAAAAAAATTAAATAAATAAAAGATGTTTTTAAGTGCTTTTTAGTTTTTTTTTTTTAATTTGACAAAAAAAAACACATTTTAATTCTAAGCCAACACCACCTTTTTTTCCTAATAAATAATTGTTTTTTATAAGTCAAATTTCTATTCATAAATAAAATAAAATAAATTATTGTGTATTTGACAATCCAGTTCTAGATTTTTCAATGAAATAAAGATAATAAAAAAAATTAAATAATTTCATTGTTTATCAACAAGTTTTGAAAAAAAAAACTTATATCACGATGAATAGATTCGCAAATATGAAATAAATCATACTACATATCGAATTGTTAAAAATAAATCATGATAGAATAAAATATTAATTAAATCATATATTTATTTTGATGAAAATAAAAAGTAGTGATAAAATTTAAAACCCAAAAAGGTGAATTTCAAGGAATTAACTTTTTAAATTTATTTGAATGAATATATTACCGAGAAAAAACTTAGGCGTGTCTTTTAAGCCTTTTAAACCAATAATTTTTTTGTCTCCTTATGAGAATGATTAACAATTACTTATTCCAAGTGTAATAGTTTTGTTGTAATAACTTGCTGATGTTGCTGACGTCTGATATTATGCATCTATCATCAATTTATACATAACCACACACTAGGTAATTACATGTGGATTACTTCAACCAAAATAAAGAGATAATTGTACACTTCATCCATTCCCACATTAATATTTACATTTTCCATTTTTGATTAACCATAAAATAAGATTTTATATTTCTTTTTTTATGTCAAGTAAGACCCACCCTAAATAACTCAAAGACAAACACAATACTAATACAACTGCACATTATAATCAAAATATTATATTCATCAACTCACCACATAATAAAATATTATATTTTTAATTTACGTACAAAAAGATAACATGGATTGGAGTACTCAATTTTTTTTTATCAAACTTGGATTGGCAGGCCCACTGAAAACCCATGATGACTCATCTAACTATACATTTTATATTCATCATGCACCTACATTTTCTGGAGTCTTAGGCCTTTTCCAATGATAAAATAAAAAGCAAGTTTTTTGGGTGCCACATCAAAAGCAAAAAACTCCTACCTCCAAAACAAAACTCCTCCATAATAATAAAACCAAAAATTAAGTTTTTTAGTAGGACCCACCTCAATTTCATTTTATTCTCATTTAATTTATCAATTATATCTAATCTAATTTCCAAATAAATTATAAATGATTATATATTCCAATTATTTAAATTTTATAAAATAAAAAAATGGAAAAAAAATCATTTTTTTAAATACATAAAACATAAAACATAAAAACACATATTAAATGTGTAGATAATTATTTTCACAACGGATAGTTTCACTACAGAGACTAACTTATCCATAACGCGTTTAACTTATGTGTTAAAAAAAAATTATAAAGAAAGAAAAACAGAAAGAAAGAAAGCACAAGCAAATGTACACTATTTTTTACAGGGATGGATATTGATACTTGGACGAAAATTCTTATTTGAAGACATTGAATTTTCTTCAGAATGTAAAGAATTGAACTCGAAATTAGACATGCACCAAAAAATCGGAACCGACAGTTCGAATCGGGGAATCGCCGATTTTAACCGGAACCGGAACCGCCGGTTCCGAAACCGGCAAAAAAAAACCAGAACCGGCTAAGGAAGGTTCGATTCCGGTTCCTCATATTAGGGAAAAAAACTAGCGGTTCCGGTTCCGAACCAGCGGTTCCGGTTCGAACTGCCGATTTTTTAATTTTTTTTTTACTTTTTACGCTTAAAACCCAAAAAAAAAAATCGAAACCGTCGGTTCCGGAACCGAAACTTTCGTACCCCGATTCGGTTCCGGTTCCCCCTACCTTGGAACCGGAACCGCCGGTTCGGAACCGAAATCAACGGTTCCGAACCGGGGTGCATGTCTACTCGAAATGCCTTCCTGAATTTTATCCACTTTAATTTATATTCAGAAATAAAATTTAAAAAAATCAAGTGTCGTTACATGCCATAATCCATCTCTCTCTTCATTTTTGATCTACAATATTATTCACATTGATATCTCTTTTGTGATAAAATTAAAATTAAAATAATAAAAGAACAGTAAAAAAACGGTGGCCTCTTTTGTGATAAAATTAAAATATAAAATAAAATAATAAAAGAAGAGTAAAATAGGGGGTGGAGGTGTTAGCAGAGCAGTCCATTCCAACATTTCATCAATTCCTTTCGCGTGAATGAAACTCTCTCGCCTATTGGAGAGTATATTCACCCCACTTCCTTTCCCACTCTCCCACTTTGAAAAAAACCCAGGTTTTGTATACACTACCTATCCAAAAACCCTCCCCCCTCCCCAACGCTAAAAACCTGTACACTGAGGTTTTTTAGCTTTCCATGTCACTAAAGACTTCCCCGTTGGGGGAGGCCTTACACTAACCATGACTGTACAGTAAAGTTACAAAATTACCCCCAATATATAATGGGGTAAGTTGCGGAACGAATGCCCAGAGCCTCAATCAAGTAGCATGACAAATGTTGATTGTCGATTTTCATTTATTGCTAGCAGCTTTGACAGAAGCCACGTAGAAATACAATCTCCAGAGAGTAACATTGTCCTGCACATTTAAAAAAAAAAGAGTCAAGATAAGCTATTAAAAATGCAGTTACTTTAAAGCAGCAGATGATATAATCTTTTTAGCGTTCTACTACCACTTCCTCCAAATCAACACGCAATTCATCGGGTGAGCAATTCTCTGATGCCTTATTCCGTTCAATGATCTCTGCAACGCGCTCAAGATTTTCGGGCGGTAAATTCTGAATAGACTTGCAAAGATGTTGCATCTCAATAGTGGTCATAACCCTGATGGAGAAAAAATATTCTTAAATGAATCGGTGTGAATGTTCTGCTGCACAATAATGTCGCATTTACCATGCATCTCGCTAGATAAATTATGTGCAAAATTCTAAGTTAATTTCATAGAGTTCAATTTTTCTTTTCTCCCCCATGCAACACTCATCCATGGTATGACACTGTAATAGAACATCACGGCCGGTGTTTGGCCAATTTTGAAAATAAAAATAATAATGCCCCAAACGACAAAGCTTAAACCCTAGAAGGAAATCACTAAGGGGATGTTTGTTTTGGGTTTAAGTTGATTTAATAAACTAGTGAATAGTGTTAATCTATATTAAAAGAACACACAAGCGTACATGCTACTTTGGATGTCCGATTACTATATTACACACCGGTAATACATGCACATTTTATGTGACTTTAGATGAGTAACACATACAGGAAAAATAAAATTAAACTCTTGTCCTATGATATTATGCTTTAATTTGATTTCAATTTTCTCTTCTCCTACTTATCACAATCACTCAGCTAATGGTGAGGCATATGAGGTATAACACAAAAATGTCGCAAAACATACGAACCGACCCATGTATATAAAACTTTGATTTTACAATTACAGTACAAGTGAAGTGCATTCCAAGTAGGGCCATGGAATTATTAGGAGAAGTTAACAAAATCAAAATCAATTTTACAATGGTAACAGCTCAGAGTAGAGTGATGACAATACCTGCAAGTGGTCATTACAGAATTCAAGAGTTCTTCAAGATTCTGCTCCATGTGATGCAACTATCAAATGCAATTGAAAAAGGGACCTTAAGCAATCTCTTGTAAATGGTTTATAGTAACAGATAATAGAGCTACCATACCGTGGCAGAAATTTCACTGGTGTGGCTCTTTAGAAGTTCCTCAACCTTGGTGCTATCATTCTCTAAAATAAGCCGCAAATCATCATCACACTGACAGACAAACATAACAATTCTTTGATTAAGAATAAACCCCAAGTAGAGTTATGTATGCAAAGGCCTCAGGAAGCCATAATCTCTTCACTAAATTGCTGTTCTCTCTACCCAATATACATCATAACTTTCTCCAAGATTTATCAGTGAAAAGTAACTGTATCCCAGAAAACTCATCTATATTAAACAATATATGCCACAAGAAAACTGACCACAACCTTTGTTCCATCAAGAGCTTGGCCCAGCTGCTGGGTGCTGATCAGATGGCATTCCATGCATTTCATCACAACATCGTCAGATAATTCTTTTCCAGTTTTACTAAGATTAATACTTACATTGCCTAAATCCTGCATACCAAAAGAACCATATGAATTATTATAAACTAAAGAAAAAGATTCTGACATTCTAAAGTTCATTAATATATAACAGAGACCAATTATGCTTACCAATGATGCAGATAATGCTTTACGTTTCCTTTGTGGGTGCTTCAGTTCATCAGTCTTGCATGTAATAGCATCACGTCTTAAAAGACTTTCTTTGCATCTCAAGCATGATCGTATTAGGCAAACAGAAAAAACAGGATTTATCATCTGAAATGAAAACAAAAAACCAAATACAAAAGAGAACAGCAAATCACTATCCAAAAACCAAATCACAAATGTCGCTGCGTTCAAATTCAGGCACAGGACAATGATCGGTAAAAAAAATATCCAAACAACATATCTAATAGAAAAGGCACAAATCATGGCAAGAGCATCTTTGTTTAGTTACCTCATCTACCTCCTGTGTAAGAGTCTTAACACTGTCCCTTAGCAACGAATTTAATGTTGACTTTTTGGAATCCGAAAGAATAGCACCTATTTGATTAGAAAATAATGAAGAAGAACCATTAATAGCACTATTTTCTTGAATTTGGCAACTATTCTTAGTTGATCCCTTTCCTCTGTCTACTCCTTTAATGTTTCCAGCTGAGAGGGAAACTTGATTACCATAAGGCAAAAGATCATCATCTTGAGACAACAATTTTTTGACTTCCTTTGTAAAGAAACCAAAAAAATCTGGCCCTAATATATTGTTTTCACCAGAAGAACTCGGATCCATAGAGTCAGGCACAGAAACAAACTCTGCAGCAGAAGGTTGCAAATTAACACAAATGCCAGGGAGTTAAGACTGAAGAAATTCATTTCTGGGGTGGACTCCCGTATATCACAAGCATAGGCATGTTAATATATGTTGTGCACACACAAAGAACACAGCAGGGCCCACTTCAAATTTATAATAAAAATGTCCAGGCATCATAATCTCACAAGGAAAACAAAGGTCCCGTCTTCTAGCATCTCATACTCACTATTGTAAAATGCTAATGTAAGAATAATATATACCAAGTAAAAGAATAATTTCTATTAATAGCTACTTAAACATCACAATGGCATGCTTCAAACCATAGTTATTAGAGTGTGTGAAGTCTTTTAAGAGCTCAAGGTGCCGGCAAGGCAAGCACCTTGGATGTAATGACAGCATAACTATAATTAATATACTGCCTGTGTTCCATTTTTTACCAATCACAACTTAATAAAGGTTCAATTATCAATTATTATCGTTCATGTTAGCACTTTTAGAGCACTATTTATTACTCCCATGTGTGACGCTATTGAGAATATTATTTAGGTGGAAATTTGAAAATAAGGTATCTAATAAACATCAATCTTTTCACATTAAAAAACAAACTATTGATTCATTAAGCTGTTAATCATTTGCCTTTAAATTGTCACAACTTCATTCATTTTTTCACCATAGCATGAATTATAAAATTTCCATTACTTAATTTCCACAGCAACAAAACTTCGAACATTTCAGCAGCAATTGAACAGAAACAGAAAAGCAACAACTCCGAAGGAAGATGCAAGGGACTTATCCATAATTCCAGGCAGAAAGAAGTTTATATATAGACTAAATATCATAAATTATGTAGACTGAGAATTCAAACCTTAGATTGGGTGAGAGATCAAGGACTATTCATTATTCCTTTCGGCAAAGGCAAAGGAGGCAGTACAATCCAACAGGCAGGGGATAAGGTTTCAACCTGATCCGCTAATGATGGGCATGTAATCTTCTTTTTATTTTATTTTTTTTCTAATGGGGTCAAAACTTACATTTTACTACCCCTTGCATATTTGTGGTGTAAACAGAGATGTTGTTGGACGTGCAAAACAGATTTACACAGTAAACTCAACTAGAAAGAATACTTATTGAATAAGGGCATGGCGGCCTGCAGCTTCAGAAGCCTTTTAAACTCGGTATTACCGTATTAACAGCCAAAAGATGTCCAGCTACCATTTCTCTCTCTCTTTGTAGATCATGTATTCATGAAAATATTCTCTCTGTTTTATGAATGCTCACTATGATATCAGAATGCAAATTATGTGGTTGAGAAACAGAATCTGTGTTATTTTCACGCACAGTATGTATAAGTGAGAAACGTAGTGTAAACCAAACTCTCATATGGTATTCAGAAGTATTTACACATCCCTAACAAGAAGCATTATAGGTGCATATCTTAGACAGAAATGTCTCTTAGAGAACAAGTCGTTCCGTATGGATAGAAGGCCTTAAGAATTCAGGATTTCAAATACATAATAACAAATTCAATGAAATAGTTTGAGAAGTTACAACTTAAATCGAATTCTGGAGTAGTTTACTTTGATGAACTCCTGATCAAAAATAGCTCTACCTCAAAATCTGGAGCTACATCAACGAGTGGAAGTTCATCCAATAAACTAGAATGCACAATCAGTTCTCTTAATTCGTATTCTCAAGAAAACTAGGCTGATTCATAATGAAACAGTCAGTCAGAGAGTCTTTACATTGAACTATGCTAAATCATAAAAAAAGAGAAGTTGAGGTCCTCTAACAGCAGGAATTCTTTTTAAAATAAAATTTTGTTTGTTTGAATTAAAACTTGAACAAGAGTTAAGATTGACTTGTGCTAATATACTTAGACCGAAATAAAATCCTGACAACTTGAATTAACCTTACAGCTATCTAATTTTGATAATTTCATTTTCTCATGATAGGCATAGTTAAATCAGTTAAATATTAAAATTTTAGTTGTTTAATAAGAATGCCACATGCTGAAGAAGATAACAAATAAAAGTTTCAAAAGCATTTCGCTGTATTAAAAAAAAAAGAAAAAGATTATCAGCTAAATATGTGGCGGAAGAGTGAGAGAAAGATAAACATACTTGATGATGGAAGAAATAATTGTACAACATAAACTAATACTCCTAAACAGATAAATCTAGCATTCTCTCACTCTTCAAACACATCTCTCTCATCCTCTGCTTTTTTCCCACATGATCAAGGAGCACATACAGTCAAATTACACTAATCCTATCCCACGAAACATAACAACTACGAGCAACATCTTCTCAAACACTAATGAATTAGCCGCACTGAAAATGTTTAAGCATAAAGCTTAACATGCAAATTAATCATCTCTATTAAATAACATAACAATAAGGTTTTCAGTACATGCAAGAGAAATTGAGCTTTAGCGAGATGTAGAGAGTCAAATCGAGTTCAATTAGTAAGAGGAAATTAAAAAATATGAATACTCCTTTTCCTTCTCCGATGGCGGAGAGAAAGAGGGCTAAAACTACCACTCAAACAAGAAAAGCAACCAATTGAATAGGATAGACAGCAAGGTTGGAAATCACCGGGGAACAAAAATCGATTCAATATGATAGGTGATGAGAAAAGCAAGAACATAAATCGATTGAAGATGATAGATGATGAGAACATACCGCAATCGTCGACTCAAAGCTGAAATGGTCGATTCAACCTCGTTCTAGTTCTATTCTTTGCGATCTGATTTCTGTAACCAATCTTTAATGTCTGTGAATCGAGGGACTTGATAGAAAAACCCTAACTCATTTCAGACTTTCAGTGTTGAACTTAATCGGGCCCACCCATTTATTGTTATTTGGTATTTATACTTCATTTGATTTGTCCACGTAAGCAAAATAAATGAATTACGTGACAAAGATAAGTTGGGGCCAAATTTATTTATTTATTTTTAAAATTTTTAATTAAATAAAAATTTATTATAATATTAATGAAAGAAAAAATAACAGCGTAATCAAAAAGAGAAAAGAGAAGAAAGAGAAAGGAGAGAAGAGCCAGATAGGGTTGGCAACAGGGCAGATATGGGGCGAGTTTTAACAATATCATCCCCAAATCGTTTGAAACATTTTATCCCCGAACCCGCCCCATACCCTATCGGGGAATTAATTTTGCACCTCATCCCCACCCCTATCGGTGTCGGGTATACCCGTACTCGAATCGAAATCTTTTTTTTAATTTATTATAATTATTATATTATTTTAAAAATAATGAAATTATAATTAAAAAAAATTAAAATACATAAAAAATATATATAAATTAATTAAAAAAGGCATATAATGTTTAATTCAAAGTTTACACATGTTATTACTTTTATTGAAATATATATATATATATATTCGGGGTGGGTATTTAAATACCGTCCCCGCCCCGTTTTTATTTTTATTTTTCGATTTTTCCCGAAATCCGAACCATACCCGATCAAAAGCCAAAAAAACCACCCCAATCGAATTGGAGTCGGCTCGATTGATTTCGGTTTCGAATTCCGTTGCTATCCCTAGAGCCAGAAAGGAGAGAGAGAGTTTTTCATTCTCATTCATAAACTGTTCATACACTACGTATATACTATTCCACTCTCTATATAAGTGGAGAGTAGGTCGTTCAATTAGTAATGGCCACATCACTCTCATTATATTACAACACTCCCCCTTGGACATTACCTCGTCATATTCATGCATCGTTAAAAATCTCGCTAGAAAACCCTGAGGGAAAAACTAATCGAGGAAAAGAGTAAATATCTTATGATTTCCAAGTGTTATAATAGCTACCCTGTTAAAAACATTCAACTAAGAAAACCCAGTGGGAAAAACTTAGTTAATGAAAAAAAGTATAGATTGGTCTTCAGGATTATTTTGAAGTTGTCGTTTTTCTTGAACATGATAATATAGTCTGCCTCGTTAAAAATCTTGTAACTGAGAAAACCTCGTAGGAAAAACTTAGTTAAGGAAAAAAGAGTGCAACATTGATTTTCAGGATTTAATTTTCAAGATTGTTCAGAAATTGTCGCTCCCCTTGAAACAATAATTTAATCTGCATCATTAAAAACATTGTAACTAAGAAAACCTCATGGGAAAAACTTAATTAAGAAAAAAGAGTGCAGCATTGGTCTTCAAGACTCAATCTTCAGGATTGTTTAGAAGTCGTCGCTCCCCTTAAACACAATATTCTAGTCTGTCTTATTAAAAACCTTCAACTAAGAAAACCTCGTAGGAAAAAACTTAGTTAAGGAAAAAAGAGTACAGACCTCATGATTTTGACGTGTTAGCATCAGTTGCCTCATTAAAACCTTAAGGCTATGTTTGGATGGATGGATTTGAGGAAGGATTTATAAATCCCTCTCCCAAATCCATCCATCATCAAAGGATTTATAAATCCAAGATTTTAAATCAATGGATTTCAAATCATGGATTTGATTCTGAATTTTTTAGTTGTTTTAGAACGGGTTTCAAATCCTTACTCAAAGCGTATCATTTGAAATCCTTCCATTGTTGTGTAATTGATTATATTAATATATAAAAATAGTATAAAAATTAATAAATTAATTATATATATATATATATATATATATATATTTTTTTTTTTTTTTTTAAATTCTACCATCTAGCCTACCCCTACCCACCCCCACCCAACCCCCCGGCCACCCACCCCCCTCCACACACCCCCCCAAAAAAATTTTTTTTTTACAAAATTTTAGATTTTTAATATTTGAATAATAAAAATATTGCCAACAACCCTACCCACCCACTCCACCCACCCCCAACCCCACCTACACCACCCCCACCCCAAAAAATTTTTTTATAAAATTTTAAATTTGAATATTTAAATAATAAAAATAATACTACCCAACCTACCCCTACCCACCCCCACCCCAAAAAATTTTTTTTTATAAAGCTTTAGATTTAATATTTAAATAATAAAATTATTACCACCCAACCCAACCCATCCAACCTACCCCTCCACACCCCACCCCACCCCACCTCAAAAAAAAATTTAAAATAAAATTTTTAATTTTATTTTTTAAATATTAAAATTTAAATTATTTTTTAAAAAAAATTTGGTGAGTGGGGGGGTGTGGGTGGATGGATAGAGTGGTAGGATTGGACAGTAATATTTTTATTATTTAAATATTAAAATCTAAAGTTATATATAAAATTTTTTTTTGAGGTGGGGGTGGTGTTGGGTGAGGGGGTAGGGTTGGGTGGTAATATTTTATTATTTAAATATTAAAAATTTAAAATTTTATTAAAAAAATTTTTTTTTGGTTGGGGGTTGTTGGCATTCGATCGTTTGGTTAACGTGACCCGTTAGGGTTCCATGTATTTCTAACAAGCAGCGGAAGCAAGTAAACATGAAACGCATTACCTTTCACCAAGGGTTGATGTAGAGGTTGAATTCTCGCTGGCAGTCTGCGCAGTCCCACGAGAATAGCCATAAGTTCCTCTTCTGATGTCGGAATTGAGTGATCTTTATGCTCTGACGATCCTCTCTTCGACGGCTTTCCATCAATATATAATACATCAAAATTGAAGGACTGTACGATTTTATATGAATTTTGGAACATGACGAACTGCAGCAGCAAACGACCTTCCGGTCTTCTGCTGTATGTCCCAAGTCCGATCTCGACGTCGTGTGGGCGACGATCTACGAGACCTACTCAATCTGCTCTCAACCCTCATCACACGTGAATAATGAATTAGATTAGGGTTCCAGATAAGTTGAGGTGACTTATATACATGGGCTACAGCAGGGACCAGGAGGAGAAATTGGGTTGGGCCTCCATTGGGCTTAAGTATCCAAGCTTAGCCCAAAGCTTATACTTAAGTCTAATAATAATAATATATTCCACTAAAATATTATTACTGCACTACCATACCAATCCCAAAATTACGTTTTGGGCTCCTTCTTATTATGAGCCCGTTAGTCTCCTCATGTTTAAGATATACAATGTCCATTAATTAATTTAAGTTACTGACAACTCAATTAATTAATATCTCATCCAAGAGTAGTACCACTCAACCTCATTATCATGCCGGAATAAATTCCACCTGCAGGGTTTACATGATAATCCTTATGAGCTCCTCAAGGGGACATCATCAACCTATGACGGACACGGATTCCTTCTACAATCAACAGCACACCATAGAGACATCACTACTTCCCAACTCACCGAGTTTATTGATTTAATTGCATGTAAATCTCACCCATTGATGAATCAAAGAAATACATACTGCCCTATGTGTCGAGGTTATTGTATAGGGATTAAGAGCACGAACTTCCATAATAACTGAGATCAAGTTCTCCTATAAGTCAGTATAAATCGAATGATCTCAAGCGGTCCTGCTCAATACACACAAGTGCACTAATGTGATTCTATAGCCAAGACAAGCTAATACCAAACCACACTACAACCATCCCGATAGAGAGTCCCCGTCTATCTCGGTTGTGAGCATCAGTTTTTACTTTATAAGGAAACCGATAATATGATCTTCCGCGTGTTGTCGCACAACATATTATCTACAGTATAAAGTAAGTGGACTATTGCATCGAACATATAAATAAATTATAAGATGCAATCATTTGATCATATGATTCTCATTTCAAATTAATTGTTACAACATTGTTCATACAAAAAGCTAGACTTTTAGTATACAATCCAACAATCTCCCACTTATACTAAAAGACTATGCTGTCATGTCTTCCGCCATACATCTGATTCCCACTCCCACTACACGACCATTAAAAGCTCTCGCCTTAATATTCTTGTAAATGGATTTACTAGGTCATCATCCGATGCAATCTAGGCGACAACAACCTTCCCCTCATCATACGATTTCTCGTAACAGGTGGTACTTGCACTCCATGTGTTTAATTGCCTTATGGGCTCGTGATTCCTTCAAGTTTGCAACTGCACCAATATTATCAATATAAATTGTGATATCCTTGGGCAAACTTAGAAACACTTCGAAGTCCATCTTGAAGTTTCTAGAGTCATACAGATACTTTGGCTGCCTCATAGGCTCCAATTTATCATCTTTCCATGATGGAGTTCGGAGTCTGAAATATATTTCTATATAACACTCCTCCACATTATGACTCAACTTCCTAAAATTAAACACATAACCTTGAGGTGGATTTACTGCCGTCCAATCTGACAAAAAAATCTGAATCTACGTAATCCACAAGAAGCAGTGAATTTACCCAGTAAGCTTACATATAATTTACAGTCCTTCTCAGGCACTTCATATATGTCTTACCACAGTTCATCATTCTTGTTCCGGGTTACGTTGATACCCACTGTTCATGCGTTCAGCAAAATAGATATCCATTCTCGCGCATAGCATTCCTAAGATTAAGCTTCCTTATTCGCCGAAGCATAAGGAACCGCTTTCATCACCTTTATCTTCCTTTTGTGTCTCAAGACATATTTTCTTAGATAAAGTCACTTGCTAAAACAAGTAAGGATCGTATCAATTCATGAAGCTTGAGACAAGCATAATATCCTTTCTTGTGATCCGTATTACCGTGATCAAAAGGATATTTTTGCTCTTCTTAAGTCCTTCATTTCATACCGCTTTATTATCCATACACATACGCCCGACAATACTCTTTCATTGTCTCCAATGAGCAATATATCATCTACGATAGTACAAGAAATACCACCACGTTTTCATCACTCTTTTCAATACACAAGACCCATCCGATCATTGATTAGATCCATGTCACTGGATTACCTCATCAAAACGGATGTTTCATGATCTTGAAGCTTGTTTTAGTCCATTAATGGACACTTTTAAGCTCACTATCACAATGCTCTTAGCTCTTTGCAATGAATCACTCTGGTTGCTTCACATAGATGTTTCCCTTAAGACTTCCAATCAGGAAAGCTGTCTCGACATCTATTTGCTATCCCTCATATTTCATATGAGTAGCAACAAATAAAAGAGTTTGGATCAACTTAGGCATAGCTACCGGCGAACAGGTTTTCTCATAATCGAACCCTTTCTTTCTGAGTATACCTTTTCGCAACAAGCTTGCTTCCAAGGTTTTCACCTTATTCTATGATCCTCTTTTATTCTTGCATGCCCGCTTCCAATGGCTTTTACGCCATTTAGCGGTTCAACAAGCATCCAGACCTAATTTAAAATTGTTCTATTTTAATATTCATTGCACTTTGCTAGGATTAGGCATTTCTAACTTGTAGTGCTTCGTCGTATCCGTGGGTCCATTTCATGTTTGCGAGGGACCAAGTCTCACGACTTTCCCAAAACATATATCTTACAAGTTGTCGAAGAACCCTCCCACTACGACAAGGCACTACATGCAATTGTATATCAGACGTGACACGCGTTGCAGTTTACCTTGTGGTATATCCTCTCGTACACTTGGTACTTATACTTTGTGTTTTCCTCTCACTTCCTTTAGAACAACTTATACATGGGTATTTGATTTATTACATAGTCCTTTTTCCAAAAATCTAGTGTTTATGTTAACAATCACTCTTCGATCTTGTGGACTAAATAAATCATCCTTCATTTTTCTAGGATATCCCACAAATAGAAAAACATTCTTACGAATTACTATTCCTAGGGCATATCCATAAAATGAATTTAGTAATTCCAAATAATTCATCATCTATCTAATCACTACCATAAGAGTGATATTCCTTCTATTCGTCACACCATTAAGGTGGGAAATTCATTTCCGAAGGTACCTTTCTCTTACTAGATTAAAAGACTCATTATTAATTACTATTTGTCGCATCCAGGGGATAAACATGATTTAAGAGTGTACAAATTGTTCACCAACGTACCATAACAGATTACAACTCTATCATTCATTATAATGACCATATCATTTAAATGAAATGGAGTATCCATCTATTAATGCATAGAAACCGAAATCAAATTCTTTCTATGAAAATGTACGTAAAGACAATTTCATAAAATCAAACGTCTACTCATATCATTTAATAAATAGACAACTCCCACTGCAATAGCCACTACTCTTGTAGTTTTACCCATGTCATAACAATCTTATCCTCACTTAGTAATAAACATTTAGTGATTCCAGTATCTACACACTTCGTGTCAGTAAATGCCATCACTAATCATGTTTTAAACAACTAGTGAATAAGATATAAAACTTGTTCACATTATGATGAAAATGGCTTTCCTTTGCCACATGTTTTGCCAGAAGTTTTCCACCATATACATCCTATTGTAATTCAGGTTGAACTTACTCAAAAACATCTAGGCAATTCACAAAGAATTAAATTGATCTAGGTTTCCCTTCAATTTATACTCCATGCTTTCCCAATTCATTCATCAAATTAAATCATGATCTTCTGCCTTTTAACTTACTCAAGTATCCGAAGATTTACATGAGACCATCATATTTCTATGAACCTCTCATCTCTTCACTAGAGACTTTAATAGGCATCATGAGACGTCCATTGTGAGAACACACATGTATTTTCTTAAGCAGTAAAATTCAAAACCAAGATTCTTTTCTAATCATCTAATTTTGGACCAGTAAATATAATTTCTTTTAGTCAACAATAAGCGAGATAAAACCATTTGAAATTACAGAGAATCATAAATAAATATACCGATCAAATCTTCGAATTTTATCCTTTTATATTGATTCCCTCAAAACTATATAAAAATAAAATTCACCGACATCTCAAGCACCGTGAGTCTGCAAGCCACGTTAGTGTGGACGTTTACAAACCCAAACATTTACAAGAGAAGGTTTTACCCATTAATTTTATTTGTCAACCTAACTTTATGACAAAATAATTAATAGTCGGTTCCTCTTTAGCCATGCAAATAATAGCAGTGACTCCGTTGGGGAGGATACTAATTATTTACACCTAAGTGTACACCATTATTTGATCCCAAGTCCACTGCGCGAGCTTGTGTGCCTTACAGTTGGAGAAGTACACACGCGCTCGGATAGCTTCCTACAATCATCAATTATAAGTTTGTACCAGTGAGCCCTACATAAACTCATCCGTTAGGGAGGAAGGCCTATTGCCAACACGCAAGTTCATGTACCACATTACAAACAATAATTATGTAATGAAGTCTGTACCAGTGATCCGTGAATAAACTCATCCGTTAGGGAGGAAGGCCTATTGCCAACACACAAGTTTACTCACATCACTTACAAACCAATAATGGAGGTCGCGGGAATATTTACCAATCCCCTCTCCCACTTAGTAATTTAACACCGAGGGTTTTTACATGCATATGATATTCAGAATAAAATACGCAACGCTAGCATGCTTCTATTACGGCACATAAGGCAGTAAATCACAGAGAGTCATGCATACATATATAACAATAATCAATAATTAAATCAATCATTAACAGTTATATATCAGCGAATTCGATTGTTCGCCACCAGGCACGAATATCAGCAAAGACTTCCAGACTATCAAATTTTCAAAATTTCCAGATTGTCCAATTTTCGAAACCATCGATATCGACCGTCGATGTCGTCCAGATTATCAAAATCATCGATATCGACTAGATTATCAAATATTCGAAAAACATCAAGATTATAAAAATTCCGAAACTATCGATATCGATCGTCATATCGTCTAGATTATCAAAATTATCGATATCGACGAGCAACCATATATAACAATAATAGATAATTAAATCAATTATGTCAGTTATATATTAGGAATCAATTCAACATCCATATATAACAATAATAGACAATCAATTATAGCAGTTATATATTAGGAATTAATTCGACATCCATATATAACAATAATATACAATCTATTATGACAGTTATATATTAGGAATTAATTTTCTTAAAATTGGATGTCTTATCCAACACTCTAGCAATACATGCATATAATATACCAAATATAATACGCAATCTAGCATGCTTCTATATAAGACAATAAATCATAGAGATCAGACATCCATATATATATATATATATATATATATATATATATATATATATATATATATATATATAACAATAATAGACAATTAAATTAATTATGACAGTTATATATATTAGGAATAAAAACGCCTCTAAATTTTAATGTCTTGTCCGACACTCCTACTGTGGAATCGATGCCTTACGCAACAAGCAGGATTGCTTGTGCCCCAAGACGTCCATCGTCATATCCCACCGCCAATCATGTCAGGGAGCGCCCCAAGTGCCTTGACGAGCGCCCCTCGCCCGGACTGTCGCTCGTCCAAGGGCCTACTTGCATGGAACCAAGTTCAGCCCAACGTGTAACACCAAACTACACCAACTGTCGTTCGTAGTTCGAAACTTAAAGAATCTCAGAATCCAATCTTCACCGTCCAGAATCTACTACTGTAAGTCATGAACATTTTATCCAAATTACAGATCGATCCAACAGTTATTTTGTGAGAAACGGCTCTTTTCTCTCGACTGCGCAAAACAGAATCGCCCAAATATCTGCTTCTGTTTTCAGCATACTCCCAGCAAGAAAAGGCTCCAAATTCGATCTTCACCGTTCAGAATGTACATCCACAAGGTCTGAACGTGCTGACTAAATTAAAGCTTGATCCAACGATTAGTTTGTCAGAAACGGCACTTTTCCCTCGACTGCGCAAAACAGAATCGCCCAAATATCTGCTTCTGTTTTTAGCGTACTCCCAGCAAGAAAGGCTCCAAATTCGATCTCCACCGTTCAGAATGTACATCCACAAGGTCTGAATGTGTTGACCAAATTACAGTGTGATCCAACGATTAGTTTGTCAGAAACGGCACTTTTCCCTCGACTGCGCAAAACAGAATCGCCCAAATATCTGCTTCGGTTTTCAGCGTACTCCCAGCAAGAAAAAGCTCCAAATTCGATCTCCACCGTTCAGAATGTACATCCACAAGGTCTGAACGTGTTGACCAAATTACAGCTCAATCCGACCGTTGAAACTCTGGTTATTGCCTCTGCAATATCACTACGTTGGATTTTCTCTCAAAAGCGTGATTCTATTTTTGCCCTCTCTTTCTTCCTTGCATGTGAAATTGACGAACAGTTTTCGTCGAATCCTCTCACACACAACCATGGACGAATAGATATGATATAGGGTATATATTACATAGGGATATTCATAGTTTGCGTAATAAAACCAAAACCCTAAACATGTGATCCTAATTCCGAAAAATTAATCACATAAACCCTATCCTAACGTGTCACGCTTCACCACGAAACCGAAGCTTTGATACCAATTGTTGGTATTCGATCGTTTGGTTAACGTGACCCGTTAGGGTTCCATGTATTTCTAACAAGCAGCGGAAGCAAGTAAACATGAAACGCATTACCTTTCACCAAGGGTTGATGTAGAGGTTGAATTCTCGCTGGCAGTCTGCGCAGTCCCACGAGAATAGCCATAAGTTCCTCTTCTGATGTCAGAATTGAGTGATCTTTGTGCTCAGACGATCCTCTCTTCGACGGATTTCCATCAGTATATAATACATCAAAATCGAAGAATTATACAATTTTATATGAATTTTGGAACATGACGAACTCCAGCAGCAAACGACCTTCTGGTCTTCTGCTGTATGTCCCAAGTCCGATCTCGACGTCGTGTGGGCGACGATCTACGAGACCTACTCAATCTGCTCTCAACCCTCATCACACATGAATAATGAATTAGATTAGGGTTCCAGATAAGTTGAGGTGACTTATATACATGGGCTACAGCAGGGACCAGGAGGAGAAATTGGGTTGGGCCTCCATTGGGCTTAAGTATCCAAGCTTAGCCCAAAGCTTATACTTAAGTCCAATAATAATAATATATTCCACTAAAATATTATTACTGCACTACCATACCAATCCCAAAATTACGTTTTGGGCTTCTTCTTATTATGAGCCCGTTAGTCTCCCCATGTTTAAGATATACAATGTCCATTAATTAATTTAAGTTACTGACAACTCAATTAATTAATATCTCATCCAAGAGTAGTACCACTCAACCTCATTATCATGCCGGAATAAATTCCACCTGCAGGGTTTACATGATAATCCTTATGAGCTCCTCAAGGGGACATCATCAACCTATGACGGACACGGATTCCTTCTACAATCAACAGCACACCATAGAGACAGCACTACTTCCCAACTCACCGAGTTTATTGATTTAATTGCATGTAAATCTCACCCATTGATGAATCAAAGAAATACATACTGCCCTATGTGTCGAGGTTATTGTATAGGGATTAAGAGCATGAACTTCCATAATAACTGAGATCAAGTTCTCCTATAAGTCAGTATAAATCGAATGATCTCAAGCGGTCCTGCTCAATACACACAAGTGCACTAATGTGATTCTATAGCCAAGACAAGCTAATACCAAACCACACTACAACCATCCCGATAGAGAGTCCCCGTCTATCTCGGTTGTGAGCATCAGTTTATACTTTATAAGGAAACCGATAATATGATCTTTCGCGTGTTGTCGCACAACATATTATCTACAGTATAAAGTAAGTGGACTATTGCATCGAACATATAAATAAATTATAAGATGCAATCATTTGATCATATGATTCTCATTTCAAATTAATTGTTACAACATTGTTCATACAAAAAGCTAGACTTTTAGTATACAATCCAACAGGGGTGATGTTGGGGTGAGGGGGGTGGGTGGGTAGGGGGTAGGGTTTTGGGTGGTAATATTTTTATTATTCAAATATTAAAATTTAAAATTTTATAATTTTTTTTTGGTGGAGGGTGGAAGGGGAGGGGGGTAGTTTGGGTGGTAGAGTTCCCTCACGTAAAAATTATTTTTAATAAAATTTTATATTATAATATTTAATAGTATAATAAAATTTTATTATTTTTATTTATCATCTGTAAAATTCTATTTTAAAAATAATTTTTGAATCATAGATTTGAAATCCTTTCAAAAGTCCATAATTCATCCAAACAGTAGAATTCAAATGAATTGATTTAAAATCCAAGGAATTTAAAATCCACTTATTTTCAAATCCATTGGATTTGAAATGACGCAATCCAAACACAACCTAAAGCTAATAAAACCCTTTGGGAAAAAACTTAGTTATGGAAAAAAGAGTACAACCATTGGTCTTCAGGACCTAATCTTCTAGATTGTTTGAAATTATTACTCCCCCTGAAAACAACGTTATTTTGAAACATAACTGATCTTTAGGATCTACATTTATGAATTTATTTGAACTCATCATTCTCCCTAAAGATATCAATCTTATGGGTTTACATAATATAATACTTCGAGTAAAACTTTCAAAGATACAAGTTGGAGGTAAGTAATAAAAATAAATCATCTAGATTGTTACATGAGTAAACTCT
The DNA here is from genome assembly GCA_023678885.1 of Pogostemon cablin. Taxonomy (NCBI): domain Eukaryota; kingdom Viridiplantae; phylum Streptophyta; class Magnoliopsida; order Lamiales; family Lamiaceae; genus Pogostemon; species Pogostemon cablin. Next base: position 19,475,222 of record CM042979.1, on the reverse strand, counting down.
TTGTGTAATATTACATCGCTCTTCAGGAGTTCACATGAGTGAAATAAATTTATTGTCTTTCTCCATGTATAAATTGCTCATGTTTTATGCAACACGTAATTTATTATCTCGTAAAAGATTGCAAGGGAGTATATACAAATCATGATGCCACATATGCTACAAATGTTTTATATCATCCATCATAACAATACACCAGTATGAATTTTAACGTAATGGGGATCGAATCATAATTAATATTCGACTAATATGCATGTCAATGTCTTATTGGTTTCTTATAATTAAACCAATATATATTTTATATCAAAGTGATACATGAGGATATATTTAATTTTAATTAAATGTCTCATTGTCAGAGAATCATAAAAATCTTGCTAGCATGTTCATCATAAATGCATATCAGGCCTGATACAATTATGAAGACTTTAAAAAGCACTAAAAGTGAGACTTCTGGTCCAAAATACCCTCATTATATACTTCAAGTATACAAACGTTTATTTTCCTCTTCAGGGGATTAAACAATAATTGACTTACAAAATTGATTGAGATTGATAAAAATTATACATAAAACCATCATTAAGTAAATTAAATGGTGTTAAAATTCAATCTTTCTTTAAAATAATTCTCAATCTAGAAGTTGAGATGATTCATTGGTTAATAAAAAAAAATCCGTCATTTGGAATTAGTAAACTTTTACAAATTTTTTATGTGTTCCAATCTTAAACCACACTGTAACAACAAAATTGTATTTATTAAAATAATAAACACAAAAGAAATTACAAAATAATCCGATATGGATTAAAGTTGAGAATTTAAGTGAGCAGCTTCTATTTATCCTCTGATTCCTCTCTTGAGTTGATTTCTTGACTCTTTCAACTTTCAGAGCCGAATCTTCGGATGAAGCTTGTCCGAGCTCGGGGTTGTCTTGAAGCTTTAAAACGTTTATCCGGAGGCATCGAGCCTTTGTTCGGATCAAACGTTGACTTGAATCTATGTCGTGAAGTATGCCGCTCAATTTGGTAGAACGTTGACTTCACGGAGACTGCTGGATGAATTTGATAAAGAACACCGGATCGAAGAGGCTTAGCACCTTGGTCTTTGATCGGATGTGATTCTTGACTTGAATATATCTTGAACTTGACTTGAAGATCTTGAGCTTGGGGTTGGATCTTGATCTTGCTCTTCACTTGAATCTTCGCTTGATCTTGATCTTCAGAATTCTTCACTTGACTTGATCGAACTTGATTTTCACTTGAATCTTCAGAGTTCTTCAGGTCTTCAGGATCTTCAGAGTGTTTGGAATGAGGACTGAAGGTCCTTATTTATAGGTAGAGAAAATAACCACTTGGGAGATATTTTCTCCTTCGAAAGATATGTTGGGCTTTAAGCCTGCTGGACTGGATACGCGCCTATTTAATTTAATTAAACCCGTAGGATTTAACCTGGGCCTGATTAATTTAACTAGGCCTGCTGGACTTGATTTGTTGGGCTCGTTGACTTGAATCAGACCCACTTGACTCGAATTGAGCCCATTTGACTTGAACTAAGCCCATTTGACTTGGATTTGGGCTCAAATAATTATATCAATTATCAATTATTTATTTATCTATCTTAGGAATTAATTTATTTAAATTCCATAATAAATAAATATTTAATCAATATTTAATATATTTTCCTTTGCATTTTTACTTATTTAGGCAATAAAATTTAATTGCCTACAAATGCCCCCTTGCATTTTGTTCACGGAAACTTATTATTGAAGTGGACAAATTGCAACAATATTTGCATATGCTTTGGAGTCTCTTTCGACCCATTATTTTCATTGAGTTTTTTTTTATTCTACTGTTTCTGGCCCAATAAGCAAACGAACCTCAAAATTTAGTAGATAATGCAGCTGCAAGATATATCTCATAGAGGTGAAATTCAAATATCCACAAATCTTTATTAACTCAATTCTTAGCCCCCAAGAAATAACTTCACATTATTTTGAAGATAAATACAAATATTTATCTAATATTCACAGAAGTTATCCAAATTTTACCCAAGACTATATAAGAACAACTCCCGTTTCTACTTTTTCACTTCAAAGTTTTGACTAACAACACTATCCTTCTTTGCAGATTCTCTTCTTAGTTTCAAGGCTACTGCAAGAAGAACTCCTGCTACTGCTTTCATCAACTACCAAGGTAACAATTCTCTTCTCTCCCATTATCTTTTCTTTTCTTGTTCTTTTCCTTCTTCCTTTCTTTCTTTTCTCTTGCTGCTGTATGATTTTTTTACTTCTTCATCCAACAATCAATCTAATATCATGTACGCTCTTTCTTTACGGATTTCTTATGCCCATCCCAAAGTTTAAACAACTTTTTATACCAACCTGTATTTTTATGATCCTCCTACCTACCTCGTTATTCTCTTTCCTCGAAGACATTGTTAACGAGCCTCCATAGAGTCAAACCAACATCATCGAGGTGGAGAGCAGTCGACGGCGGACCACCCATGGTGGTTGCTTGTCGGGCTCACCCCGTGAGGTGGAGAGCAGTCAATGGTAGATTACCCATGGTAATTGCTCATTGGGCTCACATCTCTGATGACGTTGGGATAGAGAGTAGTCAATGGCGGACCACCCATGGTGGTTGTTTGTTGGGCTCACATCTCTGTCGATGCTTTGGCGACAAAGCAACAACCCACGACCTTGGCTGCGTGTGGTGACTGATCTGATACCGGCGGTGGCGTGGCTGGCGAGAGCGGCAGTAGCTGGAGCTTGCAGGCTGCTGTCGTGGTGGCCATAGAAAGCTTCAGTCTGAACTACGGGATGGTGTGGCGTCAACGGTCAACGGTGGGTTCTGAGAGCAGCGGCAGACGACGGCTTGCAGGCGAAGACAAGAGTTTGTGGAGCTGGAATGCGACAGTGGCGGCTTCGGTAGCGATCTCCAGCGGCGGTGGTCGCGTGGACTTCCGGCGATGGCTAGTCGAGGTGCTGCGAATTATGAGAGCGGCTGAACAGCGATCTGCAACGGCGGCGGCAGCGCGAGCATCGGCGCGGTGATCCGGTACCGGTGGCTGATGGGCTCGGGCGAGTGGTGTTGATCGAGACCTCCAGCAGCGACGGTGTGGCTGACGAACGGCGGCAGCGGGTCTCGGCAGCAGCTGGGCGGTGGTCTTTGGCAGCTCGAAAAGACGAGGCGAGGCGTGGCGGGCGTCGATCCCATCGGCAGCAGCTGGGCAGCTTGGAGAGGCGAGCCGAGTCGCGCACGATGATGAAGAGAGTCGTTCTGCAGACTGAATTTTGAGAGGAAAAAACTACCACCAAGCCCTCAATTTTGACTTTCAAGTCAATTTTGACCATCACATGGCCCAAGCCCAATTTTTCTTTGATTTGGGCTTCATACTTGGGCTTCTTTAATTCTATGTTGATTTGGGCTTCAATATTGATTCCACCTTTCCTTAATTAGCCCATTAATTGATTTGTGCCTATACACATGGCAAGTTTAAATTAACTAAGCATATGTGTTAATTAATTTTATTAACTTGGCTCCAATGTTTAAGGCTACAATGCTTTATAATTATGACCTTAAATAATTAATTGCCCCCCTGAATTTATTTTGAGTCTTTTTAATTAATCGTTCATTTGTTTTGCAGCCTATCCACTTCTCAGCATGGTTTTCTTCAAAACTGTAACGGGAAAGTCCGGCGCAAGCTACTTAGTTATTCTTGAAGATGCACATCAACCTTTACCACAAGGAACTCGTCTTTTACCTGGGCAATCTTTGCTAGGGAACTGTGCTTATGTCCCTCCAAGAAGCAAGAATGAATTTTTCTTGGCATGTTGGTCTCATGAATCTTCTTCAAGTAGAAATAACATAAGTTGGACCTTGAAGGGAGCTGACATTGAGCCAGAAATCAATTCAGCACATTTACCCTCTTTGGGACGCCGCATTGCAAAAGGAAAAGCATCCTGGGGGGAAATCAAATTCCTTGGAGACTTCCACTACATCAAGGGTTACTGGGAATGGACTGAAGATATTTTAAGCCGATGCGGATCCATTCTCCGAAACACAAAGCTTTATGATGCTGTCTTTGCATCCCTCTTTACCTATGATTGCAGCTGTGAAATCATGAAGGCCTTCTGTGAAGCTTGGTGTTCTTCCACCAACACTTTACTCACCAAATTCGGAGAGATGTCACTTTCTTTATGGGACTTATACAACTTGATGGGACTACCCATAGCGGGTTATGTGTATGATGAAATTGTGCCCTGTGCAGAAGAATTGCTTTCCACGAAGGATGGTTTACGTATCCCGCGCAGCTGTAGATCTTTACTTGGCGCCTATCACGTACTTTGCAAGGGTGCTAACAGAAGAAATGTAACCATTGACCAATGGGTAGATTTTTGGTCTAAAAAGGCTATAACATACCTTGAACCTCCTACACGCGTTGAAAGAAAGATGACTTCTCGGCCTAAAAAAACTTATAACCCGACTGGCGTTATTTCAAGTCACCAACCATGGACGTCTGCTGAGATAGATCAATTTGAAAAGTTGGGCATTTCTCAAACTGATCAAGAAGAGACCTATCTAGCCGCTTACTTAGCTTGCTGGCTTTGTGCGTTTGCACTTCCGGGTGGCGAAGTAGGCTTGATACGACCGAGTACCTTTAAAGTGGCAAGCTTAATGGCTGCAGGAAAAAAAGTGAGTCTTGCTATTCCAGTTTTGGCAAACATTTACCATGGCTTGAATGCAATTTCAAACTCATCGAGTTTATCTGAAATTAAATCAACCTTTCCGGTTCATTTCGTCCATGCTTGGCTGGCTCACTACTTCAAAACTCATTTTCCGGTTGGAAGTAAGACATCATATCCTCGAATGGTGACATACTCTGGAGAGCAGGGAGCAAGATACTTCGATGCTGAAGATGCTCGTAAACGAATCCACACAGCTGATAATGCCTTATGGACTTGCAATATTTTTTCAAAAGACAAAGCGATCCACTACACGGATGATGGAAATAAGAAATGGGATAATTGGGCTCATCTGGTGGCTATCCGTACTAGCTATCTCACTTTGCGGCAGGGTAGTCATTTTGTGATGGAGCCTTACTCCCCTCACAGGTTTGCTCGTCAATTTGGCTTCCTACAAGATGTTCCTAAGATGCTTAGAACCAACCTTCGGAAAGCATCTTTAGAAGAAGGATTCAACCATTGGAGACATTGCACTTCGTATAACTCTACCTCCGAATCTTACTTTCCATGTGCAACCCCAGCTCCTAAAAACTACTCCACTACTGAATATAAGGAGTGGTGGAAGCAAGTCCACGGAACTTACTTATATGATCATATCAAGGCTTTGACCACCCTAGTTTCAGAACCTCTGGAGGAAGAAGTGGACATCATTAATGACCTTGACGATGATAATCAAGAAGTTCATGATATTTCTCCGGTGCATGATGAGGTTTTACAACCTATAGTACATAAAAGGAAGAAAAGTTCCCCTCATTCTACAGAAAATCGTAGCGCCTCTAATGAACGCCATTGGAAGAGAAAGAAATCTGTTGTTCATACTGAAAAACAAGATAATGAGGTTTCTTCCATTCTCTCTCCTCTTTTCCTTTTTCCTTTATTTTTTCCTTACAAAGCTTTCTTTTATTAACGAAGGTTGCGCTGAAAATTTCTGGCTCTAAGGCTGCTGAAGGAACTGAATTAATTACTGCTGTTACTTCAAAAACTTTGGCAGATGAGGTTTCCCCCTTTCCCTTATCTTATTTTCATCGTATATCCTCATTTTTATACTAACATATTTCTCCTCTTATCAGATCTTGGGCATCTCTTCAAATTCTAGTAGCGGTGACGATTCTGATGAGAGTGATGATTCTACCGAAAGTGATGCATCAACCACAAGGGTGAATTCTTCAAAAGCATGTCCCATGATCTCAGAATTTATATCTAAGAAGATTACTCGTGATCTCAAAGGCAAAATTTGCTCGGAGTGCATGGAGTAAAATAAGAAGAAAACTCAAACGAACCCCTCTTGAGTTTTTATCAACTCTGAGACAAGAAATATTTTCCTTAATAAATGAAGTGAAGGCTCTTAGAATCGACTGTTCTCCTTTAGAGGTAGCCCTGGAACCTCTATTTAACAAGACCGATATTTATACCGCGAAAAAATTGAAGTCTGATGAAGCGGCATCCACGGGAAATCATGCAAAATGCTTGACCGACATCAAGGGTCGCCTTCAGAATTGCAGAGACACTCACATGATAGAGACAAAAAGACTAAAGAGTACTTGGGAAGAGTTGGAGTCGATATGCAAAGAAATAACTAATCTGCAGCAGGGAGAGAAAACTTTGTCTGAAGCAGCTGACCGTCTCCAACAAACTCTCTGTCGCGCCAAGAAGGAAGTTGAGCTCATAGAAGAAGAGATCCTTATGCTTGACAATGCAACCATCTTGAAAGAATCATCATCTGAAGATGAGAAAGCAGCTCTGAAGTCTGTTTTACAAAGCATACTCTCTGATAACTTTCTTGTTTAGCATAGGACTGATTTTCTTTCAATTTGTTCCCTTAGTTATTCACTCGCTTTCCCCTTTTATGTTTTTGAACATCTAATGATATTATCAATAAAGTCTATTCTCTTCCTTATTTCTCCTTTATGTTATATCATTAATTCGTTTTCTTGTCTTTCATATTTATTTGCTGCCTTCATGCTCCAATTTATTGTTTGCCCCACAAACCTGATGTGAATAAACCAAAGACATGACTGAACTTAGCAAAGTGCTAAGCTGCCTACGTACCTCTTCGCAGAGGATCAAGTCATTACGTAGTTCAAAGGGACATGATTTGATTTGGATGGGGGGTGCCGTGCACAGTTTATACTCATGCGGGTCAGGAGTGACTATTCTTTAACCACTTTAGACAAAGTAGGATATTTAATGCTTTAACCACTTAAAATATCTGAGTGGGGTGAATTAATAGTTTAACCACATATAATTACCTTTGGTGGGTGTCGTGCACAGTTTATACTCATGTGGACCAGGAGTTCGTCGTACACAGTTTATACTCGTGCGGACCAGGAGTAGCATGCAGTTTAGGCTCGTGCGTCATGGAGCATTCCTTGGATTTGATTGGATCACGCATAGTAGCGTTTCAGGAATTTGCCATTTATGGGGCCGATCCCTACGCCATCTTCAGATATCAACTTGTACGCACCATTCGTATACACTTCTTTCACAACATGTGGACCATCCCACTTGGGCAAGAATTTATTTCCAACTCGGTGAGTGATGACAATAGGCCTTCTTACAGCAAGGACTAAGTCTCCGACTTGAAAAGAACGTATCTTTACTTTCTTATTAAACGTTCTGGAGAGGCGAGCTTGATAGCATTCAAGTCTTTGTTGTGCTTATAACCTCTTCTCATCAAGTGCCTCTAATTCTTCGAGACGCAGTCGTGCGTTCTCTTCTTCAGTTAAACTTTCTTGTATGGCTATTCTCAAAGATGGTATTTGCTTTTCAAGGGGCACCACAGCTTCAACCCATATACAAGAGAGTACGGAGTAGCTTGAGTAGGCGTTCTATAAGTATTTCGATATGCCCATAAAGCTTCATGAATCGTTTCATGCCAGTCTCGCTTTGACTTGGAGACCACCTTCTTCAACAGATTACACAGTGTTTTGTTGAAGGCCTCGGCAAGCCCATTAGCTGCTGCATTATACATAGAAGATTTTCTTTGCTTGAAGTCAAACTTCTCACAAAGCTTATCAATCAAAGAGTTACTGAATGGCCTCCCATTGTCTGTGATAATGTATCGAGGCACTCCATATCTATATATGATGTTGATGCGGATGAAATCAACCACATTTTTTTTCTTCACTTCTCTCAAAGGTACAACTTCTGCCCACTTGGAAAAGTAATCAGTGGCAGCCAGAATATAAAGATGACCTCCGGAAGACTTCATTAATGGCCCCACCACATCTAAGCCCCATGCATCAAATGGCCACAAAGAAACTGTTGGATGTAATGGTTCGGGAGGCTGATGTATGAGATTTGCATGAAACTGGCATGGCTGACATCTTTGTGCATAATCTATGCAATCCTTAACCATAGAAGGCCAGTAATATCCCATCCTCTTGATTCTGAAATGTAACTTGGGTCCAGACTGATGGGCGCCACATATTCCAGAATGGGCTTCCTCCATAGCTTGAAGAGCTTCTTCATCACTTAAGCATCTTAAGAGAATACCATCAAACGATCTTCTATAGAGTGTATCTTTGTAATAGAAGAATCGTGGTGCTCTACGTCGGACATCAACCTTTAGGTGTGGATCATTAGGAAGCTTATCATTCTTCAAGTAATCCACGAACGCTTGACGCCAATCTTCTTTCTCAATATCAAAGACCTCTATGGCGCAATACTCAACTTCTTCACCACCTTCATCTTCGAAGAAGGGAGGTACCACCCAACTCTTGCAGATCGGTACTTGAACAAGTGCTTCGGGCATTGCTATGGTTGATGCTAGCTTTGCCAAAGCATCGGCTTGCTTGTTCTTGCTCCTTGGTAAATGTTCAATCTCTACGTCTCCAAGCCAATTCATAAGTCTCTGAGCATAGTTATAATACGGAAGCAATTCAGGTTTCTTAACCTCATATAAGCCAAGCAGCTGGTTGATTATCAACAACGAATCTCCATATACCTTAAGGTGTCGCTGCTTTACATCCACTGCCATCTCCAAACCAAGTATAAGAGCTTGATATTCAGCTACATTGTTAAAGCAATTTTCAGTTAGACTGAATGAATATGGCAGAACCCCTCCATCTGAGGTTACAAATACTACTCCTGCGCCGGCTCCTTCTCTGTGAGCAGCTCCATCGAAATACATCTTCCAAGGAGGAGTGATTTCAATAGCCAGTATATCTTCATCGGGAAAATCATCAGACAATTCCCATTCGGCAGGCATGGGATGATCAGCCAAGAAATCTGCCAGCACTTGCCCTTTCACCGCTTTTTGAGGGACGTAGATAATTTCAAATTGCTGCAATTGGAGATACCACCTTGCGAGCCTATCAGAGAGCACTGGCTTCTACATTACGAACTTTAATGGGTTGGCCCTCGAGACCAAGTAAACAGTATGAGCTTGAAAGTAATGCCTTAACTTCTGAATCGCAAATATGAGAGCAAGACAGAGCTTCTCAATTGGTGAGTACTTTAACTCATTTGGAGTCATTGTTCTACTCAAATAGTACAACGCACACTCCTTTCCTTCATCATTATTTTGTGCAAGCAAGGCTCCAACCGATTTTTCTTGAGCAGATATGTAGAGAATTAATGGACGTCCGGCTATTGGAGCAACCAACACTGGCGGCTTCATCAAATATGCTTTAATGCTGTTAAATGCATTAGTGCAAGCTTCATCCCATTCAAATGGGCTGCCTTTTTTCATAAGATGGCTAAATGGTTGGCATCGACCGGCCAAATTTGCTATAAATCTTCTTAAGTACGCCAGCTTACCTTGCAAACTCTTGAGCTCATGTATGTTTCGGGGCACCTGCATCTTCATTATCGCATCAATCTTTGCTTTATCAATCTCAATGCCACGATGTCGGACAATGAATCCAAGGAACTTACCAGAAGAGACTCCGAATGCGCACTTAAGCGGATTCATCTTGAGTTGAAATTTCCTGAGACGCTCAAATATTTGCCTTAGATCCTTAAGATGATCCTTTTTCTTCTTTGATTTCACTACAATGTCATCCACATAACATTCGACATTCTTATGAAGCATGTCGTCGAATATCTTTTGCATAGCTCGTTGATACGTAGCGCCAGCATTCCTCAAGCCAAACGGCATAACATTATAGCAGTATATTCCTTTACGAGTGCGGAAGGCTGTTTTCTCTTGATCTTCCGGAGCTAGGCTAATTTGATTGTAACCAGATGATCCATCCATAAATGAAAGCACTTCATGCCCGGTCGTTGCATCAATCATAAGTTCTGTGATTGGTAGTGGAAAATCATCTTTTGGGCATGCCAAGTTTAAGTCACGGAAGTCAACACACACTCTAAGCTGCCCATTTGTCTTTCTTACTGGCACAATGTTAGAGAGCCAAGTGGGATACTTGACTTCTCGTATCTTTCCCGTTTCAAGGAGCTTATTAACCTCAGCTTCAATCAATGGAACCAGCTCTGGTCGAAATCGACGCTGCATCTGTTTAACTGGCTTGACTCCCTTCTTTACTGCTAGATGATGAACTGCCACTTTTGGATCTAATCCGGGCATCTCCTTGAATGACCATGCAAACACGTCTCTAAACTCTTGAAGAAGCTCAATGTAAGCTTTTTCTTCCTCAGATGTCAACAAAGCACTTATATAGGTTGGACGTGGATCATTAGCATCACCTAAATTAATCTCCTTCAATTGATCAACAGTAGATTTAATACCCTCCTCAAATTCTGGGGGAGCATCATCGGCATCTTCCTCTTCAGTTGAGGTTTCTTCTTGTATAGTGACATGATTTACTGCAGCAACGTCCTCCAGAAATTCTTGCCTTTGAAAATGTGGATTAGATCTAACTTGTTCATTTTCTCCCACTTTAACAATGCTCTCCACTACATAACCATCTCTCCTCATTTCAAGAATCTTCCCTCGCAGATCTCTTTCTGCATTGTGTAGATTTGTTTGCATGATAACTGAATGAATGGTATCTGATGAATCTACACTTTCCCGATTATCTTCTTCACTTTGGGTGAAGATTATTGTTTGCTTATTAGCTTTCAACATCGTGTCACATGATATAGTCAGGAAATGTCGTCTTTTCATGCGAGATGGGATCCGACTACGTATCCTTGGGAACCTTGGGAACTTAGAAGTCCCTTTAGCTCCAACTGGTTTGAGTCTTTTGAATACTGAGATTCTTTCTGCCTTTCTATCCTCTTCGTGAGACTCTTCTTCTCCAGAAAGAATTTCATCTTCAGTGATGTAGTTCGTGTTTGCCCTTTTGATTGCAATGCGAATAGGTTTCTGTGGAACATATCCCAACCCTGTCCTAATATACTTGGAAGTGCGACCATTACTCTTCAATGTCTCTTGAGTGGTATTAAATTCACTAGGAGTCTTATGAGACTGTTCATTCATCATAGCTTTTTCTTGAGGGTTATAACCAGCCTTCACAAGAAGTTTGTAAGCTTGTGGGCTATATGATTTGGAAACTGCCGCCTCGAATACATCTCCATGCTCAGTTTTAGCTCCTTGAATTGGGCGAGTGAACCCTTTGAGTGGAGGAGGAAAGGGCTTCTTAGTGTCAACCTCAGTCAGAGGTAGTGTCAACCCTTCTACAGTCTTGATCAACTGTTTACCTTCAATAGACTTTGTGGATGAAACATCATCTGCATTCTCTCTTTCTTGTTTATCATCACCTTTCTCTTGCGATGAACTTCCTTCTGGCTTGACAGCCTTGCTACTCTTCAGAAAATATCTAGCATCTGCAAAATATGACTCAGCTTCTGTGAATGGCCTTTCATCGCGAAGCACCTTTTTTATGTTGCCTCCATCGCAGTATTTGAAGCATTGATGTAGCGTAGAAGGAATCACTCCATTTTCGTGCAGCCATGGGCGTCCCAAGAGTATGTTATATGATGTTTTAGCATCAATGACATGAAACAGAACTGTTGAGACCATCTCATCTATCATTAAGTCCAAGACCGTTGTACCAAGTGTTCTCTGGCCTTCTTGATTGAACCCATGAATTGTCAATCGACTACTGCCGAGCTCGTTAGTAGGAATTCCTAACTTCTTAAGCGTGGATAGGGGCAAGATATTGACAGCTGAACCTCCATCAATCAATATTCGATTAACCCTTCGCTCTTGAGTATAACCGGTTACGAATAAAGGTCGGTTATGAGGTTGCGAGCCGAGCAATAAGTCTTCCTCTGTGAAGGTTATTTTTATAACATGGGTCTCACTTTCATTCCCAGATTCACCCTTAAGTAACTGAGCTTCGCTTGCCATATGACATGAAAAATCACCGCCTGCAGAAATAGAGTTCGCAGTTGCATCTTCATCTAGAAAGATCTTCCCCTGCTCAACCAATCGCATAACTTTGTCTTTAAAGACAAAGCAATCTTTAATAGAATGAGCCACCAGTCTATGATACTTGCAATATTTCGGATTGTCAGTTTGTCCCGCCTCTTCTGGTCGCTTCATTTCAGGAAGCTCGATAAGTTTATCTTTGAATAGATCATCAAATATGCCTGGGACATCTGAATCAAGGAATGGGTATTTCCTTTCTTGCATCTCTTTCAAGGTCAATCTTCTTTGCCCCCTTTCTTGGGGATCATTCCTCACTTTATCATCCTTTTCGTTCTCATTCCTTCGAAATTTGACAGCTGGTGCATTTGTCACCATGGACTCCTTTTCAGAAGATTTGTTGTAGGGTTTGCCCCCTTTTCTAGCCTCTTGCTTTTCTTTATACTTGTAGGAGCCTGGAATCGGTGGTTCAACCACTCCACTTATCCCCATGCTTAGTTCCATGTCATGAGCTCTTGTGGCCAAATCTTCAAAGGTTTTAGGCTTAATCCCTTGAAGTATGTAACGAAGGCTCCATTGCATTCCTGCTATGCACATCTCAATGCCAGAAACTTCAGACAATCGATCTTTACAATTTAGGCTCAAATTTCTCCATCGATTAATGTACTCAATTACTGGCTCTTCTTTTAACTGGCGAGTGTTAGTCAACTCTATCATGCTAACCGTTCTCCTAGTGCTATAGAAGCGATTAAGGAATTGATATTCCATCTAATCCCAACTGTCTATAGAATCAGCCTCCAGGTCGGTGTACCATTCAAAAGCATTTCCCTTTAGAGAACGAACAAATTGTCTCACCATATGGTCTCCGTCAGTTCCAGCATCATTGCATGTTTCAATGAAATGTGCTATATGTTGCCTTGGATTACCTTTTCCATCAAACTGTTGGAACTTGGGGGGTTGATAGTTCGATGGCATCTTCAAGTTGTCAATCCTTCTAGTAAAAGGTTTAGCATACATGAATGAAGGTTTGGAGCTCTCTTCAAATTGGTTCTTCATTGTACCGAGTATAATACTTTTTAGCTGGCTAATAGGAACCATTCCATCCTGGGAAACGTTCAATTCTTCTTCAATCACCTTCTTCCCCGTCGACTGGCGTTTCGCGGAGTTATTTACTTCATTTTCAGCATCTTCTTCTTTCTTTTCGTTCGCATGGCTAGTTTCAGCACCAGTCATTTTCTCCATCAGTTTGAAAATCAAAGTACTTTGTTCTTGGTTCTGTTTGGCAAGTGCAGCAACGGATTCAGTTAAGCTTGCCAACTGTTCTTCGACAGACGAAGTGTTTATTGCCATCGTCGAGGCTATGGATGAATAAGACGATGAGCTTTCTTCAAGTATAGGAGTTGAGCTAGCTGAGTCGTTTTCCTCATTTTTATCATCATATGGTATTACTCCAGAGGTAACTCCAACTGAAGAATTTATCTCTGAAGAGGCTTCAGATCGTGCCATCTTTGACATGCTTCTAGTTGTCACATTAATGTCTTCAACTTGTAATTCTGAAGACTTGAAGACAGAAGCTGATCTGTGGACTTTGACTCTTAGCGGAACCATCTTACTTTGCTCGAAGAGGAGATGAGAGGTAGAAACTGTCCCACTGGGCGTGCCAAAATTTGTAACAACAAAATTGTATTTATTAAAATAATAAACACAAAAGAAATTACAAAATAATCCGATATGGATTAAAGTTGAGAATTTAAGTGAGCAGCTTCTATTTATCCTCTGATTCCTCTCTTGAGTTGATTTCTTGACTCTTTCAACTTTCGGAGCCGGATCTTCGGATGAAGCTTGTCCGAGCTCGGGGTTGTCTTGAAGCTTTAAAACATTTATCCTGAGGCGTCGAGCCTTTGTTCGGATCAAACATTGACTTGAATCTATGTCGTGAAGTATGCCGCTCAATTTGGTAGAACGTTGACTTCACGGAGACTGCTGGATGAATTTGATAAAGAACACCGGATCGAAGAGGCTTAGCACCTTGGTCTTTGATCGGATGTGATTCTTGACTTGAATATATCTTGAACTTGACTTGAAGATCTTGAGCTTGGGGTTGGATCTTGATCTTGCTATTCACTTGAATCTTCGCTTGATCTTGATCTTCAGAATTCTTCACTTGACTTGATCGAACTTGATTTTCACTTGAATCTTCAGAGTTCTTCAGGTCTTCAGGATCTTCAGAGTGTTTGGAATGAGGACTGAAGGTCCTTATTTATAGGTAGAGAAAATAACCACTTGGGAGATATTTTCTCCTTCAAAAGATATGTTGGGCTTTAAGCCTGCTGGACTGGATACGGGCCTATTTAATTTAATTAAACCCGTAGGATTTAACCTGGGCCTGATTAATTTAACTAGGCCTGCTGGACTTGATTTGTTGGGCTCGTTGACTTGAATCAGACCCACTTGACTCGAATTGAGCCCATTTGACTTGAACTAAGCCCATTTGACTTGGATTTTGACTCAAATAATTATATCAATTATCAATTATTTATTTATCTATCTTAGGAATTAATTTATTTAAATTCCATAATAAATAAATATTTAATCAATATTTAATATATTTTCCTTTGCATTTTTACTTATTTAGGCAATAAAATTTAATTGCCTACAAATATATAAATATAAGTAATATTCCTTCTTCAAGAGGAAACCATCCAATTAAAATGTAGTACATTTAAATAGTTTATTTTAGGTTCGTAATGATTTATATCCATCTGGAATTTTCATATATCCATCACGAGTTTATATTCATCAGGAATTCTAATATAGTTTACCGTCTAGTGACGTATATTAACTGCATATATAATTTTATTGTAACTGTCATATAATTAAGTAACGAAACGTTATATAATAACTTTATAACATCATCAATTAATTTTGAGTCTCTACAAAAAAAATTTCACTTTAATCTCGTTTTGTTTTCACCACTTCACTCTTTGCACGTCCTTCTGGGACAAATAATAATATTCATTGATATAATATTTCTAGTATTTAAGGATAAATTCTTAGTGAGTAAAGTTCTATTTCAATTGTCCCTTTCTGTCATAAATATTGAGTGCTTCTGACACTTTGTCATCACTACAAAAAAGGTGGGTATTAATGACAGGATCAAATTTCTCTCATTAAAGAGTATTTTAATGAGAGGAGTGAGAAAAATAAACATAAATTAAATACTTTTAGTGAGTAACTTTCATCTCTCTCATTAAAAGTACAGATCCTCTCATTAGATAAGTAAAAACATAAATTTCATGTCATTGTTGTGTAAAAAGTAAAATGAAATAAATAATAATACTTCCCCGTCCCAATTTCAACTTCACACTTTCCATTTTGGTCCGTCCCAAATTCAACTTCACACTTCCATAAAAGGAAAAAGCAACAAACTAATATCCCTCTAACATTCTTTAATTTCAAATTTGCCATCACTTTTTTAACACACATAACATACTTTATCATTTATTTATTACCCAAAAATATCATACTACCCTCAAAAGTAAGTCAAAAAGTGACTTTTCTTAAACTCCGTATCTACAATAAATGTGAACTTAAATTTAAGACGGAGGGAGTAATAAAAAAATACTCCCTCCGTCCCGGGAAGTATTTCACGTATTGGTGTGCGCGGAGTTTAAGAAAATTTTGTATTTTTATGTATAAATTAAGAAAGAGAATATATATTTTAGTTGATTTAATGAAAAAGGTGTGTAAAGTTATTGAGAGATGTGAAAAAAGTGTGTAAAATTTTTGGGAGATGTGAAAAAGTAAGTATTATATTGGGATATGTGTAAAAAGTGAGTATTAGTATAATGTATTTTTTACCAAATTTAGTAAAAGTAAAGTGTGAAATACTTTGAGGGACGAATGAAAAAGGAAAGTGTGAAATACTTTGGGGGACGGAGGGAGTATAAAAACAAGGATCTATTCTCACGACCATGTTTCTATTCTGCTATCCCAAATTAAATGCCCAAATGCCCTAGTGCCAAAGAACACGACCAGGGAAAGAGATTCACTAAAATCTGAAATCCTCGCCCTTATCTCTCGCAGTTCGGCAACGACGGAGTTTGGCTTCTCTGTTAATTCGGCTCGGCAACAGAGGTAGAAGAGGAAACCGCGCCGTGCCAACACTGACCAGCGCCGAAACTCGGAGTCCGCCGCCGCTGTGGAAAGAGGAAAGGCGAAGAGGATCGAAGATGTGACGACGGCAACGCCGGAGTTTTGATTTAAGAAGAGATTCTCCTCCGGCTTTGTAAGACATCTGTATGCCCATTCACTTACCTGGGAACACAATTTCATAAGGTCTCTTTGATGTTAACCTCTTCTACATCACGATTCCAGCAATCTCTGGTTTGTTTGTTTGGTGGTAAAGGGAATTTGGAAAATGGGAATGAGGTAATTAAGTTGTCTTTATGGCATAGTATTTTTTTTCTTTTTTTTTTAAATTGTATGCTTTGATGTCTCTCATGATTTGCTAGTTTCAGATATTTTTTTCTTTTGTGAACTCGCTTCAATTTACAATCTTGTATAGTTGCCAATTTGTTGATCCCGTTTGCTTCCATGTTCCCTTCTTGCACATTATCCTTGTTTATAATCTGCACAAACAATACTATCTCACATCATCAATTAGCCCAACATCAATCTGATCAAATCTTGAAAACATACCATAACATTCTTCCCTATTCTTGTATTCTTGTCAACTACGGCTTTCCTTACATGTGAACCTTCTCCTATCCCAATCGGGATGCCGACTGGTGACTGCCTCTCCCTCATTCTGCATATGTAGGATGTTAGAACACTGCTTGCATGAGAAATAAAAATGTTGTCTGAATTTAATTTGATGTAGATTTTGAAGAAACTGTGGTAAAAGGTGGTATATTTTCTTACATGATATGTATCAGATCCCATGATGATTGAATCCTCTCCTCCACCACAGTATCACTTCCTATTCTTGTCCTCATGCCAACCACTATGCCTTTTATCCTGCATTTCTACATGTAACACAGGAACATTATGAACAATGAATGTTCCATGATCATCAGAGCAGCAATGTTTTTCTTACACTGAGAATGCAGCCATCTCCAATGACAGAATCTGTAATGGAAGATGGCCTGGAAATGTTTAGAGAGGAGAGGTTCTATCATAGAAGATGCTGCCAATGACACAACATGATTCATACTTTGGAATTTTCAGACAAAACTAATGCAGTTCTACTTTTTAATACTATTTCATCTCTTACTCACTTGTATGCTTTGTTTGTCCTTCTAATGATCTCCATATTCACGCGGTAGTATGCTTCTATGCTTCTCATATCCTCCCAATATCTGTCGAACTGGTAGCCATGAATCTAGAGTTCAAAGATCTTGATAATTGATATATGATTCTTTTGAGGGGAGAAGTGCATTAAACACTAAAGAAGAGTAAGAAAATAAGACTGCACCATCATTCCAAGAGAAATTGCACCTGGGATGACTTGGCTTTTCAAATTGTTCGCTTTCGGAAAATGCAGAGTCAGCAGCTTCATAATTACATCTCTATTGATGACATAGATCCCCATGCCTGGAAAACTATACTTGCCATTGTGATCATAGTTTTTCACCTGAGAATGAAGGCTAGATCTTCTTGAATGTTAGATTTTGTTTACTTGTCATCTAATGTAATACCTGCAGAAAAACTCACTGGATTCTCTCTGATGTAAAAATTGGACTAGAATTCACTTCCCCCTTCTCCATCTCTCAGACCTCGGTAAGAATTTTTTAGTATTTTATCAAGTTAAAGTTTAATATTTACTGGATACCTCTTTTGTCAACAGAATTGTTATTTTTCTAATTTGATATTTGTTATTCGAATTTTTAATAATATGCTGGTTGTGTCTTAGGGTTTGTATCTGCTATAGGTTTTGCCTACATCTTAATGGAACTCTTATTTAATAACATTTATCTTGAGAGTCATATTAAAATGTTATTGTTTAAAGGACCATAACAATTGGAATACTGAACTTGTATCTTGTTTTAACTTATTAAGTGGTGTAACAATTGATTTATTTCTACTTGTCAAAATGTAATGCATATGAGTTTAGACTATGGTGTGATGTTGTAAGTAGTTTGGAGGATTCATTTCATGGATTTAATTTATGGTATTAACAAGTTCTGGTTGTTTTCTTCTTACTTGTTCTTGATTATATCCCCATTTTCATGATACATATCCTTCCATATAGGACATATATGTGTAGTATATATTGTAGTTAACTTCTACTTGTAATATTAATGTTCATGTTGCCAAAACACATGAATTGTAAAACTGATCATGCTATTTAAATTATTTTGCAGTCTATCTTAAGCCTATATATATCTATGCAATATAAAGGTCCAAGAAATAAGTTGAAAATGGCCAATTACCCTCAAGTTGTTGATTACAGAAGTGACACATGTGAGAGCATACAATTCTCTATTATCCTTCTTGTTTGGCTTATTCAAACTGGTTTTCCCTGTTATGTTTTATGCAATTCATAACTTCACTTTTATTTCTAACTTAGAATATTATGGTGCGCTTAAGATTTTGATTTGAATGCTATGCTAGCATTTTTGCATACATTTTTCACTTTTAGGCCAATATATGACATGTATAATATTAAATACTCTTACTATGTACAATAAAGTTACGAATCATGCAGTAAAAATATTTACTCATGTAAGACTACAAGGAAGAATTTGGTATTTTTTGTTTTTCTGTGGTGCTCTCGCTAGTAATTTGGTTTGTTCTTTCTTTCTGCAAACTTGCTAGATTTTCTGCAGTACAACTTGAGTGTCGTTGGAATTTCTGTTGGTTTTTTTATTGGGATTTTTTGTTGTTTTGCTGTTCTTTTATTATGCAAAGTTGCTGGAATTTTGTTAGTTGTAGAGTTGGGTGTTTGCAGCAAGCAGATAGCTTCTTGCTGGTTGTATATTTGCTATATTTTTCTTGTTGCTAGCATTTAGCGGTGTATGCTCTAAGGCTGCTAGATTTTTGATGCAGTTATTTTTTTCCTCCAGGAACTATTTCTATGGTTTTCCAAGTGTTAAAAAAGGAAACTATATTGGGGTAGTGTTTATCATCTTAACTTGTGGTTGAAATGTTATAATTGGAATGAACATTTTTCTATGGTTGAAGGAATAATGTGAAGACTTGTTGAAGATATATATATTCTTAGTTGAGTATTTGAAAATATTACTATTAAGGAATACTTTGTTTTTATTTTTCTTACTAACACACTCTTTTTGAAATTCTTGTAGGTGGCAAAACTATAAAGCAAGAGAATTTTGAAAGATTACAGATTGGCTACAGATTTTACTTAAATTCCTTTTGTATTCTTAATAGAGACTTAATAGAATGTGCAAACAAGTTGCAATTTTGACACATTATTGATGTGTAACACAAATGTAATTGGATTGAATATAATTTTTGATTAATTTTATGTTCAAAGAAATGTGTCTCAAAATTCTTTTTAATTATTTTAAAATTTATTTATAATTAATGGAAACTAAATGTATACTGATGAAACATATAATGAGAGGCAAATTATATTTATAATGGCATGGTTAATGATCATGGTTGATGATTTTTAATGGGAGAATCCTATCCTTAAAAAAGTCATGGCAATAATGACAGGATGTGTTCCCGTCATTAATAACCTAGGACCATGACAGGAATTTTCCTATCATTATAAGCCTTTTATGATAGTATTTTAACCTTTAATGACAGGATTTCCTGTCATTATAGGCAAATTTTCTTGTAGTGTCATTTTATATAGACACTGAATCCAGATTTTTAAGACAATAAGAATAATTAAATAAATAAATGTGTTGTCGATAACTTCGATAATACAATAAATGTATTTTCCCAATGATTATAATAACTCTATATTTAATTAACTAGATCCTCGTCATTTTCCAAATGTTTGGATCTAGTCGTTTCGCATGCCCAGTATTTTGATTATTTGATTGACGTGCAATTTACTGGGTATTTGTCTCTTGGACAAATTTATTTGAGAGTGTTCTTGTTTTTCAAACGAACTCTCCAACTTATTTTGGAAGTGACTGTTTTTTGAATTCTCCAACTGATTTTCCACTGACTTTTAATATTAATATATATTGAACCTTTTACCCTTCTGGCGTTGAGAATTATTAGTAAAATAATGTCCCTGGGGAACTTCACTTGTGGTAAATTGGTAATAAGTATTTGGGACTTAATCACTTTTTATGATAGTTTGACAGTTTATTTACTATTGCAAATTAATTATCAACTAAACTTCTGGTTCAATTTGTCTAGTGCAAAATAATGAAGATACTTTTATATTATATAATTTCTCGGCATTTATTTAACTTTTGGGCTATTATCTCCCCCTAATGCCATGAAATACTCTTCATAATGTGCAGTAGCGTACTTAAATATATACTGATCCCCTATATGGGCTTTATGTATTTACAAAAAAAGATGGATTCATCACTAAATGCCCATTAAGGTACGCTATTGTGGTAATATAATTATAAATGTAAACTGCACAATTTAATAGTTGCAGATGGGAAATGTAAAGGCTTCTGGCCTTGATTAAACACTAGTTATAAGGGGGTATTATTGTAATAATGATACGCAAGAGCCAAATTTAAATTAAATAATTTTATGTCCCCAAATTAGCAAAATATTTGTTGGAATTTCATAATAAATTATTCACTGAGTGTGAATATAAAGAATCTGATGTTCCACATATCTGATGTATGTATCTCATGTTTATTCCATTTGGCTTTAATCGAGTAGCCAAATTTTAAGCTCTTATAATCTCAGTGAAACGATTGTATAATGGACTTATTCTTTGTCCAATTTGTGCATACATCAATAAAAATTCAACTTTAGTCATAACAATTAGAAAATTCGATCAATATTTTTCTTTAAATCTCTTGAACATATTAGGAGATTTTATTACAACTTCAATATATGAATATCATAAAGAATTTCCTTTAAGAAAGTTTCACAAATTTATCCATGTGAATTAAAGAGGAAATAATATCATTTCGTATTTCACAAATACAACAAATATGAACATTTGGCTCATCTATGTTGCCCAAATAACCCAATTTCTCATGCCATAATATACATATCTTTGGGTCTAATAGCTTTAAAATTATTGCAACATATAAATAATTTAACTAATACAACCACTTCATTACATATGACACAATTTGATGAAAGGAGAAAAAATTATTACTTAAATGTATGACGTGCTTTAGGCACCACTTCTAATTTTATAAAATTAGATATATTATAAATTAAGATCACACTTGATCATCTTCATAATCTACGAGCTCAAACCTCAAAAGATCTTGCACCATAGCCCAGTGGTTATGCCATGTGATCATGCAAATAAAGTCGTGGGTTCAAACCCTATAACTCATATTAGTTATAGTTAAAAAAAATTCTTTGCTTCAGGCAAATTCATATGATCGTATTGTTGGATTGTATACTAAAAGTCTAGCTTTAGTATGAACAATGTTATAACAATTTATTTGAAATGAGAATCATATGATCAAATGATTACGTCTTATAATTTATTTATATGTTCGATGCAATAGTCCACTTACTTTGTATTGTAGATAATATGTTGTGCGACAACACGCGGAAGATCATATTATCGATTTTCTTATAAAGTATAAACAGATGCTCACAACCAAGATAGGCGGGGACTCTCTATTGGGATGGTTGTAGTGTGATTTGGTATTATTTTGTCTCGACTATAGAATCACATTAGTGCACTTGTGTGTATTGAGCAGGACCACTTAAGATCGTTCGACTTGTACTGTCTATATAGAAGAACTTGATCTCAGTTATTATGGATGTTCGTGCTCTTAATCCCTATACAATAACCTCGACAAGTAAGGCAGTATGTATTTCTTTAATTCATCAATGGGTGAAATTTACATGTAATTAAATCAACAAACTCGGTGAGTTGAGAAATAGTGTTGTCTCTATGGTGTGCTATTGATTGTAGAAGGAATCTGTGTCCGTTATAGGTTGATGATGTCCCCTTGAGGAGCTGATAAGGATTATCATGTAAACCCTGCAGGTGGATTTATTCCGGCATGATAATGAGGTTGAGTGGTACTACTCTCAGATGAGATATTAATTAATGGAGTTGTCAGTAACTTAATTAATTAATGGACATTGTATATCTTAAACATGGGGAGACTAACGGGCTCATAATAAGAAGGAGCCCATAACGTAATTATGAGATTAGAATGGTAGTGCAGTAATAATATTTTAGTGGTATATATTATTATTATTGGACTTAAGTATAAGCTTTGGGCTAAGTTTGGATACTTAAGCCCAATGGAGGCCCAACTCTAATTTCTCCTCATGGTCCCTGCTGTAGCCCATATATAAGTCATCTCAGCTGTCCGGAAACCCTAATCTATGAGATTAATCATGCCTAACACTGTGAGGAGGGTGAGGGAACAGAAGAATGAGAAGATCTCGAAAATCGTCGCCCACACGACGTC
Organism: Pogostemon cablin; assembly: GCA_023678885.1. Taxonomy (NCBI): domain Eukaryota; kingdom Viridiplantae; phylum Streptophyta; class Magnoliopsida; order Lamiales; family Lamiaceae; genus Pogostemon; species Pogostemon cablin. The sequence continues at coordinate 19,452,646 of CM042979.1, read as the reverse complement.
GAGATTGGACTTGGGAATACAGCAGAAGACTGGAAGGTTGTTTGCTGCTGCTATCTGCTATTTTCTATGATTTTTATAAAATTGTACAGATCTCAGAATAGGACTTGTGATATATTGACAGAAAGCCACGGAAGAGAGGATCATTTTGGCGTGTAGATCACTCAAATCCGATATTAGATGAGAGAGTTATGCCTAAAACGGTGAGGCTGCGTAGGCTGGTGGCGAGAATTCATCGTCTTCAATATACCCTGGTGAAAGGTAATACATTTCTTGTTTACTTGCTTCCGCTGCTTGTTAAAAACGTATGGAACTCTAATGGTTCATGTTAACCAAACGATCGAACACCAACACATATGACTCACCATTGATACATTTTTTTCATTATTTTGTACCTAATGATATCAACCAAATGTTTTGGTATACAAAATATATGAGACAAATGATAATTATATCCATATTTATAGCAATTCTACTTCTGGAGCATTGTTAATTGTTGAATAAAATTTATGTTTTGTGCTTGAATTTTGTTTAACTCATTCTATAATTTGTGGGTCATTATTGTGATGTCTTTAACCTCAATGCTCTGCTAGAGCAATTTTGAATGTCTCATCCACCTCGATAAGATCAATTTTAATTTATTCGACCATAACCTCTTGTTTATCATCAAAATCATAACACGTGCTTCAGACACTAGTTTTGGACTATAGTATTTCATTAACAATATGTTATGTTTTTCTGCTAGTAATAATGCAGAAAATTTGGAATACTTTATGTAATGTAAAATCGAGTAATATTTTGTAACTGATTAAAAATTTTAAAATCCAAAATTCAGTCAATCATATTGAGTCTGATGGAAAATTATCACAATTTGTTGATGATCCTTGAAGGATTGTCATGTATTAAATGAATCATCTAGCTTTTTGAAAAATAAAGAATTTCAATCAACCCAAGCTCGAAACTTCGGCAAGCAGTTCAAGATTTAAATGAAATCATTTTTTAATAAATACTCATTGTTAGAGATTATAAAGAAGCATATTATTGATTATGTCTTCTGGACATTAATTATTTAAAATTTTGAATAATAATTTACATGAACCGCAAGAGGTAAGGTGGTTAATATTAGACCCACATTAAATATTTTTGCTATCATTGGTGAGCTCGTCAAATTTTCTCTTTATTAATGTCAAATATTTTCACAAAAATATAACTATCTTTCTATTCCTTTTACATAAAGTCGCGAGTGTGTGAATATATATAAACATATACACAATGATAAATTTTGTCATGAGCCTATCAAAAAGAATAATGATGTGAATTATAAAGAAATAAAAATATTTTTAGAACTTTCCAAAAAGTATTGATCATATGTTGTGCATGTTTCTATTAATTTAATCTATACCACACACCTTGCAAATCTCACATGCATTTAATCTATAAATAAATATGCCAACCGTTTTTATAAATTTAAAGAAAAATAATATAACAACATCAAGTTTTATTTCATGTTCAATCTTAAACATATTTTTTTAATATTTAAAATAAATAAATAATTGATCATCCATAAGAAATGACTAAACACATTTTTATAGTATTACATAATGTGAGTAATTTGGTCTTCTGTATATTTTTCTGTATGTATTTCACATCATTAAAAGATACAACGGTAATCCTTTGCAAAATTTTATATTTTTTTATATGAAACTAGTAAAATATTATGAGTGCATATCTCTGAAATCTTAAGTAATGTCATCTTCTCTAGTAAAATAATATTTTATTTTCTATTTAGTAGAAAAACTTTAGTAATCATGTGTCACAAGTTTACTCTAAAATTTTATTACTTAAAAAAAATAACGGACACATGTATCATAACTAGGGAGAGAAAAAAAATGATCACTTTCAGATATATATATATATATATATATATATATTATCCCGATAATATTTATTATGATTATAATAGATTTAAGAAAAACTTACGGTGCTTTTGAAAAAAAAAGGGACCGAAAAATTATAACCATTTACAACAGAAAATAAACATGTTTCATAATTTCATAATCTGATGTTCATCCCATTAAATTTTTCCTTATTTGTTCGCTTTAAATTGAACAATAATAAATAAAATATTAATTTGCAGGCTCCAGCTATCAAGCACAATCCAGAATCCAGATAAACATATTATCATAATTTGATAATAAAAAAATATGTAATAAAAATTTCAAAATAATATGAATAGCCGCAAACCAGTTTTAATGAGGACAAACTATAGCAAAAGTAAAAATTATGACATCATATAAGATTACTGTTTATAAGCATAGCATTTCGATATTTTAATGAAATTCACGTCACTGTCCAAAAAAATCCACAAATCTTGTATCACAAAATTTTCAAAAAAAATCTAAAATATCATCGACAACAAATCTTATGTCAAAACATATCTATGTTAAAAATTCACATAAATCAATTACTGGATATTTATTTAAAAAAATGGTGATGGGTAGTTATATATAGACGATAGGAAGTGGAAACAAAATAATATGTTCTTCATACTAAAACTGTCACCGAAGAAAAGGAAGACTGAACACATCACCATTATCGATCATCGATTGGATTTAGGAATAGAAATAAATTACCTTTTAGAAAATACATGATTATTTTCAAGGGCAACATCTCAAATCTTTGATTTTTTTTATTTACTGCTCAACATTAACTCTAAAGAGAATACGACAACATCAACTCTTAGGAGAACAATCGTTATAATTTTATATTATTTAGAGAGATATAATATTTTAATGTATAATGGGTAGTTATAATGGAGGATACCCACTATTATAGGGGTACCCGTACTCGTATTCATTTAAATATAAACTACTCATATCCGTACCCGTCTCAATAAAAAATATATTATGATACCCGTACTCATCACAAACCCATTAATCAATGCCCGTTTATTTTATAATTATTTATATATTTTTTCTAAATTAATATTTTAATAAAAATTTTGCTATTATTAAATAAATATAAATATAATATAAATTCTATTATTTTAAATAAAATTTAATAACCTTAAAACTATTAAGAGTTGATTCCCTAAAACCCTAAATCCCAAACCTCAAACCCTAAAACCCTAAACCCTAAATCTTAAATCCTAAAACCCTAAACTCTAAACCCTAATTATATAAATATGGGTTTAAAAATATTTAAATAATTAATTACAAGAAAGACATGAACTTCAATTGAGAATTAATTCACACGTTTGAGAATTTACAACAAAAGAACCTCATCATTAAACATTATTGCAAAATGCATCCAATGGAAAACAGATGTCTGCTCGACTGTTAAATTGATATTTTAACTTCACACTAAAATAAGTATACTATAAACCACAGGGAGTCGAAATTTTATCCTTGGAATGAACACTAAACTACAGGGGTTATACCTGTACCCGTATCCGATTAAAGACAACTACCCATACCCGTACATTTCTGGTTCAAAAAATTTATTATGCTGCCCGTACTTGTCCCATACCCATTTATCAATACCCGTGGGTACTCGTACCCATTTAATATTCATTTATTTTATATTAAAAAAATTATTTTTTTAATATTAACATTTTAGTGTAGGTCTTGTGTGAGACCGTCTCACGTGAGACCATTTTTCACTTTTTAAAATAGTTATCACTTTCGCTATAAAATGTTATCATTTTTATTTATACTATAAATTGTTCATGAAAAAACATTATCACTTTTCATTAATTTATTATCATTTTTTCATAAAAGTTATCATTTTCTGACCATCTCACATAAGCCATTACGTGAGACGGTCTCACACAAGTCTTTGCCAACTTTTTAAGGTGTACTGTACCCGTACTTTTCATATTAAAAATAATCATTATGATACACGTACTCATCCCAAACTCGTTTATCGATACCTGTGGTTTACCCGTTCCTGTTTAATACTCATTTATTATATATATATATATATATATATATATATATATATATATATATATATATATATATATATATATATATATATATATATATATATATATATTATTACTAAGTAATTGTGAAATAAAAATAATATAAATTCTATTTTAAATAAATATGATTATAATATAAATATTTTTTAATTTTAAAAAATTTCATTTAAAAAACTTTTATTTTTATTTGTATAATGTTTCACTTATATAATTTTCTTTAGAACATTATTTAAATATTAAATTAAATATGCATTATGGTATTGTATATGTATATTATAAATATGTGAATGTTAAAATACGTATAAGAGCAAAAAGTAGAAAATTTTAAAGTAATCAAATTTAATTGGAAACGGGAATTTGAAATTAAAATTTCAGAACATAAAAAAAGGAAGCAATCTACAATGCCTAAAGATATGTACATCACCAGAAATGAGATAAAAACCACATTGATAAGGGTATTTGCTTCACTGTACCTTTATACATTCAACCAACATTTATAAATATCAAGAATAAGAACATTAATAAATTTTCTGGTAATATACTAATTGGCACGAAGAATATAAGCTTTCAACATGTAATCTAAACTACAAATAGATGTTAAACATTAATTTTACTAAAACTAACTTCCACAACTCAAGGAGAGAGAGAAATGAACGACATGAATCCAACATATTCAAACAACAATACTTCTCACACTTCAAAACACAGACAACAGGACATACTAATGCAAAAAAAAGGAAAAAAAAACTAATGCCATGAAGAAGGGCTGGAATTTATAAGCAACATTGGGGAGCTGATCTTTAGGTGGGTGAGCTGCTGGTTCATCACCTCTTTTTGATATAATTTTCCCTCCTTTCAATCTCTGCAAATAATATCCTCTATAAAAGGTATAAGCAAGTATTCATGCACAACAATACGCAATTCAAATAAGAGCTCATAGGCCAAGATAAAACAACAAAAAATGAAATAATTTAGTCCTTACATGCCATAATTATTGTCACGCACAACAATACCTGATTCAAACATAGACTAACAGGACAGGAAAAATTATTACTCGAAGCAAGTATGTGAAACTATTTGTATTTTAGAATGCTCAGTATAATTTTAGTTTGCAACAACAAAAGACTCCAATATCTTAAGATATATTTTATCTATATGCATGAATTCAACTATGTAAAACTAACGAAACTGCTAATGTGTTTTAAGTTGCTGAAAATCTCCAGTCACATCTTTAGATGTATCAAAATTCATAGTTGACAGTATACCAGGATGTATTATGGTTGATTACAGGTTGGTGGAAAAGCTTAATGCTAATAAATCGGGATTTTGTAACAGTATATAAATTGAGGTAATATTTTTTGGTAATTTATCAGGAAAGAATAATGAGGGTAATACACACTCAAGGATGAGAAGAAGAGGTGGAAGAAGAACATAGATTTACTTGAGAGTGAGAGATGACTAATGAATTTCAATTATTGAGAATAGAATGAATGAATGATACAAATTTCCTATAGAGGCAAAATATTTCAATAATGTGAGAGGGTGAAGAATCTGATTTGCTTTCATAAATTCTTGGAATGCTTGCACATATGTAATAAAATGTGAATAAAACTTCTTCTAGAGAATACAAAGGAAGTAAAAAGTTGTTACTCATGAGGTTTCTAAGCTAATAAAGGTATGTAATTGCTAATTCCAAATAATCCCTTTATTTTCAGAGTCAGTTAAATCTCTTATCAAAATGCAAATTACATACCTTTATTATAAACCCTTTATTTTCCTAGACCTGTAAGTACTATCTTTTGTCTTCATATTTTAAATTAAATGAGAAAAATACATTTAGAGTAAATAAAAAGATTTAAGCAAAAGTTTAAAGTACCATATCAAATATATCGTCATCCACAGTAATGCCCCACAAACACCTCCTGAAACTAAAGTATGCTGGTTCACCTTTGATATATCGCTAATCTAATTTAATATTACTTGGGAAATATGGCCATTCACAGTAATGTTTGCACAATGTACTGCTTCATCAATAATAACGTAATCAATATATTCCATCCACAGTGATTCCTATAAATATATGGCTTTATGAGAAATACTTCCACGTAATATGTTGTCTATTTAGGAGATATTCTAGGCAAAAAATTAGCAACCATGATTTATTGTCAAACCAAGTCATGCTTAATGAAGACATATTATAATAGCGATAAAATAATGATGCACTGCTTAACATGCTATGGTCAACTTATGGCTTTAACCAAACAAAATATCAATTATAGCATCTAAACCCTACATAAGCTAATATTATATATGCAAATAAAAGTAGATAGTAAGATATAATTTAGATGCGCACACGACAGACTAATTTAGTGAAAAACACGACAGACAAACTATATAAGCTAAAACTACATATAAATTCAAGTATTATCAATGATTTGCATTACTGCCACTCATAACATAGAAAAATTTTCTCTATTAACTTTGAACTGGAGAAATAGAAAACAGAAAGCAAAATGACCATTGACCTGTTTCCTGAAGAAAGCATTGTTGAGTGCTTGCAAAGAGCCACTAACAAATGGATTAGGATCATGCATTATCCACCATCCGAATCCTTACACCATTTATCCCATGTTGAAACATCAAATTGAAATCATCCACCATGACGTAGTTATCTGATGATTTATAAAATATAAATCTTTTCACCTTTGTTACAGTATTCTCAATCTATGCACAAATGGTGATAATTATTTATTATGTCGAACATGTCCATTCGTTTTAACATAATTTCTCTTCCTCTTCCTAACTCTGCTTTCAATTGTAGCTTTACTTGTTGCTTCCCTCAAAGCCTGCCTTTTCTCCTACCTGTAAATTACCCAATGATATATCCTTTTTTTAAAAAAAATTAAAAAAGGTCAATTCACAAATTTCTAGCATTAGCATTGCTTGGATTTTCACCACTCAATATAGATATTCAGAGTTTATGCCTTTTAGAACTATCAATTCAAAAAGCCACTTGACAATTATCAAACATATAGCTCACTGAATTAAGTGTAAAAGGTCAACTCCATGCAACTTCTAAAGAAACCCAAAATCTTGTGTAATTATTTGTCAAAAACTCGTTGACAGAACCTATTTGCATGTCATAAAATGACTTATAATTACATCCTGTCGTATGTAATTTGGTGTGTGTCTATAAAATTACAACGTAATTGTAAATAAAAAGAATTAACAAAATATTTTTGGATTCTGGTCTTTGGTGAGTCAATGGAATTTAAAACCAAAATAGTCTCATAGTCTCACATTTATTTTTCACTTGCTCAACAGTTACAGTAGCATAAATCTTTATTGTCCAATATTAACTAACTATCACATTATAATCATAAATGGCAATTTCTTAAATATATATATATATATATATATATATAGAATTTTATGTAAAGAACTTTACCAAGAGGCTTGACAGAAGTATTATCCTCATATATGAACGGTTGCTAATGCATCATTTCCCCTCTCTTTCTGTTCTTTCTTCCTCTTCATCTTCTCTTCCAACATTCATTTTGCCTTTCTAGCTGCATAAGCTCTATTGATTGCTTGCTGTGATCTCATTCTCAGCTCCTGATTTTCGCCATGACAGCTTCCAGCTCTCTCTTCATCTTATCCACCTCTTCATTCTTCATCAACTCATCATGATCATGCACATGTTTCTCCTCTCCAATGGAGTCTTATTCATGGTTGTATTGTTGTGTAATATCATCATGATTGTAATGGTCTGATTGCTTGATGAATTCTTTGAGCAATCTGTTCTCTTTGTTCGTTTCTTTGGCCTTTAGACTCCCTGCTGCAATGCGCTGTACAGGCCAGTCTGCTTTTTCGTCCTGTGCTCTCATCACAGCTGTCTCAGCCTCACCTAGCCTGGACTGTGCTTTGTGCACCCTCATGTCATGCAATTTGGATTTTGTCATCTCTACTTCTCTCTCTTTATCTACTTCTTGTTGTTCTGTATAATCATGAAAACATCACATTAAAATCCAACATAGATTATACGGATCGAATACAATCAATCTTGAAATCAAGAAAAAAATATGTAGTTGTTTATCTTTGGTGGTTATATCCAAAGAAAGAGAATACCGTTTGAACTGATTTAATCGACTTTTGACAAATCTCCCCCATTCTACCTTCAATCTAAGATGATTCACTACAAAACCAAACATATATAATTTAATTCAAACATCATCTGACAAAAACTAAAACAGATAAATACATGAATTAACTTACATAGGATTAAGGGGAGAAAAACTCTTTAAATGGTAGCAGCTCAAGAGACATATGTACACACACATATATAAGAAAAACATATATAATAAGAGTTAGAGAAGTCTATAATAAGTCACATTATTATGGTAATATGCTCTATAATTAATTTTCCTTCATTATAACAACTACATCCGAGAATGAATCAATTGGAAACTATAAATAACTAAATGCTAATGACTACACATGTTGATATATAGAAGATTATTCAATCAGATAATGACTTCTATCATACTTAATGATGTAAAATATCATTGATTGTTCGAGTTTGGATCTTTTGGTTAACGTGAAACTTTAGAGTTCCATGAGTTTCTAAATTAGCGGAAGCAAGAAATCATAGAAACATATTACCTTTCTCCAGGGTATGTTGAAGAAGAAGGATTCTCGCCAGCTGCATGTGTAGTTGTATGGTTTTGGCCATAACATTCTCATCCGATCTCTGATTGGAGTGAACAATGCGGTAAAACGATCATCTCTTCTGTGGCTTTCCGTCAGTATATCACATATCCAGTTCTGATGTTCACATGATTTTATAAAAATCATGGAAGTTAATGGACAAAAACAGCAAACGACCTTCTGGTCTTATGTTGTATTCCTAAGCCACATCTTGACGTTGGTGTGGGCAATGATCTACAAGACGATCTCAGTCTACAATCCTAATCTGCCTTTCACATGTTTAGGCGTGTGATTCAGATATCCAAATTGATGAGATTGGATATTATATAGGTTACAACATGGACCAGGAGGAGAAATTAGGGTTTGGGCCTCCATTGGGCTTAAGCATCCAAGTTTAGCCCAAAACTTATACTTAAGTCCAATAATAATAAATCATTCCACTAAAGAAATATTATTGCACTGCCACCCTAATCCCAAATTATGTTTATGGGCTCCTTCTTATTATGAGCCCGTTAGTCTCCCCGTGTTTAAGATTCAATACCCATTAATTAATTAAGTTACTGACAACTCCATTAATTAATATATGTACCGAGAGTAGTACCACTCAACCTTATTATCATGCCAGAATAAATCCACCTACAGGGTTTACATGATAATCATTATGAGCTCCTCAAGGGGACATCATCAACCAATTCCGTTAGGACACGGATTTCTTCTACAATCAACAGTACACCATAGAGACAGCACCATCTCCCAACTCACCGATCATATTGATTTATCTTTTAAATCTCACCCATTGATGAATCAAAGAAATAAATATTACATTACGTGTCGAGGTTATTTTATAGGGATTAAGAGTACGAACATCCATAATAACAGATATCAAGTTCTATTATATAGTTAGTATAAACCGAACGATCTCAACACGGTCCTACTCAATACATACAAAGTGCACTAGTGCAATTTTATAGTCAAGACAGACTATTGACAAATCACACTACAACCATACTGATAGATACTCCCCATCCATCTCGGTTGTGAATATCTGTTTATACTTTATAATGAGCCGATAATATGATCTTCCGTGTGATGGCGCACACCATATTATCTATAGTATAAAGTTAATGGACTTTTGCAACAATTCAATTACAAATGTTTGATCACATGATTCTCATTTTAAATATTGTCAAAGCATTGTTCATACAAAAAGCTAGACTTTTAGTATACAATCCAACAGAAGTTAATTTTATAGTACTTATAAAGGGAGATCATATCGTGTTAGAGTACCAATCCTAGGGTAAAATAATTGATACTGATAGTACCCAGAAAGGGGGGATGAAATTATATCTCTTTCTCCAAGGCTATTCACACGTGTTACATGCATATTTACTTGTGTCTATAGCGTACATTTACATGGCTTAGTGATGCGTCCATATTCCATGAGGCAGAGTCAGACATTGATACACGAAAGGAGAATTAAGGAGTGAAACTGGATTACCCTATGGCTACCTATTCTCCATTCTTGAGTCACATTCTTATTCTTTTAGTGTTTATTTTCTTTTAATTGTTATTTAATTTTGAGTATTTTAGTTAATTAGATAATAATCCTTTAAATTTTATTGCCATCTTGTCTTAATTAATTTAGTTAATAATTAAATTGATAATACACCATCCTTTGGGTTCGATATTTAACTTGGTCGCTTGCTTAAACTGCAATTGATATCTTTATTGGGGATTAAATTTGTGTGCAAAGAAATCGCGCATCACCAACTTTCTAGAATTTGCTGGAAACTCTAGCAATGATTATGCCTATCACTCCTAGCAGTTCCAGAGTCAATGTCATTACCTCTAATAGAGTTAATTGGGACATTCAACTGCTTTCTTATAATCACCTTGAAATCTAATCTCAACCCATCAATCAAACCCGATTTAATTCTACTTCAGTATATAAAATAATGCCCAAGATAGAGCCATTGCTGAAATTCTTATCTTAGGCTTTTCTAGACAATTAAAAGGATGGTGGGATTTCCATCTCATACCATCACAACACTTTAATATTCTAAACACTATAGAATTAGATATAGACGGATCTCCTATATGTGACGACGTTGGTGATCCCCAACAAGATGCTGTCACCACCCTAATCCAAACTATATGCACTTCTTAGGAGACCCCACTCACATTAGAAATAGAAACACTGCACTCCTATCTAACCTTCGATGCAGAAAACTTTGTGATTTTCAAGAATACAAGAATAATTTTATAACCAAACTTATGTATCGTGACGATTCAAATCAACCATTTTGGAAATAAAAATTTCTAGCAGGATTACCAACATTAATAGGAGAAAAGGTTCGTAATAAAATCCGAGCTCTATAAGGATCGCAAATAATTGACTATGACAGTTATACTTATGGCCATTTGATTAGTATTATTCAAAAAGAAGGATTAAATATATGCCAAGATTTAAAAATCCAACAATACCTAAAACAAGAATTAAAACAAACAAAGACTGAACTTGGAACTTTTGCAAACAATGTGGTATATGTTCTTCAAAGACATATAATTCTAATTGTGATTGAAAGAAATTTTCCAATAAGTTTAAAAATGATTATAATAATAAAAAACATAAGACCTTCAAATGCCCAACATACTACAATAATTCAAAAAAAGAAAAACAAATTATTAATAATAAGATCGTACAAAAGGATATGTTAAATGTTTAAGATGCAATAAACCAGGACATAAAGCAAGATACTGCAAACTCAAAAGAAGATTACATGAACTTCAACTTGATGAAGAAATTCTTAACAAAATCTCAAACCTACTCTTAACATCGTCGGATGAAGAAATAGAAGATGAGTCGTTATACTCTGATTCCTCACAAGAAAAAGAAAATATTTTTAATATACATGAAGATGTTATTAAATCTTCTAATTCCGACCCATCCACTAACACTATTACTAAAGAACAAAAAACTCTTATTGATATAATGAAACAACATAATGATCCCCAATTACAAGAAATTTTCTTTGGTTAATTACTACAATGCCTTGATAAAACTGAAATACCTCACAAAAATCCTCTAAACCAGAACCGTATAACCTTACTCACATTCTTAGCAACTCAAACAACAATTTTTAAACTCCCACTTTACAAAGTTTACACAAAGACATGAAAGAATTAAAATTTGAGATTAAAAAACTCAAATAAAAACAAATCAATGATTCCCAGACTATTAAACAAATAATAGAAACTCTTAATCACGAGGGTCATAATGAGGATGACCAAATTTAATCTATCCATAATATTCCTAAAGATCTCCTTTTTATTTTATAAGAAATAACATCGCGAAAATACATCATTAAAATAAAACTCGAATTTGCAAAAGGATTCTTTCTAGATACCATAGCCCTTTTCGATACATGAGCAGCCTTAAATTGTATCAAAGAAGATTTTGCCCCACCCAAATTCCTTCAAAAAAAACCCAAGCAAAATTACGGGCTGCTAATGATTCTAAATTAACAGTTTCCTCAAAGGTTGACGCCTTTATTATAAATGATTTTATTGCTTTGAGAACTTCTTTTTGATCATTCGAGACATACACCATATGCTTATTCTAGGAACTCCTTTTCTTAATTTGAAACACCTTATACTGTCAACATTGATGCTATTACTTTTAAGATTAATAATAAGAATTTACACTTTAATTTTATAGAAAAGACACATACCAGAAAGATTAACCTTCTTAAAGCTTGCTCTATATATGAAAACTCTATTAATAACATTGTTCAAACAAAAACCTTTACATTAAATGAGATTAAAAGAAATATTCATATGGCACGCAACGAAACCCAATTACAGGACCCACAAACTCAAAATATTAGAGCTCCATGATCTCATTAAAAAGCAAGCATGTTCTAATCTTCCAAATGCTTTCTGGGAACGAAAGAAATATGTTATTAATCTTCCATATGAGCCCTCCTTCGATGAAACCAACATTCCTACAAAAGCCACCGCCATTGCAATGAATAGTGATCTTCTAGAATTCTGCAAAAAAGAAATCCAAGATCTCATCAATAAAAAACTTATATTTGAATCCAAATCCCTTTGGAGTTGTGCAGCTTTCTATGTTAACAAAGCTTCTGAAATAGAGAGAGGGACACCTAGACTAGTAATTAATTACAAACCATTAAATAAAGCACTTAAATGGATTCGATACCCTATTCCAAATAAAAAAGATTTACTACAATGACTTTATGATGCCTATATATTTTTAAAATTTTGATATGAAATCAGGTTTTTGGCAAATTCAAATTGCTCCAAAAGACAGGTACAAAACTTCCTTCACAGTTCTTTTAGCCAATATGAATGGAATGTCATGCCTTTAGGATTAAAAAAATGCGCCTTTCGAATTTCAGAAAATCATGAATAACTTTTACAATGATTACCATATATTTTGCATTGTTTATATTGATGGTGTTTTAATTTTCTCAAAAACTATAGATGAACATTGTAAACAACTGAGAATCTTTCTTTTAATTACTAAAAACAATGGTCTCGTAATTTCTGAGTCTAAGATTACTCTTTTTCAAACAATTTAGATAAGATTCTTAGGCCATTACATTACACAAGGCACTATTACACCAATAGAAAGATCACTGGAGTTTGCCAAAAAATTTTCGGACAAAATACTTGATAAAAACCAACTCCAAAGATTTCTAGGCATCCTTAACTATGTATTGGTTTACTACCTAAAAATAAAAACAAAGTTTAAACCTCTCCATGACAAAATTAAAAAGAACCCTGCACCATGTACAGATGAACATACCTTACTAATACAAGAGATTAAATAACAAATTATAGAAATCCCATGTCTCCATCTAGCTGATCCAACTATACCGAAAATTGTTGAGGTTGATGCTTCAGAAACTAGATATGGTGGTATTCTTAAACAAATCAAAGATGGGGAAGAAGTTATTATTCAATTTACATCAGCACACTTGAATGAAAAATAGAAAAACTATTCCATTGTTAAAAGAGAAAATTTAAGTATACTTTTATGCATATTGAAATTCCATAGCGACTTAGTCAATAAAAAAATCATTTTAAGAGTCGATTGCAAAAGTGATAAAGAAATTCTCCAAAAGGATGTCCAAAATTTAGCTTCAAGACAAATTTTTGCACGATGGCAACCATTACTTAATGTTTTTGATTTTGATATTGAGTATATAAGAGGAGATACTAACTACATCCCTAATTTTTTAACTCATGAATTCTTACAAAACAAGACAGATGCCGCCGAAGCTAGTTAGGAATTACCTGAGTATTTCCAGCACATAAATATAAACTTCAAAAATAGATACCACAAATAAAGAGGAGTTAGAAGAAACAACAATATAAAAAACAACCTAACAAACGTTAAAAGAAAGATTTGCAAATAGGGATCCATTAGTAGGAGCTATCAGCTCTTACAATAGTAATTATGATTACTATGTAAGTTTAGGGCCCGAACCAGCCCCTAAGCCAATTTCTCTAACTCCAGAACCATTATGTCAAAATCCTTCAACCCAAAAATAAGATATATCCCTCAAACCTACCCTCAACATCAATCCAAAAGCCATGGCCTTAAAAAACACTCCTTTAAATCCCATTTCCCTATCCAGTTCTTATTCGAATATTTCAAATTAAATTCCAGCTCTAATATTCAACCATCCTGATCCTCATCCCCAGCATGCTTTTTTATATCATACTCCCAAAATATCATAACTATCGAACAAGGATTTGATACAAAAGACCCTTTTGAAATAGCCCAAGCCATTTATGGTAAAAATACCCTTTTCAAAACAATTTGATCATGAGAAAACCTATTCCTACTACCAAGCAATTCTTTAATACACTTAATCAGCTCAAATCAAACATGAATTCTAAAAAACAAACCAATTTGACATCTCATATTCCCAATGTAAGATTTTCAAAGTCATAACTCCCTCAAGTTGGTACGGATATCTACATGAACCTATAGCTTTTGGAGAAAATTATTCCAAAGAGCCTTTTGAAAATAGGAATTTAAACTACTTTGAATACCAATAAGCTTGGTACAACACCTTTTGAATCACAAAAAAATCCAGAACTCATAATTGGCTTTTTTACTTTGATAGAACGTATAGTTGATATCAATTCCTTCCCCATCTGGTTGTCAAATTGGTGGGACATTTTTGGTTCTGTACCAGATATCCTACCACCAATAATCCAGCAATCCTTTAACATCTTCGAAACCAAATACTCCCCAACTGCCTATGAAGAACAAAACTTCACATCTCTAACAACCTTTTGTACCAAATTCTATGCCCCTTGGATTTTTTTTGGACATTCCAAATCTATGGAATACACAAGAAAGTTAAAAAACAATCATTTTTAGTCAAATGGTGGGAAAAGTGTAACATTGTCAAAAGCATACTGTCCAACCAAGTAGATGCCTAGATAAAACAGGATACAAAGCTCAAACAAGTTCCTCTTGCTCAAACACTGGAGCAAATAAAATTCCAAGAACAGAAAACCAGCATTGCAGCCAAAATTGCAACAGCCAAAATCCCAGCAGAAGTCTATCGCATTATGCAAGAACACCAGCAACCGCACTCTGAGGATGTTGTTGACTTAACAAATAGTAGTGATATACTATTGTCAAACCATAAATCATGGTTTGAAAAAATAAAATTGCATGTCATTACAGTAACAGATGATAGAAATATTCGTATCATGTTGTAAAATAAGACTAGAATAGAAGTTATTTCCAGACTAAAAAAATGTTGATGTCATTATAGTAGCAGATGATAGAAATATTCGTATCATGATATTGTTGGCATTCAGATCTTTTGATTAACATGAACCGTTAGGGTTCCTGCAATTTTATATCAATGGAAGCAAGAATATAGAATTGAATTACCTTTCACCAGGGTTTGAAGATGAAGAACTCAATCAGGTTGATGCAAGCAACCTCTTCGATTTTCTACTGTATTCCCAAGCCTAGTCTTGACATCTTGTGGGCGACGATCTTCAAGACACTCTCAATCTGTAATCCTCCCTACTACTTCTCACAATTTAGGTGTGTGTATTAGGGTTCAGGATTGATAAGATGGCTTATTTATGGGCTACAACAGGGACCAGAAGGAGAAATTAGAGTTGGGCCTCCCATTGGGCTTAAGTATCCAAGTTTAGCCCAAAACTTATACTTAAATCCAATAATAAAAATATAGTCCACTAAAGTATTATTATTGCACCTCCACTCTAATCCTAAATTACGTTATGAGCTCCTTCTTATTATGAGAGATGGAAGTGGAAGTGAGGATTATCTTATAGAAAAATGCACTCAATGGGAGCTTCAACTGTAGTGCATTAAGTATCTTGGTTTGGTGTGTTCTTAAACACATTATTAAATAGTTTGTTCAACTATTTTAGGAAAATTTTCATGATGATAAGTTTATTGATTTTGGTTGGATGATGAAGAGAAAAACTTGAGAAATTGCAACGGAAGCTGGGAAACCCATCTATAAAGAAAGGAGTGAGCTTTTGGAATATATTGATGAAAGAGAGAGTTTTTTTACAGTCAAATATTTAAGTCTACTAGAAACAAAAAATTAAAAAACAATTGTGTTCATAATAATGCTCACTTTTGCCTATGAATGATTTTTATCTCCTTACAATTGGATAGAACATTATTAATCAGTTATAAAAAGCTCAAAGAGAGATTGATCGATATTTAAAGATCATACCCCTCATCACCCTTGTTGATAATGCTCTTGTTCAGGTATCAAACTCTTTTTCTCTAATTAGATTGTTAACATAAGAATGTTGTCACTTTCTGTAACATCCCATAAAATATTATACGTGAATTATTTGAGGCCCAACCCTAATAAGCCCAAATCAAGCAAGAAATCTTTACCCAGCCCACTCAATTGCTAGCAACCGCGTGAACGTAGAAGAGAAAAATCAGAATTCTATGCTCTTACCTTAATTAAGCAAATCTCTTTCTGTCCAAGAAATCATCATATCTCGTTAATTCTTCAAAGAGATATTTCCCTGCTATCACTCCCAAATTTATTCTCTTTGCTAAGGAAAGTTTGACTCCCTTATGCGTTAATTATTTTTTAGATTTGGTCCAGCCATTCAAGCATAAAAATTGATCATTCCTTCATTCTACACATCACTTTCAATTTCTTCACACGGCTGCACTTATACAAGAGAAGAAAGTAACAGTGCCTTCAATATCTCTCCTTTTTCTTTTTACTTCCAATCGATTTTAGTTGTATTCCTAATTCCCCTTATCCTTCTACTCTCATTCTATTAAGAATTTTATCGGGTGATAACGTGTAGTTGAATAATTATAGGTTTCGGAGGATCTTGATCTACATGAATCTAAGGCTCTTACTTGGTTGAAAGATGGGGAATTTTTCTCATCTTATATGTGTAAAATATTTCGTATGTGATAGTTTATTGTAAATGAAATATTATTATGATCGTGATTTGGATTATGTGAATCATATATGCAATACGAGTTGGGACTGTTAAGGTGCCTTGCTATTGTTACGGGTAACGAATCGATGTTGTATCTTATAAGTCATGGATAAAGGACCCAAAAGGTGCATTATCAATATATCAGGAATGTTTCGTAAGTGAATTTAAATTGTTGCATCTGAATTATTTTTACATGTATAAACATGAGGAAAGTTTTCACTGAGCTTGTGGTTGCTCACCCCAACAATCTACCTTCCTTTCAGATTAAAGCGAGGTGCTAGCGTACGAGCGGGGATGTGTCGAGTAAGAGGAGACTGTATGAAATTTAAATAAGTTTCAGTCCCTGTTTTACCTTCATTATATTCATGGCATGACAACATTAATTTGTGATTTCATTGATTTACTTTCATACTATTACAAATAAATTTTGTGTTGGTATCGAATGATGAAAATTTGCAATCATTTGGAATTATTTACAATAAATTAGTATTATATGTTATTGACTGTCAAATTTTCATATTTTATTTACTGTTGGATTTGCAAAATGGGACAGGATTATGGGTTGTCTCCCTTTCTAAAAAATTGGTTCTCATATGTATTTCATTTCGGATGTGGTATAGATTTGTGGTAAGTTGGAAATAAATAAATATTGGTTTATTGATACTGGGAGATACTAAAATTTAATTTCGCTACTGATCTCTTAAGTTTTAATGCGTGTATATCGATGTGTGTGTGTGGTAAAGTGAATCTGCATGTATATATCTTAAAATCGTGAGGTTGGGACCACTTTTTTAGGGAATTGATACATGTGATTTTGAAAGTGGATTTTAGATTAATTAATTGTTCTTTCTTTACAAAATTGTGGTAACAGTAGTATGTTGGATGAAATGGGTTTGCTGTTTCTGCCTACTTGGAATTTAATTAAATTACATGTGCCAAATTATGATGATAATTAGTCGATCCCTGTATTATAAATATTTCTTTTATTGAAATTTAAATGTGAGGTTTTGATTATTTTGGCGAGTTTTTATAAAACTTACAGGATTAATTTTATTAAACTTTTCCTTTGTCTTTACTAAATTTCATGTTTACAACCTTCTACGTGTTAGGATCTATTATCTTAAGTTGGGTAAGTCCAATATGTTTTATAAGTTATGAATCTATGTGTTATGAATTAGAAATAACTTGTAGTCCCTTTCTTTAAAGGCTTTTGCTAAATACTCTTCTTAAAATGAAGTTGCAAGAACTTATAGGACTAAATCCTTATTTAATTCCTTATACATGCATTAATTGCTAAAAGTTTGTTAAAACTTAGGACGTATGCCTTATTTAAATTTTTACTTTATATCATTTGGATAAAGTTTGATGAAACTTATGGGATTTGTCCCCTATTTAAATCCTTTATCTTTGGATGCTCATTTATTTATTTATTCAATAATTAAAGTATTTTTATCACGCCATATTTAATGCTCTATTTATGAAATAAAATAGGAATTTCTTTATTATGAAAATTGGGGTGTGACAGATTGGTATCAAAGCAGGTATGCAGTTCTGCATACTTGTTCAAAAGTTTTCATTTAATTCTGCATATACATGAATTAAATGGTTTACATGATGTAATTGAATAAAAATTTTAATAAAATCTTTTGCTATGCATCCACCAAGTACGACGCCCGCTACAATCAAGGTACGAAAGTATTAAATTGCTTAAATTGATTATATGTGAAAATTTTAAATGAAAGTTCTGTTATATGTGAGTTATATGAAATTTTATGATTAGCTATGGGATTAAAATTTTATGCGTAACGCTATGATAAGTAGAAGAATTTTGCGTTAGATGAATGACCTACAGCTGCAACAAGCTTATCGAGACTATCAGCGTGATGTCCGACATGACCTATCTACCCACATTGATCACATGCTACAATTGTGGAGACAAGTCAAGGACATTGGTGAGGGGATCACCGACTACTGGGCTTGTTTGAAGCTGATAGACATGCTACCATGGGCTTGGAAGGACATAGCCAACCCAATTTTCCTGAGTGGCTTACGATGTACTGTTGATTCCCCTATTCCACAAACAAGCTATACTCACTTCACTCTATGTTTATTCGATAGAGTAGTTCGTTTGGTACCACCTGAGGGCATTTGACACAATGGGGAGAGATAATGCGCGAGGACTACTATGCAGTGCTTGAACCTGCACCCAACGATGGGGATTTCGAAGAAGAAGACCCTGAAGAAGATATGGGAGAAGATGATGAATAAGCGAATTATGCGAACGATGGTTTTAATATTCCATTTTGAAAATTTTAAATAAATATCCCGTATGTTAGGGACGAAAACTTTAATTTCATTATTTATCATGACTTTATGATTTGTGGATTTGAAAAACAATTATTCACTTAGTAATGAATATGAATTTTATTATTTTAAAATATGTGCCTCCATTATGTATTTGTTGCTCAAACAATGTGATGATATGCAATATTATTTTAATTATAGATTCTATCTAATAAAGCACTAAAAATTATTTACATTGAAAATTGAAGGATGCCTCCCCGAAGAGATGCTCAAAATCCCCAGAATGTAGGAAATGCTCAAAATGCTCCAAACGCTGACCCCGATGCTCATACAAAGGTAGTGCATGAGTTTCGTGCAAACCACCCACCTGTCTTCAAAGGTAACGAAGGACCTGAGTACATGGAGGAATGGATTTGATCGCTTGAGAGAACTTTTCGCCTCTTAAAATGCAACGATGAACAGCGGATGCTCTGCGCATCAAACCAACTGGCTGAGGACGTAGACCATTGGTGGGATGAATATTAGGCCATGAGGCCAAACAAAAACAGAGAATTAATCACTTGGGATGAGTTCACGGCAATCGTGACAGCAAATTACTAACCTCAAGTTCACTGGGCTAAGATGGAAAATGAATTTTATAATCTCAAGCAAGGAGACATGACAGTAATCGAGTACGAGTAGCGATTCAATCAACTGCATCGATCAGCACCGCAGCTAGTCGATACTGAAGAGAAACGAGCAAAGAAGTTCCTGGATGGACTGCACCAGGACATACAAGAGAAACTGTCTGCATTACCTGATATAAACTATGCAGATACATTTATGGGGGCACTTAAGGTCGAAGCTTGTCTGGAGAAAAGGTGAGCGAACAACAAGCCAGTGGAGAATCCAAGCAAAAGGAAGTGGGAAGGTTCTAGCCAAGAAAGAAACAACAATCGCAACAGGCAGATAAGGCAGAACAACAATCCGGCTGCAAATGCACCTAGACCAAAGCCACTATGCTCACAGTGCGGAAAGAACCACTATGGTGAGTGCCTCAGAGGATAGGGTAGATGTTTCCAGTGTCAGGAAACTGGATATAGAGCCCAGGATTACCCAAAGCCAGTAAACTACAGGCCTGACAGAAGGGGACCGCCTGCGGGAGGAGGTGCAAGGAAAAACACTGGAGGGAAAGGAAGAGTTTTTGCTATGGATCAAGCTGGGGAAAGCAAAGAGACCGATGTTATGACATGTACATTATCAGTGGGTAATTCCTAAGCTTTCATTTTATTTGACACTGATGCGTCGCATTCTTTTATTTCTGCAAAGTATTGCCATAAGATTCATTGTAAACAAATCAAGAGTGATGAACCTCTTGAGATTAGTTTACCATCGGGAGAGAGAAATATTGCGCACTCCTTGGTAGAAGAACTATATATATGCATTAAAGGAGTAGATTTTAGTGTCAAGCCATACATTTTGGATATGCACTGATTCGATATGATATTAGGAATGGATTGGCTTACCTATCATCAAGCGAACATCAGATGCAATGAGCAAGAAGTGATCCTATGGGAACCAAGATCTGGAAGAGAAATCATTCACAAGATCAAGAGTGGTGTTATACCAAGAGTTTTGTCGGCCGCAAAGGCTGCGAAGATGCTGAGGAAGAAATCTTGCCAATGATTCTTAGTCAACATAATAAACACCAAGACTATGGAGATATCACCGAGTGATGTACCAATTGTACGTGATTATCTCGACGTTTTTCTGGAGGACCTACTAGGAATACCTCCCAATCGTCAAGTGGAGTTTTCAATAGATTTGCTACCAGGATCAGCACCAGTATCCAAAGCTCCATATCGAATGGAGCCCATGGAACTACAAGAATTGAAAGTTCAGCTACAAGAGCTCTTACACTTGGGACTCATCTGCCTAAGCGTATCACCATGGGGACGCCGGTCCTTTTTGTCAAGAAGAAAGCTGGATAGATGAGGATGCGCATTAATTATCGAGAGCTTAATCACTTGACAGTGAAGAACAAGAATCCATTGCCCCTGATTGAAGACTTGTTTGGTCAATAGAAAGGAGCAAGTACATTCTTCAAGATAGACTTGAGGTCCGGATACCATCAATTGAGAGTAAAGGAGTCAGATATCTCCAAGACTACCTTTAGAACTCGCTATGGGCACTACGAGTTTGTTGTTATGCCTTTTGGGTTGAGTAACGCCCCTGCTGTGTTTATGGATTTGATAAACCGAGTTTTCCACCCGTATCTTGATCAATTTGTCATTGTATTCATTGATGACATCTTGGTGTACTCCAAGGATGAAGCACAACATGAGGAGCACTAGAGAATAGTGTTCGAGACACTTCAAAAGGAGAAGCTCTACGTGAAGTTCAAGAAATGCGAGTTTTGGTTGAATCAAGTCACATTCCTTGGGCATGTGGTGACATCTCAAGGAATTGAAGTAGATCCCTCAAAGATTGAAGTTGTGAATCAATGGAAGACGCCTACAAATGTACAAGAAGTTTGAAGTTTCTTGGGGTTAGCTGGTTATTACCGAAGATTCATTGAAGGATTCTCGAAGATAGCCGGTCCAATGACACGTTTGACTCACAAATGAGAAAAGTTTGTCTGGTCTAAGAAGTGTGAAGAGAGTTTTCAAAGGTTGAAACATGACCTGACTACAACACCATTCTTGATGATACCCAACCCAAATAAAGAATTCACAGTCTACATTGATGCATCGAAACAAGGACTCAGATGTGTATTAATGCAACATGGAAAGGTTATCGCTTATGCTTCAAGACAACTAAGAGCGCATGAGGTAAACTATCCTACTCATGACTTGGAACTAGCGGCCGTGGTTCATGCCTTGAAGATTTGGCGACACTACCTTTATGGAGGAAGATGTACAATCTTCACGGGCCATAAAAGCTTGAAGTACCTGTTCACTCAAAAGGAGCTCAACATGAGACAAAGGAGATGGTTAGAATTGGTGAAAGATTATGATTGCTCAATTGAATACCATCCAGGCAAGGTTAATGTAGTAGCCGATGCATTGAGCCAAAAGACCAAAATGGAGCTAAATAGCTTGTGTACCAAGCAAGAAGAGTTGATCGAGGAATTCTCCAAGATACAAATTGAATTTGTGACATCATCCTTCGGCACGAGGGCGATCATTGCAGCATTGGAAATCCAGCCAAGTTTGAAAATGGAAATAAAGAAAGCTCAAGAGCAAGATCACTTTTTGCAAGGAATGAAGAAGAAGGCACAAGGAGGCGAATATAATGGCTTCAAGGTAGATGATGAGGGAGTATTGACATTAAACGGAAGAGTGTGTGTTCCGATTGTTGAGGAATTAAGAGAGAAGATTTTAGGAGAGGCACATGGAGCTCCATACACCGCTCATCCGGGAGGAACAAAGATGTATCAAGATTTGAAAGAAAGATTTTGGTGGAGGAGTATGAAGCGAGATATTGGATACTTTATAGAAAGATGTTTAACTTGCCAACATGTTAAGGTTGAACACCAACAACCAGCCGAAAAGCATAAAACACTCGAGATTTCTGAGTGGAAATGGAAGCAAATTGCCATGGATTTCGTCGTGGGATTGCTAAGGTCCTCAAGGGGAAATCATGCCATATGGTTCATCGTTGATCGATTGACCAAGTCGGCTCACTTCTTACCCATGAAGATGACGTTCACGATGGAGCAGTTAGCTCAGTTGTACATTCAAGAGATAGTGAAGCTTCACGGCGTACCAATTTCTATAGTGTCTGATAGAGATACACGTTTCACTTCAAGATTTTGGAAAAGTCTGCACAAGGCCATGGGAACAAGATTAAATTTCAGCACCGCCTATCACCCGCAAACTGATGGGCAATCAGAGAGGACGATTCAAATTCTAGAAGATATGTTAAGAGCATGCACACTTGACTTTGATGAGGCATGGAAAAAGTTTCTACATCTAGTCGAGTTTGCCTACAACAACAACTATCAAACGATTATCAAAATGGCCCCTTATGAGGCGCTATATGGAAGGAAGTGTAGATCACCATTGTATTGGGATGATGTTGGTGATAAGGCTGTCCTAGGCCCCAAAATGATAGAAGAAGTTGTTGACAAGATCATAATCATTCGAGAAAGGATCAAGTCTGCCCAAGATAGACAAAAGTCCTATGCTGATAAAAGAAGAAGAGACTTGCATTTTGAAGTCGGAGACCATATGTTTCTAAAAGTGGCTCCCACGAAGGGTGTCATTCGATTCGAAAGAAGAGGGAAGCTAGGACCTCATTTTGTTGGACCATTTGAAATTCTCGATCGAGTTGGGGATCTAGCCTATTGTTTGGCTTTACCACCCGAGCTATCCTCAGTTCATAATGTTTTCCACATTTCAATATTGGGAAAATATGTTCATGATCCCAGCCATGTGGTAAATTTCTCGACATTGGAAATTGGCATAGACTTAACATATGTAGAAGAACATATGGAAGTCTTGGAGCGAAAGGTCCAAAAGATTCAAAACCATGACGTGTCGTTCATTAAAGTGCAATGGAGTCGACACACGGAAGATGAGGCCACATGGGAAAGAAAAGATGAAATACAAGCAAGATACCCCTCTTTCATTACAGGTAAGACATTTATATTATGATAGAATTTTGAGGACGAAATTTTTATTAGAAGGGTAGGATGTAATATCCCATAAAATATTATACGTGAATTATTTGAGGCCCAACCATTAGAAGCCCAAATCAAGTATGAAATCTTTACCCAACCCACTCAATTGCTAGCCCGCGTGAACGTAGAAGAGAAAAATCAAAATTCTATACTCTTACCTTAATTAAGCAAATCTCTTCTTCTCCAAGAAATCATCATATCTCGTTAATTCTTCAAAGAGATATTTCCTTGCTATCACTCCCAAATTTATTCTTTTTGCTAAGGAAAGTTTGACTCCCTTACGCGTTAATTATTTTTGAGATTTGGCCCAGCCATTCAAGCATAAAAATTGATCATTCCTTCATTCTACACACCACTTTCAATTTCTTCACACGGCTGCACTTATACAAGAGAAGAAGGTAACAGTGCCTTCAATATCTCTCCTTTTTCTTTTCACTTCCAATCGATTTTAGTTGTATTCCTAATTCCCCTTATCCTTCTACTCTCATTCTATTTAGAATTTTATCGGGTGGTAACGTGTAATTGAATAATTATAGGTTTCGGAGGATCTTGATCTACACGAATCTAAGGCTCTTACGTGGTTGAAAGGTGGGGATTTTCTCTCATCTTATATGTGTGAAATATTTGGTATGTGATAGTTTATTGCAAATGAAATATTATTATGATCGTGATTTGGATTATTTAAATCATATATGCAATAAGAGTTGGGACTGTTAAGGTGCCTTGCTATTGTTACGAGTAAAGAATCGATGTCATATCTTATAAGTCATGGATAAAGGACCCAAAAGATGCCTTATCAATATGTCAGGAATGTTTCGTAAGTAAATTTAAATTATTGCATCTGAATTATTTTTACATGTATAAGCATGAGGAAAGTTTTCACTGAGCTTGTGGTTGCTCACCCCAACAATCTACCTTCCTTTCAGATTAAAGCGAGGCGCTAGCGTACGAGCGGGGATGTGTCGAGCAAGAGGAGACTATATGAAATTTAACTAAATTTGCAGTCCCTATTTTACCTTCATTATATTCATGGCATGACAACATTAATTTGTGATTTTGTTAATTTACTTTCATACTGTTACAAACAAATTTCATGTTGGTATCGAATGATGGAAATTTGCAATCATTTGGAATTATTTGCAATAAATTAGTATTATATGTTATTGACTGTTAAATTTTCATATTTTATTTACTGTTGGATTTGCAAAATAGGACGGGATTTTGGGTTGTCTCCCTTTCTGAAAAATTTGTTCTCATATGTATTTCATTTCGGATGTGGTATAGATTTTTGGTAAGTTGGAAATAAATAAATATTGGTTTATTGATATTGGAAGATACCAAAATTTAATTTCGATACTGATCTCTTAAGTTTTAATGCGTGTATATCGATGTGTATGTGGTAAAGTGAATCTGCATGTATATATCTTAAAATCGTGAGGTTGGGACCACATTTTTAGGGAATTGATACATGTGATTTTGAAAGTGGATTTTAGATTAATTAATTGTTCTTTCTTTACAAAATTGTGGTAACATTAGTATGTTGGATGAAGTGGGTTTGCTATTTCTGCCTATTTGGAATTTAATTAAATTACATGTGCCAAATTATGATGATAATTAGTCGATCCCTGTATTATAAATATTTTGTTTTCTTGAAATTTAAATGTGAGGTTTTTATTAATTTGGCCAGTTTTTATAAAACTTACAGGATTAATTTTATTAAACTTTTCCTTTGTCTTTACTAAATTTCATGTTTACAACCTTCTACATGTTAGGATCTATTATCTTAAGTTGGGTAAGTCCAATATGTTTTATAAATTATGAATTTATATGTTATGAATTAGAAATAACTTGTAGTCCCTTTCTTTAAAGGCTTTTGCTAAATACTCTTCTTAAAATGAAGTTGCAAGAACTTATAGGACTAAATTCTTATTTAATTCCTTATACATGCATTAATTGCTAAAAGTTTGTTAAAACTTAGGACATATGCCTTATTTAAATTTTTACTTTATATCATTTGGTTAAAGTTTGCTGAAACTTATGGGACTTGTCCCTTATTTAAATCCTTTATCTTTGGATGCTCATTTATTTATTTATTCAATAATTGAAGTGTTTTTATCACGCCCTATTTAATGCTCTATTTATGAAATAAAATTAGAATTTCTTTATTATGAAAATTGGGGTGTGACACTTACTGTTTCAAGTATCGTGCATTCTATGTTATCTCATTGAAGTTTGATATAACTAATGTGGATCTAAATGTTGATAAAGTTTGATATAATTGGTAAGTACTTTGATGATTCTTGAAATTTACTTATGTGATTTGATAGACATTTTCTCTTGGATATATCGATTTACATTGTAAATATAGAATTTTTTATCGAGTTATGCTAATGTAATTTTGACCGAAAATAAATTGTGGTCGAGATATGGCCTTGAGACTTGAGAGCGGAGCACTCACAATATGTGTATGGGTACATATGTTCAAAGACATCTAATTTTAAAAAATCATAATGCGATAAAAGCTTCCTGAAGAGTTTGATTCAAATATAGATCAATTAAGAACTTTAATTAACTAGTTGTCAATCAAATTAAATAGAGAGTCAGTCGACCAGTTATAAAAGTAGCCTATATTAAAAATTGAAAGGAAAAATGTTTTAGTAAATTATATCTTATGGTAGTATAATATTCTTTCTTATTGTGCCTTTATTGCATGTGTTGAGATATAATTATGTCAAGTGCGTATATTTGCAATGTGAGGTTGTTATTGTAGGTTTGGATAATTAAAGATTCTGATTGAAGTCTTATATGGAAAGAAGATAAATCAAGTCATCTCTATCTTATGATTGAGTCAAGGATTGGAGGATTGATGTGAGTGAGATTATTAAGGAAATACTATCAAGGAGATTGACTTATTCTCCTTAATAGGTGATTTGGTTCAAGCATCATCAAGACTATTTATTTGGCAAATTGAAGAATACAAAGGCATCAAGAAAAATATTATTTTGATAGAGAGTTGGTTAGAGAGAAAGTTTCTTTGTGTTGTTTTCAAGTGTTGTTTATTTGTTCCTTCTAGGATTAAAATTTCTTTATTAGTCATATACGTCGAGTATTTTTAGATCAAGAGGGAACTTGATCACAAGTCCTAGGGATAGGTCAAAACAAGAGTTAGATTCAAACGAGAAAAGTAGCTGTGATAAGGTGGTCAAGTTATTGTCAAGAGTCGTGTTGAAGTCTAATGGAAGGTTTTGAGGGAGAGACGTGGTCCTCCTGTTTTTACTTCAAGATGTTCTATTACATGAAAGTTTCACACTTGTTCGTAGAACGTCAGTTTTAAGTTTTACAATTGGGATCAGAGCAGGTTGTCCCATTTACCTATGTTATTTTTTGTGCCCTCTGTATCGTGAGTTCTCGTGATACTAGTTTTACTGTTTGCCCTCCTTTTTTGGATGGATCCAATTACTCATATTGGAAATCCATGATGATAATTTTTAAAATCTATTGGAGATGGAGAAGTTTGGAAGGCCGTAGAAGAAGGATGGATTCATCCCTTCACCACTGACAAGGATGGTGTTAAGAAACTCAAAACTGAAGGCTGGACGGATGAAGAAAGAAAAGATGATGTATCCAACAATAAAGCACTTTAAGCTATTCTCTCTTCACTCGATGTTCAACGTTATTCTCTTGTCTTGAAGTGTGTTGAAGCCAAGGAGGCCTGGAAAATTCTGGAACTTCAATTTGAAGGAACAGAATCTGTCAGAAACTCCAAGATCCAGCGATTGATGATTGAATATGATGGGTTGATGATGAAAGATAATGAGAATATTGACATCTATTATTCAATATTTTCTTCCATTATCAATCAGCTTCATCTGTTGGGAGAAAGTATTCCTGAAGACAAATAGATCTAGAAGTTCATGAGGACATTACCCCAAAAGTTCAGTAAAAAAGTTACTGCCTTGGATACCTTCAGAAAAATTGCTAAGTTCAGTCTCAATGAACTCATAGGTGATCTCAGAACATTCGAGATGAATAAAAACTTTGATCATCCAGCGTCTAAAGAAAAGTCTGTAGCTTTTAATGCTGAAGACAACATCAAAGATGAAGGATCCTCAGAACTTTCAGTTGCTGAATTTGATAAACACATGAATCTTCTCTCAAAGAACTATGGCAGGATGATGAATGTCCTACTTACTTAAGAAAGTCGCTGATTCTAAATTGAGAAAGGTCAATGTCGTGAATGCAAGGGAATAGCACATTATCAATATAAATGTCCTACTTACTTAAGAAGATCAAAGGCTCGTAAGTCAACCTGAAGTGATTCTGATTTTGAAGATGAAGAGAAGATTTATCACACTAATAATCTTACTCTGGTTAGTTCTCTTTCATGTTTTACAGGTACTGAAATTAGAAGTGATTGTCTTACAGATTGTTCTGATAATTCTGAGAATGACGATTCTCCTTCTGTGGAGGATATGCGTTCGATGTTGATTTTTTAAAACGATGATTCTCTTTCATGATTAATGTTCTAAAGCTGTTAGAATAACAAAGAAGCTGGAAGATCAAGTTGATTTTTTAAAAAGCGAGTTGAAAATCTCTGAAGATAAGCTGCTTGCCTCTCAAGTTCGTTTAGATTCAGCCCCTTTTAAAAGCAAACTTGAAAGTCCATCTATTGATTACTATCTTGGGATCATAGAATCTCTGAAAATGGAGATGACCATCACTCTAGAGGATAAAAACTCAAAAATCAGAATTTTCAAAGATCACTTGGAGAAAATCATGAAGCAACATCAATTGATGATTGCTTGTATAAAAAGGAAAGATGAGCAGATAGAAAAGTATCAACGAGAACTGGAAAGATTGAATAAATCCATTCATCGCTTGAATACTAGTAAGGCTAAATTGGATGAAGTCATTAGAGCTAGTGATGGATATGGAACAAAAGGTATTAGATATGAGTCTGAAGCAGATGTGGGTAAGAAAACCATTTTCGTTCGTTCTACGAATAACTTTCAGAATTCTTCCAAGGAGCATACACCTATCAAGATTGCTCACCCAAATAAAGTCCCACCTTCTGATACGCAACCACGTGTATTTATTCCTCCTAAAACTACCTCATTCACAGCTGATCGAGGAGGAAAGCTACTTGGGTCCCATCCACATCTGGAAACTTCCCGAAGTCCAGTTCTGTCCACAAAACACATTAGTTTGTCATTATTGTAACATAAAAGGTCACATTAGACCTAAATGTTACAAGATGCAGTATGATATTACTACTGGAAAAGTTGTGAGTTGGATCCAGTTTGGGATACCAGTGGTTGGCCAGTTAGTATGTTTGTCTTCTCATTTAGGACTGCATATCAAGAATTATAATACCTGGTACTTTGAAAGTGGTTGCTCTCGACATATGACTGGGATTAGAACATTCCTCAAGGATCTCAAGATAGTAAAATGTAGCAATGTCACATTTGGTGATGGAAAAAGTAACAAAGTTCTAGGAGTTGGTACATTGAATGTTCCAGGACTTCGAGAACTAGATGGTGTTTTACTTGTTGAAGATATGAAGGCCAACTTGATTAATATAAATCAGCTGTGTGATCAAAATCTCTATGCCAGGTTTACTAAGAATTCCTGTTCTATTTTTGATCATAATGATAATTGTGTTCTGTCAGGTACTAGATCATCTGACAACTGCTATCAACTAGGTGATATCAAAGCCTTGCTAAGCAAGGACAGCAATCTGGAAATCTGGCATCAAAAGATGGGACATTTAGCTGTTGGAAATCTCATTTCTCTTTCTCAAAAGAAACTTGTCAGAGGAATACCTGATTTTAAAGTAAAGGACCAACATGTTTGTGAACCTTGCAAACTGGGCAAACAGGTAAGAAAGTCGCATCCATATAATCTATATATCCATACGATTTGCATCTTAGAATTACTTCACATGGATCTAATGGGACCTCTTCAAACAACAAGTGTTGGTGGTAAGAAATATGTATTTGTTTGTGTAGATGATTACTCTAGATATACTTGGGTAAGATTTCTAAAAGAAAAGTCCGATGCTTTTGATGTTTTTTAGAAGTTGTGTTTATAGGTTGAGAAAGAAACAGGTTTATCTATAAAAAGAATCAGATCTGATCATGGAAAAGAGTTTGAGAATCAGTCATTTCATGATTTTTGTGACTCAAAAGGAATATTCCATGAATACTCTTCTCCAAAAACTCTTCAACAAAATGGTGTTGTTGAAAGGAAAAACAGGACTCTTCAATAAATGACCAGAGTAATGCTTATCTCAAAAGGAATAGCTTTAAAATGGTGGGCTGAAGCAATGAATACTGCTTGCTATCTTGGAAATCGAGTTCATGTTCGGCATCGACTAGATAAGACACCATATCAGCTATGGAATGGTAAAAATCCTAACATAAAACATCTTCATGTTTTTGGATGCAAATGTTATGTTTTAAATGACAGCGAAGGACGTGGGAAACTGGATAGTAAAAGCATGATAGGATGCTTCCTGGGGTATTCAATAAATAGTCGGGCATACGGAGTTCTGGTTGTCAGAACACAGTATGTCATTGAACCATTCAATGTTGACTTTGATGATACAGAACCAGTGATCAATACTGTCCCTTTTGAAGTATTATCTCTACTTGAAAAAGGAAAAGATAAACAAACTTTACAATCTATAGAGTCAGAAGAAGAAGATGATGAATGTGACTCGGATCTCAAAACTAGAGATCCACCATTGAAGATACAGAAGGATCATCCATCGGAATTAATTATTGGTGATCTGAGGTCAAGATTAACCACCAGAAATGCTCCCAGAAAAGACTATTGGAAGATGGTCAATATCTCCTTATTTTCATGTTTTGTTTCTAAACAAGAACCCAAAAATGTAAAGGAGGCATTAGATGATCCAAATTGGATACTGGCCATGCAAGAAGAACTGGAGCAATTTACTCAAAATGATGTCTGGGAACTTGTACCAAGACCAGAAGACCACAATGTCATTGGTACAAAATGGATTTTCAAGAATAAGACATATGAGCATGGAAACATCATCAGGAACAAGGCCAGACTTTTATGAGACCTTTGCTCCAGTAGCAAGAATCGAATCTGTGAGATTACTTCTGGCAGTTGCTTGTTATCTGGGTTTTACTGTTTATCAGATGGATGTAAAGAGTCCTTTTTTTACTTCCTCAGATTACAAGTAAGTCAATCCAAAGAAGGTATGTTTATTCATCAGTCTAAATATGCTAAAAATCTTGTGAAAAAGTTGGTTTAGAAAATTTCAAACATGCTAAAGTTCCTCTTAGCTCTAGAGAATCATTATCTCAAGATCGTGGAGGAACACCTATTGATGAAACTCTATACAAGAGCATGATTGGTAGTCTTCTCGATTTAATTGCTAGTCGACCTGACATTTCCTTTAGTGTTTGTTTGTGTGCCAGGTACCAAAGTTCGCCCAAGGAATCTCATTTGAAAGCTGTCAAGAGAATCATAAAGTATGTTGTAGGAACATTGAAATATGGACTCTGGTATTCCACAGATACCATCGCAAATATTCTGGGGTTCTATGATGCAAATTGGGCTTGAAAAGATGCAGGTTGATTATCAATTGAATCCAAATAAAGTGTACCTCCTTTGTGACAATACCAGTGCCATTAACATCTCAAAAAATTCTGTACTTCATCAAAGAACCAAACATATTGATATTCGCTTTCACTTTATTACATAATTGGTTGAGGAAGGAACACTGGACATAGAACACATTTCCACTGAAAAACAACTGGCATATTTTCACAAAAGGCCTTGATACTCAAAAATTTATATCCCTTAGGAAATCCCTTGGTATTTGTTTTATATAAATCCTTTTGCATCTAGGATTAGATATTTGCATAAAAAATATCTATTTGATCCTTTGTTGACTGTTCTTGTTTAAATCTGAACATCTTATACCCATGCAGTTCAGGGCTACCTACTTAAAATGATGTATTGTGAAAGCTATCGTTTTGAAAAGGGCTACATACACAGAAAATGAAAAGTGAGGAGTAAGTCACTGCATTTATGGGTTTTTCTCTCTCCTGTAAAAAAAGAGTTATAAGGTTGGATAAAAATTCCCTTGTTCTGAGTACATCTTTCTAATAGATAAATCAAAATCCATCTTAAACGATATTTGTCAGGATTAAGTGACTGTTGAGGATCATTTCTCTTGAAACCCTAGCCATATCTCTCTCTCTCTCTCCACCCCCCATGGTTCGTCAGAAATAAATCGCCCTTCGCTGTCCTGGTTCCAGCATCAAGCGAGATTGTTTAGGTTCTCCTATTTCTAATAACGTTACCACATCCCCTTCTTCTGTCACCCCAGAACCCTCATCTCGTTCCCGCCGTGATATTGTCGAAGTTGATGAGAATGCGGTTGACAAGCCATGACGTTCTGCCAGAAAGAAAAACCCTCCATCGAATGCTGTTGTGTCCTTTGGTATCCCCTGTTCATCTGATGAACCTATTGAAGCTCTCGATGTTGGTAATGCTCAGTCTAAGGAATTTTACTCTTCTATCGCTGCCTCTTGGTATGGTATTTTTGTTGACATGGCTTTTCACTCTGAACGTAATATTTGTTTGTCTGATTTTGAAAAATTTGGTGTTTTACCCTTGATTGAGTCTGCTGGGTTGCTTGGGACTGTCTCTGGTCTTCGACCTTTTTATGCTAAGATTGTTAGGGAGTTCTACTCCAATCTTTCTCCAGATATTGCTGATAGTGATTCTCCTAGATTTCACATAGTGTTTAGTCGTAATCGGGTTTGTAAGTTTTCCCCCTCTGAAATCTCTAGGGTTATGGGTGTTTCTGAAACTACTTCTGGTTTGCACTTAGTCCCTTCTTTGAACTCTGTTTGTGAAGTCATTACCTCTGGAAAATTGTCTGTTTGGACTTCTGCTGGGCTGTCTCCCTCTGACTTGGGTACCTCTTTTCATCTTCTTCACAAAATTACTATTCATAACTGGACTCCGTCCAAGAATAAGTCTCTCTTAACTGTGTCTCAAGCTAGGTTCATTCATGCCATTGCTTCCAAAGCTAATTTGTCCTATGGTCAGATTGTTTTTGATATTATTATGGGATTTGCTTGGAAGTTTGATGAGTCTAGGCTTCTTCCGTTTCCTTGGACTATCTGGAAACTTTTAACTGAAGCGGGTGTCAGGTTTATGAGGAGAGATGATTCCCTTGAGAAAATACTTAGTGAATTGAAGGTTTCCCTTTGGGTGGCCAATCTGAAAGAGAAAGCAGAGTCAGCCTCATCCACTCTTGAATCTATTTCTCCTTTGGTGACTCAAATGAAGACGAATATTCTTGCTGTTCAGGCCACTCTTGATAAGCAGAATACCGGGTTGAATGAGTTACTGGAAGCCTTGGCAAGAGCTAAGGGGAAGAAGGAAAAGAAGAACGCTACTGCCGGGAGAAAACTAAAGATGGTCAAAGAGGAAGAAGAAAAGGATGGTGATGATGGGGAATCCTGTGAGTAGGAGGATAAGGAAGCTACTGTTGATGCTGAGGATTCTTCTACCAGCTGAAAAAGGGATATGTCTCCCTGTTTTTTTTGTCAAAACTTTGCACTAGTTGAACATTCCTTTTATTTCTATTTTTATGCTTGAACTGTTTATCCTCTTTTAGAACTAACTTCAGGGGAATGTTTTTTTTACTTGCATGCTTGTTTTATCTTCTATTAAAATATATAGCTCATGCCAAGGGGGAGTTTGTTGAGATATAATTATGTCATGTGCGTATATTTACAATGTGAGGTTGTTATTGCAGGTTTGGATAATTAAAGATTCTGATTGAAGTCTTATATGGAAAGAAGATAAATCAAGTTATCTCTATCTTATGATTGAGTCAAGGACCGGAGGATTGATGTAAGGAAAATTATTAAGGAAATACTATCAAGGAGATTGACTTATTCTCCTTGATAGGTGATTTGGTTCAAGCATCATCAAGACTATTTATTTGGCAAATTAAAGAATACAAAGGCATCGAGAAAAATATTATTTTTCAAGTGTTGTTTATTTGTTCCTTCTAGGAACAAAATTTCTTTATTAGTCATATACGTCGAGTATTTTTAGATCAAGAGGGATCTTGATCACAAGTCCTAGGGATAGGTCAAAATTAGAGTTAGATTCAAACGAGATAAGTAGCTGTGATAAGGTGGTCAAGTTATTGTCAAGAGTCGTTTTGAAGTCTAATGGAAGGTTTTGAGGGAGAGACGTGGTCCTCCTATTTTTACTTCAAGATGTTCTATTACATGAAAGTTTCACACTTGTTCGTAGAACGTCAGTTTTAAGTTTTACAGCATGATTTATAAAGAGACTTAAACTTCACGACATGTTATTGCTAATCTATTACTCCCCCCGTCTGCTGATAAGGTATTCATTTTTTCATTTTGATTGTTCATTTTAAAGGTATCCATTTTTCTTTTTCAGCAAAAGGGCCCCACACATACCAACCAATCACTACTAATACAACTACCCATTTTATAATAATAATACTCCTTAATTTATGTGCAAAAAACAAATGGGTAAATTATCGATGGACGAAGGGAGTACATAATTGAGACTAAAAAAGTGGTTAGAGGTTTAATATTCGGGTAGAGCTCAGTATGTTTTCTTTTGGAGGAAAACCTGCTTGAGACTATCTCTTATTCTTAAATAGTAACCACTTTTTATGAAATATATTACTCCCTCCATTCTGGACCATTCTTCCTGTTTATTGTACCATGTTATTTAAGAAAAGTTACTCTTTTTGACCAAATTTGTTGACTTTAAATGTATTATAGTATTTTTAAGTAATAAAAAAAAGTAATGGTATGCGTAACAAATTTGAAAAATGGTATTGTAGGATAAAGTGATATTTCCTTTTATAGGGTGTGAAGGGTGGTTTGGGACGGACAAATAAGAAAAGTGTGGAAGGTGGTGTGGGACAGAGGAAGTTAATTTTTTATTAAAAATGTTATCACCTTTTATTTATAATACGAATTATTTATGAAATAATTCACTGCACTACTATCACTTTTAATTAAAATATGACGGGTTGTGAGATAGGTCGACCCATTACAAAAGTATGCTTATTATATAGGTAAAATATGATTATTTATAGTTAACGTATATCAATAATGAAGTATATTATAACACCCTAAACTCGTACTTTAATTCATCATCCATCATACTTTAGAAAACATACTTTAACAACCATTAAACCTATTTTATTTATATAATAGGCATATTTTAATACGTCTCACAAACCGTCTCATATAAGTAACGTCTCACAAGAGACTTTGTCTTAAAATATTATTACTTCTTTCCATCTCACGAATATCAGTGTTAAATAATCTTACACAAGTGTTTGGCTTTTTCTTTGGTGTTCTTCTCAGTTTTTTTGTTTTTGGTGTTCTTCACTATAAAAATATTTCCTAGATATCGTACCTTTTCAGGACTATATCAAGAGTAATGTGAAACTCCTTTTTACTTAATTTATGTAGATGATTGAATTCATCTGTAATTTATATTATATAGTTAAACACTTTCTCATTGCTCTAATCATAGTTAAATGTTAGGTAAAATTATAAGGATTCACTCTTTTGTTCCATCAAGAACAAATTGAACTCGTTGAAGGGACCAACATGATATAAATTTGATGATGAGGATAGCAGGGTGCGAGATGTGATTCTCAAACATGAGCCTAGACTCAGTAACCATTATTTTGTAGAAATCCAAAAACAAAAGCCAGAAGGCTCAATTAGAATTGCAAGAACTGCAACACCCACAAGTTAATTTGGATGTGTACCAGTATTGTAAAATGATTGAGCAAGTTATTGAAGTAAATTAGTTGTGATTTACTTAAAAATTATGCTACTTACGATATATATTATTTCAAGTGATTTTTTTTCTCTCTTTTAGGTATAAAGACATGATGAACTTTTAGTTTTTCAAAAATACGCAACTCATTGTAAACTAAATCCCATAAAAAAAGATTGAAATATGGGGTAGCACCCAGCAATGAGTGCTCTTTGCCTAAAATATATACTCCGTGCATCCCATTCAAAGAAGGTTTTTTTTTTATATTTTGGTCGTCCCACCCAAAGAGTCCCTTTTCCTTTTTTACACACATGAGACCCATACACATCCTCTAATACAATTAAAATATGGGGCCCACACTCCTACTAATACAACTACTCACTACACATTAAATAATAACACTCTTTAATCTACATGCAAAAAAGCAAAAGCCCCTCTTACGCAGGGACGGAGGGAGTATATACTAGTATGAAACCCGCGTACTATGCAGGATCATTTAATTATTATTCTTATTTTTTATAATTAAATAATCAGTGTTATATAACAATTCAACATGAATTAGGGAGTTTTTTTTTATAGCTAGATTATTTTTTTCATCAATGTAAGAAATTTGCAACAAATTATAACTTTTGACTTTTGATAATGTGACATATACTAAATCATGTAAAAAGTTAATATAGTATGTACACATATTTTAATTTTTTTGAAAGAATCTTGACATATATATATACACACAAGGATGGAGGTATGTTGGGCCCAATGCCCCTCAAATTTAAAAAATTAATAGAATATATACAATTTAGTCCTGTAGCCTAATAGTTTTGGATCTTTTGTGATAAACTTACGTTCAAGAGGTCTTGAGGTCGAATCCTAGCGGGGAATTTTTAATTATTATTTATTTCTCTTCTATTTCTTTATTTTTTTCTTCTACTATTAGATTTTTAATTATTATTTTTTCCCTTCGATATCTTTATTTTTTTTCTCTTCTATTTCTTTTATGTACAGTTATTTCTAGTATTTTTAAAGTATCGTTGTTTCTATTCTATTAAGTTGTTCTGTAATATAGATCTCTTCTTTTAATTTTTTAAATGTCACTTATATAGCTACAATACTTTATGCATGTATTTATATAATAATAAATTTATTTTATATTTAAAATATACATTATTCTCTTCTTTTATAGATTTTTTTCAAAAAAAGAGAAAAAATAATAACATCAATTATAAATTTAAAACATATAAAATTATTTTAAGAAAATAATAACCTGGCTCCATCCCTATATATATATATATATATATATATATACACACACACTAGTATAAAATCCGCGTACAACGCGGGATCGTTTAATTATTATTATTTTTTTATAATTAAATAATTCGTGTTATATAACATAACAACATTAATTAAGGAGATTTTTTTCTTCTTATAGCTAGACAATTTCTTTCATCAATATAAAGAATTTGCAATAAATTATAACATTTAACTTTTGATAATGTAACGTATAATTAAATCATGTAAAGAGTTAATATATATGTACATATATTATAATTATTTGAAAGAATCTTGACTGGTATTTCTTTTAAATTTTATTTTATAACATAATACAATTGAAAACTATTTATTACTCCCCTTCTCTCTTTAAACAAATGTGTAACCACATAGGTGTAATTTTGTCTCTATACTATGTATTTATATAGTTGTTGGTATTTTATTTTTTTTATGGTATTTAAGTGCAATTATGATCAAAGTATGTAACTCTTAGTAATAAATCCTTAACTTTACTGTTTGTCTAAAATAAATATCAATTATATATAAAAAAATCTCAATTTTTTTCTATACATGATTTGATTTGATACTATTTATTTATATTGAATGATTTTTATGGAAAAACCACTCATAGGTACACACTTTTACCCTAAATTACTATGAAATACAATGAATTCAAATAATTACTCTCACATACAAAATATTAAAGTAAAATACAAAATATAACCTTATAATCTCATACACTTTTAAACTATAAACCCTACCCCTCACCCACACACCCACTGTCGGACCGCCGCATGACCTCCGCCGCCGGCTGCCGGACCTCCGCTGGAACTTAAAATGTGCAAAAATAAAATTGTGCAAAACAAATTGTGCAAAATAAAATTATGCAAAACAAATTTGTGCAAACAAATTGTAAACACATAGGGGTATTTATGGTATCACAGTCATAATTGTATAGTTATGAGTATTAGTGCTTTGAGTCATGTAGTTTATAACAATTATGCATTATTTTATGTATCCAACAGTAAGTGACCCATTCTTTATTAATTTTAATTAATGATACTAAAGTAAATAAGTTATATTAAGTGTATAAGAAAAATAAATAAATAGTAAAACTATATGTGAACAACACATTAGCGAAAAAGAAATTTGCTATATATATATATATATATATGTCAAATATTATAAATAATATTTAAATAAAGTATTGCTTTTTACTCATTGTTGACGGCTGTTCTTGGCTCGTTAATTTAGTATTCGAAGGATTAAGATTTTTAATAACGGAACCAAGAATGAATACCATCAAACACAATAAACCATAAACGAAGACAAATAAAGAGATTAAAACCTATGAAAGACCCGATTCTCACCAAAGAACTCAACCAATTTTATTGTTCTCCCTTAGAGCAACCCTAATTCTTTCCAAATCCTTACAAGTGTAATGTCTAAAGTGAATCTAAGTGTCCTACCTCTCTCCTGTGAGAGAGGCTATTTATATTATCCTAAAATCCTAAATCCGAGCCAATCGTCTTGCGACATCTAGATAAAGACAAGCTGTCTTTAATGAAGCTGTCTGGTACACCGACCATCTGCAGGAGGAGTCTGAGCACCGTTTGTTGCACTGCAGGGATTTGCTGGGTGCCTCCGTCTTTTGCTAGCCTTCTATTATTTGTTGGAGTCGGGTGCGCCAGTCAATCGTTGTCTCCTAGTTAGAATTGCTTCCCAAGATACCTCTTCTTCCCGTTGGTGTTGTCTTCTAGCCTGCAATACTTGTTCCCTTTCATTATGGTGTCTATTCTTTACTGTTCTACTTTCGCCGTCCCTTTTGATCTTCAGATGGGTTGGCTTTCGGAGCTGGGGCATTCATCCGAGGTCTCGGCCAGGGGGAGGATGAATGCGAGGTGGTTTCTTTCCGAGGGCGTTTTCTGGCTTCATTCCTGTTTAGCGGGCTTGCCTTTATTCTTTCTTGGGCTGGGCCTTTGGGCGGTCGTGATCTCTTTTGGGCTGTCTTAATTTTCTTCTCATTTCTGTCCACCGTTTGGGCCGCCGAGGGATTAGGCATTCCTCTTCAAGTATAATGGAGCTTATTGGGCTTCTTGGGCCCATCAAGTATGGGGGATATAATACCCATAACATTAGCCCATCGAGCCTGAATAATTTCATGACTTGAGATTGTTCAGGGTCGAACCGTACTTCGTATGTTATATCCCTCATGATTCGTTGCCTGCGACATTAGGGTTCTTTCCATCTCGGCTCTTTGTTGTTCTCAATCATTGCCTCCCTCCTGATATGTACCTGCCTTATCGGGTTATCTGTGCCGCTTTAAGATATTTTTGTTTCGTTGGGGGGTATATCTGTTATTTGGGGTGTAACTGTTGATTTGAAATTTGAATTTTGAATATTTTTTCTGCAGTTTCGCTTTCCCTGCTTCCTCTTTTTTCTCCCTTCGATTCTGCAGGCGGTTAGTGCTCTTTTTATCCAGTGAGTTCTCCTTCATCTTCTAAGTATTATTATCCTCTCCTTTTTCTTCTTTTCTTCCCGGCTTTTTTTCTTTAGTGTCTCTGAACCTGTCGTCATTGTAGCTTAGGGTTTTCTCCTTCCCCTATTTCTGTATTTTATTTTCCTTTACGTCTATCGTGATATGGCCTGCGAGGGGTCCTCTTCTCTTCCCAGACCCTTCTCGTTCGACTGATTCTTCGCTCGGTAGTTCTAGGTTATCCTCGTCGTCATCTTTGTCGTCTCTAGAGGAGCATTTGGGTCCTCCGTCTCCCTCTCAGATTACCTTTAATCAATAGGTTATCGACTTTGTTTATGCTTTTACACTGGAGCCTAATCCCGCAATTGCCGATGCCGGTCCCGGATTGCTGGGCCATCTCAAAAAACTTCCATTGTGGGATGATGATACCCCCTTTTTTGCTATTGAGGTTCCTTCAACCCTTGACGACTTTTGGTTACGGAAGTGCCCTGTTATTATTCTTGGCAAATTCCAGTATGGGGAAGATATCGACTTCTATCTTCCTCCTCCCAATGCAAGTATGTGTTATGCTCTGCCGAACGCCGTGGCAGCTTATGAATTGCAACTTGAACTCAGTCTTAGATTTTCTCTTCATCCCTGCATTCGGGATATCTTCGAATTTTGGGGTATAGCCCCCGCTCCACTAGCTCCCAATGGTTGGGCGGCATTAATGGGGATTTTGGTCCTCTTCCGGATATGAAAATATTCCTTCTGGACTACTACTGAGATCAACTTCCTGTATCGGTTCACTCCGAATAACAAGACTTAGGGATACTATTATTTGGTACCACACCACACAAATCTTGTTACTTCTCTGCCCAATTCCGTTAAAGGGTGGAAGAATCCTTGGTTCTGGGTTCGCGGGTTTTGGAGGGGGGACTGTATATGATCTCGGGGACCCTCAAAATCCCACCGTGCTCCCCAGAAGTTCTTTCTTCAAGCCTGTCCTCAGTGCGTGTATGTTTCTGTCGGCTCTCTTTTATGTTATATGGGACACTCTAACATTTCTTTCTTTTACTCTGTGCAGTAGGGGATACGTGTGACCTCGAGACGCTGTCTGTAGGTTTTCAAAAGGCTTTCCGTCATGTTCGCAAACTCTCCGACAAGAGATGCAATTACCAGTGGGTTCTCCGAGGGACCAACCTTTTTAAAATCGGCTTGACTACCACGTCTATAGCCATGCCAGGTAGTCTATCTGTGATTATTTCCTCGACTGGAGAGTTCATCGTGTAGTTTTTCTTCTTGTATTAATCTTCCTTCCTCCTTTTTGCTACATTTAGGGGAAGAGAAGCGTATTTTGCCCGACACTGCTCGCATGGGTATTCTCCCCTCCGCTCGCCAGTGGGTTGCATGATGAGTGACATTTTCACCTAGATTTTAGTATCTTTTTATGTGTATTTTCGTATTAGTTTTTTCGTATTTAGGTGTACTTTGGTTGTGTTTTGTGTTTTTATTGAAATATGTGTAAATGAGCTTAAACACTTCATGTACATTATAAATTATAAAGAGATTGAGAAATCCTTTATAGTTTAGAATCCTTTGATAGAACATGTGATTCGTTTGATCGAGAGGTTGATTAATTATATGAAGGGACTCTCACCTCAAGCTTAGTACCTAGTTGGAATTGTTTGAGTGAGAACCAATCCATTGAGCATGATTCCATATCATATTCATCTTGAGAGGGAGTTTAGGTGAACTTAGTGTTGGCCCTTAGTCTAAACCCATGATCATATGAATTTGATGCATTTTTCTTAGAATTTCCACTTCTTAATTGTTGTTAATCTCACTTTTACTCAACTTGGAAAACCACTCATTTCATCCATATATTTTGTTTGCTAATCATTACTTGCTTGCTTTCTTTGAATGATTTAATTTCTTGTTTGATCAAACTATACATTGATGATTCGTCTCTATAAAATTGAAATAAACGTGATCTCGCTTAAGCTCAAGTGCCGACCTCCATGTAGTTTGATAAATTATTTTAATTAGTCATCTCGACTACAATATGGCTGATCAAATGGCGTCGTTTCCATGGAGGCAACGGTTGCTAGTAGCTTGAAGAAGGGTCGTTTTGAGTAATCTTACTAGAGATATTTTATTTTATTTGTTACTTGTATTTGCTTTCAAAAATCTTGTTCTAACTTCTTTTGCTTTGAAGGTGTATACAAACAAGATCCAAGGGAAAACAAATAGAACATATTGATTGGGAGATTGAGCATACGTTGAGAAGAAGAAGAAAGGAGAACAAATCAAAAAATAGTGAGTTAATAGAGAATTTTCAAGAAGATAATCGTGTGGAGATAGAGCATGATGGGGAAGGAGGACAAAATGTGAATGTGCAAGACAACGCACCTCAATTCAATATAAATCTTCCTCAACAAGCCTATCAAAATCATGGAGCTTTCAACAACCAAGCTTTGCTTCAACAAATGGTGCAACAAGTTCAAAGCAACAAGGCTTTCAACAAGCTTATGCTCCTCCACAACAAGCTTATGTACCACCAGCACCACCACCTCCGATGCAACATGGAATGCAAAATGATCAAAGGATGATTCAGGATTTCTTTATGTCGAGGGCCGTGCCACATATGATGGCTCCACCAATCAACGCCAACAACTTTGAAATTAAAGCGGACTTGATTTCTATGGTGAGAGAGCAATAGTTTAGTGGAACCCCGAATGAAGATCCTAATGCTCATCTAACTCAATTTGTGGAGATTGCCAACACCTGAAGATGAATGGGGTGAGTGAGGATTGTATCAAGATGAGGTTGTTTCCATTTTCGTTGAGAGATAGAGCTCGAACATGGCTCTCCACTATTACACTGGGTATGTGCAACACATGGGATGAACTTGCCCAAATATTCTTGAATAAGTATTTTCCACCTTCTAAGACACTTCAAATGAAGAGCTTAATCACTCAATTCAAGAAAATGCCTCAAGAGAGTTTTTATGAAGCGTGGGAAAGGTTCAAGGATATGCTACGCAAGTGTCCACAACATGGATTCCCGGAGAATCAACAAGTTGGATTTTTCTATCAAGCACTTGTGAATGGGCAAAGATTGCTTGTTGATGCTTCGGCGGGTGGATCCGTACTTAGTGTAACTCCGGAAAGGGCTATAAGAATTTTTGATGAGATTGCTACAAATGTGTACCAATGGCCATCGGAGAGGGTTAATGGATGCTATGGATTTGAGATTTTTGATCAAGGGCAACAATATAGTATGAAGAGTGTAAGTGTTGATCAAAGTACACCAAGCATGGAAAAGATAGTGGCGGAAGTTATGAAACAAATGAGCTTGAACCAATGTGTGAATAATCAAGGAGCGAATATGGTTGAAGGAGTACAAGTCGATCAAGGTATGCTACCTCCGAATGTTGTAAATGGAGAACAATGGTCCAACTCTATGCCACGTGTGAAAGATGTGTCGTACATGCAAGGAAGAAATTACCAAGGGAATTACCAAAATAATTTCCAAGGTAGTTTCAACCAAAGTCAAGGAAACTATCCACCAAGGCAAGGAGGCTATAATAGTCAAGGTAGTGGAGGCTCATACCCACAACAAACAAAGGCAAGATAACATCTCCTACTCCAACTCGAGCAATGTGGTTGCTTATCCACCGGGATATCAACCGGGGGCTAAGGCACCAAACAATGAGGGAAGAGCATCGATTGATGAGCTACTTGAGCAATTGATCGCATCAAACAAAGCTTGAGGTGAAGCGTTGAAAAAGGCAGAAGAAGCGAATGAAAAGGGACTCAAAGCTTTGGAGTACAATGTTGAAAAAATTGCAAGTTCTTTGAGTGCTCAACAAAAAGGAAAGTTTCCAGCCACAATCGAGGTGAATCCAAAAGCTCAATGTTTATTTGTTGAAACAAAAGAGGAAAGAAAGGTTGAAGAAGAGTTGGTGGAATGTAAGATTGTTGAAGAGATGGAAGAAGTAAGTAAGAAAGAAGAGAAGGGGCCTAAATGGATAACCAAGTAGAAGAGGGTGCAAGAGGAAAGAAAGTGGAGGAGAAGGCCAAAGAAGAGGAGTACAAACGTGATTATTGGGGTATTTCGATCACTCCATTCCTTATTCCCTATCCACAAATATTTGTAAAGGATGAGAAGAAAAAAGAGTTTGAGGAATATGTGAAGAATCTTAAGAAGAAGTATGAGGAGAAAAAGAAAGAAGAGTCATCCAAAACAAGTGAAGCGATGCAAAAAGGGGGGCCTACGAAGGTTGGTGATCCGAGGAAGTTCATAATCCCATGTGATTTTGAAGGAAAAGGCACTCTCAATGCATTGTGTGATTTGGGGGCAAGCGTCAAGGTGATGTCTCATGCCACGTTCAAAGACCTTGAAATCGGAGAGCTAAAGCCTACTACTATCCGTCTTGAAGTAGTAAATGGTGAGGTTGTGAAGCCATTAGGAATTATTGAAGACATGGAATTGAAAGTGAAGGGGCTAGCTTTTCCCGTTGACTTCATGGTGTTAGAAGTAAAGGCGGACCCTCGAGTTTCAATTATTTTGGGAAGACCATTTCTATCTACCGGAAGAGTAAAGATTGATGTTGGAAGAGAAGAGTTATCCTTAAGCTCAAAAGGAAAAAGTGTCACATTCTTATGCAATAAAG
Source organism: Pogostemon cablin (assembly GCA_023678885.1). NCBI lineage: Eukaryota > Viridiplantae > Streptophyta > Magnoliopsida > Lamiales > Lamiaceae > Pogostemon > Pogostemon cablin. The sequence goes on along the minus strand of CM042979.1, from coordinate 19,408,227 downwards.
AAAAAGAGCCAAGTCTCATTTGAAGCCTCCGGATGATCTAATGGATCATGATTCTCTTCTCTTTGACAACTTAAATTCCATTCTTCATGATTATATGAAAATGTCAAGTTCTAACTTATCTTCTTGTGATGTTGATAGGATGAAAGCATCGGAGCTCGATTGGAAATTAGACAAAGAAGAAATAAGAAGTCCACTAGAATCACTCCTTGATGATGACTTAATGCTCATAAGCAAGAATGGTGAAGTTGAGCTTGTAGACAAGAAGAGAGCCAAACAAATGTTCAAAGTGAGGATGCGAGGAGAGAACGGGATGGATCATCCTTTGGTCCAATGATCATAAAATTCCGTCTGGCTTAAAGACATTAAACTTAGCTCTAAATGGGAGGCAACCCATTCTTTTTATATTTTGATGCTTGTTTTGTTTATTTTGGTCTTGTAGGTGGATTGTGCTCGTGAGAAGAAGGCTTATTGAGGAAAAGAGAAGTGCTTCATGGATTTGAGTAAGTATGTCACCACTTGTGCAAACTTAATTCTCGACTCTTGTCTCGAGTTAAGTTTGGGGGGCTAGTGCGTGATGAACACAACTTGACTCGTGTGGATGCGTTTACTTCTCAACAAGAAGATTTTTAATGGAAACCACAAGGGTAAGTCCCATCACTTTTTGCAAACTTAATTCTCAACTTGTTTCGATTTAAGTTTGGGGGGAGAGTGTGTGGTGTGACTACCACTTGAGTGTGATTCTTATAAAATTAAGCAAATTTTAAAATTTTCTCATGAGTTTTGGTTGGATTTTGGTCCGATTGGTTGTGTTAAAGTGCATGATAGTCCATATTTTTAATGCAATTGTTGAGCTAATGGTGTTGTATGAGTTTTTGAGTATGAATGAAGGGTATTGGAAGCACGAATGGAGCTTGGAGCCAACGCTTTCCTTACCAAATGCCTATAGAGGGAGTACTCTACACCTTATCACTTCTAATTGACTTTGATTTGGATTGAATAGATTAGCATGCTATTTTATGTGTTATGTTTTTGGGAAGTTTACTTTTCAATCAAAGATTGGGATGATTGTGAGTTTAATTGTCATGGATGATATAGAATGTGTACTTTATTGTTAATGATTGTGATTTTTATTCTTGCATGTTATGTGTTTTTGTTTTGTTTCTTGTTTGTTGAGTCTTTATTTTATGTTTTGTGTGTTTTCTTATTTTTGTCTTGGTATGTTTGGTGGTTTGTTTAGGGAGGTTGTGAGTCATTTTTGAATATGAGTGGTGATATGTTGTGGTGATAAGTGATGACAATTTATGATTAAGAATCTCTACACTTTCAAATTGTGACATGTTTTACTTAACTTGTTCAATTTCGAGATGAATGTGGTGTAATAAGTTTCTTAAGGTCCAATGCATAAGCTTGTGAGAATTTGAGCCTCAACCGTGCATATATGGTTTTTCTTCATGAGTGGATTGGTTGTGTTTGATAAGCAAGAACTTGCTCAAGGACTATAGGAACGAGCCTGATTAGTGGAGATTAGTGAAATGATCTAAGTCCATCTTTGTTATTTATAGTCTTTGCCATATATTTTCCTACCTTGAACATCATCACTAATTAACCAATTTGAGCCTTTAAGCCTATTTCTTGTGAATTTAGCACATTACAAGCCTTGATTAACCACTTAAGCCTTATATATATACCCTTTGTGTGGGTAATTGAGGAGATGGTAGCTGGAAAAGTTTGATGAGAAAGAAAAAGAAGAAAAGAAAATGGTAACTAAGTAAGAAAAATGATGAAAGAGCACAAACAAGAGTGAACATGCAACCTCAAAACAAGAAAAATGAGCAAAGCGACAATAATATGCTCAAGTATTTAAAAACTCAAAAAAGGAAGCATGAATCATAAGAAGCTCAAGAAATCCAAGGAAAGTTGATGAGTAGTGCTTGTGAGTACCAAAGACAAGAAAGGAAGAAAGAAAAGTGGAGAAGTTGGAGAAATTGGTCATCTCTTCGATTACTTACACTTGTTTAGTCACTATTACCATATTCTTCCTACCTTACTAAAGAGCCGATCATTACATCCTTAATGAAAGACCTTTTCGATCATTAATTTAAACTTTGGTGGTTTGTGAATATAGTCCGCGAGCAAGCTTATAGCGAGTCGAGCCAATCGGTTAATGAGTGATGATTTACCCTACTTTAAAGAGTGTTGAGTGACATTTATAACCTATGTGAGGCTTGGACTAAAAAGGGACTATATTACACTTTTATTCTCTTAATAATGAACTTGTTAATTTTTCATGTTATGAGTTTAATGTTGTAGGATGACTTAGCATAATTGTAATTCTTATTACTATCGATGTGTTAATACTTATGTTCGTTTAGTCTTTTCCTAGGCGAAAATCTCATCCCTTGTTTTATTATTTTCGTTGTTCGGGGATGCACAACACTTTAAGTTTGGGGGTGTGATGAGTGATATTTTCACCTAGATTTTAGTGTCTTTTTATATGTATTTTCATATTAGTTTTTCCGTATTTAGGTGTACTTTGGTTATGTTTTTTGTTTTTATTGAAATGTGTGTGAAATGCTGGACATGATAAAGAAGACATAGGAAAAAGTGGATCTCAATTCAGAGTTGAAACGAGGGAGAACGAGCTAAAATAGTGAAGTAAACAGGGCAGCAAGAACACTGGCTGTGTACAGAACATGGACCTGTCGGAATTGACCGTACTCCGTCACCCTAAACACCTACACGACCATCCCTGTGGCCGTGTGCAGAACACGGGCCGTGTGCAAGCATCAGAAGACACAACACGGCCACCCATGTGGCCGTGTACTGCACACGAGCCGTGTAGGTGTTGGGATCAGAAAATTTTCAGAAACTTCTAGAAGCTTCCCAAGGGGTATAAATACCCATTTATTCAATATTTGAAAGGAGATTCGGTTTTTGGACCCTACACACACATCTCACACACTGTTTCATCCATTCCACACCATCATCTTCATCTATTCTTCATCCTTTGGATCTACCATCATCCCACCATCAATTTCTACATCCAAGTAAAGAAAAAGAAGCAAGGAAGAGAGGAAAGTGCAAAGAAGGGAAGGAGATCACCATTGAAGATAGATCAAGGGAGTTCCCATTCAATCTTTGTATTAAACCTCATAGTTTTATCATGATTTGTAAGGATTTAATTGTCTATGTTAATTTCTTTATGAATATGGAAGGCTAATCTCCCTTGTGAGATTAGCAACATGAGAGTTGTTGGATAATTTTGGGATTTTTGTATTTAAATTCATATGTTGATTGGATTAATTGATTTTCTATCATTGATTATTAATTGCTTGATTTGTTTTGTTGATTTGTGTATTTAGTTGTTCTAGATATGTGATTAGATTGAGAAATCAATTATATGCTTAGGATAATTAAGTGAATCATTTCATCAAACACTTCATGTGCATTGTAAATTGTAAAGAGATTGAGAAATCCTTTAGAGTTTAGAACCCTTTGATAGAACATGTGATTGGTTTGATCGAGAGGTTGATTAATCGTGTGAAGGGACTCTCACCTCAAGCTTAGTACCTAGTTGGAATTGTTTGAGTGAGAGCCAATCCATTGTGTTTGATTTCATATCCTATTCATCTTGAAAGGGAGTTTAGGTGAACTTAGTGTTGGTCCTTAGTCTAAACCCACGATCATATGAATTTGATGCATTTATCCTAGAATTTCCATTTCTTAATTGTTGTTAATCTTACTTTTACTCAACTTGGAAAACCACTCATTTCATCCATCTATTTTATTTGCTAATCATTGATTGCTTGCTTGCTTTGATTGATTTAATTTCTTGTTTGATCAAACTACCCATTGATGATTCGTCTCTATAAAATTGCGATAAACGTGATCTCACTTAAGCTCTAGCGCCGACCTCTCTGTGGTTCGATAAATTATTTTAATTAGTCATCTCGACTACAATATGGCTGATCATTGCACTCTCTAAATGGAAAAAGAAAGCTTCCTAGACTTCCTCTCCGAAGGCTTCTGGAATCCCTCTTGCCGTGCAGCCCCTTGCATCCGTTAGGAATGAAGATGTTCCAGGTATCATCTCCAGGATATTGGACACCAATCTCATCTGGGTGTCTGCTGCGGGTTCTTAGGAGAAGGTTTCTAAGAAAGCCCCTCGAGCCCCGAAGTCCAGGAAAGGGGCTTCTGAGACCGCAGCCTCTAAGTCTGTTGCTCAAAAATGGAAATATAAGTTGGTGGACGAGACTTTCGAAGAGGGTACTCACGACAACACTGCTCTTATTACTCATCCTTCGAAGAAAACCAGGGATGATGATGTGTGTGCTGTTGCAATCGGTTCCTCTGCAGCTCCTCAGGAGATAGTTGAAGTTTGCGATATCAACTCTTCCCCATCTCCAAATACCTTTGCTCGATCTCCTTTTGTCACCTTCAGCCCATCGCATGGTGCATTCCATTCGAAACTCAGTAGACCTTCGGTGGTACTTCCTATAATCCGGCGCCTCATTGTTCCCCTTCTGAGATGTGGTGGTATTACTGGGGAAAGACTCCCTTGCGGTTTTGGTCGCATGGCGGTCCTTCCTCTGAGGGTGCCTCTTCTGCTCTGCCTGTGTTGGATGATGCTACTCCTTTCTTCCCTGTAGACCCTGTGATTGATCAGAAGCTTTCACAGAAGTATGGCCACTTGGATGAGGTCAGGAAGACTTTCGTCCAAACTCGGGTGCTCCTGTTCAATTTTAACACTCCTGTGTGTTTGGCTCATGCTGCCACCTTCCCTTTCAAGGGGTGTACCCAAGAACTCCTCAAGCATATGGAGAATATGTCTGGCAAAGATTCCTTTCACAGCATTTCTGGCCTTGCAGGTCGACTAGCACTCCATGCTGTTAATGCCTTACATCTTATTTCTGAGCTGGAAAGAAGTAACTCCCATTTGCAAGATGAAGTTACTTCGCTGGCTAAAAATGTGAGGGATTATGAGAGAAAAGTGTCCGAAGCAAGCGCAGCTGAGGCTCTAATCAGGAGACAGCTGAGGGTTGAGCAAGACAAGAGAGCCGAGCTCCAAGGTACCTTTGATATCCTCCGTGTTCGGTATGACAGCCTGTTAGCCAAATCTGAGGACGAGAGGAGTGCTTTGGAACCTCAGAGCAAGGTGCTTTCGGATAAGATTGCGGCTTTGGAGGTTAAGCACCAGGAAGAGATTGTGGAAAAGGAGAATCAGTTCCAAGCCGAGCTATCTTGAGTTCAGGATAACTTTCATGTCTTCTGGAAATCTTCCAAACAGGAACTCGAAAAGGTGCGGCAAGAAAAGGAAACATCCAAGGTTTCTCACGCTCAGCAGATCAAGGCATCCAAGAATAATGTTGATGAGGTCTTGAGGGAACGTGATATGGCCTTGTCTGAGGTGGAGCGCGTAAAGGATGCTTTCCTTCTATCAGAAGCCGATAATTTATATTATAGAGAAGTTATCCTTCCAAAAACCAAAATTCACTGCTTCTGTTCTTGTGCTTCTGCTTTCGCTCAAGCCTTTGCTCGGAAGCCCTATCCTGATTGCCTTGATGACATGCGTGATATTCTTCATCAAGCCATTAGCGAGGAGAAAATGCCTCCTGGGGAGACTTTGAGGGGTGACGTTGATTTTGGGGTGCTCGGCGAGTATTGTGACTTTATCACTAATGTTCCTAAGGAATCCTCCGATGGGTCTGACGAAGGTGGATCCAATGAAGAGTTTGTCGATGATGCATTAGATCTTGCCATGGTTGATTCTAGGGTTGAGGGTCCATCTGCCGCGTTCCCCGTTGAATTGGTAAGGGGATCTACTCAAGAGATTCCCTCTGAGATTGAGTTTTCCGCCCTTGGTGATGAACGTATTTCCGAACAGGTCACTTCTATTGAGGCTTTCGAGGCTTTGCCCATCGATGTTGCTATGGTTCTTTCAATTCCACCAGTCCCGGAGGCCGATCTTGCTTTGAGTTATACTACGGATGTCGATATTTCATCGAGGCCGACAACCTTCGAGGCTCCCTTGGGTGCTTCTGAAGACATGGTGCCGAGAAGTGGGGAGTTATAGTCTATAGAGGTGGTCAATTCTGAGACCTTCCTAGCTGATCAATGAAGTATCGCCGAGCCCCTGGTTTTGGATAGGGTGTAGTTTCCTTGTTAGGAGTTTATTCTTTCTCGCGTTCCTTTTATTTATCGGTTGATAGGACTCTGAATTATTTCCGCTTCCGTTGTAACTCACTTATTCATGAATGAAATGCCTTTTCTTCCTCGTTAGTGGATCTAGTGAGGGTACTTTGGTAATTTACCTCTAATTTCAAGCATAACCGCCGCTTTTCTATCGTGGCTTGTCACGTCTTCATCCCAGCCATTGGATCTTAGCTGTTTTTGCTCTATAATTTCCAATGATGATACGTGCCACCCCTCACCTATCAGACAGTTACCATTTTGGTTTTTCAAAATTCAAATCTCTCGTATCCTTCCCCTATATTCATGTATTTCCTTTAACCTAATTCCCCTAATATCTTTGCGATTCCTCAAAATTTTGCTATCTTTGTGCATTCTGAAAATCTCACTCTCCTCTGCCTGTCTTTTCGCTAAACCCTAATTCTCAAATCCTTTGTTCTAGTAAAAAATGTCTGGTGAAGGTACTCCTCTTCCGCCTGATGTTCAAGAGGTGAACACCTCCGATGGTACGCCGGAGCACCGCGTGCGACCCGATATTCATAGCTTCAATCGCCTCCGCAGGATGCCTCATCCCAATCTGAGGAATTTATCCACTTCTTCCTCTTCAGGTGGTAACCCAGCTTCCATTCCCTCTTCCGATAAGCAACCGATCCCCGCCATGCTGGTTGCGGGTGCTGGCGGTACCGTGATATTTATCGATGCGGATTTGGGTGCTATACTCTCTCTGAACGTGAGGGACTATCTTTCTGGCCACCGGGATATCGGCGACCTGGAGGCCGCCTTCCGAGGAATGGCCCAGCAGGTTGATTGGGTGCCAGCTTCCAGATTATCCTCGGAGCGCTTGGAAGAGCTCCATCGGCAGTATAGTAACCCCAATATCATCTTTGAGCTTCCCTTGGATGGAGTTCTCCTTTCTGAGCCTCCAGGTCGTACCGCTTTTTATTACTCTCTCTTTCTTGCCGGTTTGCATATCCCTCTTCCCCCTGTTATTAGTGTGCTGTTGCAGAGGTGGGACATGGCTATAGGCCAGCTATTGCCCTTGATTAGCCATAGTTTAGTGGGCATGACCAATTAAAGAAATTATCGAACCACAGGGAGGAAGGTACTAGAGTTTAAGCGATCTCAAGTTTATCGTGATTTTATAAGGACGACGGAAGAGAGGATATGATGCAAATAAACGCAATTACATTAATGAAAGGAATAAAGATAAAATGAATGCAAAGATAAGATGTGTTCCAAATGATGAAAGGATGAGATTAACAACAATCATGGCATAGATAATTAAGTAATTATGCAATTAATTCTAATCTCTCATGGACAAGGTATAGAAGCGATCACTAATTCCACCTAAACTCTCTCTCGAGATGGATAGGATGTAGATCCTCAACAAGACTCCCAAAAGCACATAGGATCGAGACCATAGCAAACACCTCCCACTAGGTACTAATTACTCTATGAGTTCCCTAATTAGGTACTAAATCATAGGCAATATTCCCTTTTAAGGTACTATAAATTTACTAATGGCTTGGTTCTCCTCACCTAATCAACCAATCTCTCGATTAAGCTAATCAAATGTTCTATCAAAGGGTTCTAAATCTAGAAGGATATCTCTATCTCATTCTAAATTAATGCACATGAAGTGTATGATGAAATGATTCAATGAACTATCCTAAACACATAATTGATTTCTCAATCTAATCACATGCCCATGACAATTAATCACACAAATCATCATATACATCAAGCAATCAACAATCAATGATAGAAATAACACAAAGCCCATTCAAGAAAAATCAATTTGCATAAAAACTAAATTATCCAACACCAATCATGGAGCTAATCTCACAAAGGAGATTAGCCTCTCATATCCATAAGAAAATTAACATAGACATTAAGATCCTTAAAAACATGATCAATCTATAAAGAAATGCACAAAAATTAGAATTAGATCCCCCCTTTGAAGTGCTTCAATGGAGATCTCCTTCTTCTTCTTGTGATCTCACTCTCCCTTGCTTCCTTGATCACTTGGATGGTGGATTTGATGGAGGAGATCAAGTGTAGATGGATGGATGAAGATGATGGTGAAGAATGGAGGAAATGGTGTGTGAGGTGTGTGTGCAGGGCTGGAATTTCGTGGGTTGATTCTCAATTGTTGAATAAATGTGTATTTATTCCCCTTGGGAAGCTTCTAGAAGTTTTTGGAAATTTCAGCAGTTTTGACACCTACACGGCTCGTGTGCTGCACACGGCCACAGGGGTGGCCGTGTTGTGTAATCTAGTATCCAGGCACGGCTAACGGCACAGGCCCGTGCGAGGAACTCGACCCGTGTACGCGACACGGCCGGCCGTGTTGTTTTTCCTCTCTTTTTCTCCCAACTCCGTTTTTGTTCCGTTTTTCACCTGATTCATCATTTATAAGTTCATTCACACACAAATTCCAAGAAACACATAACACCACCAATAATGACTCAAAATACGGATAAAAATATACGAAAACTTACATAAAAAGATACTAAAATCTAGGTGAAAATATCACTCATCACACCCCAAACTTAAAGTGTTGTGCGTCCCCGCACAACGAAAATGATAAACCAAGGAGAGTGATTTTCACCTAGGAAAAGACTAAACGAACATAAGTAATAACACATCAATAATAATAAGAATCAAAATCTATGCTAAGTCATCCTACAACATTAGATTCATGACATGAAGAATTAACAAGTTCAATCACAAGATAATATTAGTGTAATATAGTCTCTTTTTGGTCCAAGCCTCACATAGGTTATAAATATCACTCAACACTCTTTAAAGTAGGGTAAATCATCACTCATTAACCGATTAGCTCGACTCGCTATAAGCTTGCTCGTGGACTACATTCACAAACCACCAAAGTTTAAATTAATGATCAAAAAGGTCTTTAATTAGGATGTAATGATAGGCTCTTTGGTATGGTAGGGAAGATATGGATAATAGTGACTCAACAAGTGTAAGTAATCAAAGAGATGACCAATTTCCTCAACTTCTCCACTTTTCTTTCTTCCTTTCTTATTTTTACAATCTCAAGCACTATTCATTAACTTTCCTTGGATTGAGCTTCTTTTGATGCATGCTTCCTATCTTTGAATTTTGTTTACTTAAGCATTTTGATGTTGATTTGCTCCTTTTCTAACTTTGAGGTTGCATGTGCCTTCTTGTTGTTGCTCTTTTCATCCTTTTTCTTGCTTGTTACCATTTCCTTTCTTTCTTTTGTTCTTCAATCAAACCTTTCTAGTTACCATCTCCTCAATCACTCACACAAAAGGTATGTATGTAAGGCTCAAGTGAGTAATTAAGGCTTGTAGTATGCTAAATTCACAATAAAATGGCTTAAAGGCTCAAAATGGTTAACTAGGGATGATGTACATGGTAGGAAAATATATGGCAATGACTATGAATAACAAAGATGGCCTAAGATCATTTCACTAATCTCCATAATCGGGCTCGTTCCTATAGTCCTTGAGCAAGTTCTAGCTTATCAAACTCAATCGATCCACTCATGAAGGAAAAACCATGTATGCACGGTTGAGGCTCAAATGCTCACAAGCTTATGCATTGGACCTTAAGAAACTTATTACACCACATTCATCTCAAAATTGAACAAGTTAAGTAAAATATGTCACAATTCGAAAGTGTAGAGATTCTTAATCATAACTTGTCATCACTTACTACCACAATATATCATCACTCATATTCAAAAATGACTCACAACCTCCCTAAACAAACCACCAAACATACCAAGACGAAAATAAGAAAACTCACAAAACATAAAATAAAGACTCAACAAACAATAAATAACCAAAAACACATAACATGCAAAAACAAAAATCACCATCATTAGAAAATGGAACACATATTCAATCATCCATAACAATGTAAGCTCACAATCATCCCCATCCTTATTGAAAAAGGAAATCCTAAGATACGAAAGTAAACCTCCCACAAACATAACAAATGAAGTATCATGCTAGTCACAATAATCAAAATCAATTCATTTCAAGTAATAAAATGATAAAGTGTAGAGTACTCCCTCAATAGGCATTTGGTAAGGAAAGCGTTAGCTCCAAGCTCCATCATGCTTCCAATACCTCTCATTCATGCTCAAACACTCAACAAACACCATTAGTTCAACAACTTCATTATAAATATGGACTATCATGCACTTCAACACAACCAATCATACCAAAATCCAACCAAACTCATGAGAAAATTTTTTAAAATTAGCCCAAAAATACGAAAAGTATATGCTTTCAAAACAAAGTACGTCACACCAAACCATATCCCCCCAAACTTAGATTGAAACAAGAGTTTCGAATTAAATTTGCAAAAAGTGGTGTGACGAACTTACACACTTCAATTCAAGCACCCTTCGTGTCTTCAATACGCATCTTCCTCACAAGCACAATCAACCTACATGCCAAAAATGCAAGAAATAACAAATCAATCATCCTTATTGAAAACACTAAATAAAGCAATAAAGATAATGATGGGTTGCCTCCCATCTAGTGCTAAGTTTAACATCTTCAAGCCGGACGAGAGTCTTTAGCTCATGGTGGTCTTGAATAGTCCTTAGGCACTATCATAAGTTTCTTCTTGAAGTAGTGCCTTGTGCCCTCACGCTCAACCACAAGAACGTTTCCCTTCTTGTTAAATAGTTAAAGCAATTGGTCTCCGAAGGCGTTCTTCACAAGGAATGGCCCTTTCCACTTGTTCCACTTTTTCCATGGGGCTTTATATGCATTTTGAACTTCAACCACATCCCCCGGTAAGAATTCGGGCATTGACAAGTGTTGATGCCCTCTTGCAACCTTTTTCCTACAATCACCAAATAAATTTTTATCAATGAAATCATGGAAGTTCTTAAGAGAATTTGAAATTTCAATAAAATGAGAAGGTTTAGGCTTGTGGGAAGTGAAATCCATGCTCTTAGTTTCCGGAGGCTTCTTTTCTTCCATAAGGGCATAAATCTCATCATGGTTTTGAATCTTGACTTTCTCTACCATTTCTTCAAGAGCTTCGACAAATCTATCGAATTCCTCCGTCAACTGTTCTTTCAACTCTTTAGCTTTCACCCACTTGGGCACCCTTTCTCTCTTTTCCTTCATAACCTCATCAACCCCCAAACTATCCTCTTTTCGATCTTTAATGACCATGCATAGATTCGTTCCGGAGGTAGAAGGCTTGTTGTTCTCTACGGTGGATACAACTTGACTAATTTGGTGCTCAATGGAATCCAATCTAGCACCGAATGCTACTATTGCACTTGTCACCATTTCACACCAATTTCCCATTCGATCCATCCACGCTTCATTATACTTACTATCCTTCTCCATGCGCTCCATAATCTTTTCGATCAACTCATCTCTAAGCTTTTCTCTATAGTCAAGTTAGGCGGAATAAGAGGTGTTGGAGTCTTGAAAATCTCCCCATAGTTGTGGTTGATTTCCATCTTGATTTCTAGAAAAATTTCCTTGAAAACCATCTTCCACACCTTGAGGGTATACTTGATGATGCATTTGATGAGGAACTCCAAAATTCTCATAACATTGTTGTTGGAATTGCATATCTTGTACTCCGTAATCCGGTTGCAAATTAGGTTCACCATTTGGCATTTGAAATCTTTGAAAATTTCCTTATGTGTTCATAGCGGAATGAACACTTATATTCACCATATCTCGAAGAATATCCATGTAACTCATATTTTTGGGGTTGCTCTCCTTCTTCTTCCTTCTCAAGGTATGCACCTATAAAAGAAAGAAAAATTAGAACAAAATTTTCCAAAGCAAATATAAGATGCAAAAATAAAAAAATGTCCTTATTAAGACCACTCTAAACAATCCTTCGTCAAACTACTAGCGACCGTTACCTCCCCGGCAATGGCGCCATTTGATTAGCCATAGTTTAGTGGGCATGACCAATTAAAGAAATTATCGAACCACAGGGAGGAAGGTACTAGAGTTTAAGCGATCTCAAGTTTATCGTGATTTTATAAGGACGACGGAAGAGAGGATATGATGCAAATAAACACAATTACACTAATGAAAGAAATAAAGTTAAAATGAATGCAAAGATAAGATGGGTTCCAAATGATGCAAGGATGAGATTAACAACTATCAAAGGGTTCTAAATCTAGAAAGATATCTCTATCTCATTCTAAATTAATGCACATGAAGTGTATGATGAAATGATTCAATGAACTATCCTAAACACATAATTTATTTCTCAATCTAATCACATGCCAATGACAATTAATCACACAAATCATCATATACATAAAGCAATCAACAATCAATGATAGAAATAACACAAAGAACATTCAAGATTAAAATCAATTTGCATAAAAACTAAATTATCCAACACCAATCATGGAGCTAATCTCACAAAGGAGATTAGCCTCTCATATCCATAAGAAAATTAACATAGACATTAAGATCCTTACAAAACATGATCAATCTATAAAGAAATGCACAAAAATTAGAATTAGATTCCCCCTTTGAAGTGTTTCAATAGAGATCTCCTTCTTCTTCTTGTGATCTCACTCTCCCTTGCTTCCTTGATCACTTGGATGGTGGATTTGATGGAGGAGATCAAGTGTAGATGGATGGATGAAGATGATGGTGAAGAATGGAGGAAATGGTGTGTGAGGTGTATGTGCAGGGCTGGAATTTCGTGGGTTGATTCTCAATTGTTGAATAAATGGGTATTTATACCCCTTGGGAAGCTTCTAGAAGTTTCTGGAAATTTCAGCAGTTTTGACACCTACACAGCTCGTGTGCTGCACACGGCACAGGGGTGGCTGTTTTGTGTAATCTGGTGTCCAGGCATGGCTAACGGCACAGGCCTGTGTGAGAAACTCAACCCGTGTACGCGACACGGCCCGTGTACGCGACACGGCCGGACGTGTTGTGTTGTTTTTCCTCTCTTTTTCTTCTGACTCCATTTTTGTTCCGTTTTTCACCTGATTCATCATTTATAAGTTCATTCACACATAAATTCCAAGAAACACATAACACCACCAATAATGACTCAAAATATGGATAAAAATATACGAAAACTCACATAAAAAGATACTAAAATATAGGTGAAAATATCACTCATCAGCCCTCCTCTTGGTTGTGCCTAATATCCACTATGTCACTGTTCCATGTACTTGGTCACACCATCCGAGATCCGTTCGAACTAGAGTTTCTCTTTTTTATGCTCTATCTGGTCGTTCTGGTGATTTCTACCATTTGCTGCCCCGCAACAACCATTATTTTGTGGGGGCTTCTGATGTCATTGGCCGAAACTGGGAGCAAGCCCAGTTCTGGTTAGGTGGTGACTATTGTACTCGTGTCAATGGTGCTTCTGTGACTTTTCCTGTTTGATTTCTGCCATTGGATAAGTGTATGAATCTTCCATATCCCCTGAGTTCTGGTTTATATGCTTTTTACAATCTCTGATGTTACTCTTGTGCAGGTCCTTCCCATCGTCCCCTCGAGCGGCTGAGCGATGGTTTTCGCCATGTTTATAAGATTTTATCTCGTGGGGGGAATACTTACTGTGTTTCTTTATTGCTTTTCAAGCCTATCCTAGTCTCAGTCGGGTTGTCTACTCTCGGTCGTGGTGCCACAACTGGTAATCCCTTCTCTTATTCCATTTCTGTTCTCTTAATCACATGTCCGACTTTTGTTTTTGTAGGTGAACTCCAGAATGCCCTGTCTCCGGTGGGATAGACGGGTTCTGTAGCTGGTTTATCCTTGACTCCGTACAAGTATGTGTACCAATTTTTGGATGATGAAACTGACCCCGATTATTCTGGTCGTTCTCCATCTCTCGACAAAGATGGAGAGACGGATGACCTGTCCATTGGGTTCGAGGATACAAAGCTTGGTGAAGATCTGTTGACTGTGCAGCTTACCGAAAATAGGGTCCTGTCCCCTTTATCACCTCCCCATCAACATTTGCATCGTTCTTATGTTGCCTCTTCTGATGTTCTTTCTGTCTGTAGTTTTGGGTCTGTTTCTACCTCACTGCTTGGAAAGAGAGAAAGAAGTGTCTATGAGCATGGCGGGTCTTCTCAGCCGACCAGAATCAGCTTTGTGCCTTGTTCACCTTCTACTGTTGGTGAGTTCGATCTCCTCACCAGAAGATTATGGGAAATACTCACCTCCCTTCGAGCTTCCTCATTCTTTCCATGTTTATTGTATTCTCACTCGTGGTATCCATTTGCAGATCCTCTTCCCATCGCGCCCGAGGTTGAAATACAGTTTGAAGAGGATCCAGAGGAAGATCCGGAAGAAGACCCCGAAAAGGAGCTTGAAGACAATCCAGAAGAAGGTTTTGAAGAGGGGTCAGATGAGGATCTTGAACAGGTGGGAGCTCCCGAGGTAGGAGTGGGTAGCGGTTCTGAGACCGAGGACTACGACATGATGGTAGGGCCAAGGGTGAGGTCTGTCCCCGGAGCCAATGTTAGTTCAGTCCCCTCAACTTCTCAGGCCGTTCCTACACTCCCTCTTCCCAGTCCAAACCGTGATGGTGCTGCTGCGATAATCGATCCCACCAAAATCGATTCTGAAACTACCAGGTTAGCTGCCGAAAGGGCCCATGTATGAGGAAAAGGTAGGGCTGAGGAAGGTGATGGATCTGGTCTGGATGAGTTGCGGGAGTTAGGACTCCAGGGTTTCCTTGCAGGCATAAGTTCTAGGGCCCCACATCAAGCTCTTCCAACCGTTGTCCCCAGCTCTCTTCCCCAAGACTCCTTTGGTTTAGCCGTGATGGCTGGAGTTGCCGTTACTTCCCTCACCTCTTCTCTGCATTTTATGGACCAGTTTCATTTGTTCGCCGGCCTACTCATTGATCGTTCCAAGGGGTCTTCTGCTAGCTTTGAGGAAAGGATACATGCTCTGGAGATCGAGAATGCTGAGCTAACTTCTCTCGTCACACATCAAAGGGAACGACTGGCTATTTCAGAATTTGAGGTCGACGTGGGATGCGCCACTCCGGAGTTCATGGAAGCAAGTCTGATCGAGACTGAGATTGCCCAAGATGCTGTCCGGATTGAGGTTGCTGAGGCACGAGCCAAACTGATTGAGGCCGAGGCTCGTATCCAAGCTTTGGAGCAACACATTCCTCGCCCTGGCCCGGTAGAAGAGAGGGACATTCGTGCAGAGGCCCAGCTAAAGGAGATGGAGGATAAAATGGCGAGCATTTTTTATTTCTTCAGCAGCCGAAAAAAAGATTGATGCTTTCCATGTCCCTTGTTTATTGGTTCCTTTCTGTTTCGCTCTGATTCTGATGTTGTTCCATACTTTATCCCTTGTGACTAGTTGTATGTTATGAACACTAACTGTTTCTCTTTATGTTTCACCCTTGCTGGGTAGTTATGTCCGATGCCTTCCTTTGGTGTTATTATGTAACTACTGTCAGATGTCTATTGCTGAAGTGTACTCTAATGCGCCTTTATATAAACTCATCTCTAGTGTTGTTCTTTGCTTGTTTTATTCATTTTCTGTGTGGTTGTTTGCTCTATTGTTTGGTGAATTCTTGGTCTTGCTTAATTTTCTGTAACTCCGAGGTTATAACCTTATCTCCACACTCTGTTCTTTGCTTCGTATCGGCTTCGAAGTCCCTGAGTGCTTCAGTTCTGTTTTATACTTTGTCCTGAAGTTCTTTTCCCCTATTCCGATCCTGACATTCTGACCTTCCTATCCACCCATTAGGAGAGTTCCTTTAATTCTGAATCTAGTGTTCCGATCCTTGTGCCTGTCCGCTATATACATATTCGAGATGCCTTTCGATGACATTCCGAGGTCTGTTGTTCCCTCTTCATTTACACTCCGTTATTCTGATTTATGCCCGAGGTGATACAGTTTTTCTTATACTGAGGTTCCTTCAACGAGCTTTTTTAGTTTCGATATCCGATACCTTGGCTTTGACTCCCTAGTCTGATGCCTCGGCATCTTTGTTTCCCCGAATCTGACATTTTTGCCCTTTATTCCTAGTTTTACTCTGCCTTTTTAATCTGCCTTACCTTTGCATTCACCTTTTTTGGTTATTCCCTTCAATATCCCTTTATTTATGCTTGTACTATTCTTTATCAGTTTACCAGATGATGTTCACATTTTAGTATTCCTCGAGGCCATGGTATCTCGACACATGAATATTCATTACCATTTGTGATGAGCATACTGATGGTTAAAAACTTGCTGATATTCTTAAGACAGTGATGTCCCTATAAATAAACTCCTTTCCTTCTTTTATGATAAACACATTGATATCCTTAACCATATATCATTAAAATATTTCCATACAAATTGCATTTCTATCTAGTATGGCCTAATGCCTTGATTAAAAGCTGTAAAAAGTCATGTCACCAACCTCATTCATCTCGCCCTCTTTCTACTTTACTGATAATATTTCTTCAAATGTTGCGCATTCCATGGGTGCGGTATCTTTTTGCCATCCACTTCTTCCAACTCATATGCTCCTCCTTCTAGAATCCTCTTGATTACGTAGGGGCCTTCCCAGTTTTAGCCGCTACCCTGTGCCGTTGGGCCCACTATTTTCCGTAGCCCCAGTTCTCCACCTTTGAACCTCCTCAATTTTATCTTGGAGTTATAAAATCTCTCTGCTCTCTGCTTGTAGACTGCATTATGCAACTCCGCATTCAATCTCTTTTCCTCCAATAGGTCTAGACTCTCTTGGATCAATTCATCATTTGTCCCTTCATGGTGGAGAGTGACCCTAGGGCTGGGCTCTCCTATTTTCACTGGTATCACTGCCTCTGCACCGAAGGCCAATGAGAAAGGGGTCTTATTGGTGGATGTTCTCGTCGTCGTCCTGTAGGACCACAGCACTCCTGGCAGTTCTTCTGACCATTTCCCATCTATCTTTTCCAACCTGGCTTTTAGCGTGTGTTTGATGATCTTGTTCACTGGCTCGACTTGCCCATTGGATTGCGGGTGGTATGGCGTAGTGATTAGCCATAGTTTAGTGGAGAATGACCAATTCAAGAAATTATCGAACCCAAGGGAGGTAGGCACTAGTGCTTAAGCGATCTCACGTTTGTTATAATTTTATAGAGACGAATCATCAATGGGATTGGTTGTAAACAAATAAATGACAAGTAATCAAATGCAAGCAATGATCAAACGAACAAGATGATGATGGAAAGTGGTTTACCAAATTGATTAAAAGTGAGATTAACAACAATCAAGAAGTGGTAATTCTAGGAATTATGTATCAAGTTCATATGTATCATGGATTGAAGACTAAGGGCCAACACTAAGATCACCTAAACTTCCTCTCGAGATGGATAGGATATGAATATCAAATAGCTCAATAGATTGGTTCTCAATTAAACAATTTCAACTAGGTACTAAGCTTAAATGAGAGTCCCTTCACACAATCAATCAATCTCTCGATCAAACCAATCACATGTCCTACCAAAGGGTTCTAAACTATGAAAGACTTCTCAATCTCTTCACAATCTATAATACACATGAAGTGTTTGATGAAATGATTCACTTAATTATCATAAGCATATAATTGATTTCTCAATCTAATCACATATCTAGAACAACTAAACACACAAATCATCAATACAATTCAAGCAATTAATAATCAATGGTAGAAAATCATAGATCCAATAAACATATGAATTCAAATACACAAATCCCCAAAATTATCTAACAACTATCATGTTGCTAATCTCACAAGGGAGATTAGCCTACCATATTAAGAAGGAAATAAACATAGACATTAATATCCTTACAAAACATGATGAAACTATGAGGTTTAATACAAGAAATGAATGGAAACTCCCTTGATGTCACTTCAATGGTGATTTCCTTCCTTCCCTTGTTATCTTCCTCTCTTCCTTGCTTTTTTTCTTCAATTGGATGATGATTTTGATGGTAGGATGGTTGTAGATCTAATGGATGGTGAATGGATGAAGATGATGGTGAAGAATGGAGAGAATTGGTGTGTGAGGTGTGTGGGGAAGGTGGAATTTTGGATCTTCTCTCACATATTGAAGTATTGGGTGTTTATACCCCTTGGGAGGCTTCTAGAAGGATTCTGAATTTTTTTTCCAGGATTTTACACAGCACGAGTCGTGCTCTGTCACACGGCCATAAGGTGGCCGTGTCGTGTAAACTGATGCTCCCGCATGGCCTTTTCTTACAGGGCCGTGTTGATGACACGGCTCGTGCTGCCAACACGACTCGTGCGACTGGACACGGCCTTAAGGTGCCCGTGTTGAATGAATAGGTGTCGCCGTAAGGCCATCGCTTACAGGGCCGTATTGGCTACACGGCCCGTGTTGGTGCTGGCTCCTGTATTTCTTTACTGTTTTGGCTCGTTCTCCCTCGTTTTAACTCCGAATTGAGATCCACTTTTTCCTACGTCTTCCTTATCATATCTACCATCAAATACAACCAAATAACACATAAAATACGGATAAAAATATACAAAAACTCACATAAAAAGACACTAAAATCTAGGTGAAAATATCACTCATCACACCCCCAAACTTAAAGTATTGTGCGTCCCCGCACAACGAAAATGATAAACCAAGGAGAGTGATTTTCACCTAGAAAAAGACTAAACGAACATAAGTAACAACACATCAATACTAATAAGAATCACAATTTATGCTAGGTCATCCTAAAACATTAGATTCATGACATGAAGAATTAACAAGTTCAATCTAAAGAGAATGATAGTGTAATACAGTCCCTTTTTAGTCCAAGCCTCACATAGATATCAATTTCACTCAACCTCTTTAAAGTAGGGTAAAACAACACTCATCAATCGATTGGCTCGACTCGCTATAAGCTTGCTCGTGGACTACATTCACAAACCACCAAAGTTTAAATTAATGATCAAAAAGGTCTTTAATTGGGATGTAATGATAGGCTCTTTGGTAAGGTAGGAAGAGTATGGATAATAGTGACTAACAAGTGTAAGTAATTGAAGAGATGATCGACTTCCTCAACTTCTCCACTTTTCTTTCTTCCTTTCTCAACTTTGGTAATCACAAGCACTAATCATCAACTTTCCTTAGATTTTGAGCTTCTTTTAATGCATGCTTCCTTCTTTGAACTTTTAAGTACTTGAGCATATTGTTATTGCTTTGCTCATTTTCTTATTTTGAGGTTGCATGTTCATTCTTGTTTGTGCTCTTTTTCATCCTTTTTTTTGCTTGTTTACCATTTCCTTTCTTTTCTTGCACAATTCTCATCAAACCTTTCTAAACCACATCTCCTCAATCACTCACACAAAAGGTATGTATGTAAGGTAAAAGTGGGTAATTAAGGCTTGTAGTGTGCTAAATTCACAATAAAATGGCTTTAAGGCTCAAAGTGGTTAACTAAGGATAATGTTCATGGTATGAAAATATTTGGCAATGACTATAATAACAAGGATGACCTTAGATCATTTCACTAATCTCCACAAACCGGGCTCGTTCCTATAGTCCTTGAGCAAGTTCTAGCTTATCAAACTCAATCGATCCACTCATGAAGGAAAAACCATGTATGCACGGTTGAGGCTCAAATTCTCACAAGCTTGTGCTCGGACCTTAGGAAACTTATTACACCACATTCATCTCAAAATTGAACAAGTTAAGTAAAACATGTCACAATTCGAAAGTGTAGAGATTCTTAATCATAACTTGTCATCATTTACTACCACAACATATCACCACTCATGTTCAAAAATGACTCACAACATCCCAAAACAAACCACCAAACATACCAAGATAAAAATAAGAAAACACACAAAACATAAAATAAAGACTCAACAAACAAGAAACAAAACAAAAACACATAACATGCAATAATAAAAATCACCATCATTAACAATAAAGCACACATTCTATATCATCCATGACATTTAAGCTCACATTCATACCAACCTTATTGAAAAGGAAACCTCCCAAAGACATAACACATAAAGTAGCATGTTAATCCATCAATCCAAATCAAAATATGTCAAGCAACTAGAAGTGATAAGGTGTAGAGTACTCCCTCAATAGGCATTTGATAATGAAAGCGTTAGCTCCAAGCTCCATTCATGCTTCCAATACCTTTCACTCATGCTCAAAGACTCAACAAACACCATTAGCTCAACAATTACCTTAAAAATATGGATAATTATGAACTTCAACACAACCAATCATACCAAAATCCAACAAAAACTCATGAGAAAAATTTTAAAATTGACTAATTTTTACAAGAAGACTTATCATTATCAAAATATCATCATATCAAGCACATTCAATTTGTGAGTCACACCACACACTCTCCCCCCAAACTTAAATCGAAACAAGTTGAGACTTAAGTTTGCAAAAAGTGGTGAGACTTACCCTTGTAGTTTCCATTGATGGTCTTCTTGTGGAGAAGCCATGAAACACTTCACTTTTCTTCAATACGCTTTCTTCTCACGAGCTCAATCCACCTACATGACCAAAATCAACAAAAAGCATCAAAATATAAAAAGAATGGGTTGCCTCCCATTTAGCGCTAAGTTTAACATCTTCAAGCTGGACAGAATTTTCATGCTCATTGGACCAAAGGATGGTCCTGTTGGATTGTATACTAAAAGTCTAACTTTAGTATGAACAATGTTATAACAATATTCGAAATGAGAATCATTGATCAAATGATTGCATCTTATAATTTATTTTATATGCATGATGCAATAGTCCATTTACTTTATACTGTAGATAATATGTTGTGCGACAACACGCGGAAGATCATATTATCGGTTTCCTTATAAAGTATAAACAGATGCTCACAACTGAGATAGACGGGGACTCTCTATCGGTATGGTTGTAGTGTGGTTTGGTATTAGCTTGTCTTGGCTATAGAATCACATTAGTGCACTTGTGTGTATTGAGTAGGACCGCCTGAGATCGTTCGACTTATACTGACTTATAGAAGAACTTGATCTCTGTTATTATGGAAGTTCGTGCTCTTAATCCCTATACAATAACCTCGACACGTAGGGCAGTATGTATTTCTTTGATTCATCAATGGGTGAGATTTATAAGTATTAAATCAACAAACTCGGTGAGTTGGGAAGTAGTGCTGTATCTATGGTGTGCTGTTGATTGTAGAAGGAATCCATGTCCGTCATAGGTTGATGATGTCCCCTTGAGGAGCTCATAAGGTTTATCATGTAAATCTTGCAAGTGGATTAATTTCCGGCATGATAAAAAGGTTGAGTGGTACTACTCTTGGATGAGATATTAATTAATTTGAGTTGTCAGTAACTTAATTAATTAATGGACATTGAATATCTTAAACATGGGGAGACTATCGGGCTTATAATAAGAAGGAGCCCAGAACATAATTTGGGATTGGATGGGTAGTGCAATAATAATATTTTAGTGGACTATATTATTATTATTGGATTTAATTAAAAGCTTTGGGCTAAGCTTGGTTAATTAAATTCAATTGAGGCCCAGCCCAATTTCTCCTCCTGGTCCCTGCAGTAGCCCTTATAAATAAGTTATCTCAGTTCCTGTTAGCCCTAAGTCAGTGCCTCATTTGACAGTTAGAAAGAACAGGAGCAGATTGAGAGAATCCTGCGGATTGTTGCCCACACAACAGCAGGATTCAACTTGGGACATACTGCAGAAGATTGAGAGGTGGTTCTCTGCAACGGTTCATCCTCTACATCAACCCAGAAGTACGGTAAACAAGATTTAATTGCTTCAGCTGTTACTGTTTACCTGATAACCTAAACGGATCACGTTGAACCGCAAGATCCAATTGCCCAACAGGTCCATCCCACTTTCTCCTCGTATCCTCACTTTGAACATTAGTTTTGCCCTCTTCTTGTCAACAAGCTCAACCTCACCATTCTTGCTTACAAGCATCAAATCTTCATCAAGGAGTGATTCTAGTGGACTTCCTTTTTCTCCTTTGTCGAGTTTCCAATCGAGCTCCGATGCTTTCATCCTATTAACATCTCAAGAAGACAAGTTACCATTTGACAATTTCATATAATCATGAAGAAATGAATTTAAATTGTCAAAGAGAAGAGAATCATGATCATCGAAATCATCTGGAGGCTTTAAGTGAGACTTGGCTCCTTTTTCCTTCTTACACATGAACGTGACACTCTTTCCTTTTGAGCTCAAGGATAACTCTTCTCTACCAACATTAATTCTTGCTCTTCCCGTAGCTAGAAATGGCCTTCCCAAAATGAGTGGAACTTTGGGGTCCGCCTTCACTTCCAAAATCATGAAGTCGACCGGGAAAGCTAGCCCCTTCACCTTTACCTCCACGTCTTCAACAATTCCTAGTGGCTTCACAACCTCACCATTGACAACTTCAAGATGGATAGTAGTAGGCTTTAGCTTTCCAATTGCAAGGTCTTTGAACGTGGCATGAGACATCACGTTAACGCTTGCCCCCAAGTCACACAATGCATCAAGGGTACCTTTCTTTTCAAAATCACAAGGGATTATGAACTTCCCCGGATCACCAACTTTTGTAGGCCCCCCTTTTTGCATTGATCCACTTGCTTCGGGTTGCTCTTCTTTCTTTTTTTCTCATACTTTTTCTTGAGCTCTTTCACATACTCCTCAAACTCCTTTTTCTTCTCCTCTTTTACAAACATTTGTGGATAGGGAATAGGGAATGGAGTGATCGGAATACCCCAATAATCACGTTTGTACTCCTCTTCTTTACCCTTTTCTTCCACTTTCTTTTCCTCTTGCACCTTTTTCTACTTAGGTATCCATTTAAGCCCCTTCTCTTCTTTCTTACTTATCTCTTCCATTTCTTCAACAACCTTGCTTTCCACCAACACTTCTTCAATCTTTCGTTCCTCCTTCATATCAACCAACAAACATTGAGCTTTGGGATTCACTTCGGTTGTGTCCGGAAACTTTCCTTTTTGTTGAGCACTCAATGAACATGCCATTTGTCCAACATTGTACTCCAAAGCTTTGCATCTTCTATCACTATTTTCCTCAATAGCTTTTAATCTTCTTTCATTATTTTCCTCAAGAGCTTTGAATCTTCTTTCATTAGCTTCATCTCTAGCTTTGTTTGATGTAATCAATTGTTCAAGTAGCTCATCGGTTGACGCTCTTCCCTCATTGTTCGGTGCCTTAGCTCCCGGTTGATATCCCGGAGGATACGTAACCGCATTGCTCAGATTAGAGTAAGAGAAGTTGTTTTGCCTTTGTTGTTGTTGTGGGTATGAGCTTCCACTACTTTGACCATTAAAGCCCCCTTGCCTTGGTGAATAGTTTCCTTGACTTTGGTTGAAATTACCTTGGTAATTGTTTTGGAAATTCCCTTGGTAGTTTCTTCCTTACATGTATGACACATCCTCAACACGTGGCATAGAGTTGGCCCATTGTTCACCATTCACAACATTCGGAGGTAGCACACCTTTCTCTACTTGTAGCCCCTCAACCATATTCGCTCCTTGATTGTTCACACGTTGATTCAAGCTTATTTGCTTCATGACCTCCGCCACTATCTTTTCCATGCTTGGCATACTTGGTTCAACACTTACACTCTTCACATTATATTGTTGCCCTTGATCAAAACTTTTAAATCCATAGCATCCACTTACCCTCTCCGATGGCCATTGGTACACATTTGTAGCAATCTCTTCAAAAATTTTTATGGCCCTTTCCGGAGTCACTCCAAGTACGGATCCACCCACCGAAGCATCAACAAGCACTCTTTGCCCATTTACAAGTCCTTGATAGAAAAATCCAACTTGTTGATTCTCCGGGAAACCATGTTGTGGACACTTGCGTAGCATATCCTTAAACCTTTCCCACGCTTCATAAAAACTCTCTTGAGGCATTTGCTTGAATTGAGTGATCAAGCTCTTCATTTGAAGCGTCTTGGAAGGTAGGAAGTATTTGTTCAAAAACATTTGTGCTAGTTCGTCCCATGTGTTGCACGTACCGGGAGTAAGAGTGGAGAGCCATGTTCTTGCTCTATCCTTTAAAGAAAACGGAAACAATCTCATCTTGATACAATCTTCACTCACCCCATTCATCTTGACGGTGTTGGCAATCTCAACGAATTGAGCTAGATGAGCATTAGGATCTTCATTTGGAGCTCCACTAAATTGTTGCTCTCTCACCAATGAAATCAAGCCCATTTTAAATTCAAAGTTGTTGGCATGAATTGGTGGTCCCATCATTTGTGGCATTGTCCTTGGCATGAAGAAATCCCGGATCACCCTTTGATCATTTTGCATTTCATGTTGCACCGGAGGTGGAGGTGGTGGCACATAAGCTTGTTGTGGAGGAGCATAAGCTTGTTGAAAGCCTTGTTGCCTTATAACTTGTTTCACCATTTGTTGAAGAAAAGCTTGGTTGTTCATAGCTCCATGATTTTGATAGGCTTGTTGAGGAAGATTTGCATTGAATTGAGGTGCGTTGTCATGCACGTTCATATTGTGTCCTCCTTCCCCATCATGCTCTATCTCCACGCGATTATCTTCTTGAAAATTCTCCATAAAATCACTATTTTTGGTTTTGTTCTCTCTTCTCCTTCTCCTCAATGTGTTTTCAAGCTCTAGATCAATTGGTTCGACTTGCTTCCCTTTTGACCTCGTTTGCATACACCTTCAAGATAAGAGAAATTAGAACAAATTTTCACAAAGCAAATACAAGTAAACAAATAAAATAAAAAAAATATCTCTATTAAGATTACTCAAAACGATCCTTCTTCAAGCTACTAGCAACCGTTGCCTCCCCGACAACGGCGCCATTTGATTAGCCATAGTTTAGTGGAGAATGACCAATTCAAGAAATTATCGAACCCAAGGGAGGTAGGCACTAGTGCTTAAGCGATCTCACGTTTGTTGTAATTTTATAGAGACGAATCATCAATGGGATTGGTTGTAAACAAATAAATAACAAGTGATCAAATGCAAGCAATGATCAAACGAACAAGATGATGATAGAAAGTGGTTTACCAAATTGATTAAAAGTGAGATTAACAACAATCAAGAAGTGGTAATTCTAGGAATTATGTATCAAATTCATATGTATCATGGATTGAAGACTAAGGGCCAACACTAAGATCACCTAAACTCCCTCTCGAGATAGATAGGATATGAATATTAAATAGCTCAATAGATTGGTTCTCAATTAAACAATTCCAACTAGGTACTAAGCTTAAATGAGAGTCCCTTCACACAATCAATCAATCTCTCGATCAAACCAATCACATGTCCTACCAAAGGGTTCTAAACTATGAAGGACTTCTCAATCTCTTCACAATCTATAATGCACATGAAGTGTTTGATGAAATGATTCACTTAATTATCCTAAGCATATAATTGATTTCTCAATCTAATCATATATCTAGAACAACTAAACACACAAATCATCAATACAATTCAAGCAATTAATAATCAATGGTAGAAAATCATAGATCCAATAAACATATGAATTCAAATACACAAATCCCCAAAATTATCTAACAACTATCATGTTGCTAATCTCACAAGGGAGATTAGCCTACCATATTAAGAAGGAAATAAACATAGACATTAATATCCTTACAAAACATGATGAAACTATAAGGTTTAATACAAGAAATGAATGGAAACTCCCTTGATGTCACTTCAATGGTGATTTCCTTCCTTCCCTTGTTATCTTCCTCTCTTCCTTGCTTCTTTTCTTCAATTGGATGATGATTTTGATGGTAGGATGATTGTAGATCTAATGGATGGTGAATGGATGAAGATGATGGTGAAGAATGGAGAGAATTGGTGTGTGAGGTGTGTGGGGAAGGTGGAATTTTGGATCTTCTCTCACATATTGAAGTATTGGGTATTTATACCCATTGGGAGGCTTCTAGAAGGATTCTGATTTTTTTCCAGGATTTTACACAGCACGAGTCGTGCTCTGTCACACGGCCATAAGGTGGCCGTGTCGTGTAAACTGATGCTCCCGCACTGCCTTTTCTTACAGGGCCGTGTTGATGACACTGCTCGTGCTGCCAACACGACTCGTGCGACTGGACACAACCTTAAGGTGCCCGTGTTGAATGAATAGGTGTCGCCGCACGACCATCGCTTACAGGGCCGTGTTGGCTACACGGCCCGTGTTGGTGCTGGCTCCTGTATTTTTTCACTGTTTTGGCTCGTTCTCCCTCGTTTCAACTCCGAATTGAGATCCGCTTTTTCCTACATCTTCCTTATCATATCTAGCATCAAATACAACCAAATAACACATAAAATACGGATAAAAATATACAAAAACTCACATAAAAAGACACTAAAATCTAGGTAAAAATATCACTCATCACGTAGAGGACCATTTCTTAATTCCGTAGTCTTCACAAAACTTTCTCAGTTTGACGTTATCAAACTGCTTGCCATTGTCGGTCACTATGGCGATCGGTATCCCAAACCGACATATGATATTTTCCCAAATGAACTTCTCGACCCGAGCCTCAGTTATTGTCGAGAGGGGTTCAACCTCTGCCCATTTTGTGAAGTAATCTACTGCTATGATGGCAAATTTATTTCCACCTTTCCCGGTAGACAGCGGTCCGATCAAATCAATCTCCCATTTCACAAAGGGCCACGGATTGAACACCGAGGTCAGCTATTCCGAGGGTGCTCTGACTATCAGAGCAAGCCTCTGGCAAATTGCTTAGGCTCTCGCATATTGGATGGCATCTTTTTTTAGCGTCGGCCAGAAGTAACCAAGCCTGATCACTTTGTGTGCTAGAGCGATCCTGCCTGTATGGTTCTCGCATACGCCTTCATGTATCTCTGCTAGCACATAGCTCGCTTCCTCAGAAGTTAGACATTTTAGAAGCGGCGACGAATAGCCTCTCTTATACAGCTTCCCTTCTTTTAGGACGTATCTCGCCGATCGAAGCATGATCTGTCGAGCCTTGTCCTTATCCGAGGGTACTCTTCCTTCTTCCAAATATGTCCTGATTGGGGTCATCCATGACTCTTCTGTTGGTTATTCATTTAGGACCCACACGGCGGTTTCTGACGGGTTCTCTTGTCTCACAATATTGATGTTATTTAGGTTCTCAGCATTCGACACCATGGCCAACTTAGCCAACGCATCGGCTCCCATGTTGTCTTTTTCCTGTCGATGCATTCCAAAAACACATGTTCGAATTTCTGCAGTAAGCCTACAGCCAGTCCTCTATAAAGGCTCATGTGTTCATCCTTGGCCTCGTACTCTCATTTCACCTGGTTCACCACCAACTGTGAGTGTTGTATATCATCAGTTCACCTGCACCCATGGCCAGCGCCATTCTTAAACCATTCAGTAAGGCCTCATATTCTACCTCATTGTTAGTACCTAAGAAACTGAACCGGATCGTGGTAGAAAAGGTTTCTTTGGACGGCATTCGGATGATGATTCCTGTACCCGATGCTGTTGCCATTGCCGAACCGTCCACAGGCATGATCCAATGCTTTCTTTTTTCCTCCTCGGCTGGTGCAGGGAAGGTCAGTTCCACTATGAAGTCCGCCATGACTTGCCCCTTGACTGCATTCCTCGGGAGGTACGCTATGTCGAACTGCCCTAGTTCGATGGACCATTTTAACAGTTGTCATGCGGCGTCTGGCCTTTGGAGTACCTGCCTCAAAGGGAACGTTGTCAGTACCTCGATAGTGTGCTCCATGAAGTATAGTCTCAGTTTCCTCGAGCTCATAATGAGAGCATACGCCACCTTCTCCATTACTAGATTGACTTACAAAGTATACTGGTTTTTGATTCTTTTCTTCCGTTTTGACCAATACTGAACTGATCGCGGTTCCCGACACTGCTAGGTATAGATGCAATGCTTCACCTGGAGAGGGTTTGGAAAGGATCTTGGGATCTGATAGCTCCCTTTTAATCTCATCGAATGCCTTTCCACACTCTTCTGTCCATTCAAACTTAGCCTTTTTGATGACGTTGAAGAAGGGTTTACATTTATCTGATGCTTTCGATATGAACTTATTCAAAGCGGCCAACCTACCTGTCAGGTTCTGGACCTCTTTCATGTGCCTCGGTGAATCCATCTTTAGGATAGCCTCTACCTTTTCTAGGTTCATCTCGATCCTCCTGGAGCTGACCAAATATCCGAGGAAACTCCCCTTGATTACTCTGAGCGTACATTTCTTCGGGTTTATTTTCATTCTATAGTGTCAAAAGATTTCAAAAACCTTTCTGAGGTGGTCGAAATGATCCATCCTTTTCAGGCTTTTCACCACGGTATCATTCACATAGACCTCGGCTATTTTCCCAATTTCTCCCTCAAACATTTTGTTGATCAATCTTTGATAAGTAGCCCCTACATTCCTCAGACCAAATGGCATGTTGTTCGACTCATACACTTCGTTCCCGCAAAAGAATGCCGTATTTGCCTTATCATCCTGGTGCATAGGGATCTGGTGATACCCCAAAAATGCATCAACGAAACTCATTATCTCATTTTCTGCTGTAGCATCGACCATCTGGTCAATCGATGGGAGTGGATAGCTGTCCTTTGGGCACGCCTTGTTTAGATCGGTGAAATCGAAGCACAGTCTCCATGATCCCTCCTTTTTCTTTACCATAACTGGGTTTTGAACTCTTATAGGGTACTTACATTCACTAATTCTTCCACTCGCCAGTAGTTTGTGTACTTCCAGCTCCTTAGCCGTATTTTTCTCTGGGCTGAACTTTCTTTTCTTCTGGTGAAACTGTAGGATGTTGGGGTCAATGTTCAACTTGTGGCAAGCGTACTACGGATGTACCCTGGGTGTTTCGTTTGGGTTTCATGCGAACACATCCAAGTTTTCTTTCAGTAACTGGGTTAGTTCTTTCTTGAATCTGGTTTCCCACTCTATCCCAATCTTGACCTTGATAGCAGCATCCTTTAGGTCTAGTTGTACCACCTCTATCTTTCCTGCCGCCGAGGCTCCTTCTCTCAATTTCATCCTTAGATCTTCATCTGGAGTTATTTACTTTCGACTCGACATCCCAGTCGCTGATTCTCTTTCCTCCCGTTCTTTAATGACTGGATTCTGATGTTTTTCTGTTGTTGCAATAAGCATTTCGTCCCCTTGCTCCTTATTTATCCTCCTTCAGTGATTACCAGGATCGGTTCAGGCTCATTATTCCTTTGATCCCCTTCCGGTGGTTTATCCATTTCTGTTGGCATTTCATAGGTCTCTCCTTTTTCCATGATGTCCTCGAAGCTCAGCATCTCGTAGTCCATGTCATGATAACTCAGACCTTCTGCCTTTTCTACAAATGAGCATTCCCTCGCTCTCTTCTGATTTTCTATCACTGTCGCTACCCTGCCATCCGCCGTGACAAATTTGAGACACTGGTGGAGGGTGGATGGAATAGCTCCGAAAGCATGGATCATCGGGCGTCCCAGTATGCAATTGTAGGTGGAGGCTTGGTCCACGACCTTGAACGTCAACTGTTTCTACATCCGAGTTCTTCCATCCGAACCATCTAACTGAACGGACAAATCAACCTCCATGGTTGGCCTAGTCAACGCATTGCCGGAACCTTTAATCTCATCACCACAAGGCCTCACTTTGTGGTGGTGCTCCCCTCCCAAATTTTCAAAAACTTCTTTAAAGATTATTAATAACGGAACCAAAAATGAATACCATCAAATACAATAAACCATAAAAGAAGATAAATAAAGAGATAAAACCTATAAAAGACTCGATTCCCACCAAAGAACTCAACCAATTTTATTGTTCTCCCTTAGAGCAACACTCGTTCTTTTAAAATGCTTACAAGTGTAATGTCTAAAGTGAATCTGAGTGTCCTGCCTCTCTCTTGTGAGAGAGGCTATTTATATTGTCTGAAAACCCTAAATCTGAGCCAATCATCTTGCACCATCTGGATAAAGATAAGTTGTCTTTAATGAAGCTGTCTGGTACATCGACCATCTGCAGGAGGAGTCTGAGTGCTGTTTGTTGCACTGCAGGGATTTGCAGGGTGCCTCCGTCCTTTGCTGGCCTCCCATTGGTTGTTGGAGTCGGGTGTGCCAGTCAATCGTTGTTTTCTAGTTAGAATTGCTGCCCAAGATACCTCTTCTTCCCGTTAGTGTTATCTTCTAGCCTGCAGTACTTGTTCCCTTACATTATGGTGTCTGTTCTTTACTGTTCTACTTTCGTCGTCCCCTTAAATCTTTAGGTGGGTTGGCTTTCGGTGCGGGGCGTTCATCCGAGGTCTCAGCCAGGGAGAGGATGAACGCCGAGGTGGTTTTCTTCCGAGGGCGTTTCCTGGCTTCGTCCCTCTTCGGCGGGCTCACCTTTATTCTTTCTTGGGCTGGGCCTTCGGGCGGTCGTGATCACTTTTGGGCTGCCTTAATTCCCTTCTCATTTCTGTCCACAGTTTGGGCCACCGAGGGATTGGGCCTTCCTCTTCAAGTATAATGGAGCTTATTGGGCTTCTTGGGCCCATCAAGCATGGGGAATATAATACCCATAACACTCATGATTATGGTTTAATATTCTTAATTAACTATATAATAATAATTCTTTTTTTTAATTCTATTTTGAAGAAACTAATGTAAAAAAGATATATACAATATAAATTAAATTAAATTATATATAATATTCTTTTAAATATTAATAAATTTATAATGAATTTATTAATTTTTTATTTAATTTTATTAGTGTCATATTATATAAACAACTAAAGAAAATAAATTTTATAATTCATATGTCATAATTGAATAAATAAGATATAAGTAAATAATAAATATTAATATACTAAGTTAAAAAAATTACCAAATACTTACAAACTCAATTTTAATGTTATTTGATATGAAGTAATCATTTAGCTAAAAGAACCTAAGCTTTCGATTCTATATATGAATTAATTTTTCAACCTCTTATTCTCTAGAGGTAAATCGATTCAAGTGTATTTGAATCGTCGATCATCTTTTACTTGAAGAATACTTGAATTAATACTTTAGAGGTAGATCTTAAAGAATACTTGAATCGATTCTTAAGAGATAATACTTGAATTGATTTTTTTTCTCTTGAAGAATCAATTCTTAAAATGTAAATCGATTCAAGAATACTTGAATCGATCCTCTTACTCTTGAAAAATAAATTTTTATGATGTAAATTTATTTAAGAATACTTTAATCGATTCTCTTACTCTTGAAAAATTGATTCTTAAGAGGTAAATCGATTTAAGGATACTTGAATCAATTCTCTTTCTCTTAAAGAATATTTGAATCAATTTTTTAGAGGTAGATCGAATCTCTACTTGATTCGCTCTATCAAAATAAATTTTTATACTTTCATAGATCAATTCTCTATATGAACTTAAAGAAAGCTCATATTCCTCTTGGAGAATCGAATATGTGTATTTAGAATGAATAACCAAAAAAGTCTTATTTATAGGTGGGATAAGAGAGAATATTATATGGAATATTCTTTTTTCCCTTTATGTATATGATTTAATTTGATATTAATTAATTTATTGCATTAAAAGATTTAGTAATTAATTAATGATACCCAAATAAATAAATAAAATATTAAAAATTTAATCATTATTAAAAATAAGAAACACATTATTTTAAAAAAGAAAATATTAAATAAGGAAGTTAATTAAAAGTAAATAAGGAAATATTAAAAAAAGTATTAAAAAATCCAAAAAATTTGAGAAAATTACACGTCACATTGGAGCGCTCTAGAGAGGACACATCACCAAGAAAAGTATCTGCTATATTATACTTAATATATATATATATATATATATTGAATGTTATCTTATAACTTAATAATATTGAAAACTATTTATTATTCTCTCTATATCTCTAAAAAAAAGTGCAACCACATAGGGGCAATTTTGTTTCCTTGTTGAATATTTATTTAGTTATAGTATTTTTTTCATCGTATTAATGTTTAATAATGATCAAAGTATGTACCTCCAAGTAATAAATCCTAGGACAAGTCATGCGTGAGACGGATAAAAAGTTATCACTTTTGTTGTAAAATATTATCATTTTCGCTATAAGATGTTATTACTTTTCATAAATACTTTAAATTGTTTATCAAATAACATTATCACTTTCTATTAGTTGAGTATCACTTTTCACTATAAAAAGTTATCATTTTTTATCCGTCTCACGTAAGCCCTTGGGTAAGTCTGTCTCACACAAGTCTTTGCCTAAACCCTTAATTTTATTGTTTGTCTAAAATAAATATCAGTTATAAGAAAATAACTTAGTTTATTCCTTTTTTTTTCTATACATGATTTGATACTAATTAATTATTTAAAAGATTTATTTATTATTTTCAATTAATTATACTAAAGTAAATAAGTCATAATAAGTGTATAGGAAAAAAAATAGACAGATATTATACGTCATTTTAGAGCATTTAGGGGACGTTAGCAAAAAATGACTTTTCTATACTATACTTAAAAAGTAATATATATATATATATATATATATATTACTTAAAGAATTTATTAGTACTTAGTACAAAATGTATATTAATATTACTAATGGATACACTAGATAAAAAATATTACTAATAGATACAAAACATTCATATAATTCTCAATATACCCTTTTTCATTGATCTCCCACTTAACAATATCCATTATTTACGCAATATTTCGTATAGCAATCGGCTGAATACCAGATAAAGAAATAATCCTTTTCTCTTCCATATAATTGGTGTGTCGTGATCTCCTGTCAGATCTGCTTACTATAAATGTGAACCCTCGCTGGCTCACTGCTGTTTTCCCGGTGGAACTTCGCTACCCTACAATATAAACCACTGACCACGACGTCGACCAAACCCTGATGCACTTCAACTGCCAAAATCGCGAGCTCCACCATCGGATCCAATTAGACCAGCCATCGCCATTGTTGGATTTCTGAGCTGACGGCCATGCACCTGCTTGTTGAAGGTTGAAAAACACGAACGTGTCGCTGAGACTACCGCAAAACCAGATCTGTCAACCATCAACTATTGTTCTTTGTTCTCGCATCGCAAACTAGTAGGGTCAAGATACACCGGCTCTCGCCATCCTTCGCCATCTGAGTAAGCTGATGGGATCTACGATCTCTTCCATTTCGGTCATGCTCGCTCCCTTGACAACCTAAAAGATCGTAGGCTTTCTTCTTTGCTCTTGAATATTTAGGTTTATCTCCATAATATTAGTAATTTGCATGCTTTCAAATTTTACTTCTTGTTTACTAGATGTTTGATGTTATGTGCCTGTTGAGTTATTCTGCGTTGTCTTGTTTTGGTGAAAATTTTAGAGAAATTATTTTCAAATTTTGGTTTTATTTGCGTTTTCAGTCCTTGAGATCATCTTCTAATTTGTGGTTCTCTTTCTTCACCTTCTATTCATTTTTATGGAGCTTACATTTTTTTTCTACTCCTTCTGTTTTTTTCCTAAAGTTGATTTGGTCTAAAATGTCAATTTATTAGTTTTCTTTTCTTTTTGAGGTTTTATGTGTTGGAATTGTCCGTGAACTCAAGTTTTTTTTAATTGAATTGTGTACTGATGTATTCAGATTTCTTGGTTTCTCTCAATCATTTGTTTCAATCATTTATTTCTAATGTATTGTTAAAAGTTATAATACCCTTTTTTTATTTTATTCTAATATGTATTAATTTATATTCTGATTTTGATGCCACATATCATGAAGGTTCCCCACTGTTGGAAATATTTAATTTCCAATATAGTCTAATTGTGGGCAATATATTATTATGCAATTATATTAGCTATTCAATTATTATATGGACTTAATTAAGTAATCCTATTAAGGTTAAAATCCATGGGTTATAATAATAATGATATGGGCCAATTGAGTAGATACCCAATACTACATGACTGGGTGATTATGGGTGGCCCAATTGTGTAGTATATAAAGGCTCACAGGTTATGGTCCCCAATATACTAAGTCACACATGGTCTTTCCTTTTCCCCATCGGGAGGAATTACTACGGTCCCCATAAGGAATAAGGAGGCTTATTCTCCCCATCGGGAAGGATTATTACGGTCCCCATAAGGAATAAGGAGGCTTAGTTGAGGAAGGCCATAAACCACTGATCGAATTCGTGTTCCACCTAGAGGACTCATTGGATCAGGTACGCTTTCGCTATACAGTTTTGGATCTCATTTAATCGTAATAGGGTTTAAGGTTTTATGGATATATAGATTTATTTCCAACAAGTGGTACAGTGCAGTCTCAATCTGGTGCCATAAAGTTAAACTACAAAAATGTAGAAATATTATATATGTTTTGATTGTTGGAAGTTGTTGTATGATAAGGTCTGTACAAGACCTAATTTGGCTTCTGTTGTTGGTATATTATGTAGACATTTAAGTAACTCTAGTATGGATCTTTATAAAGAATTTATAGAGAACTAAGGATAACATGCTTGCATATCAGGGATCAGATTTGTTAGAGATCATAAGGAATTATGATTCTGAGTTTGTTGGATGCCAATACAGTATAAGATCCACTTCAGGCTATATCTTCTGTTGGTCAGGAGAGCTATATAAGTAAAAGTGTTAAGCAAACACTTGTAGATCATTAACCATGACAACCGAAGTTGTAGCAAACTAGGGGGCATTCAAACCTGAATAAGATTACAAAACTCTGTCACTTAAAGTTTATTATGACCGTTAGTTCATAGTAAAGTATTAGTAACAAGAGTTCTTATAAGTCAATCAATTTGACATAGAATTCTTGGCTGTTAAAGAAAGTGTTTGGTGTTGATAAAATTCAGTGGAGCATATTGAGATAGACTCTAAATATGGATCCGCCAATTATGTATTCAATGACCTGTAATTTTATGAGATAGCTACTCATGTGGGTGTTATATACTTTTAGAATACATTGGTTCAGTGGAAGTCTACATTTATTGCTCTTTAAAGTTTTTAAGATACTTTGATTTGGATAATTTGATTTTCTACAGAATAAAGTTGATGGTTTTGAATTCATTCTGAATTCACTAAAGCAAATTTTCATTTTGTAATATTTTACATTTTGGATTGATCTCACTAAAGATTAATAAAGTTGGACCAGTTGGAAATAGACATGTGTTTGATCACATTGCATGTAATTTTCATACTACTCACCATATTTGATCTATGTCATTAAGTATACTGATATGGTGATTGTCGGGATTTAACCACGATTTGTAATGTGGTGAATGCCACGGTAGTTCCATATTAGTCTATGAGATGGATCAGATTGTTAAGTATAGCCTGAAGAGGAATAGCATAAAGTTGCGCAACTAAGGACTCTTGATATAATTGCTTTGAGAAATATATAGCCCAAGTGGGAGATTGTTGGAATTTTTTAATTTCCAATATAGTCTAATTGTGGGCAATATATTATTATGCAATTATATTAGCTATTCAATTAGTATATGGACTTAATTAAGTGATTCTATTAAGGTTAAAAAAAAGTCCATGGGTTATAATAATAATGATATGGGTCAATTGAGTAGATACCCAATACTACATGACTGGGTGATTATGGGTGATCCAGTTATGTAGTATATAAAGGCTCACAGGTTATGGTTCCCAATATACTAAGTCGCACATGGTCTTCTCTTCTCCCCATTGGGAGGAATTACTACGGTACCCATAAGGAATAAGGAGGCTTATTCTCTCTATCGGGAGGGATTACTACGGTCCCCATAAGGAATAAGGAGGCTTAGTTGAGGAAGGCCATAAAACAACTGATCGAATTCGTGTTCTGCCTAGAGGACTCATTGGATCAGGTACGCTTTCGCTATATAATTTTGGATCTCATTTAATCGTAATAGGGTTTAAGATTTTATGGTTATATGGATTTATTTCCAACACCCACCACATACTACTTATTAGTTGGTTACACAAGTTCAAAGGAAAGACTATTATGACTGCCTTGGAGCGTTATGAACTGAGCTATAATCTGTGAAAGAAAGCTTATTTGTGCTCATATAATGTATTGAAATTTTTGAATACAAGTGATTGTTTGTACTCAAAGTAATTATTTTTTTCCTTAAATTAATTCTGAACACACAAATATCTGAATACCATGTATATGAATTTTTAAATACAAGTGAGAAATCGGAATCTTTTAAGAGTATGAATAAGGGAGGTTTCTCGTGATATTTAAAGGAGTAAATTACAGAAGATAATTCTTTCTAAATACAAATATATTAAACATAAATATTTTGAATACAAATATATTAAATATAAATATTGAGTACATAAATTTGAACAAATATAACATCATAAGATAATATATTTTAGTAGATTGAGTACAAATATATTGAACATAAATACTTTTGAATACATAAAATTTGAATAACATTTACCATTGAATACAAATACATTGAACATAAATACTTGTGAATACATAAATTTTGAATAACTTATACGATTGAATACAAATATATCAACCGTATCCGTTTATATTGACTAATCTCAACCTATTTCCTATTTTCATGGAGAGATTAATAATTAATTAATTTCTGAATACAATTAAAACTTATAATAGTATGGTTAAAAGGGTATTTGATGGGTTCAATTTGTAGTGGAGAGTATTTTAATTTGGATATCGTACATGCTAGTAATATAGGTAGATAAATTGTACCTATATGTAATGGACTTTTTAAAATATACATGATATTATAAATAATATTTAAGTAGAGTATTATTTTTACTCATGATTATGGTTAAATATTTCTTAATTAACTATATAGTAATTCTATTTCTATTAATTATTATTTTTAAGAAATTAATGTAAAATATGTTTAAAAAATAGATATTAATTTATATAATATTTTTTAAATATTCAAAAATTTGTAATGAATTTATTATCTTTATTTTTTAACTTAATTCTATTAATTTCAAATTATATAAACAACTAAAGAAAATAAATTATATAAAAAAATCGATTGAGTCGATCTTTTGGAGGTGAATCGATCCTCTTCCTCTGGAAAAATCGATTGAGTCTATCTTTCAGAGTTAGATCACACTCTACTTGATTCGCTCTATCAAAATAAATTTTATAATTTTATAAATCAATTCTCTAAATGAACTATATTTTCATAAATCAATACTCTAGAGGAACTTGAAGAAAGCTCATATTCCTCTTGGAGAATCGAATGTGTGTACTTTGAATGAATAACCAAAAAGTCTTACTTATATGTGAGATGAGAAAGAATATTATATGGAATATTCTTTTTTCCCTTTATATATGATTTAATATGGTACTAATTATAATTTATTGTATAAAAAATTTAGTAATTAACTAATGATATCAATAAATAAATAAATAAAATATTGAATATTTAATCATTATTAAAATAAGAATAAAAAATATTAAATAAGGAAGTTAATTGAAATTAAATAAGGAAAATATTATAAAAGTATTATAAAATCAAAAAAATTGTGAAAATTACACTTCACTTTGGAGTGCTTTAGGGTGAAATATGATTGTTATATAAACAAAGTAATTGGCAGTCTTATGTGAGATCGTCTTACGTTAAGACCGTTTACACTTTTGTAATTAGTTGTCACTTTTTATTAAAAATGTTATCACTTTTCTTTTAAAATGTTATCACTTTTTATTTATACTATAAATTGTTAATGAAATAATTCACTGCACCATTATTACTTTTCATTAATTGAATACCACTTTATATTGAAATTTTAACACTTTTTATCTGTCTCATGAAAATCATTATGTGAGATAATCTCACACAAGTATTTGCCAATAAAATATATTTATTAATTGTTAAACCTTATTCTAAAATACAATGAATGATGCATTAAAGATGTTGCTAGGGTATTATAATATGATTTACTATGAACATATTTTAATTACCAATAAGTATACTTTATCTATATAATAGCATATTCTAATAATGAGTCGATTCATCTCACATATATGTGTTTTACAAGGGAGTACCCTTATATATAATAATTCCAAGAGGATTGAAGGCTGTAAGGCCCGAACTTGTATTCACCAAGTAGGTATTAACATATTACTCCTTCCGTCCCATCGAAAGGTCCCCATTTTACTATATTGGGTGTCTCATTTAAAGGTCCTCATTTTCCATTTTTAATAAAAGGTCTCCACATATGGCCCACGATTCACTACTAATACAACTACCCACTACATATAAAATTATAATACTCCTTAATTCACGTGCAAAAAGCAAATGTGGACCTTTTCCCGGGACGAAGGGAGTAGTACAAATGCTCTTAGAAATAAATCTTTCTCAATATTCGTGAAAAAAAATTTAAAAATAATTAGGTTAAGTCTTATGTAAGATCGTCTCACATGAGCCCTTATATGAAATGGATAAATAATGACAACATTATTAATGAGAAGTGATACTTAATCTCTAAAAGTGATAGTGGTGCAGTGATTCTATTTCATGAACAATTAATTAATAATATAAATAAAAAACAATAACATTTAATAGCGAAAGTAGTAATGATATTATTCCAGCCGTGGATATCTACACTCATTTTTTCCCTCATACACCCATTTTATCATATTTACAAAAATACTAAAAAACAAAAAATCTATAATACCCTTAATGACTATCCCCGCACTCTTAATTCATAAAAAAAAAACCTCATACACCCACCATTAAAAACATAAAGCATAACACTCGTAATCTTTTCACCTCTAACATTCACCACTCTCTCAAACATTCAACCTCTCTCCATTTTTTATTTTTTTACAAAAGAATGAAAACTCTAACTCAATTCATCTCATCTCAACCCCAAAACTTATCGAAGAAGTATAATATCGTATGAAGAAACAACAAAGAGGCTTAAAATGCTTTATTTTAAATGTTTTGATCGATTTAAATGTTGTTTTTAGCACTTGAAATCAGCTGGAATCGCGAATTTCACGACCAACCAGGGATGAAAGTTATTAGATTAATCGTCCAACGTTGGACAAAAATATTAAGATCCGGTGTTGGACGATAATTATAGGAACTCTCGTCTAGAGTTGGATGAATAGTGCAGTTTTCGGTGTAAAACCAGGGCCGAATGTTTACACTCGATTTCAACACAATACATGCTCAATCACAATGACTCAATAATTAAATCACCAAATTTTGATTGAAAATTATGTAGTTTATGTGTTGAGACAAAAATGATACAATATAACTTCACAATTATCACTAAAACTCTAAATTTTAACACATTTACTTAATTTTTAACTCTAAACAATATTAACTCTTCTATTCTTGTTCTTCTCTTTCTCTTCTAATTGTGTAGGTGTGAGTTTGGGTTTATCTTCTACTCTTATTCTTCTTCTCTTTCTCTTCCAATTGAATAGAAAATGTGGGTAATAGTGATGGGGTGTATGAGTTTGGTTGAATGAATGTGGTGTTTAAATGAAAGTAGTAGGGAGGGTGTATTAGTGAAGTGAGAATTTGAGTAATTTTAAAATAATTTGGGTGGGTATATACCTTAAGGGTATATGTTATTTAAAGATGGGTGTATTTATCCTTATAATATTTATTTTTTAAACATAGTGTGCGTATTGAGAAAATGGTATATGAAGTAAAAAAAGAAGTGTAGATATCCAGCGTCTATTATTCCTTTTTATCTATTTCACCACATTCTCGTACATATCTTTGTCAACAAATTTTAGGACGGAGACAATAATATTAAGTAGGCGGTTATTCACACCCCCGAAACTACTTAACGCACCCCATTTTAATTAAAGACTAAAATATCCTCAAATTAAAAGACATAAATATCCTTATAAAATTGTACTATAATTAATTAACTTGTTTGCTCTTCACGGTCACCATATGTACTACCTTCAATCGCCACTTTCCAACAGTCTACTCCTCCATCGGCTCCACAACATCATGCCTGAGCAAAGAGGATCACATCAGTCAAAGGTGGGTAGCTCAAGTGGTTAGAGCCCCACTACCTAAGACTTTGGTCTTGGGTTCGAGACATGGCAGGGGAATTTATTCCCCAATGCCTTCCACCAATGATGTGTTAACCTAGTTGTCTGGGTCAACATTGAGGTAGTCCCCCGGAGCACAATGGTGGAACAATTAATATTGAGGGCTAGAAGCGGCAGTGTGGGAGGCTGAAACTCGGTGGAGGATCGACTCCTTGTGCGCAGTAGTTAAAGATATTATTTGAGGATCCACTGTGTGGCTACCGCGGTTTACCTGGAGGCAGTTCTGAGGGACCGGGATTGTTTCCTCGAGGACTAGTCGGGCGTAAGCCCGGAACCTCGATCATAAAAAAAAAAAAGAGGATCACATCATCCACAATTAGGGTTTCTAAGGATCCCACCCTCTATCTCCATTTTTCATGATTCCTTATTATGTTCTACTAGTCTTCTTCCTCTACAATGCCTCTGCTTCATCCCAATGCCCCCTGGATCTCTCCTACGTTCTAACACTCCCCTGGGTTCCATATTCTTGCATCATCGCCCACCCACCTTCTCCCTCTTCTTCCTACTTTCAGACCCTCACAAGCCTATACGTCGTCACTTTTGCCTAACACCTCAATCGAACATCCCTCTTTTGTCTCTCAGAGAAGGGTGGAAATCAAATCGCGTTGCTCTTGTATGTGAAAATCACACTGTTTATAGATTCTTCTCACTAGAACCCTCTATTGCCGCCATTCTTTTAATTCTTAGCTTTTTTTTAATTTCCTTTTTGTTGTGTTGATTTTATAGTCTCTCTTTCACAATTGATTTCTCTTAGAATTCCAACCATTTTTTTTCCTTTTTGTTGAGTTGATTTCATACTCTCTCTTTTATAATTGATTTTTCTTAGAATTACATCCAACATTGCCCCATTTTCACTGTTACTTGTTAGTTTCTGGTGACAAGAATATAGATGGCATATCAGATTCATTTAGGGTCTCTGTAATTTTAGTTGTACAGGCATTATACTCCATTTTTTATTTTCTTATCTATTAAAAAATAAATATAAAGAGAGGAGGGTATAATGGTCTTAATTGGGGTATGTTTAGTAATGTTAATATATGTATTAGTAAAATATTAGGGTATAGTTAGTAAATGGGGTACATCAAGCAATTTTGGAAGTACGAATAGCCGTCCCCTAATATTAATAAATGGGGATAATTATTTAAGAAAAAAAGGGTTTCGTTGTACTTTTATTAAGCAAGCCTTGAAATGCGAAATTTAAAAATTCTCTAGTGGCAACAAAAGTAAAACACCTCAACGGCCATATTTGAATTACATTTTCCTAGAGAGACCCCACCTCTCAAATAAGTCCGTTAGGCTTCAAATATCCACAATTCAATTCATTTCATATTTGAATCATACCAACGACCTAACAAAATGCACATACAGATCGATTCAAAAGAAGAAAGCCGTTCCAGATGCAGTAATGTTTCAAATCATCAAAATGTGGGTTAGAGAGAATGCAGGTGACAAATAAACAGAGAAAAAGAAGGGTTATCCACATTCTTGGTAGCTAAGAAGATGAAATAACAGAGCAATAATGGCGTTTTCACCCGACAAAGAAAACCAACATCCAGCATGGTTCAGAAACAGGAAAGCTCTGAACAATGTGCTTATCGCAATGCGCCTCAATCCTCTCACCCCTCGAAACCAAATAGACAAAGGGCCCTCCACCAAAATCCAAGATTTCGCTCACTCACATCTTGTGTTCGACAAAATGTCTCTTTTCTCTGATTAAATCTTGCTCAAGATCTTCGCACAACACTCCAAGGCTCAGAGGAACTCGAATGCCCTTGTTTCCAAAAGGTGGCTCAATCTACAGGGGAGGCTCGAGAGATCCATTAAGCTTCTGAATTGGGACTTTCTTATTTCAGGTAGATTACTTTTTAGGTTCCCTAATCTCATCGACATCGATTTGGCCAATGGGTGTCTGATTTCACAGCAGAAATCGGGAGTTTTCATCACTGATGAAGTTGACAGAGGGTTGAGGGTTTCAGCTAGTGGCTTTCCAAATTTGAAGAAACTAACTGTGGTCAATGCTAGTGAAATGGGGCTGTTAAGTGTAGCAGAAGACTGTCCTACTTTGCAAGTGCTGGTGCTTGGATCATTTGGTTAACGTGACCCGTTAGGGATTCATACGTTTCTATCACAGCGGAAGCAATAAATCATAGAAACGATTACCGTTCACCAAGGTATATTGATGAAGATTGATTCTCGCAGGCAGCCTGTGCGGTCCCACGAGAATGGCCATAACTTCCTAGTCTGATATCGGAATTGAGTGATCTTTATGTTCAGACGATTCTCTCTTCGACGGCTTTCCGTCAATATATTGATCATCAAATTCTGAGCATTTTATGATTTTATATAAATTTCGCAAGGCGGCAGACAGCAGCAGCAAACTACCTTCTGATCTTCTGCCGTATGTCCCAAGTCCGATCTCGACGTCGTGTGGGCAACGATCTACGAGACCTCCTCAATCTGTACTCAACCCTCATCACACGTGAATAATCAGTTAGATTAGATTAGGGTTCCAGATAAGCTGAGGTGACTTATATACATGGGCTACAGCAGGGACCAGGAGGAGAAATTGGGTTGGGCCTCCATTGGGCTTAAGTATCCAAGCTTAGCCCAAAGCTTATACTTAAGTCCAATAATAATAATATATTCCACTAAAATATTATTATTGCACTACCGTACCAATCCCAAAATTACGTTTTGGGCTCCTTATTATGAGCCCGTTAGTCTCCCCATGTTTAAGATATACAATGTCCATTAATTAATTTAAGTTACTGACAACTCAATTAATTAATATCTCATCCAAGAGTAGTACCACTCAATCTCATTATCATGTCGGAATAAATTCCACCTGCAGGGTTTACATGATAATCCTTATGAGCTCCTCAAGGGGACATCATCAACCTATGACGGACACGGATTCCTTCTACAATCAATAGCACACCATAGAGACAGCACTATTTCCCAACTCATCAAGCTTATTGATTTAATTACATGTAAATCTCACCCATTGATGAATCAAAGAAATACATACTGCCCTACGTGTCGAGGTTATTGTATAGGGATTAAGAGCACGAACTTCCATAATAACTGAGATCAAGTTCTCCTATAAGTCAGTATAAGTCGAACGATCTCAAGCGGTCCTGCTCAATACGCACAAGTGCACTAATGTGATTCTATAGCCAAGACAAGCTAATACCAAACCACACTACAACCATCCCGATAGAGAGTCCCCGTCTATCTCAGTTGTGAGCATATGTTTA
The DNA here is from genome assembly GCA_023678885.1 of Pogostemon cablin. Classification (NCBI taxonomy): domain Eukaryota; kingdom Viridiplantae; phylum Streptophyta; class Magnoliopsida; order Lamiales; family Lamiaceae; genus Pogostemon; species Pogostemon cablin. The sequence goes on along the minus strand of CM042979.1, from coordinate 19,364,810 downwards.
TACTTTATAAGGAAACCGATAATATGATCTTCCGCGTGTTGTCGCACAACATATTATCTACAGTATAAAGTAAGTGGACTATTGCATCGAACATATGAATAAATTATAAGATGCAATCATTTGATCATATGATTCTCATTTCAAATTAATTGTTATAACATTGTTCATACAAAAAGCTAGACTTTTAGTATACAATCCAATAATCTCCCAATTATACTAAAAGACTATGCTGTCATGTCTTCTGCCATACATCTGATTTCCACTCCCACTACACGAACATCAAAAGCTCTCGCCTTAAGGTCCTTGTAAATGGATTTACTAGGTTATCATCCGATGCAATCTAGGTGACAACAACCTTGCCCTCATCATACGATTTCTCGTAACAGGTGGTACTCGCGCTCCATGTGTTTAATTGCCTTATGGACTCGTGATTCCTTTAAGTTTGCAACTGCACCAATATCATTAATTTAAATTGTGATAATTTTGGGCAAACTTAGAAATACTTCAAAGTCCATCATGAAATTTCTAGAGTCATATAGATACTTTGGCTGCCTTATAGGTTCCAATTTATCATCTTTCCATGATGGAGTCTGGAGTCCGAAATATATTTCTATATAACACTCCTCCATATTATAACTCTACTTCCTAAAATTAAACACATAACCTTGAGGTGGATTTACTGTCATCCCCATCTGATTTGAAAAATCTGAATCTACGTAACTCATAAGAAGTAGTGAATCTGTCCGGTAAGCCTACATATAATTTCTAGTCCTTTTCAGGTACATAAGTATATGTCTTACCACAATTCAACATTCTTATTTTGGGTTACCTTGATACCCACTGTTCATGCCATTGGCAAAATAGATATCCAATCTCGTGCATAGCATTCCTTAGATTAAGCTTCCTCATTTTCCGAAGCATAAGGAACCGCTTTCATCTTCTTTATCTACTTTTGTGTCACAAGACACATTCACTTAGATAAATTCATATGCTAAACGAGTAAGGATCGTATCATTATATGAAACTTGAGATAAGCATAACATCCTTTCTTGTGATCCGTATTACCGTGATCAAAAGGATATTTTTGCTCTTCTTAAGTCCTTCATCTCATACCGCTTTATCAACCATACCCCTACGCCCGACAGTACTTTTTCATTGTCTCCAATGAGCAAGATACTATCTACGTATAGTACAAGAAATACCACCACATTTCCATCACTCTTTTCAATACACAAGACCCATCCAATCATTGATTAGATCCATGTCACTGGATTACCTCATCAAAACGGATGTTTCATGATCTTGAAGCTTGCTTTAGTCCATGAATGGACACTTTTAAGCTTACTATCACAATGCTCTTAGCTTTTTGCAATGAATCACTCTGGTTGCTTCACATAGATGTTTCCCTTAAGACTTCCAATCAGGAAAGCTGTCTCGACATCTATTTGATATCCCTCATATTTCATATGAGTAGCAACAAATAAAAGAGTTCTGATCAACTTAGGCATAACTACCGGCGAACAGGTTTTCTCATAATCGAACCCTTTCTTTCTGAGTATAACTTTTTGCAAAAAGCTTGCTTCCAAGGTTTTCACCTTATTCTATGATCCTCTTTTATTCTTGCATGCCCGTTTCCAATGGCTTTTACGCCATTTAGCGGTTCAACAAGCATCCAAACCTAATTTAAAATCCATCAATTCTATTTTAATATTCATTGCACTTTGCTAGGATTTGGCATTTCTAACTTGTAGTGCTTCGTCGTATCCGTGGGTCCATTTCATGTTTGCGAGGGACCAAGTCTCACGACTTTCCCAAAACATGTATCTTACAGGTTGTCGAAGAATCCTCCCACTACGACAAGGCACTACACGCAATTGTGTATCAGACGTGACACGCGTTGCAGTTTACCTTGTGGTATATCCTCTTGTACAATTGGTACTTATACTTTGTGTTTTTCCCTCTCACTTCCTTTAGAACAATTTATACATGGGTTTATGATTTAATACATAGTCTTTTTCCAAAAATCTAGTGTTTGTGTTAACAATCACCCTTCGATCTTTTGGACTAAATAAATCACCCTTCATTTTTCTAGGATATCCCACAAACAGACAAACATTCATACGAATTACTGTTTCTAGGGCATACCCATAAAATGAATTTAGTAATTCCAAATAATTCATCATCCATCTAATCATTTCCATAAGAGTGCTACACCTTCTATCTGCCACACCATTTAGCTGAGGTATTCCCGGTGTAAACAATTTGAGATTTAATCTCAACCTCTGATTAATAGCTCCTAACTATCCTAAGAGGTACTCGTAATGACGATTAAATCGTCATTACTTGATATATTTTCCATGACGCTTCACTGTACCAGCCTTACAATTCTTGAATTAATCAAAGAACTTAGACATGCAGTGCATCAAATAAATATATCGGTATCTAGAATAATCATCGATTGACGAATATTCATATCCACCTCTCATCCGGACAATCTTAGGACCACATAAATCATAATGAACTAATTCCAACATATATATCTTTGGTTCTGCACCCCCTTTGCCTTGAAAAAGCAATTAGTCATTTTTACTCCCAAGCAAGACTCGAAAGTCAGATAGTTTTCACTTCAGATAAACCTAAGGGTCTATCGGCTATCAACTTTTGAATCCTACTCAAGTAAAATGATCTAGACTTAGATGCCAAATATATGTTTAGTTCATATCCGAAGGTATCTTTCTCTTACTAAGATTAGAAGATTCATTATTAATTACTATTTGTTGCATCTGTGGAATATACATGATTTAAGAGTATACAAATTGTTCACCAACATACAATAACAGATTACAACTCTATCCTTCATTATAATGACCATGTCATTTAAATGAAATGGAGTATCCATCTATTAATGCATAGAAACTGAAATCAAATTCTTTCTATGAAAACGTACGTAAAACAATTTCTCATAATCAAACGTCTACTCATATCATTAGATAAATAGACAACTCCCACTGCAATAGCCACTACTCTTGTAGTTTTACCCATGTCATAACAATCTTATCCTCACTTAGTAATAAACATTTAGTGATTCCAGTATCTACACACTTCGTGTTAGTAAATGCCATCACTAATCATGTTTTAAACAACTAGTGAATAAGATATAAAACTTGTTCACATTATGATGAAAATGGCTTTCCTTTGCCACATGTTTTGCCAGAAGTTTTCCACCATATACATCCTATTGTAATTCAGGTGGAACTTACTCAAAAACATCTAGACAATTCACGAAGAATTAAATTGATCTAGGTTTCCCTTCAATTTATACTCCATGCTTTCCCAATTCATTCATCAAATTAAATCATGATCTTCTGCCTTTCAACTTACTCAAGTATCCGAAGAGTTACATGAGACCATCATATTTCTATGAACCTCTCATCTCTTCACTAGAGACTTTAATAGGCATCATGAGACGTCCCTTGTGAGAACACACATGTATTTTCTTAAGCAGTAAAATTCAAAACCAAGATTCTTTTCTAATCATCTAATTTGGGCAAGTAAATATAATTTATTTTAGTTAATAATATGTGAGATAAAACCATTTGAAAATCAGAGAATCATAAATTAATTTACCGATCAAAACTTCGAATTTTATCCTTTTATATTGATTCCCTCAAAACAATATAAAATAAAATTCACCGACATCTCAAGCACCGTGAGTCTGCAAGCCACGTTAGTGTGGACGTTTACAAACCCGAACATTTACAAGAGAAGGTTTTACCCATTAATTTCAATTGTCAACCTAACTTTATGACAAAATAATTAATAGTCGGTTCCTCTTTAGCCATGCAAATAATAGCAGTGACTCCGTTGGGGAGGATACTAATTATTTACACCTAAGTGTACACCATTATTTGATCCCAAGTCCACTGCGCGAGCTTGTGTGCCTTACAGTTGGAGAAGTACACACGCGCTCGGATAGCTTCCTACAATCATCAATTATAAGTTTGTACCAGTGAGCCCCACATAAACTCATCCGTTAGGGAGGAAGGCCTATTGCCAACACGCAAGTTCATGTGCCACATTACAAACAATAATTATGTAATGAAGTCTGTACCAGTGATCCGTGAATAAACTCATCCGTTAGGGAGGAAGGCCAATTGCCAACACGCAAGTTTACTCACATCACTTACAAACCAATAATGGAGGCAGCGGGAATTTTTACCAATCCCCTCTCCCACTTAGTTATTTAAGACCGAGGGTTTTTACATGCATATAATATTTCAGAATAAAATATGCAACCTAGCATGCTCATACTTCCAAATATATAACAATAATTGACCAATAAAACAATTATAGCAGTTATATATAAGGAAATAAATTGCCAAAAATAAGTTGACTTGATCAACACTCCAACATACATGCATATAATATACCAAATATAATACGCAATCTAGCATGCTTCTATTTAAGGCAATAAATCATAGAGAATCATGCATACATATATAACAATAATCAATTAATAATCAATTATAACAGTTATATAACAGCGAATTCGATTGTTCGCCACCAATCACGAATGCAGACAACTGCGATGGGGATCGACCTCCCTGCAGCCTGCTGCACCACTCTGGCACCCTGCCCGATCATATTGTGAAGACTCACGCGGAACCTGATGCAGACCAGTCGAACTTGATGCAAACCCGCTCGAACCTAGTGCAGAGTCGATCGAACCTGATGCAGACCAATCGAGCCTGATGTGAATCTACTCGAACCTGGTGCATCATTGATCAAACCTGATGCAGACCAACCGAACCTGATGCAAATCCGCTCGAACCTGGTGTAGCATCAATCGAACCTGATGCAGACCAATCGAACCTGATACAAATCCGCTCGAACTTGGTACAGCATCGATCGAACATGATGTAGACCAATCGAACCTGATGCAAATCCACTTGAACCTGGTGCAGCATCGATCGAACCTGATGTAGACCAACCGAACCTGATGCAAATCCGCTCGAACCAGGTGTAGCATCAATCGAACCTGATGCAGACCAACCGAACCTGATGCAAATCCGCTCGAACCTGGTGTAGCATCAATCGAACCTGATGCAGACCAATCGAACCTGATACAAATCCGCTCGAACCTGGTACAGCATCGATCGAACCTGATGTAGACCAATCGAACCTGATGCAAATCCGCTTGAACCTGGTGCAGCATCGATCGAACCTGATGTAGACCAACCGAACCTGATGCAAATCTGCTCGAACCAGGTGTAGCATCAATCGAACCTGATGCAGACCAATCGAACCTAATACAAATCCGCTCGAACTGTCGCTCGTCCAAGGACCTACTTGCACGGAATCAAGTTCAGCCCAACGCGCAACATCAAACTACACCAACTGTCGTTCAGGGTTCGCAACTGTAGGAACCTGGAAATCCAATCTTCACCGTCCAGAATCTACGCCTATGAGTTTTCAACATGCTGTCCAAATTATAGGTCGATCCAACGGTTAGATTGTGAGAAATAGCTCTTTTCCCTCGACTGCGCAGAACAGAATCGCCCAAAAAACTGCTTCTGTTTTCGGTGTATTCCCGACAACAAAAAGCTACAAAAACGATCTTCACCGTTCAGAATTTACATCCACAAAATTTGAACGTGCTGACCAAAAATCAGCCTGATCCGACGGTTGAAACGCCGGTTATTGCCTCTGCGATATCACTGCGCTGGATTTTCTCTCAATTTCTTCCTTCCATGTGAAATTGACGAACAGTTTTCGTCGAATCCTCTCACACACAACCATCAACGAACAGATATGATATAGGGTATATTTCACATAGGGATATTCATGGTTTGCGCAGTAAAACCAAAACCCTAAACATGCGATCCTAATTTCGAAAAATTAATCACATAAACCCTAGCCTAACGTGTCACGCTTCACCACGAAATCGAAGCTCTGATACCAATTGTTGGTGCTTGGATCATTTGGTTAACGTGACCCGTTAGGGATTCATACGTTTCTATCACAGCGAAAGCAATAAATCATAGAAACGATTACCGTTCACCAAGGTATGTTGATGAAGATTGATTCTCGCAGGCAGCCTGCGCAGTCCCACAAGAATGGCCATAACTTCCTTTTCTGATGTCGGAATTGAGTGATCTTTACGTTCAGACGATCCTCTCTTCGACGGATTTCCGTCAGTATATTGATCATCAAATTCTGAGCACTTTACAATTTTATAAAAATTTTGCAAGGCGGCAGACAGCAGCAGCAAACTACCTTCTGATCTTCTGCCGTATGTCCCAAGTCCGATCTCCCAAGTCCGATCTCGACGTCGTGTGGGCGACGATCTACGAGACCTCCTCAATCTGCTCTCAACCATCATCACACGTGAATAATCAGTTAGATTAGATTAGGGTTCCAGATAAGCTGAGGTGACTTATATACATGGGCTACAGCAGGGACCAGGAGGAGAAATTGGGTTGGGCCTCCATTGGGCTTAAGTATCCAAGCTTAGCCCAAAGCTTATACTTAAGTCCAATAATAATAATATATTCCACTAAAATATTATTATTGCACTACCGTACCAATCCCAAAATTACGTTTTGGACTCCTTCTTATTATGAGCTCGTTAGTCTCCCCATGTTTAAGATATACAATGTCCATTAATTAATTTAAGTTACTGACAACTCAATTAATTAATATCTCATCCAAGAGTAGTACCACTCAACCTCATTATCATGTCGGAATAAATTCCACCTGCAGGGTTTACATGATAATCCTTATGAGCTCCTCAAGGGGACATCATCAACCTATGACGGACACGGATTCCTTCTACAATCAACAGCACACCATAGAGACAGCACTATTTCCCAACTCATCGAGTTTGTTGATTTAATTACATGTAAATCTCACCCATTGATGAATCAAAGAAATACATACTGCCCTACGTGTCGAGGTTATTGTATAGGGATTAAGAGCATAAACTTCCATAATAACTGAGATCAAGTTCTCCTATAAGTCAGTATAAGTCGAACGATCTCAAGCGGTCCTGCTCAATACACATAAGTGCACTAATGTGATTCTATAGCCAAGACAAGCTAATACCAAACCACACTACAACCATCCCGATAAAAAGTCCCCGTCTATCTCGGTTGTGAGCATCTGTTTATATTTTATAAGGAAACCGATAATATGATCTTCCGCGTGTTGTCGCACAATATATTATCTACAGTATAAAGTAAGTGGACTATTGCATCGAACATATGAATAAATTATAAGATGCAATCATTTGATCATATGCTTCTCATTTCAAATTAATTGTTATAACATTGTTCATACAAAAAGCTAGACTTTTAGTATACAATCCAACAGCAAGAACTCTCACTGTACATGTGCAATGATTATGTTCTTCGTGGAATCGCAGCATTTCAGAATTTGCAGATTTTGAGGATCTATGGAGCCTCAGTTTCAGATGTTGGATTAACTATACTAGCACAGGGATGTAATAGTTTGATCAAACTCGAATTGAGTGGATGTAGGGGGAGTTATGAGGGGACTAGGGCTATTGGGCAGTGCTGTCAGATGCTGGAAAAGCTCACTCTTTCTCATCATGAAATGGAGGATGGTTGGTTCTTGGCTTTTCCATACTGTCAGAATTTGAAAACTTTGAGGTTTATGTGGTGTAAGAGAATTGATGGTAGCAATGAACTTGAGAGGGATGTGGGGTGGTGTCCAGCCATTGTGAGTTTACATTTGGAGAAGTGTCAGTTGAGGGACAAGAAGAGTTTAAGGGCATTGTTCACAATGTGTGAGAATGCAAGGGAAGTAGTTGTGAAGGATTGTTGGGGTATCACCGATGATATGTTCACCACCACAAGTGCTTTAAGGTACTGATCATTTCCCCCTTGTTTCAACGTTATGCAAACTCTATTTGCTTATATCTATTTTATTCATAGGATTAATGCTTATATATATGATTTAGTGCTAATTTTAGGGATATATTGTAATTTTATCATCGTGCTTCGTATAGATCTCACTGTGATTAGTGACATGTCTTGTTCTTGTGGGTCTATGGCATATTGCGGATATAATTATCGTTTCAATCCATAAGTGAGGACGTCTTTGTTTAACAGGTTACAAGCTCTAATATTAATCGATCGTCTCTTTTCATCCCGTGCAGGTGGGTAAGGTCTCTATCTTTGGATGGGTGTTCATTGCTAACCACACATGGTGTGGAGTCTGTAATATCATGTTGGAAGAGTGAGCTCAAGAGCCTTTCGGTGAAATCGTGTAACAATATAATGGAGCTTTCCAGTGTGTTTGTAGGTCTCAAGAACTTGAAATGGGAGCCAAACTCTAAATCAACCAATCTTACAGGAAGTGGCATGGGAAAGAGGGGCTGCAAGTTCTTCAACTCCTCTTATGATTGGAAATCATATAGACACACTGCAGAAACTTGAATTAACATGATTGTATTATGTTAGATGATAATGTGTACTATTGCTTCTTATGTAACAGTACTTTTGCTCAGTTGCATTTATATAAAATAGAGCTGCAGTTATCTTTCATCATCCACAGTATATTGTTAAATATCATTGAGATTTACTTCTAAGAAAGGCCAACCATCCATGCCTTACATTATAAAATTATACTAGCAGTAATACACAGTCTACGCATGGTTTTCTAGTGACAAAGGATTGTATGTTACCTTTCCAAGGTAACAGAAAATCATAATTCATGCATTATTTATTTTATAGTGTTTAAATTTATTTTTAAGATATAATAATACACCCTCCATCCGCTCCAAAGAGTCTTATTTTTTATTTTAGGCGTCCGTCCACCCCTAAGGGTCTCATTTTCCTTTATACACATATAGGACCCACATACTTTTTTTAATACAACAAAAATACGGGACACACACGCTCACTAATAAAACTATGCACTACACATTAGTTTTGAATTCCATCCTCATAGTTTGCATATTATATAATGTAAATTATAAGGACAAAATTATCTTTTCTAGAAGGTGTATGTGAAACCAGCTCCACGGAACACTGTCCCTTTCATCGGTTATATAAACATCTATGAAGAAATTAAAAACTCATAAAAGTGGAAATATCACATTTTCGCAAAAAAAAATCCTGATTCCTTAATTAATGGCCCTACCAAATACACTGCTCGATTATTGAAACTCCATCCAACAGCAGCAACACCAAATGAATATGCCGGATTGAAGTGTTCATAGTCTAATAGCTGTACATCATATGCTTTCGAAATATAAGTTGAAATGTTCATTTCCATAACCATCTTGTTCCTCTTTAATTATTTTAGCTGATTCTAGGACAGATACACTACAATATTCCACCCGAATAGACTCGAAAGTTGGTATGTCTCCTATGTTCCAAGGAATCTCTTCCAACTCTGTTAAACCTCTAAGAAAAAGGTGCTGTAGACAGGGGAAGGAGGTGACATCTGTGATCCAATATTTGAGGTCATGCCAATATTCAATTAGGAGGTGTTTGAGGGTGTAGAATTGGGATTCACCAGTTACCCACCTGGATCCTCTAAAGGAAAGAGGACCGATTCTTAGAAATTGAAGATGCGGCAACGAACCTATCCTTGTGGTCAACTCCTCCAAGTTGAGCTGTGGACCTCTTAAACCCAGCTTCTCCAAGGACTGTGGGTATACCACACTTACATTAACTCTACTAGGGGAACACACTTCAATGGCAAGGGTTTTGAGTTTGTATAGATTGTTGAGACATATAGCAATTTGAGCAGTACTCAACTCTTCATCATAAGTATATTGATAAATCAACTTAAGTTTCTTGATGTTGGGAATTTTATTAACCGTCTCTTCGTCGCACTTGAAATTCACTACACTCGACAGCATCTGCAAGTGTTCCAATACAAAGCTGCCCTGCCTAATAGGATTTGAGAGTGTAGTCCTCCCACCAAGTTCAGCATGTCTAAGTAGAGGCATTTTCCATATTTCAAATATTATTGGTGCTTATTCCCATATGGGATTAATTGCCAGTGTCTGTAGGTTCCAAAGGAGAGGGAGGCCAAAATATCCTATTGTATCAAGAAAGATGGGATATAGAGTAATGCATCGTGAGTTTATCTGTTCAAGAAAATCAGTATCATCATTTAAAACATGGAATTGACACCAAAGTCCAAGTCCAAAGTTATACCTAAACCTCAAAACTCTACTGCTAATTGTCTTATCAATCTCATTCATGCAAAATAAGAAACGTACAACTGATGATGCTTTTGGGCAGTAGTACTCCTCCCACATTCGTGTGCGTGCATTACCACAAATGCATCTTTTCATATGTAAGCCTTCCGGAATATTTCCCGTCTCTCTTACTACGCAATAAAATCTTTGTTCTTGAGCCTCCTTTATGCATAAATCACTCAATACATCATTAATTCTGCATCTGCTTACTTTCCCATTCCACTTCAATCCTCCAACTATAATCAGATTTCTACCTATGAGTTCCCACAGGTACCCTTCTGCTGCTTCTTCCAAACTTTTCTCATCAATTGGTTTCACAATTCCTTCAGCTACCCACATTTTTATGAGATGTGACACCTTAATTTCTCTATCTTCTGGAAAAATTCCCATGTACAAGAAACATGGTTTAAGATGTACGAACAACTCTTTATAGCTAGTGTGCAATACCTGCAAGCAATAGTGATCGCCACGTACGATCAGTTTGCTAGAAAATGAGCAAATTGTAATACCAGTTCCACCCATCACGGTCCCATTTGAGTTTGGACCCAATAGTCTTGAGTTCAGTCCTAAATGTTTTTTTAGCAATAATGGTCCCACACAACTTTTTTGGCAATTTTCATCTCACTGCTGTCTAAATGTAACGGAGAGACTCTGACACGACCCACCTTACATAACTTATAATTCAAATACTAATTAACATAAATATTATTATTATAAAACTGCATATATATTTTTTTTCTCACATAATATATTTAAAACCAAAACCATCACACCAGTTCAACATACGTAACTGGTTTCTGATATCATATCAATCCACACAAACTTATGACAATACTTATTATATAACATAGCAAAACATCAGCGGAAATAAAATAACCCATGGCCTAGCCCAACAGGTCGTCATCTATGTACATCCGCTCAAAATCCTTAAGGACCTCCACAGCTTGTACAAAACACCATATAATTCAATCATTAGCAGGCTTACCTACAATGCATAAATTAGTGAGACAAAAATCTCAGTAAGTAGAAATCATGCATGTCAGTGCATGAAAATGCATTTATTTTTCTATCGCCTATTTTCTAATCTTTCTATTTTGAAAATTGTTCATGTTGTGGGATCCCCACGACACACTTATGATATTCATCCCAAATGAGGTCAATGGGGATGATTTTTCCAAATTCCGAATATATAAAGTACCGGGAATGATTTTTCCAATCCCTGGCAGAGTGTTGGGGACAATTTTTTCGAACCCTGAATAAAGTATCGGGAATGATTTTTTCGAACCCTGATAGAGATACATATATAGTGGCCGCACACACCATTAGTATCTTATTAATTTTGGAGAAAATACTTTTTCATGTTTATGCATGGTATGCAACCAGGGCAATTAAATATGCATCATAAATCATTTACGACTTCAATATCAACATTTAATCACAATAAAGCAACAACTTAACTTCAATTCACACAGATCCACTTCTGGAATAACAACTTCAACTCGAATCACACATATCCCTTTATAGAATATCAACTTCACCTTGGATCATACGGATCCTTTTTTAGGACAACGACTTCATCTCAGATCACACAGATCCTTATAAATAATATCTTCTCAACTCATACAGATCTATATTCAACAGTTACGATAACACAGATCCATATAGGACATTGATATAATTTCAAATCACATAGATCTACAACTTGTATCACAAATTTATCACAAATAATTTATAAAATAATATTCAGTGACATATGGATACCTACTTTCCTCAAATCACATAAATCCACAACTAGTACCACAAATTAACACCAAATAATTCATAACATAATTAAACTAATCACAAATAATTCACAACATAATTATCATATATTAATCACAAATAATTCACAAACAGCATGTTTATGCATTGTAGTTGGACTTCTACTTACCTGGACTCCAAATAGCAATAATACTAAAGACCTCGTGAAGAACTGTAACTAATCTCTTCCTTCCCGTTCTGGCACGCCCCTCTCTTCTTCCTTCTCTTTCTCTCCTTCTCTTTTTTTCTTCTCTCTTCTTCTTTTTTTTTTAGTTCGCAGCCACTACCGCTGCTTCTCACAAAACCCTCAAAAGGGTATATATAAATGGCCAAGTTTGAGGCAAGTCGGCTATTATCAACCTTATCAACTACATACTATTTATAGTAAGTTACTAAATTTAGTAAATAGAATTTATTATTATTATTATACTTACTATTAATAATAAATACTATATTATTATTATTATTATTATTATTATTATTATTATCCATTACGAATATACGTTCAATACTTAATAACTAAGATATAATACGCTTACAAATTAATACATATACATGTATACTTTCTTACCACTATTTTTATTACGAGAACACGTGTGATACTTAATAATTAAGAAATAATGTATTTATACAAATAAGACAATTTAATTATATATATCCAAATTAATGCACGTAAATATTTATGGACACATATATTCACATATTGTCACCATTTTTATCACGGATGTCTCAAATAAAATGTAAAGATAAATAAAATATAGAAACAATTGTTACATAATTGCCACATTATTATCACATAATTGCCACATAATTATCACATAATTATAAAATGCACATAACACAATTATATTATATTGCCACATGAGTACTGAGAAGCTCGGGTATCACATCCTCCCCACCTTAAAAAAATTTCGTCCTCGAAATTTACTTACCTGAAGAGTTCTGGATACTTAGCCATCATCTCATCATCTCTTTCCCAAGTAGCCTCCTCAACTAATTGGTTCCTCCATAACACCTTCACTAATGGTATCTCTTTATTTCTGAGCTTCTTCACTTCTCGCTGTAAAATCTCAACTGGTATCTCCTAATCATAGCTCAAATCTTCTTTCAACTCTACCAGTTCCTGCCTGAGAATATGAGATGGATTCGGAACATACTTCCTCAACACAGACACATGAAACACGTTGTTTATTCTTGACATAGATGCTAGTAATTCTAACTTATAGGCAACACTTCCAACTCTCGCTATAATAGTTAATGGACCAGCGTATCTTGGACTGAGTTTGTCTTTCTTTCCAAACCGCATTATCCCCTTCATTGGAGATACTTTCCATAATACTAATTCATCCACTTCAAATTCAAATCTCTTCTCTGTTTGTCTGCATAACTCTTTTCCCGATCCTGAGCAACTTTCATCTTTTCTCGAATATGGGTTACAACTTCTAACATTTCACGAATCAAGTCTGGACCCAAAAGCTTCCTCTCTCCAACTTCATCCCAATGTACTGGAGATCTACACTTTCTCCCGTACAATGCTTCATATGGAGCCATCCCAATAGTAGACTGATAGCTGTTGTTATATGAGAATTCTATCAAAGCTAAAAATTTACTCCACTGACCCTGAAAATCCAAAACACATGCTCTGAGCATATCCTCCAAAATCTATATCGTACGCTCCGATTGACCATCTTTTTGTGCATGGAATGCTGTGCTAAAAGATAACTGTGTCCCCAACGCCTTATGCAAACTCTTTCAGAAAGCAGACAAAAATCTTGTGTCTATATCTGACACAATGGTAAGTGGTGTTGGATTGTATACTAAAAGTCTAGCTTTAGTATGAACAATGTCATAACAATATTTGAAATGAGAATCATTGATCAAATGATTGCATCTTATAATTTATTTTATACGCATGATGCAATAGTCCATTTACTTTATACTGTAGATAATATGTTGTGCGACAACACGCAGAAGATCATATTATCGGTTTCCTTATAAAGTATAAACAGATGCTCACAACTGAGATAGACGGGGACTCTCTATCGGTATGGTTGTAGTGTGGTTTGGTATTAGCTTGTCTTGGATATAGAATCACATTAGTGCACGTGTGTGTATTGAGCAGGACCACTTGAGATCGTTCTTCTTATACTGACTATATAGTAGAACTTGATCTCTGTTATTATGGAAGTTCGTGCTCTTAATCCCTATACAATAACCTCGACACGTAGGGCAGTATGTATTTCTTTGATTCATCAATGGGTGAGATTTATAAGTATTAAATCAATATACTCGGTGAGTTGGAAGTAGTGATGTCTCTATGGTGTGCTGTTGATTGTAGAAGGAATCCATGTCCGTCATAGGTTGATGATGTTCTCTTGAGGAGCTCATAAGGTTTATCATGTAAATCTTGCAAGTGGATTAATTTCCGGCATGATAATAAGGTTGAGTGGTACTACTCTCGGATGAGATATTAATTAATTTGAGTTGTCAGTAACTTAATTAATTAATGGACATTGTATATCTTGACATGGGGAGACCATCGGGCTTATAATAAGAAGGAGCCCAGAACATAATTTGGGATTGGATGGGTAGTGCAATAATAATATTTTAGTGGACTATATTATTATTATTGGATTTAATTAAAAGCTTTGGGCTAAGCTTGGTTAATTAAATTCAATTGAGGCCCAGTCTAATTTCTCCTCCTGATTCCTGCTGTAGCCCAACTATATAAGTCATCTCAGCTCCTGTTGACCCTAAGTGTGTGCCTCATTTGACATACGGGAGAAAACAGAGAGCAGATTGAGAGAACTCTGGGGATTGTTGACCACCCAACACCAGAGTTGACTTTGGGACATACGGTAGAAGATCAAAGGTGTTCATCACAGATCTTCATCCTCCACATCAACCCAGAAGTACTGTAAACTTTTTTTAATTGCTTCCACTGATTGTTTGTCTGTTATCCTAACGATCACGTTGATCCACACGATCCAATTGCCAACAATTGGTATCAGAGCGTTGGTTTTGTGGTGAAACGTGAGACGCTAGGTAGGGTTTGTGCTACGTGTGTTATTAAAGGGAAGAAAGCATGTATGAAAGGGCTTATGTGATTATATGTTTGAATCGGGTTTGAATAATTTTGAATTATTTATGAAAATCCTATGTATTCATTGCTGCAACCCCTATGTACATTCTGATCACACACGCAATAAAATTACCCTATGAGCGACTATGAGCAAAGGGATGAAGAAGTCAGATGAACGTTGAGTTAGCGGCGCTAGTCAGCGACTAGGCTGAAGTTGCTGGCGGCTGGATGCCTGAATGTAACGACGGAATCCAGACCGCTCAATCCATGTTGGTGGTTAGCGCTATAGATCGGCCTTCTGGGCGTGATGATGGGGATTCCGGGTGATGTCTAACCTGGTCAAAGTTCACAAACGAGCAGCGACTGAACGAGTATGATGTCGTGACTGGACTGCTGCACTACAATCACGAGGGACTGGCTTCGGAAGCATGACTCTCGTCGCGATGCGTGAGGGCTGGAGGTTCCGGTGAGAAATTGACTAAAGATGGTGGCTGTCTGCCGCTGATCGGTACTGTTCAGGCGATTAGAAGAGGAACTGGGCGAGAACCGGCTGTAATCGGGCGAGTATATCAATCGATTTGAGGAAGCTTTCGAGCGTGTCTGCTGCAATTTCCAATTGGGTCTGAGGCACTTTCGGATCGGGTTTGTCTGCAAGATGAAACTGATAATCGAAGAAGGCGTTCCATTGACTGGAAGCAACTCTCGGTGCTGATCGAAAGTAGGTTCTGAACAGCGACAGAATCCAGTCGTTGTAATCGTGTTTTTTGGCGAATCCTTCATGGGCTCATGGCTTGTCGGCGGTGATGGCAGTCGTCGACAGCAGCGGCGCCCATTTACACCGGTGGTTGCTGTGGGAAGTTGAGAGCGGTCGTCTTCGCGAAGGCTGAAGCGGCGACTCTAGTCAGCGACACTGATGGGCAGACGCAGCGGAAAGGTGGTGAAGCTGTCGGGTCTTGACGGCGTCAGATGAACTCTGGCCCCCGGGAGCAGCTTGCTGGCGGTGTGGTGCGACTTGCAGGAATGGACGGCTGTCAAATAGGGTAGAGAACAGCTTTGGGCAAAGGATTTTGGGCCTGTGTACCGTTGGGCCTAATAAAAATTTTATTGAGATGACGATGGGCTCGGAATTTTTTATTGCTGGACTTATCTGCTGCTTGGGCTTGCACTTATGGCTGCTCTATTTTTAATTTGGTTTTGGGCTATTGGGCTCAATTTTAATTAAAATAGTTTTGGGCTGCTGTTTTAATTAATTGTGGGAATAATGTTGGGCCATATTTTGGATTGGGCTAATTCATGCAGAAATTGGCAGTGTAAATGGGTATAATTAATTAATTAATGGGCTGCTCATTTTATGCTATTGATGCTTGGGTAGACTAGACCCATTTATTTGATCCAACATTTTATGCAATTAATTGAGATATATAACTGATTTAATTGTTTTAACTTGACAATTAATTGTTATATATGAAATGCATGTTCTATGTGATTTATTTATTTAAATTGCTGTTAATAGAAGCATGCTAGGATGTATATTTTATTTCTGAATATTATATACATGTTAAAAACCCTCGGTGTTAAATAACTAAGTGGGAGAGGTGATTGGTAAAAAAATTCTCACGGCCTCCATTATTGGTTTGTAAGTCATGTGAGTAAACTTGCGCGTTGGCAATAGAGCCTTCCTCCCTAACGGATGAGTTTATTCACAGATCACTGGTACAAACTTCTTTAAATAATTATTATTTGTAATGTGATGCATATGGACTTGCGCGTTGGCTATAGTGCCTTCCTCCCTAACGGATGAGCTTATATGCGGTTCACTAGTACAAACTTATATAATTGATTGTTGTAGAAAGTTATCTGAGCGCGTGTGTACTTCTCCAACAGTAAGGCACATAAGCTTGGGCAGCGGACTTGGAATCAAATAATAGTGCACACTTAGATGTAAATAATTAGTATCCTCCCCAACGGAGTCACTGCTATTATTTGCATGGCTAAAGAGGAACCGACTATTAATTATTTTGTCATAAAGTTAGGTTGACAAATGAAATTAATGGGTAAAACATTCTCTTATAAATGTTCGGGTTTGTAAACGTCCACACTAACGTGGCTTGCAGACTCACGGTGCATGAGATGTCGCTGAATTTTATTTTTATATTATTTTGAGGGAATCAATATAAATGGATAAAATTCGAAGTTTTGATCGGTAAATTAATTTGTGATTCTCTGAATTTCAAATGGTTTTATTTCACTAGTTGTTAACTAAAAGAAATAATATTTACTTGTCCTAATTAGATGATTAGAAAAGAATCTTGGGTTTTAATTTTACTGCTTAAGAAAATACAAGTGTGTTCTCACAAAGGACGTCTGATGATGTTTTTCTAAAGTCTCTAGTGAAGAGATGAGAGGTTCATAGAAATATGATGATCTCATGTAACTCTTCAGATACTTGAGTAATTTAAAAGGTGATAGGTCATGATAGAATTTTATGAATGAATTGGAAATATATGGAATAGAAGTTGAAAGGGAAACCTAAGTCAATTTTATTCTCCATAATTGTCTAGATGTTTTGAGTGAGTTCCACCTAAATTACAAGAGGATGTAAATGGTGAGAAACTTCTGACAAAACATGTGGTAAAGGAAAGCCATTTTCATCATGATGTGAACAAGTTTAATATCTTATTTACTAGTGGTTCAAACATGATTAGTGATGGCATCTACTGATACGAAGTGTGTAGATACTGGAATCACTAAATGTTTATCACCAACTAAGAATAAGATTGTTATGACATGGGTAAAACTACAAAGGTAGTGACTATTGCAGTGGGAGTTGTTTATTTATCTAATAATAAGAATAAACGATTGATTATGAGAAATTGTCTTTACGTACGTTTCATAGAAAGAATTTAATTTTGGTTTCTATACATTATCGGATGGATACTTCATTTCATTTAAATGACATGGTCATAGTGATGAGGAATGGGGCTATAATCTGTAATAGTACGTTGGTGGATAATGTATGCTCTTGAATCATGTACATCCAACAGATGCAACAAATAGTAATTAATAATGCATCTTCTAATATTAGTAAGAGAAAGGAACCTTCAAAGATGAACTAAACATATATTTGGCGTCTAAGATTAGTTCATTTTACTAGAGTAGGATTCAAAAGTTGATAGCCGATAGACCGTAAGGTTTATCTGAAGTGGAAACTATCAGACTTGCGAGTCTTGCTTGGAAGTAAAAATGATTAACTGACTTTTTCAAGGCTGTGGGGTGTAGAGCCAAAGATATATATGTTGAATTTAGTTCATTCTGATTCAAGGAAACCTAATATTATCCAGGCGAGAGATGGTTATGAATATTCGAAGATTATTCTAGATACCAATATATTTATTTGATGCACTGCATGTCTAAGTTCTTTGATTAATTCAAGAATTGCAAGGCTGGTACAGTGAAGCGTCATGGAAAATATATTAAGTCATTACGATTTAATCATGATGGCGAATACCTCTTGAGATAGTTAGGAGCTATTGATCAGAAGTTGAGATTAAATCTCAAATTGACTACATCAGGCATGCCCTAACTGAATGGTGTGGTGGATAGAAGGGATAAGTCACTTATGGTTATGATTAGATAGATGATGAATTACTTGGAATAATTAAATTTATTTTATGGATATGCCCTAGATACAGTAATTCGTAAAACGTTTTGTCTGTTTGTGGGATATCCTAGAAAAATGAAGAGTGATTTATGTTGTTCAAAAGATCGAAGGGTGATTGTCAACACAAACAATGGATTTTTTGAAAAATGACTATGTAATATATCACAAACCCATGTATGAGTTGTTCTAAAGGAAGTGAGAGGAAAACACAAAGTAAAAGTACCAAGTGTACAAGAGGATATACCACAAGGTAAACTGCAATGCATGTCACGTCTGATACACAATTACATGTAGTGTCTTATCGTAGTGGGAGGGTTATTTGACAACCCATAAATATATGTTTTGGGAGAGTCGTGAGACTTGATCCCTAGTGAACATGGTATTGTCCCACGAATACGTCGTAGCACTACAAGATGAAAATGCGGAATCTTAGTAAGTTGCAATGGATGTTGAAATAGAATCTACGGATTCTAAATTATGTCTGGGGCTTGAAGGACCACTAAATGGTATAAAAATCATTGCAAGTGGTCATAGAAAATAAAAGAGGATCATATGGAAAGGTGAAAATCTTGAAACCAAAGCTTGTTGCGAAAAAGTGTACTCAGAAAGAAATGGTTCGATTATGAGGAAACATATTAGCTGGTAACTATGCTTAAGTTGATCCGGATTCTTTTATGTATTGCTGCTCATATTGAACTATGAGGAACAGCAAATAGATGTCAAGACAGCTTTCCTGATTGGAAGTCTTGAGGAAAACATCTATGTGAAGCAACCAGAGTGATTCATTGCAAAGCACTAATAGCATTTTGATAGTAAGCTTAAAATTGTCCAGCGATGGACTAAAGCAAGCTTTAAGATCGTGAAGCATCTGTTTTGATTATGTAATCCAGTGGCATGGATTTAAATCAATGAGCGGATGAGTCTTGTGTGTTGTAAAGAGTGACAGAAATGTGGTGGTGTTTCTTGTACTATACGTAGATAGTATCTTGCTCATTGGAGACAATGAAAGAGTATTATCGGGCGTATGGGTACGGTTAATAAAGCGGTAGAGATGAAGGACTTAAGAAAGGCAAAATATATCCTTTTGATCACGGTAATACGGATCACAAGAAAGGATATTATGCTTATCTCAAGTTTCATAAAATGATACAGTCCATACTCGTTTAGCATGTGAATTTATCTAAGTGGATGAGTCTTTGAGACACAAAAAGTAGATAAAAAAGATAAAAGCGGTTCCTTATACTTCGGCGAATAAGGAAGCTTAATCTAAGGAATGCTATGAACGAAGTTGGATATCTGTTTTGCTGGATGCATGAACAGTGGGTATCAACGTAACCAGAAACAAGAATGATGAACTGTGGTAAGACATATATGAAGTGCCTGAGAAGGACTGGAAATCATATGTAGACTTACTGAGCAGATTCACTGCTTCTTGTGGATTACGAAGATTCGGATTTTTTAGTCACATTGGACGGTAGCAAATTCTCCTCAAAGGTTATGTGTTTAATTTTAGGAAGTAGAGTCATAATGTGGAGGAGTGTTATATAGAAATATATTTCAGACTCCGGACTCCATCATGGAAAGATGATAAATTGGAGCCTATGAGGCAGCCAAAGTATCTATATGACTCTAGAGACTTCATGATGGACTTTAAAGTGTTTCTAAGTTTGCCCAAGGTAATCACAATTTACATTGATGATATTGGTGCAGTTGCAAACTTGAAGAAATCACAAGTCTATAAGGCAATTAAACACATAGAGCGCGAGTACCACCTGTTACGAGAAATCGTATGATGAGGGGAAGGTTGTTGTCGCCTAGATTGCATCGGATGATGACCTAGTAAACCATTTACAAGGACCTTAAGGCGAGAGCTTTTAATGGTCGTGTAGTGTGAGTAGGAATCAGATGTATGGCAGAAGACATGACAGCATAGTCTTTTAGTATAAGTGGGAGATTGTTGAATTGTATACTAAAAGTCTAGCTTTAGTATGAACAATGTCATAACAATATTTGAAATGAGAATCATTGATCAAATGATTGCATCTTATAATTTATTTTATATGCATGATGCAATAGTCCATTTACTTTATACTGTAGAAAATATGTTGTGCGACAACACGCAGAAGATCATATTATCGGTTTCCTTATAAAGTATAAACAGATGCTCACAACTGAGATAGACGGGGACTCTCTATCGGTATAGTTGTAGTGTGATTTGGTATTAGCTTGTCTTGGCTATAGAATCACATTAGTGCATGTGTGTGTATTGAGCAGGACCGCTTGAGATCGTTCTTCTTATACTGACTATATAGTAGAACTTGATCTCTGTTATTTTGAAAGTTCGTGCTCTTAATCCCTATACAATAACCTCGACACGTAGGGCAGTATATATTTCTTTGATTCATCAATGGGTGAGATTTATAAGTATTAAATCAATATACTCGATGAGTTGGGAAGTAGTGCTGTCTCTATGGTGTGCTGTTGATTATAGAAGGAATCCATGTCCGTCATAGGTTGATGATGTCCCCTTGAGGAGCTCATAAGGTTTATCATGTAAATCTTGCAAGTGGATTAATTCCCGGCATGATAATAAGTTTGAGTGGTACTACTCTCGGATGAGATATTAATTAATTTGAGTTGTCAGTAACTTAATTAATTAATGGACATTGTATATCTTAACATGGGGAGACCATCGGGCTTATAATAAGAAGGAGCCCAGAATATAATTTGGGATTTGATGGGTAGTGCAATAATAATATTTTAGTGGACTATATTATTATTATTGGATTTAATTAAAAGCTTTGGGCTAAGCTTGGTTAATTAAATTCAATTGAGGGCTAGTCCAATTTCTCCTCCTGGTCCCTACTGTAGCCCAACTATATAAGTCATCTCAGCTCATGTTAACCCTAAGTGTGTGCCTCATTTGACATACGGGAGAAAACAGAGAGTAGATTGAGAGAACTCTAGGGATTGTTGACCACCCAACACCAGAGTTGACTTTGGGACATACGGTAGAATATCAGAGGTGTTCATCACAGATCTTCATCCTCTACATTAACCCAGAAGTACGGTAAACTTTTTTTAATTGCTTCCGTTGATAGTTTGCCTGTTATTCTAATGATCACGTTGATCCACACGATCCAATTGCCAACAAGTGGTACTCCATGGAGTCTGACAATCTCTTGGATATATAGTTGCGCGTAGTGATCCATGGAATACATAGAGCAAATACAAAGAAAATGAGCGGACTTAGTCAATCGATCCACAATAACCCAAATGGCATCATGACCTTTCACTCTCTTCGGTAGCCCTGCAACAAAATCCATAGTGATATTCTCTCACTTCCACTCTGGAATAAATAGAGGCTGCAAAGTTCCTGGTGGTCTCTGATGCTCAGCTTTGATTTGCTAACAAGTCAAACATTGTTCCACATATTGAGCGACATTTCTTTTCATCCCTGGTCATCAATAATGTGACTTCAAATCTCTATACATCTTAGTAGCTCCTGGATGTACAGAGTACGTTGTTGAATGAGCTTCTGCCATAACTTCTTTCTGAATGTCGTCCACTTCAGGTAGACATAATCGACCTCTATAATGAATCAAGCCATCATCTCTTAATTGAAAGTTAGAAGATTTTCCAAAGCTGATATTATTTCTTATCTTGTCAAACAATTTATCCACCTCTTGTCCCTGTCGAATCTTATCCATCAAAGTTGGTCGAAGTGACAAAGCTGCCATCTTTGCTTCCAACGATCCTTCCTGAATGATCTCCACATCCATCCTTTACAAGTCAAACAACTCTAGTTTCTGATTTATGGTCATAGCAGCTACACTCTGTATTACCTTTCGGCTCAATGCATCAGCAACTACATTGGCTTTACCCGGATGATAATTGATAACACAGTCATAGTCCTTCACCAGTTCCAACCATCTTCTCTGCCTCATGTTCAACTCTTTCTAAGTGAAGAAATACTTCAAACTCTTATGATCAGTATAAATCTCACAACATTTCCCATACAGATAGTGCCTCCAAATTTTGAGTAAAAAACACCACTGCAACTAACTCCAAATCATGAGTTGGGTAGTTCTTCTCGTACTCTCTCAATTATCTGGATGCATACGCTATCACTTTCCCATTTTGCATCAACACACATCCATGACCATTCTTTAAAGCATCACTATAAACCTTGAAGTTTCCTGTCTCTGTAGGAATAGTTAAGATAGGTGTAGATGTCAACCGTCTCTTCAATTCTTGAAAACTTTGTTCACATGCCTCCGTTTATGTGAACCTCACATTTTTCCTGGTCAACTGTGTTAATGGTGAAGCGATCTTAGAGAATCTTTCAACAAATCTTCGATAATATACCGCCAATCCAAGAAAGCTATGAACCTCAGTGGAATTTGAGGGTTGTGGCTAATCATGGATTACTTTAACTTTGCTTGGATCCACCGAAATTCCTTCTCCCGATACCACGTGGCCCAAGAAAACAACTTGGTCTAACCAGAACTCACACTTCTTGAACTTCGCATATAACTGCTTCTCCTTCAGAATCTCTAACACCTTTCTTAAGTGTAGAGCATGATCCTCATTATTCTTAAAGTATATCAAGATATCACCAATAAACACAATCACAAATTTATCGAGAAAATCCTGAAATACTCTATTTATTAAATCCATAAATGCTACCAGAGCATTCGTCAAACAGAACAGCATCACCAAAAAATCATAATGTCCATACCTGGGCTGAATGCTGTTTTCGGGATGTCTTCCTCCATAATCTTCAACTGATGATACCTCGATCGCAAATCAATCTTTGAAAAGATAGCTGCACCCTGTAGTTGATCGAACAGATCATCAATGCGAGGCAATGGATACTTATTCTTGACTATAACTTTGTTAAGCTCACGATAATCGATGCACATTCTCAACGTGCCATCCTTCTTTCAAACAAATAGAACTGGTGCTCCCCAAGGTGAGAAACTAGTTGAATGAATCCTTTATCTAGCAACTCTTGGAACTGTATCTTCAATTCTTTCAGCTCAGCTGGTGTCATTCTGTATGGCGCTTTAGATATTGGAGCAGTTCCTGGTTGTAGCTCAATAACAAACTCTATTTCCCGCTCTAGTGGCAAAACTAGAAAATCATCTGGAAATATCTTTGGGTATTCCCGAACTAGTTGTACATCACCGAGGACTGGACACTGCTAGCACAACCACTTTCCCAACAACTGCTGAGCTTTAACTAATGATATCACAGGAAATTTGAAATTCTTCTTAATTCCAACAAAAGTAAATGGTTCCTCTCCCAATGGTTGAAAAGTGACACTCTTCTTTTGACAATCTATTGTAGCACAGTTCTTTGACAACCATTCCATTCCCAATGACATCATGATCATTCATACTTAATACAATCAAATCAGCAGATAGTTCTACCTTATTCACTACTGTAACTTGTAGCTCATACCATGATTGTACTATCTACCTACGAGTCCTCTACAACATGGCCAATATAATTTATAAAACACATAACACAGAATGAAAACAACACTTACTTGCAAGGCTGCGCTCCCAAAGAATGAGCTTATGTACATAGACAGTCTGCAGGTCCTAAACCGTGCTCTGATACTACTCTGACATGACCCACCTTACATAACTTATAATTCAATTACTAATTAACATAAATATCATTATTATAAAACTGCATATACTTTTCTTTTTTCTCACATAATATATTTAAAATCAAAACCATCACACCAGTTCAACATACGTAATTGGTTTCTGACACCACATCAATCCACACAAACTTATGACAATACTCATTATATAACATAGCAGAACATCAGCGGAAACAAAATAACACATGGCATAGCCCAATAGGTCGTCATCTATGTACATCTGCTCAAAACCCTGAAGGAGTTCCACTGCTTGCACAAAACACCACATAATTCAATTATCAGCAGGCTTACCTAAATGCATAAACTAGTGAGACAAAAATTTCAGTAAGTAGAAATCATGCATGTCAGTGCATGAAAATGCATTTATTTTTCTATCGCCTATTTCCTAGTCTTCTTGGTAGGTCTCTTTTGTTTTGAAAAATGTTCATGTTGCGGGATCCCACGACACTTATGATATGCATCCCAAATGAGCTCAATAGGGACGATTTTTCCGAACCCCGAATATGTAAAGTGCTGGGAATGATTTTTTCAAACCCTGGCAGAGTGTTGGGGATGATTTTTCTGAACCCAGAATAAAGTGTCGGGAAAGATTTTTCTGAACCCTGACAGAGATGCATATATATTGGCCGCACACACCATTAGTATCTTATTAATTTGGGGAAAATACTTTTTCATGTTTATGTATGGTATGCAACCAGAGCAATTAAATATGCATCATAAATCATTTATGACTTCAATAACAATATTTAATCACAATAAAGCAACAACTTAACTTAAATTTACACAGATCCACTTCTAGAATAACAACTTCAACTCGAATCACACATATCCCTTTATAGAATAACAACTTCACCTTGGATCACACGGATCCTTTTTTAGGACAACTTCATCTTGGATCACACAGATCCTTATAAACAATATCTTCAAAACTCATACAGGTCTATATTTAACAGTTTCCGATCACACAGATCCATATAGGACATTGATATTATTTCAAATCACATAAATCCACAACTTGTATCACAAATTTATCACAAATAATTTATAAAATAATATTTAGTGACATATGAATACCTACTTTCCTCAAATCACATAAGCCCACAACTGGTACAAATTACCACCAAATAATTCATAACGTAATTAAACTAATCACAAATAATTCACAACATAATTATCATATATTAATCACAAATAATTCACAAACAGCATGTTTATGCATTGTAGTTGGACTTCTACTTACCTGGACTCCAAATAACAATAATACTAAAGACCTCGTGAAGAACTGTAACTAATATCTTCCTTCCCGTTTCGGCACGCCCCTCTCTTCTTCCTTCTCTTTCTCTCCTTCTCTCTTTTTTTCTTCTCTCTTCTTCTTTTTTTTTTGGTTCGCAGCCACTACCGATGCTTCTCACAAAACCCTCAAAAGGGTATATATAAATGGCCAAGTTTGAGGTAAGTCGGCTATTATCAACCTTATCAACTACTTATTATTTATAGTAAGTTACTATATTTAGTAAGTAGAATTTATTATTATTATTATTATTATTATTATTATACTTACTATTAATAATAAATACTATATTATTATTATTATTATCCATTACGAATATAATGCAATACTTAATAACAAAGATATAATACATTTACAAATTAGTACATATACATGTATACTTTCTTACCACTATTATTATTTAAGAACACGTATGATACTTAATAATTAATAAATAACGTATTTATACAAATAAGATAATTTAATTATATATCCAAATTAATGCACGTAAATATTTATGCACATATATATTCACATATTGTCCCCATTTTTATCACGAATGTCTCAAATAATATGTAAAAATAAATAAAATGTAGAAACAATTGTCACATAATTGTCACATTGTTATCACATAATTGCCACATAATTATCACATAATTATAAAATGCACATAACGTAAATTAAATTATATTGGCACATGAATACTGAGAAGCTCGGGTATCACAAGCTCACATGTTTCTCACATGGCCGTTAGGTCAATAGAAACGTGTTCTCTGCCCCCAAACGACCCTAGATGAACTAATGAACTCTGATCCCTAATTTTCCCCCAAATTTGAGTCCGTCGTAATTCCCTTCCCAAATTAAATTCTTCCAGTCGAATTTCTCACTCATCTCGCCATTTTGGATTTTCGACATCACAATGTGGCGAAAAAACCCTTGTTAGATTCTAGACGAATCCTAATCCCTAATTCCCCCCCCCAAATTTGAGTACGTCATAATTCCCTTCACAAATTGATTTCTTCTCGTTGAATCCCTTGGTCGTCTCGTCATTTTGATGTTTTGACATCACAATGTGGTGAAAAAAATCCTTTGTTTGATTCCCGGCTCCAAATTACAGTAAGTGAATCTTTCTGCCTTTGTCTACTGGCCAGTTCGTTAATCACGTCGCAGGATTTGCTATTTTCTATTTTTTCTGGGTGTTTAATTCCATCTCTTTGAATTTACTATTTTCTTTGATGGGCGTTTGTTGGATATTAATGGAGATTTTGTGATTGATTTATGCATTTATGTATTTAGCTGCTAAAATTATTTATTTTCATTTTCGAGTTTATTAATGGTGATTGTTGTAGAGAAAAACTCAGGTGAAAGCAATTAATATGGTGTGGTTGCTTACTCTACTTACCAATCAAAATCCCATATTTTGGAACCCACAATTCTATATCATACAACCTGATTGAATTCTTCTCAGGGGGTTTATTAATTGAAAATTACTGGACTTCAATTGCTGTCCTTAAGCAAAAAATTGCCATTGTTTTGTGCAGTTCGACTCATAAATTTCTAGGTCTATGCCAGGTCAAATGAACTGAACTTCAATAAAAATAAGTAATTATTCGACTAGGTTACTTACTTTGATGTTGTAGATTCTATAGGGTGATTGGTATTTACTTTGTGAAGAGCAAGTATACTCTATCGTCTAGTAATACTGGTGACCAAGTAATAAAATATCGAATTCAAAGGACAAAGGATGGGAATCCGTGCTCAAGAAATGCTCGATCTAGAAGGGCAAAATCAATAAAGTGGATTTGGATTATGCTATCAATTATCAACTAATAGAAACAAGCAAAGAAACTATCAAACAAGAGTAAAATAACAAGAAATATGGAATGGATGTAGGTAAAACAATAAGAGAAGCATGAAGGCTAACAACATCATGGTAAGGTTTTCTAGGTCATAAACTCAAGTAATGATAAAGGTCATGAATTGATTACTATAGGCTCTCACTATTAACAGTACGTGTTCTATCTTTTAAGCAACATATAGATGTAGGCACTTAACACCTAAGATACCCCAAAATAGCCCCTAGGAGAGTCTTAATATATTCCCATTTCCTTAGAAGGTACAAGAGTCCATGAAAGGTCCTATCATAAGATTGAAGTCTCGTGTCCCGCTATGAGGTTCTAAGCATACATTGAATGTATTTCAATCTCAACCCATTCTAATATAGTCATATCATGCCATCATTGATTCAATTAAATAATCATAACATATAATCAAGGTCTTACCTCTATTTCACATGCAATGATCATATAACCACACAAGTAATGACATAAGATGAGAATATGCGCATTCATAGTAGAAAGTAATTCAACTCATTTATTTCATCAAGCACTTAAAGTGTATAAACCTATAATTCTTATCCAATCATATTACTATCCTCACAAGAGGTCTAGCCTATTACAATCATTGTAAAATCATTACAATACAAGGCTTGCACCATGTGAGCCATGAATAGAAGAAAATTAACAAAATAAGGTTGAATGTCTTCCCTTTGAAGGTAGGCTTCTTCTCCCTTGATCATGTCAACTTCTTCACCAAATGTAGAACTTCTTCTCAAATTGGAGTAAGGTGATGAAAATGTGATGGATTTTGTGGAATTCAAGTGGAATATGGATGGATGTAGTAGAAATGAATTATAGATCAAAGGATGGAATGGAGAGAATGTGTGTGTTCTAAGGCCTAGAATAGGTGTAACTGATGTTCTAAATAATTCCCCCATAAAATTTGTTGGCATTTGGATCTTTTGGTTAAAGTGAACCGTTAGGGTTCCATGCAATTCTACAGCAGTGGAAGCATAAGTGTAGAATCGAATTACCTTTCACCAGGGTATGTTGAAGGAGAAGGATTCTCGCCGGCAGCCTGTGCAATCTCACCGTTTTGGGCACAACTCTCTCGTCTGATCTCCGATTGGAGTGATCTACGCGCCAAAACGATCCTCTCTTCCGTGGCTTTCCACCAGTATATTAAATGTACAGTTTCAATTTCCACACGATTTTAAAAAAATCAGTGAATTTGACGGACAGAAATAGCAAATGACCTTCCGGTCTTCTGTTGTATTCCTAAGCCACGTGTTGACGTTGGTGTGGGCAACGATCTACAAGACGAACTCAGTCTACAACCCTAATCTGCCTTTCACATGTGTTATGCATGTGATTCAGATTCTGGATTGATGAGATTGGCAATTATATAGGCTACAACATGGACCAGGAGGAAAAATTAGGGTTTGGGTCTCCATTGGGCTTAAGCATCCAAGTTTAGCCCAAAACTTATACTTAAGTCCAATAATAATAAATCATTCCACTAAAAAAATATTATTGCACTGCCACCCTAATCCCAAATTACGTTTATGGGCTCCTTCTTATTATGAGCCCGTTAGTCCCCCGTGTTTAAGATTCAATGCCCATTAATTAATTAAGTTACTGATATCTCCATTAATTAATATATTTACCGAGAGTAGTACCACTCAACCTTATTATCATGCCGGAAGAAATCCATCTTCAGGGTTTACATGATAATCATTATGAGCTCCTCAAGAGGACATCATCAACCAATTCCGTTAGGACACGGATTCCTCTACAATCAACAGCACACCATAGAGATAGCACCATCTCCTAACTCATTGAGCATATTGATTTAATAATTAAATCTCACCCATTGATTAATCAAAGAAATAAATACTGGCTTACATGTCGAGGTTATTGTATAAGGATTAAGAGTACAAACATCCATAATAACAGAGATGAAGTTCTATTATATAGTCAGTATAAACTGAACGATCTCAACGGTGGTCCTGTTCAATACACAAAGTGCACTAGTGCAATTTTATAGTCAAGACAGACTAATGCCAAATCACACTACAACCATACCGATAGACAGTCCCCGTCTATCTTGGTTGTGAACATCTGTTTATACTTTATAAGGAGCTGATAACATGATCTTCCGTGTGACGCCGCACACCACATTATCTACAGTGTAAAGTAAATGGACTTTTGCAACAACCTAATTGCAAATGTTTGATTACATGATTCTCATTTCTAATATTATCTAAACATTGTTCATACAAAAAGCTAGACTTTTAGTATACAATCCAACAATCTCCCACTTATACTAAAAGACTATGCTGTCATACATCTGATTACCACTCCCACTACTTGACCATTAAAAGCTTTCGCCTTAAGGTCCTTGTAGGATTACTAGGTTATCATCCGATGCAATCTAGGCGACAACTACTTTTCCCTCATTATACGATCTCTTATGTCAGGTAGTACTAGCTTTCAATGTGTTCAATTTCCTTATGGACTCGTGATTCCTTCAAGTTTGCAACTGCACCATTATTATCACAATAAATTGTGATCACCTTGGGCAAACTCATAATCACATCTAACTCCATTACTAAGTTTCTAGAACCACACAGATACTTTGACTGCCACAAGGCTCCAATATTATCCTTTTTCCATGGTGGAGTCCGAAATATATTTCTATATGACACTCCTCCATACCACAGATCTACTTCCATTAAACACATAACCTTGAGGTGGATTTACTGCCGTCCCTATGATTCAAAAATCCGAATCTAAGTAACCATCAAGAAGTAATGAATTATTCCTGTAAGCTTACATATAATTTTCAGTCCTCTTCAGGCACTTCAAATATGTCTTACCATAATTTAATATTCTTGTTCCGGGTTACCTTGATACTCACTGACTATGCCTTTGGCAATACAGATATCCAATCTCGTGCATAGCATTCCATATATTAAGCTTCCTTATTGCTGAAGCATGAGGAACCGCCTTTATCTATTTTATCTACTTTTGTGTCTTAAGACAGAAGTCCTTAGATAAAGTCACATGCTAAAACGAGTAAAGATTATATCACTTATACGAAGCTTGAGATAAGCACAACATCCTTTCTTGTGATCATTGTGACCATGATTGCAAGAATATATTTTCCTTTTCTTAAGTTCTTCATTTCATATTGCTTTATTAACCATACCCATACACTCGACAATACTCTTTCAATGTCTCCAATGAGCAAGATACCATCTACGTACTTACAAGAAATACCACCACATTTCCGCCACTCTTTTCAACACACAAGATCCATTCGAGCATTGATTAAATCCTTATGACTTGATTTTCTTATCAAAACGGATAATCTTGAAGCTTGCTTTAGTCCATTGATGGACACTTTTAAGCTTACATTCAAAATGCTCTTAGCCCTTTGCAATGAATCACTCTGGTTGCTCCACGTAGATGTTTTCCTCAAAACTTCCAATTAGGAAAGCTGTCTAGACATCTATTTGCTTATCTCAAAATTAATATGAGCAATAATAAAAGAATCTGGATAGACATTTTGTGATCGATCCTCTTTTAGTTTTGTAGAGCCAAATATCCAATGGCTTTTACACCATTTAGTGGTTCTACAAGCTTCCAGATTTAATTTCAGAAAATATTGCAACTTGCTAAGATGCCGCATTTTGATCTTGTAGTACTTCGTCGTGTCCATGGGCCGATTTCATGTTTACTATGGACCAAGTCTCACGATTCTCTCAAAACATAAATCTTTTCGGTTGTGAAACAAGCCTCCCACTACGACAAGGCACTACAATCAAATGTGACACGTGATGCAATTTACTTGTGGTATATCCTCTTGTAGTCTTGGTATTAAAATTTGTGTATTCTTTCTCATACTTTTAGAACAACTTATACATGGATTTGTTATTTATTACATAGTCCTTTCCAAAATCTAGTGTTCGTATTAACAATCACTTTCTGATCCTTTTGGACTATAAAATAAACCACCCTTTATTTTTCTAAGATATCCCACAAACAGACAAGCATCATATGTCATGCTGTTTCCAGGGCATACCCGGCCATAAAATGAACTTAATAATTCCAATTAATTCATCATCTTTCTAACCATTTTCATAAGAGTCCTATTCCTTCTTTCCATCACACCATTCCACTGGGGTTTGCCCGGTGCAGACAACTTGGGATTCAATCCCAACCTCTGATTAATAGCTCCTATCTATCCTAAGAGGTACTCGTCATTACGATTAAATAAAATGACTTGATATATTTTCCATGACGCTTCACCGCATCAATCATGCACTTCTTAAATTCAATCATAGTATTCAGACTTGTAGTGCATCAAATGAATATATCTTGGTTCTAGAATAATCATCAAACAAAGTGATGAATATTCATAAACACCTCTCGTCGGGATAGTCTTAGGATCGATTAAATCAGAACGAACCATTCCAACATATCTTTTCATGGCTCTATACCCCTTTGCCTTGTATAGGAAATTAATCATTTTTACTTCCAAGTAAGACTCGCAAGTTTGATAGTTTCCACTTCCAACAAACTTAACAGTCCATCGGCTATCAACTTTCGAATCGTACTTAAGTAAAATGATCTAGTCTTAGATGCCAAAAGTATGTTTAGTTCATCTTCGAAGGCCCCTTTCTCTTACTAAGATTAGAAGATGCATTATTAATTACTATTTATTGCACCCGTGGGATAAACATGATTTAAGAGTGTGCAAATTGTCTACTAATGACCATAATAGATTATAGTTCCATCCTTCATAATAATGACTATGTCATTTAAATGAAATAGAGTGTCCATCTGTAAATTCATAGAACCTGAAATGAAATTATTTCTATGAATACATACATAAAGTCAATCTCTCTTAATCAAATGTTTATTCTTATCCTAAGATAAATAAACAACTCCCACTGCAGAAACCACTACTTTCGTAGCATACCCATGTACCCATTAATCTCATCATCACTTAGTTACAAGTTAGTGATTTCGGTATTTACACACAACGTGTCAGTAAATGCCATCACTAATCACGCTTCAGCAATTAGTGAATAAGATACTATCCTTGTTCACCTATTGATGAAATTGGTTTTCTTTCGCCACATGTTTTGTCAGAAGTTTCCCACCATATACAACCTCTTATAATTCAGGTGAAACTTACTCAAAACGTTAAGGCAAACCATGAAAATAAATTGAGCTAGGTTTCCCCTTCAATTTCTATTTCAAGTATTTCCAACTCATTCATTAAGTTAACCATGATTTCTTGCCTTTTTAACTTACTCAAGTATCCGAAGAGTCTCACGAGACCATCATATTTCTATGAACCTCTTCACTAAAGACTTAAATACGCATCAGAAGACATTCATTAGTGAGAACACGTATTTATTTTATTAAGCAGTAAGAATTTGAAATCAAGATTCTTTCTAACCATTTAATTTAGGACCAGTAAGTATATTTTCTTTAGTTAACAATAAGCGAAATAAACTATTCAAAAATTCAGAGAATCAAGTAAATAAATACGACGATCAAACTGTTTGAATTTGAATTTTATATTGATTCCCTCAATAAACAATATAAAATAAATTCACCGACATCTCAAGCACTTGTGAATTTGCATGTCACGTCAGTGTGGACGTATACAAACCCTAACATTCACAAGAGAATGTTTTACCCATTAATTTCATACGTCATAATTAACCTTATGACTCAATGATTAATAGTCGGTTGTCCTTTAGCCATGCAACCACTGCAGAAACCACTACTTTCGTAGCATACCCATGTACTCATTAATCTCATCATCACTTAGTTACAAGCTAGTGATTTCGGTATTTACACATAATGTGTCAGTAAATGCCATCACTAATCACGCTTCAGCAATTAGTGAATAAGATACTATCCTTGTTCACCTCTTGATGAAATTGGTTTTCTTTCGCCACATGTTTTGTCAGAAGTTTCCCACCATATAGAACCTCTTGTAATTCAGGTAAAACTTACTCAAAATGTTAAGGCAAACCATGAAAATAAATTGAGCTAGGTTTCCCCTTCAATTTCTATTTCAAGTATTTCCAACTCATTCATCAAGTTAACCATGACTTCTTGCCTTTTTAACTTACTCAAGTATCCGAAGAGTCTCACGAGACTTTCATATTTCTATGAACCTCTTCACTAAAGACTTAAATAGGCATCAGAAGACATTCATTAGCGTATTTATTTTATTAAGCAGTAAGAATTTGAAATCAAGATTCTTTCTAATCATTTAATTTAGGACCAGTAAGTATATTTTCTTTAGTTAACAATAAGCGAAATAAACTATTCAAAAATTCAGAGAATCAAGTAAATAAATACGACGATCAAACTGTTCGAATTTGAATTTTTATATTGATTCCCTCAATAAACAATATAAAATAAATTCACCGACATCTCAAGCACCGTGAATTTTCATGCCACGATAGTATGGACGTATACAAACCCTAACATTCGCAAGAGAATGTTTTACCCATTAATTTCATACGTCATAATTAACCTTATGACTCAATGATTAATAGTCGGTTGTCGTTTAGCCATGCAATTTAATAGCAGTGACTCCGTTGGGGAGGATACATATTAATTGCACCTAAGTGTATACCATTATTTGACACTAAGTACGTTATCCAAGCTTGTGTGCCATACAGTTGGAGAAGTTCATACGCGCTCAAATAATTTTCTATAACCATCAATTATTAATTTGTACCAGTGATCCGCAAATAAAACTCATCCGTTAGGAAGGAAGACACTATAACCGACTCATAAGCTTATTTGCATCACATTACAAATAATAATTATTTCATGAAATTTATTCCAGTGATACGCAAATAAAACTCATCTGTTGGGGATGAATGCACTAAAACCGACTCATAAGCTTATTTGCATCACTTAATAAATCAATAATGGAGGCCGCGAGATCATGACCAATCCCTTTCCCACTTAGTTATTTAACAAGAGGGTTTTTGCATGCATACAATATAACAGATATAATTATGCAAATAAACATGCTATTTTTACGTTAAATAGAGTAGTAAATCAAATAGCACATGCAATTCAAATACTCCCTCCGTCCCACATTAAGGTTTACAATTTTCATTTTGGGTTGTCCCAAGTTAAGGTTTACATTTTTTTTTTATCAAATTGGGCCCACACAAAACAATTAATTATTTCATTTAGGACCCACACACAATACTAATACAACTACTCACTTTACATTAAATATTATTTCTCACACCTCACTACACATTAAAATATTATACTTCTTAATCTCCGTGCAAAAAGCAAACGTCAACCTTATCATGGGACGGATGGAGTATATAATAATAATTGGCAAATAAAAATAATTATATTAATTATATATAAGAAAATAAAATTAATTGCCAAATAAAGAATTGACTTGGTCAACAAACCAATTAAGCAATTAATAGTGACTTGGGCAAGAAGCAAACTTGGGCCCTAAGCTATCCAATTCACGGTTCCAAGGAAGAGATAACTGCTCAAAAGATATGCTTCATCCACCCTTGCCACGTCATCTCTCACACGTTTTCGCAGCAACTGGAAATTCGCCAAGAAAACGCCACCTGTGCAAGCCATCCCGGCCGGAAAAACATACTGCCGGCGTCAACCATGGTCTTCCAGCCAACACATTATGCGCCAACTCACTGCCCACCGGGAAATACAATTATCACTGGAGTCTTGTCGCCCATGCTTACTTCCAACAGCAGGCCATTCCATCCGTAAAACTGCTCACCGGAAGACTACTGTTCACCATAACCATGTCGCTCAGCCGCCGATCATTCCTCATGCAAAAGCAATCTGCGCCGTCCGCTGCCGGCAGCATCGCCGGCAGTGGCTACCGGTCGCCTCTCCTATGCATGCTGCCGTCAACAATGGCTGTCAGTCACCAGAGCCACCACGTCCTGCCTCCGGCCAACTTCCCAGCCTCGCCAGCCTGGCATGGTTGCTCCCGAATCGGACACTGCCGTCATGCCAAACAGCAACGATCCCCGCCGCCGTCTCAGCGCCGTCAGTCGCTCATCCAGCGTATACTGATCGTGCCACCAGCACCCTTTCCAGGCCTTCACACCGCGGCATGAATCAACGCTGCACCGCTAACGTCCGGCGCTCTGCTAAAGCCGGAGGAACCAGCGACGTGTCATCATCATCCCGCCATCAGCACTCTGTCGTCTTGTTCACACCAAGGCCCGCCCGGAAAAGTGCTGCTGATCCGCCAACAGCCATACCCAGCGACCAGCAGAGGAGACCCGATCAGAAGTCATGCAAACATCCACCGTCATCTAATAGGCCCGTGTGAAGCCGCCGGTGTTCGTGTGTGATGTGTGCAGTTAGAGTTTTCTCATGAACCAACAAACGTGAAGAACACGAACAAGCTTTCATGTGATACACTAACTTATTCCGATAATACATACAGGGCTTTCACATTGGAATTTCAAGGAATTGATTCATTAAAACCAAAAACCCTAATTATCACATGTGATTCTATTCCAAATAAAAACACATAATCACATAAACCCTAGCCTAACGTCACGTTTAGCCATAGAACCTAAGCTCTGATACCAATTGTTGGCGTTTGGATCTTTTGGTTAACGTGAACCGTTAGGGTTCTGTGCAATTCTACAGCAGCGGAAGCATAAGTGTAGAATCGAATTACCTTTCACCAGGGTATGTTGAAGAAGAAGGATTCTCGTCGGCAGCCTGCGCAGCCTCACCATTTTGGGCATAACTCTCGCGTCTGATCTCCGGTTGGAGTGATCTACACGCCAAAACGATCCTCTCTTCCGTGGCTTTCCATCAGTATATCACAAGTACAGTTTTGACTTCCACACAATTTTAGAAAAATCGGTGAAATTGACCGACAGAAACAGCAAACGACCTTCCGGTCTTCTGTTGTATTCCTAAGCCACGTCTTGACGTTAGTGTGGGCAACGATCTACAAGACGAACTCAGTCTACAACTCTAATCTGCCTTTCACGTGTGTTATGCGTGTGATTCAGATTCTGGATTGATGAGATTGGCTATTATATAGGCTACAACAGGGCCAGAAGGAGAAATTAGGGTTTGGGCCTCCATTGGGCTTAAGCATCTAAGTTTAGCCCAAAACTTATACTTAAGTCCCATAATAATAAATCATTCCACTAAAGAAATATTATTGTACTGCCACCCTAATCCCAAATTACGTTTATGTGCTCCTTCTTATTATGAGTCTGTTAGTCTCCCCGTGTTTAAGATTCAATGTCCATTAATTAATTAAGTTACTGACAACTCAATTAATTAATATATTTACCAAGAGAAGTACCACTCAATCTTATTATCATGCCGGAATAAATCCACATGCAGGGTTTACATGATAATCATTATGAGCTCCTCAAGGGGACATCATCAACCAATTCCGTTAGGACACGGATTCCTTCTACAATCAACAGTACACCATAGAGGCAGCACCATCTCCTAACTCACCGAGCATATTGATTTAATAATTAAATCTCACCTTTTGATGAATCAAAGAAATAAATACTGGCTTACGTGTTGAGGTTATTGTATAGGGATTAAGAGTACGAAAATCCATAATAACAGAGATCAAGTTCTATTATATAGTCAGTATAAACCGAACGATCTCAACGGTAGCCCTGTTCAATACACAAAGTGCACTAGTGCAATTTTATAGTCAAGACAGACTAATGCCAAATCACACTACAACCATACTAATAGATAGTCTCCGTCTA
Organism: Pogostemon cablin; assembly: GCA_023678885.1. NCBI lineage: Eukaryota > Viridiplantae > Streptophyta > Magnoliopsida > Lamiales > Lamiaceae > Pogostemon > Pogostemon cablin. The sequence goes on along the minus strand of CM042979.1, from coordinate 19,327,433 downwards.
TCTCGGTTATGAACATCTGTTTATACTTTATAAGGAGCCGATAACATGATTTTCCATGTGACGCCGCACACCACACTATCTACAGTATAAAGTAAATGGACTTTTGAAACAACCTAATTGCAAACGTTTGATCACATGATTCTCATTTCAAATATTATCTAAACATTGTCCATACAAAAAGCTAGACTTTTAGTATACAATCCAACAAAATTAGCATTAAACATGTATTTATAGCCCAGGAATCTTCTGGTATCTCGCTGATTAATTTTCCAAAATTGGCCGCTCTCAATGAGAGCTTCAGCTGTTTTCTCGGTAGTTCACGACGCTAGACACTACTCGACTCAGGCTCCGAGCTTGAGGAATAGGAAAGGTTGAGCTCATGTTGTAGATGTGTACAATTGACCTTTTGCACCAACTCGACATCGAGCTGTGCAACAGGACTCGACACAAGTCCTGAGCTCGACATGAGTTCGTGTCCCGACTTCCTGTTTCTTCTGTTTCGGCTTTTAACTCTATTTTCTACATAATTAAGCTTATTTTCACATATTCCACATTTCCAAACATAAATCTCAATATGAACGTAAAACACCACCAAATACTACCAAATGTTATCCAAACTGGATAAAATTATACGAAAATACACATAAAAAGTTACTAAAATCTAGGTGAAAATAGCTCAGATCATGGAGGGAAATATTTCTATTTAAGTAGATCATACATAATGTTCACATATAAATAGTTAACTTCATGTTATTCTTTTTTAATAAAGGGGAAGAGGATGTTGAGGACACCTAGTGCAAGACCAAAGGTTGTTGCAAAAAAATCTACTAAGGTTGAAGAAACTATAACTGAAGTACATATTCAATTTATAAAAGCAACAATTTTGTTTGATCCTATTAATTTTTATTACTTATTTACATGTGTGAATTTTAACAAAAGATGGCAGAAGATACATGTAACCAAGGTTAATCTAGATTGAAGTTTAAGGTTCCTCCACCAATTTCTTATCATCCACATAATTTTAATAGAGATCAGGTGCACTTCGGGGGTACAAGCACTAGTAGGTCAGTCACGCACACAACACTTCTCAGTCCAAACACATTTATCGGATGCAATGTCAATGTAGGTGGTGAAAGTAGCAGGGAAGAGTGTATGAAAGTAATTGGAAAAGGGGGTAAGAAGTTTGTGACTGTTAACACTCTCACGGAGATAGCTAAGTTGAAGAAAAAGGCTGCACAAAATAGTAAGAAGCAGGGGAAGAAGTAGTTGATTGCTACTTTATTGCATTTTATTCTTATGAATGTTGAACTATGTTTACCTGTTTATTGATTTATGTTGATTCAGACTATGACTTAGAATGTTGGTAAGAACTATGTTGGTTGTGACTGATTGTCCAGAACTATGTTGACATGTTTCTTGATGTATGTTGCTTATGACATTATCTTATCTTATGTGATTGGCATAATCTTATCCTATGTGCAGATTGGTGTTAAATTTTATTGTGATGGACAATGTTGTTGAACCATGAAAGTAGAAGGTCATAACACATTATGCTTCATACATTCATACATTACATAACACATTATGCTTCATACATTAGACTTCCATACTAACATTCATACGTAATACAAAATAGAAGGTCATAGCCTTCATTCATACATGAGTATCATAGGATAATATTCTACTTAGTGAATAACCCTCGGACAATGAAAGGAGCCCAAGACACCAATAGGACTATGATAAGAAATTTTTTTAGCATTCGAATCTAACGAACATCTTCCTCCAACCGCTTCAGTTGTTTAGACATTTCATCAACCCTTTATGATGTGCCTTTAATGTAGTTGCTAACTCCAAGTTTTCAGACACCAGATTGTCAACCTTAGTAAGCATAATAGGACATTAAGCATGGCCAGCTACTTCATATTGATCTGCCCAAAGGAAAATATCAGAACCACTGCTTATGGACTAGGGACAGGTATGAAACAATCTACCAAAGCTCCTTGGTTTTTGTGAAACGTTCGTGCGGGTGGCTTTTCCATAGTAACAAACCAGGTATTGCTTATTCTTTTGTGAGGATGATTCAGAGGAAGATGACATTTTTGCTCCAACAATTCTTCTCTTCTTCTCTTCTTCTCTTCTTTCTCTCTGTTTTTTTGTGTTGTGATGGCAGGGCTGTGGTTGAGTTCTTTTATAAGGATAGAATAGGATGGGTGGGTAGAATAGTTTGCCTGCACAAAATTATCCAATTTGCCCGCCAAAAATGGATTGCACAGGTGCTTTGAGACAAAAATGCAAGATTCTTGCATTTTTTGTCACAGTACTTAAGGATTGTCCAGTGGGATGATAATTGCTTAACGGGAATAATGAGAAACTTAATGGCGGGGCAAAAGTTGCATAAAAAAATATTTAGGACTGAAGTCAAGACTATTGAGTCCAAACCCAAATGGGACTGTGACGGGTGGGACTGGTATTGCAATTTTCTCATTGGAAAACTTCAATTAGGGATGATATTGGCACAATTAGTTACTGTTTGGGACTAAATCAAAAACATTAACTTTTTTGAGACCAAAATTAGATTTGGTAAGAGTTACAGAATCAAATTGATTTAATCTCTGTATAAAAGTATAATATTTTAATTTTGTTCTAAAGGTTAACATTTTAATTAATAATAAGGGTATGATTATATTATTGAAAATGTCGGTTGGAATATGAATAATCTAAAATCGCTCCATTGCTGCTCCCACCAATCTCCAGTGAATCAATGGCACCCTTCGCAGTTGGTGACGTCATCCCTGATGGTACCCTCTCCTACTTCGATGACCAGGATCAACTCCAAAGCATCTCCATTCACTCGCTCGCCGTTGGTAAGAAGGTACGATGCTTTCAACCCTAACTGCAGTATGTTTTTATTTAAAAAAATAAAGAATTTTTCAGAAATTTAAGGGTATAAGTTTTTATATTAATGGATATAACATTTAATACAAAGAGTACAACTTTGGAAAGCGTGAGATTTGGGAGTACGTAGTTCCCTTGGAAATGCAAGTTTTAGCCCCATGTGAATTTAAAAATATTATTACTCCATCATTTCTATTAGAGATAGTACAGTTACTTTAAACACAGAGTATATAGAGAAAGATGTTTTGAGAGGGAATTTTAGAGAGAGGGAGATGGGCGGGTAGACACCCTTCTTTCCGAGTGTTTTTCCAGTGAGGCAAATAAGAAACCAACCATAGGATCCCTTACCCTCAGAGAGACTTTAAGTTAGGACAAGATGAGAACAGATTAGAACTAGGTTTGTAACTCGTCAAATGGCACTGTTACATTCTTCCTAAAAAATTTTCCAGAGTCCTGTAACTAGAAATCTCTGTATTCTCGATTCAATAAGCTAGAACATGTAAGAGGTGTCTTCTTTGCAAATCGAAGAGACAAAGAATGGAAACACTTTGGATTTTTTTGGTATGGAAGTGGAGTAGATGAAAGGAAAATTTTGGTAAAGTTGAATGAGATATGGTTCGGAACGTACAAGTTGCAGGCTAATTTAGCAATATTTGAGAGACGTCCCTCACAATCTCTAAATATGAAAATGGATAAGGAGAGATATTCAAAAGAGAGCAAACAAAGTATTCCAGTACCTCATCTGAGAGTTCAAAGGAAATACAATATTGTTTCTTATACTACTGTAGTTACCAAAGGACGGCTCATATAGAATGTAACAAAAGTGGAAATGTAAAACTAAGAAATGCAAAATTTGTTGGTCTTCGATAGGGAACGCCTTAGTAGTTGTGTCACAGGTATGTTAAAAGAAAATATGTTATCGATAGATATTGGAAACAAGATACAAGAAGCGGGGGAAGATAAATTTATTATAAACTATTTGGGAGGGAAATTGGTTTTCATTCAACCTGAGAAAGATGTGGGTCCAGAGATCGATAACGTTGAATGTTTCTCACCTTGGCTTCATTTAATCAAACAATGGGAAGCCAACGACGTGGATAGCAACAGATACATCTGGACCAAATTTTATGGCATTCCACTACACGCGTGGAATCCTAAATTCTTCAACCTGGTGGCTTTCAAATTTTGAAGGCTTATTAGAATTGATGCAGATACTATCAATCATAAGAAATTTCAAGTAGCAAGAACACTTATTCGAACGCCACATCCAATCATATCCACCAGCCCTGTCGAAGTTGAAATTGATGGATCAATTATCCCATTCGAATTTGTGAAAAACCAGAAGAATTTGAAGATGACTACGATGATTGGTCTTTTGAAGATGTTATTCACGATGATGATGAATCATTGATAGATTTGTTGGCAATTGGATCATGTGGTTCAAACGTAATCGTTAGGATTATAGGCAAACAATCAGCGGAAGCAATTAAAATATGTTTACCGTACTTCTAGGTTGATGTAGAGGATGAATCGCTGCAGAAAACTACCTCTTATCTTCTACTGTATGTCCCAAGTGTGATCCTGCTGTTGTGTGGGCAACAGTCTGCAGGATCTCTCAATCTGCTTCTTTTTCTTCTCACGTCAAAAGAGGCGCAGGAAATCTTAGAGTTCCAAGAGGCTGAGTTCACTTATATACTGGGCTACAGCAGGGATCAGGAGGAGAATTGGAGTTGGGCCTCCATTGCATCTGTGGGATGTACATGATTCAAGAGTATACACATTATCCACCAACGTACTATAACAGATTATAGCCCTATTCCTCATCACTATGACCATGTCATTTAAATGAAATGAAGTATCCATCCGTTAATGCATAGAAACCGAAATCAAATTCTTTCTATGAAACGTACGTAAAGACAATTTCTCATAATCAATCGTTTATTCTTATCATGAGATAAATAAATAACTCCCACTGCAATAGCCACTACCTTTATAGTTTTACCCATGTCATAACAATCTTATCCTTACTTAGTGATAAACATTTAGTGATTCCAGTATCTACACAGTTCGTGTCAGTAGATGCCATCACTAATCATGTTTAAACCACTAGTAAATAAGATATTAAACTTGTTCACATCATGATGAAAATGGCTTTCCTTTGCCACATGTTTTGTCAGAAGTTTCCCACCATTTACATCCACTTGCAATTCAGGTGGAACTTACTCAAAACATCTAGGCAATTATGAAAAATAAATTGACTTAGGTTTTCCCTTTAACTTGTATTCCATGTATTTCCAATTCATTCATCAAATTCTATCATGACCTACCGCATTTTAAATTACTCGAGTATCCGAAGAGTTACATGAGACCATCATATTTCTATGAACCTCTCATCTCTTCACTAGAGACATTAACAGGCATCATGAGACGTCCTATGTGAGAACACATTTTTATTTTCTTAAGCAGTAATTTTCAAAACCAAGATTCTTTTCTAATCATATAATTTGGACAAGTAAATATAATTTCTTTTAGTTAACAATTAGTGAGATAAAACCATTTGAAATTCAGAGAATCATAAATAAATATACCGATCAAATCTTCGAATTTTATCCTTTATATTGATTCCCTCAAAACAATATAAAAATAAATTCCAACATCTCAAGCACCGTGAGTCTGCAAGCCACGATAATGTGGACGTTTACAAACTCGAACATTTACAAGAGAAGGTTTTACCCATTAATTTCATTTGTCAACCTAACTTTATGACAAAATAATTAATAGTCGGTTCCTCTTTAGCCATGCAAATAACAGCAGTGACTCCGATGGGGAGGATACTTATTATTTACACCTAAGTTTACACCATTATTTAATCCCAAGTCCGCGGCCCAAGTTTGTGTGCCTTACAGATGGAGAAGTACACACGCACTCGGATAACTTCCTACAATTATCATAAAGAAGTTCGTACCAGTGATCCATGAATAAACTCATCTGATGGGGAGAAAGGGTTATGCCAACACGCAAGTTTATTCACATCACTTACGAACCAATAATGGAGGCCGCGGGAATTTATTACCAATCCCCTCTCCCACTTAGTTATTTAAACACCGAGTGTTTTTAACATGCATATAATATTCCAGAATAAAATATACATTCTAGCATGCTTCTATATTTATTTAATTAAAATAAATCGCATAGAACATGCCACATATATAACAATTAATTGTCAAGTAAAAAAATTAAATCAATTATATATCATAATTAATTGCATAAAATATTGGATCAATAAAATGGGCCCAGCTGACCCAAGCATCAGCATAAAATAAGCAGCCCATTAATAAATTAATTAAGTCCATCTACCCTGCCAATTTCTGCATGAAGGTCTAGCCCATTATTTAACCTTGGCCCAACATCAATCCCACAATTAATAAAATCCAGCAATAATAAATGGCCCAGCAGCCCATTACCATTTAATTAAAATTTGGGCCCAACAGCCCAAAACCAAAGTAAATAAATGAGCAGTCCTTTATTTATTACTGAATTGGGCCCATCAGGCATTTTAATTGGCCTATTAATAAAATCATCAGCCCATTATCCTGCCTGCCCCTTTGTGCCCAAACATGCAGCCCAAATCAAATAAGAAACAAGGCCCAGATCATCATCTGTCCTATTTCTACTTGCCAGCCGCAATCAGATCCATGGCAGCATTCACGCAGAGCTCTCACCGGCGCCGCTGCTGTCGGTGATTGTCCCGACGGAGTCACGCTGTCAGCCCGCTGGAGTCGCGCCGTCATCCGCCAGAGTCGCGTCGTCGCAAGCTCCGTACTACGACCTCCCAGCAGCTCCAACCCACCACGAATTTGCCGGCTGCTCTCCAGGAATCAACCAGTGAAGTTACGCCGGCTTCCATCCTTCCCTGCCAGCCGATCAGACATCGCTAATGAACTGCTGCCGGCGCCCTCGCCGTCGGCCTGCAAGATCTCCCAGCAGCGCCCATTTACCACGACATCGTCATCGAAATCAAGCTGGCGACCATCCTTACCGGCCGCCATTCCGCGTCGTCATGATCCGTCCTTCTGCCTGATAGAACACTCTCCGGTGACCGCTGCTCTCGGCATGAACGCCGTCAGCCCACCAGATGGGATCCACTTTGGATTACGCTGCCCAAGGCCACCACTGCCCAGCACGCCGTCGAACGGGATCTGCCGACACATCCACGCATCTGCTTCGACTCGCCCTCTGTCCAGGTTTGAGGCCACTCGACGTCTCTCCAATCACATCCCACTGCTGACCTCGCTGCCTCCAGCCGTGCACAGAGATCCAGCAGCCTCGAACTCATGGAGGACTCAATCGGGTCGCTTCCTGATGCGACCAGAACCCACCACTGGTTCAACCGGAAGCATCAGCGACCTGCCTAGAACCCAGCCACATCTCACAACCATCCTCTTGCCTCGTCACGGTCGACTAATCTGCCTCATCCCACCATCGGGTGCCGGTGGTCGCCTTCACACCAGCAACCGAGAGTTGCATAGCCGCCCAACCAACGCCAGTCAGCGCCTTCAACCGGCCATCGGGCTCCCATCTTTTTCTTTCTGATTCACTTGTACAGTCGTGTGTGTGATAGCAGATGTGTTTCAAGTATTGTTTGTGTTGTGTTCAGTAATAATAATCCACAAAAATCACACACGATTTACATGGAGAAATACCAAGGAATAATGGATAATAACACACATACAATCCCTTTCACACATGTTTTCTATCACGATAAGGAACACACAAATGGCTCAAAAAACATGCGATTACATCCAGATCAAATCAATTAATCTTATAATCACATAAACCCCAACCTTACGGTTCACGTTTCATCACGAAACCAACGCTCTGATACCAATTGTTGGCAATTGGATCGTGTGGTTCAAACGTAATCGTTAGGATTACAGGCAAACAATCAGCGGAAGCAATTAAAATATGTTTACCGTACTTCTGGGTTGATGTAGAGGATGAATCGCTGCAGAGAACTACCTCTGATCTTCTACTGTATGTCCCAAGTGTGATCCTGCTGTTGTGTGGGCAACAGTCTGCAGGATCTCTCAATCTGCTTCTTTCCCTTCTCACGTCAAAAGAGGCGCAGGAAATCTTAAGGTTCCAAGAGGCTGAGTTCACTTATATACTGGGCTACAGCAGGGATCAGGAGGAGAATTGGAGTTGGGCCTCCATTGGATTAAATATCCAAGCTTAGCCCAAAGCTTATATTTAATTCAATAATAATAATAAATTCCACTAAATTATTATTACTGCACTACCCACTCCAACCCAAAATTACGTTTTGGGCTCCTTCTTATTATGAGCCCGACAGTCTCCCCATGTTTAAGATATACAATGCCCATTAATTAATTAAGTTACTGACAACTCCATTAATTAATATCTCATCCGAGAGTAGTACCACTCAACCTTATTATCATGCCGGAAATTAATCCACTTGCAAGATTTACATGATAAACTTTATGAGCTCCTCAAGGGGACATCATCAACCTATATCGGACATGGATTCCTTCTACAATCAACAGCACACCATAGATACAGCACTATTTTCCAACTCACCGAGTTTGTTGATTTAATACTTATAAATCTCACCCATTGATGAATCAAAGAAATACATATTGCCCTACGTGTCGAGGTTATTGTATAGGGATTAAGAGCACAAACTTCTATAATAACAGAGATCAAGTTCTACTATATAGTCAGTGTAAGACGAACGATCTCAAGCGATCCTACTCAATATGCACAAAGCATACTAATGTGATTTTATAGTCAAGACAAACTAATACCAAATCACACTACAATCATACCGATAGAGAGTCCCCGTCTATCTCGGTTGTGAGCATCTATTTATACTTTATAAGGAAACTGATAATATGATCTTCTGCGTGTTGTTGCACAACATATTATCTACAGTATAAAGTAAATGGACTATTGCATTATTATAAGATGCAATTATTTGATCATATGATTCTCATTTCAAATATTGTTATAAAATTGTTCATACTAAAGCTAGACTTTTAGTATACAACCCAACAAGATTAATAGGCAAGGAGCTGATCGGAGAGATGAACTAATGACCGGGTGGTGACAAAAAATTCCAAGAGACAATTGAAGTTGGGCGGCAAATAGAGAAAAGCAACACAATCAAGGCTCCTCCACTCACATTAATATCAACTGATGATGGGGACATGGCAGGTGGGATACGTGCATGCAAAGATGCAATCCAAATTGAACCAATCACAAATAGAGAGAGTGTATTGGAATTAGAGAAAGTGGAGAAGTAGATTTCTCAATCAAAATCAAGTGAAAATTCAGATCGGAATGGTGGTGAAGATAACGATTGTGACGTGGCAGAAATTGGGAATAAGAGTATAAACAAAATGAGCCTAGACCACATGAAGGTGGAGAACAATCCAATATTGTGAAGGTCCATTCCCATTACAGAAGGCTAGGATACTTCTGAACTCAAAGGAATTAATCTTATAATAGATCTCAGTGGCTTAATAGTAGATGGAGGACTTTCAAACAACAGCAATCCCAATTTCATTTCTTCTGAAGATGCATCTGACTTTGGGAAAAGGAATGAGCCTATGGAGAACTCTACAAGTGGTGATATAGGCTTAAAAATCAAAGAAAAGAAGATGGGGAGAGAGAGTGAGCTCTAAAAGAAATCTGATACGCATGACAACATAGAGAACCAGAGAGAAAATCACTCTAGTGATGCACATAATTCAGCAGAGGCTAAGAAAGCTTGGGATGTAGGAAAAAGACTTGGTGTAATTAGCAAGGTGTCTGATAAAATCATGATCGATCAGACAAATGGAGGAATTAGAAAGGAATGAAAGAATGAGTTTAAAGAAAAAAGTCTTGTTGACAAAGTCAGGAGCAGGTAAAAAACATAGATGAAAATATTATGCTATAATTTGCAAGGATTAGGAAAGAAAGTAAAAAAAAAATGGAGATACGAAAGTTAATTAGCAAGTACAAAATTGATTTATGTTGCATCCAAGAAACCAAGCTGGAAAAGATATTTAGAAATTGTTGTTATGGACTATAGGGAGGACAAAATTTTAACTGGGCATTTAATGAGGCTGAAGGTCGATCCAGGGGGATTCTAACATTGTGGAATTGTGTGTTTTGTAAAACTAGTTCGTGGGAAACGTGGTGTATTCTAGTAGTGAATGTATTTTTTACCAGTGATGGATTTCAGCAACTACTGAACAGAATGAGGAAGCACGTATTTGTGTTGTTGGGGACTTTAACACCATCAAAACCTCGAAAGAAAGAGTGAGCAGAAGAGGGATAGTAGAAGATCGAGATATAACAGTTTGAAACATTTATTTCTCGAAACAACTTAATTGCCTACCTATTGAAGGTAGGTTGTTCACATAGTATCGATCAGATGGCTCGTCCAAGAGTAGACTGGATCGTATGTTAATGAATTCTACTTGGGTGTCTAAATGGCCAAATCAGATTATAATGGGATTGAGGCGTACCTTGTCAGATCACATGCCTTTATTTTTTCAAGATTCTCAGAAAAATTAGGGCCTTAGACCGTTTAGATTTATAAACAGTTGGATTGATCACCCAAATTCAAAGTGTTCTTCAGTGAAAGGTGGCCTGATTACCAAGTCGAAGGCTGGGCAGCATATAGGTTAAAGAAGAAACTAAAAATGTTCAAGAATGATCTTGGAGGATGAATAAGGAAATATTTGGAGAACTTGATCATAACATTGAGAATAAAATAATGGAGATTGAAAGGCTTGATCGAGTCAATGATGTATTTGGTTTGGAGGAAGAAAAAGTCATATTAAGGAATAAATGCACAGCAAAATTGATAAGAAACTTGCTTTGTAAGGAGAAATTCTTGTTTCAAAAAACCAAAATAAAGTGGATAACAGAAGGGGATGTAAACTCGAGATATTTCCACAATTGGATCAATAAACGGAGGAAATGCAATGAGATTGATGGAATTTTTCTTGAAGGAACTTAGGTCGACTCAGTGGAAGAAGTAAAAAAGTGAGTTCATGATCACTTCAAAAATCATTTCAAATCAAACAATAGTAGCCGACCAACTTTGAGCTCAGCTTTGTTTCCAAAAAAAAATTTATGCAAGCAACAACAAGTTTATTTTTGAGGAAGTGAAAGCAGCAGTATGGGTGTAATACAAACAAAAGCCTAAGACCAGATGGAATTTTGTTTAGATTCATAAAAACATTTTGAGAAGAACTTAAGAATGAAGTTATGGAGATGATGCATGATTTTTAGTTAAATGGGAAGATCGTCAAGGGTCTTAACCCTTCTTTTGTTATGCTCATTCCAAAAAGGATAGGTAGTCGCTCTTTGGATGAATTCCGATCTATCTCACTTATAGGTTGCCTCTACAAGATCATTGCAAAGACTTTGGCCGTGAGAATTAGCAAGGTGTTGGATCCAATAATATTGGAAAATCAGTCGGCATTCATAGGTGGTAGACAAACTCTAGATGGCATCATAATATTGAACGAAGTCATGAATGAAGCTAAATGGAAAAAGCTAAGTCGATTCGTCTTCAAGATTGACTTCGTCAAGGCTTACGATTCAGTGGAATGGGACTACCAAGAAACGGTTATGAAGGTGATGAGTTTCAGTGCAAGATGGAGGAAATGGATAAAAGAATGTATTTCTAGAGCTTTCATGTCAGTCTTGGTGAATAAAAGTCCTATAGAGGAATTTAGATTAGAATGGGAGCTTCGCCAAGGTGATCCGTTATCTCCATTGCTATTCCTTTTAGCGGCGGATGGCCTTAGTAGATTGATATCTAAAGCAGCTGAAGTTAGGTTGTTAAAGGATGTAGAAAGGGTAAAGATAAAGTGTCAGTTACACATCTTCAGTACGCCGATAAGACAATCTTTGTATGCTCAGGAAATCCTGAAAATTTGAGAAATAATATATCCTCAAAAATTTTGAGCTTCTATCAGGTATAAGAGTCAATTTTTATAAGAGTTGCTTGGTGGGTATTAATATTTATGATCAGGAGGTTCTTGAGGAATCTGTAATTTAGTTGGGATGTGAAATTGGCCAAACTCTACTAACGTATTTAGGTCTACATGTGGGCATTAATCATTGTAGGGTCTCTTCTTGGGCTACTCGTATTGAAAAAGTGAAGAACAAGCTTTCAAAATAGAAAGAAAAAAATTATCATTTGGCGGACGAGTGACCTTGATACAATCTGTTCTCTCTTCAGTTCTGATTTATTGTCTCTCTTTTTATCGTATCCCAAAAAAAGTCATTAAAGAACTCATTGTTATTCAACGAAAATTTCTTTGAGGGGGTGAGGAAGTGAGGAGAGATGTAAAATACCATGGATTAATTGAAAATACCATCTGTAAAGAAAAAAAAATAAAGAGGGTCTGGATATTCGAGATTTGGGGAGTTTCAATATGGCGTTGCTAAGTAAATGGGTATGGCGATTCTTGGAAGAACTTGAGAGGTTATGGGTGAGGGTTATTAGGTCAAGGTATGGAAGTTTGGATGGGGTAGTTGAGTGGATATTCGATAGAGAGGAAGGGAGACGTAGGGGGTTAGGTGCTAGAAATGATATGTCGGGATGGTGGAGAGAAATTTGTAATAATTTACATTTGAAGTGGAGGGTCGGGTATTTGTCGTGATCTAACTAGAGTGGTGAGGAATGGTAGGAGTACATATTTTTTGAAGGAAGTGTGAGTTGATGATGAAAAACTTAGTAGGAAATTTTCTAGAATTTTTAAAATTGACAAACTCTCTTGTAAGACGTGTTAAAGTATGCCTATTATATAGATAAAGTATGCTTAATGGTTGTTAAAGTATGTTCTCTAAATTATGATAAATGATGAATTAAAGTATGATTTTAAAGTGTTATAATATGATTCATTACTGACATATTTTAACTACAAATAAACATATTTTACCTATATAATAAGCATACTTAATAATGGGTCAACCTGGGTCAACCTATATCACAACCGTCTAACAAAAATCCATCTCACAAGAGAGTGTCTCTTTAAAAGTAGTAGTCAAAACGAAGCGAGAGTTAGTGATATGGGTTAATGGGGAGAGTCGGAATGGCGGTGGGAATTGAAGTGGCAAAGAGAATTGAGGAGTAGAGAACAAGAACAATATAATGTATTACTTTCTTGCCTTAACAGGATTCAAATAAATCAATAGGAGGAAGATCACTGGAGATGGAGACCTACCAACGATGGAATATTCTTAACAAAAGCAGCCTACTTCCATGGAATTACAAGTAGTAGCGAGGACAACAATTCAAACAGAGCGTTGGCTTTCCATAGATTATGGAAAAGTTATGAACCCAGGAGATATCAGTCTATAATTTGGAAATTGTTATATGATAGAATGCCTACCAATGATAAACTTCAAAGAATGGGCATTTTTACAAATGCAGATGACACAAAATGCAAACTATGCGACGTAGAAATAAAAACATCAGTTCACTTGTTTATAAGCTGTGAATTTTCTCAAAAAGTGTGCAACTTGATATACGAATGGCTGGTTGTTTCTATGGTTGCACATTTAAATCCAATCATAAATTTTTTACAGCATGGCGACATTTAGGATAAAGGAGATTGTGCAAATGTAGCTTGGATTTGTACAAATTAGGTTCTATGGAAGTGTAGAAATAAAGTGACATTCCAAGAGGAGGCATATCAGCAAACTAATTGGAGAAATCAAAACCAGGACTGGAGTTGGATAACTGCAAAAGCAAGTATACTAAGAGATTACACCTTTTTGGAGAAGTGTGATAAACCTAATAAATATTGTGGTTGAGAACTATAGGAAGGAATAAATATGTTAGCAAATTGGAGTCTTTAATCTAGAGTTTATATTTATCATGTAAGGATTGGAGTACCCCTTGTATTCCATTTCTTATATAAATATATTTTGTCTGATAAAAAAATTCTATAAGAGATAGTTACTAGTAGATATACTATATATTTCAAACTTATTAGTATATACACAAACTTTAATTCATTACTCTTCACTATATTATTTCGTGCTTGATTTCCATTTTTAACCTTATTCTTACCAAATGCACGAAGTGCAGATTTTTTCCAAATTCGATTTCTCCTCCAAATCCCGCAATTAATGATATTTTTCCCCAAATTACTGCAAACACATTTATCACCGATTAGATTAGGAATTTCATTTAACTTTTATAATATTCTTCTGCACATTATGAAAAAATAATTATAATATTCTTTGCACATTGTGCATTTCCCTTTTATCCCGTAAACCTATTTCATAATATTCTTCTGCACATTGTGCAAAAATTTGTGGTTAAATTATATAATTATGGAGAGAGAGAGAGTAAATTTTAAAATATTCTTCTGCACATTGTGCAAAGAACAGTTTACAATCTTCAAAATGCAAACGCCGTGCAAATTGGGATCAGATTTTATGGATTAATAAAGGAAAGTATTCAAATCTCAACCTGCAATTGCATATAATATGAACAGATGTGTTTAAGATGATGTATATTAAGGAAAGTACTATTAATTATATTTATTTAAAGTTATAATGCTTTTAATTTGTACATATAATTAATTTGTTTAAGATAATGTATCTTATAGTATTAGATGTAGTAATTGTGTACTACAAAGTAATAATTTCATTCTATAAATACATTCATATTTACTATTTTTTATGTCCCACAAATAAGTTCACACTATCAAATAAATCAATAACACAACTCAATAGCTTCAAACACACTTTAATTTTAAATTTTTTACACTTACTTTATAATTTATTTTTGGATTTATTACTAGGAAGTATACATTTTGGATCTTAATTACATTTAAATGAAATGAAAAAAAGAAACACTATCAACAACATAAATTTACAGCAAAGAGAAAAAAATACCATATGTGGTTGCACATTTTTTTCTTCACATTGCATTATTGCAAATTTTTCTGCACATTGCATTGTTGCACATTTTATTATGCAACAATTTAATGTTCGAAAAAAAATATGCAGAAAAAATTTAAAATAATGCCATGGATAGAAAAGTTATGCAGAATAAAAAAAATGTGCAATAATGTAATGAGCAGAAAAAAATGTGCATCCTCATACGAGAAATTATGGCATATTACATTATAATTATATAGTTATAGAAATAATATTTTATTATTTTATTTTAGAATAATAATGACCTATATCATATACATGATAATAATTGACTCTTTATTTATCCTACTATATATTAAATGTAGGAAGTGATTTGAGAAACAATTATTCCCATATAATCCCTATCTATCTTTTATTTTTACTTCTCTATCCTTATTTAAATTAATACCGTACATATTCCTCCAAAAAAACTTTTAAATTAGCATTGTTCGCCCATATTCCATCAACTAACCGTAATTAATTAATTAATTAATTATTACTATTTCAATGAGGTGAGCGTTATGGTTTAAATTACCATTGTATGTTCATATTCTCTGCAAACCTTAACTAATTAATTAATTAATTAATGAAATATTTATTACTATTTTAAATTCAATGTATGAGGTGAGTGCTAGATTTTATCAAGTCTGTCTCATTGTCAATTGTTAAAGAAGAGAGAGTTGGCTGCGGCCAAGAATCTATTTACGATGGCATGTTAAAGATCTTTCAGTTCTTTGACAAAATTTTATAATTTTTATTTCTTATATTCTGTAGCTTTGTTGATGTTGCTGAAATTAATTGAATTTGAAAGCCGCAAGGAGAGCACACAAATAGGTTTATATTGAGGAGCACACAAAGAGGTTTATTTATCGCCATGACCACTTGGAGTGCAAATTTAAGAAGGAGGCACGTGAAGTTAATAAGTGCTCCTAAATGGCGCAAAAAACTAATTCACTTTCATTTTTCTTCTACCTTCAATTTTATTGAGAACTAAAAAATTCATGCTTTCTAATGAAGGTGTTTTACCTGCATATTTTCTTAATCTTAGTGAGACGAATAGAGCCAGGTTATGTTCTTGATTTAATTTTTTTAACATAATTTGTCGTGTAAAATAGACTTACATCATTTTCTAAGTAGCATGTCCTTATTTTAACTACAGGTACTTCGCAACACAATAAACAAAGTGGACGAACTGGATGCAGCTGCAGCGGGGAGCTCGGTGGAGGGGGAGGGGGATTGCTCTTCTTCTACCCAAATCCAATTTACAACTCAACAATCCAATTTATGTTAAATGAAGCTCAAGGATTCAAATCCTCAAAAACCAAGTGCTCTTATTGTGTTCAAGAACAAGAAGGAGTTAAAGGTATAAATAATGCACATTTCAAAATAAAATTTCATATTCATCTTCCTTGCATCTAAGCTCTTTCTTTTGAAAAATGCATATCTGAATGTGATGCATGATGAGAGTGAAAATAAGCGTATTTTAGTGTCCAATTTAACACCTTTTTGATGAGAATTATTTTTATATATTAGCACAAATGCCTTATATTTGATATATGTGAGATAAAGGTGCGCTTGAGCTGTTTTATTGTGTTCTAGGTGGAAAAATGATCAAAAGAGCAAAGTTGGAGAAAATGTGCAACTTGTGCAAGAATGCTGAAAAACACACGTCCAGCTTGTGTAATTTTTCTGTATTTATTTGGAGCTCAAAACTAGAAGTGTGATACATGGTTGGAAAGTCACAGAAGATAGGATCATCTTTGCATAAGAAACACCTCAATCGGAATCCAAATAAGAAAGTTATGATCAAAATGGTGACGTCGCGCAAGTTGTTCCTATTCAGCACGACTGTGCCACTGTGAATGGCTTGTTACACCTTCACATGTTAGAATTTTTTTGAGTTCTTTATATGGATAGAAAGCCAAGGAAGTTAGAATCGCGTAAGCGTAAGAATCACTTAAATCGGAGCTTGGATGTAGAAGTTATGCCCGAAACGGTGAGACTGCGCACTGCCGCTCAACCTGCCGCTCGACCAAAACTATTCTGGTCGAGCGGAGACATAGAATCCTGTTTTTGGTAATTCCGTATCTCCAGTAGCGTGTATTTTCGTGTTTTCTAAGAAAAAACTCATTCAAGCTCCATAAGGAAAGCTTACAAGTATAAAAGGGGATGTAGATCACACCAAAGAGAGCACGGCAACACATGATCATCCTACACCCCACAAGGGGATCACTCCCCAATCATTATCCACTCCATCCATCACTTCGAAGATTTGTCTATTGAATTAAGAGGAGAACCAAGAGAAGGATTCGAATGGAGAAGGACGTGATGACGTCCACATCTAGGGTTTTATTCGTTTCCTAATTTATCTTGTATTTTCCAGACATATGGGTAAGATCTATCCAACCCCCATGATTATTCTTCACAACATCATGGGCTAGAGCCTTTTTTGGTAGATCTAGGGTTTTGAAGGTTTTTATGAATTAATTGAACTTTCGTGTGTATAATCCGTACAACACTACTTGTGGATTTATTTTATATAAGACTATGCATTTTAATCCACATTCAGAGTCATTTTGTGCATCATTAACTGTTATATAGAGTCTGAAAAATATCTTGGTTATTGATTGAGTGCGTTCACTGTTGAGCTAGATTCCATGTTATGATTCTAAGTGAGAGGACTCCGAAACTTTATTAGAATTATCATATATAGATACTTATTAATTGAATTGAATTCGGGTTAAAAGTAGGATAAAGAGGATAATTTTATAGTACCTATAAACAGAGATCATATCGGGTTAGTTACTAGACGCGGGAAATAATTAATACTGATAGTACCTAAAAAGGAGAGTGAAATTACGTCTCTTGCTCTGAAGTTATTCACACGTATTACATACTTGTGTCTATAGAGTAGATTTACATAATTTAGTGATGCGTCCATACTCTATAAGGCAGAGTCGGATATTGATACATGAAAGGAAAATTAATGAGTGAAACTGGATTATACTAGAGCTACCTATTCTCCTACTTGATTCACTTTCATATTTTCCTAGTTATCTATTTATTTTATTTGCTATTTTAATTAATTTTTTAATTGTTTATAATAAATTCACAACTTTATTACTAACGTAAGTCTTAATTAATTAGCTTATAATTAAATTGATAATACGCCGTCTTTCGGGTTCGATATTTAACTTGATCGCTTGCTTAAGCTGCAATTAATATCCTTAATACTTGGGGATTAATTTTGCATGCAAAGAAAACGCGCATCAATGCATGGCTAATTTATTTTGAGTATGTCTTTTGACTGAAAATCAGGATGTTTTGATCTATTTTGAGGGAAAGAGAAAGGTTATTCTAAGGGTAAGTAAATATAATGGAGAAATATTTGGTTTAATTTTTAAGAGCGAAATGGAAACTAAAATGGCTTTACATTTTTTGATTGGGCTCTGGTAACTATATCAGGGAGCAATCAATTTTAGGTGAGAAATTAAACTTCATAATTCCATTAGAAGCAACTTTGGCATGTTTTGTGGATATACTATGAGTTGATGTTAAATTATAAATAAATATAAATTGGAATCCATACGTTTTAATGGAAAAGCAATTTTAACTTTTCTTATGGGTTTAGAGGTCCAATTTTTTTCCATAGATGATAGGAGTAACTTAGATTTGGTATTTACGTTGATTCTGTGATCTGAAATTTGATTAGTTGGATAGTGTTAAGACTACATAGTGTTTTCTTAATTCAAATCAGAAGATAGCTTAATTTGTGGCAAGAATTTAATTTATGAATAGCAGATGAAACACTATTGTGAAATAGGTGATTCCATTTTACTTACCCATGATGCCTATATGGCATAAAAAACTAACTATTCACACATATGTGAAGCCAGGTATACCACATGAGCATGGATACATAGAAGAAGGGAGGTATAGATGCTACATGTGAGAGCTTTCTCACTTTCTGAACATCCATTTTTGTGGTTAATAATGTTCACCTGAACTATCTGGACCCAGCTTATTGTTTTGAAAGTTTTTTTTTTCAAGAATATGGTTTCAGAATCTAATAGTGTGGCCACTGATGCACATTTTCTTTGCGCGCAAAATTAATCTCCAAGTATGAAGGATGTTATTATAGCTTAGATAAGCGATCAAGTTTAATATCGAACCCAAAGAACAGCGTATTATCAATTTAATTATTAACTAAATTAATTAAGATTAAAGGCAATAAAGTTTAAGGTATCAAATTATTAATCTACTAACAAAAATATTGATAACAATTAAAATAAAAGCACTTAGAAGAATACGAATGTGACTCAAGAATGGAGAATAGGTAGCTCTAGGATAATCCAGTTTTACTCATTAATCTTTCTTTCGTGTATCAATGTCCGACTCTGCCTTGTGGATTATGGACGCATCACTGAACCATGCATATCTACTCTATAGACATAAGCAAACATGCGTATAACACGTGTGAATTACCTTGGAGCAAAAGATATAATTTCACCCCCTTTCTAGGAACTATTAGTATCAATTATTTTCCTGACCAATTGGTACTCTAACCCGATATGATCTCCCTTTATATGCACTATAAAATTAACCTCTTTATCCTGTTTATGAACTTGAATTCAATTCAATTAATAAACATTCATATATGATAGTTGTTAAATGACCACCTCATCTAAAAGCTTAAGCTTGTAGAGAGTTGAACCGTTTAATACTTAATCAGGTTACACTCTAATACGCCCCCTCACATGCAGGCGGGAAAATTTTGCCTCAAGCCTAGCATGTGCAATTTTCTCATAAATGGGTGACGGTGAGGTTTGAACCCTGGACCTTTGTTAACCATGGGCTCTGATACCATGTTAAATGACCACCTCATCTAAAAGCTTAAGCTTGTAGAGAGTTGAACCGTTTAATACTTAATCAGGTTACACTCTAATAATAGTTCTAATGAAGCTTCGGAGTCCCCTCACTTAGAATCGTAACATGGAATCCTGTTCAGCAGTGTACGCGCTCAATCAATAACCAAGATATATATTCTGACTCTATATAACAGTTGAAGATGCACAAAACAACTTTGAGTTTGAATTAAAAACACACAGTCATATATAAATTAAACCACACGTAGTGTTGTACGGAGTATACACACGAAGGTTTAATTAATTAATAAAAACCTTCAAAACCCTAGATCTACTAAAAAGGCTCTATCCCATGATTGATCAAAGAACAATCATGGGTGTTGGATAGATCTTACCCATATGTCTGGAAAATACAAGATAAATTAGAAAATGATAAAAACCCTAGATGTGGGCATCGTCGCGTCCTTTTCTGTCTTGAATTCTCCTCTTGGTTCTCCTCTTGATTCCACAAACGAATCTTCAAAGTGATGGATGGATGGAGGAATGGATATGGATGATGGTTGGGGGTGATTCCCCTTGTGGGTGTAGGATGATTGTGTTGTGGTTCTCACATGAATAATAATGTAAAATATATATAGGTGTGAGAAAGGAATTAAATAAGGAAATAAAATATATGAGTGAATCATGGAAGATTATGTGATAAGGAGATTAATTGTGCTCCAAGAAATAGGTAATTTTCGAAAATTTTCGGAAATTCTCGCTGGCAGCTGCGCGACTTCACGATTTTGACCATAACTTTCTTGTCCAAACTCCGATTTTAGTGATTCTTGCACTCACGTGATCCTCTTTTTCTTGGCTTTCTATTCATATAAAGATATCACAAAATTCCAATATTTGAAGATGTAACAAGTTGTATAAAGTGAAATATTCTTTCTGAGTAGAAACAGCTTGCGCGACGTCACCATTTCGATCATAACTTTCACGATTGAACTCCGATTAAGGTGTTTCTTACCGCTAAAATGACCCACTCTTCTGTGGTTTTCCAACCATGTATCACACTTCAATTTTTAGTTCCGAAAAATACAAAAAATTATACAAGTTGGACGTGCGTTTTTCAGATTCTTGCACAAGTTGCACCTTTTCTCCAACTTTGCTTTTTGATCCTTTTTCCACTTAAAATACAATAAAACACCTCAAATGCACCTCTTTCTCAAATATATTAAATATAAGACAATTGTACTAATGTATAATAATAATTTCCATAAAAAAGTGTTAAATTGGACACTAAAACACGCTTATTTTCACTCTCATCAGCCATATTTCTACACTAATATACATTTCTATACTGAAGTTTGCTTAACTCTTTTGGTTCCATAATATTCTTTCTTTCGATTAAAAATTTAACTGGTTGCAGCAGTTGCAGTAGGCATTATGATTGTAACCATTTATATACAAACTATGTCTTCATAGGTACTCCTGATTCAATCTTTGTATTTTGTGTCTAAGTATGCATGTTTTTTTTGCTGTAATTGCATTTTTTATCCATGGACAAAAAGGACACATTTCATTTAATTTTTATTTTATCATTTTTTTTTGCAAATTCAGAGGATAAGTCGTACAGTTATCTAGGTATTTGATTCATATTGCAATACATGTTTGCAACTAATTTACCTTTTGCATTCATAGGAAGTTCTCCATATCATTAACGTGGCATTGCATCTAAGATTTAGTGAACTCAATGCTTCCATCCGATATTGGTTGAAAAATCCTTCAATGTAACAATTGAGGATGATGCAATAATAACAGTTGATTCAACAGATATGAAGATGGCAACATTAGCTTTGGTGGTTACTACTGCAGTAGGTGGAAAAAGAGGATCAACACACCTGGAATTGTACACATAATGATGATATTACTATAAGGATAAGATCAAAACAAGTAAAGAAGCTCATACTCCAGTGAGTTCCAAAAGATGTGTAAGCAGCAGTCTTTACAATTGCCATCATGGGAAGATTAACATGAGTAGATGCAAGAACTCCATTTGAGGGAGTGCATTGAATAAGGCCTTAATGCCATAGATTCTACCAATCAAAATTGGCAAATATTAGACTTCTATGATGCACCAAGAGAAAGAAAAATGGGAAAAAGTAACATATGTAAAATCAAACAAAAAGAAGTGCGGAACCAGGAACTAGGAAATCAAACATTGATTCACATTAATGTAGCACAATGCTACCATACCTTTGATTGATGAGAATTCTCAATCTAGATGACTTCAAGGTAGGAAAAATAAGCTTTTCGATGAGCATAGGGTTCACTGTAATTAATTTTTTAAGTTCTATCAACATTATGACATTATGCTACGCCTACTGGCAGTCTTGATTGTGTTTGTGTATTAAAAATAAATGACAATTTTGAAATAAAAGTGTCTTTGGATATTATAGAATGAATGTGATAACTTCATTTTTTGGACTACATCGCTCTTAAACATATATCATTCTTTAATTTCATGTATAATTCAAAATTGTAACTCATTTTAAACATACTTCAAGATACAAAGTGAAGAGATACCAAAGACTAAAGAAGTATATATCATACTTTAAATTCATATAAATTTTAAAATTACAATTCATTTTATAATAATCATAAAGTACTATTACGTGCAAAGCACGTTTTTAAAATCTAGTTACTAAAAAAAATAGCAAACTAACCCTAAAACATAGTAAAAACAACTTTTCTATAATTCTATATTTACAATAAAAGTGAATTTCATAATGAGACGGAAGGAGTAATTCATATAACGTAGTTGTATACTTATATTAATAATAAGCGGTGAGTTAAAAAATAAATAAATATTTAAAGTGGACGTCGAAAATAGAAAAATAAATACCTTATCTGTGTACAGATGAAGTAATATTTTTTATAAAAATTAATATTCAATTGACAAAAAGTAATTACCATCCAATTAAATTATTTGATCCACACTTATATGAAACTGTCTCGCTTGAGATCATTTTACATTTTTTTATTAATTATCATTTTTTATTGAAGATTATTATCACTTTTCATTAAAAATATCACTTTTTATTAAAGACAAACACTTGTTTGAGACAGTCTCATGGGGAGACTTTCATGAGACTAAGAAGTGATAACATTCAATGAATTATTTCATGAACGGTTCATATAATAAATAAAAAAATGATAATATTTTTAATGAAAAATGATAATATCTTTGATTAGAAGTGATAATTATTTTTTTAAAAAATTGAGAAAAGTCTTACACAAGTATTGTCTTTATTAAAATATTATTATTTTTCATCCGTCTCATTTTGTATGAATTTGCCAAATTATTTCGTGAACAAGTTTTATTATACATGAAAATGGTAACATATTTAACAACCATTCATGAAACATAATTTGAGAGAGAATAAAGTGAGACTAATTCCATCTCCCCTCAGTATACTTCTTTTATTGTTATAATTAAATTACTTACTCTCTCCGTCCCGTTTCAATGTTTACGTTTAATTTTTGCACGTTGATTAAGGAGTATAGTATTTTAATAGATAGTGGGTGGAAAGATATAATATTTAATGTAAAATGAGTAGGTGTATTAGTGTTGGATGTGGAGACCAATGTGATATATTAATTGTTTTAGATGGATCCCATATTCTAGAAATAAAAATATAAGCATTGAAATGGGACGCCCAACATAGAGAGTGCACACCCCAATATGAGAATTGCCCTAAAAATAAACAACTATAAAAAACTCCACATAAAAAATGTTTGATATTAATTGATGTCACGATATATTTTTAAGAAAATCAATATAAAATTCACTTCCTAATTATTATTAATAAAATTATGTTATAATATAATTTAGATAAAGTCTTCTGTGAGACCTTAATTTTATAGTGTTATAATATGATTTATTATTGACATACTTTAACTATAAATAAACATATTTTAACTATATAATAAATATACTTTAGTAATGGGTCGATCCGTCTAAAGGTCGTCTCACAAAAAACCCGCCTCACAAGAGAGTACTCTATAATTTATAGTATTTAATATATGCATAAAATATATTTTTTAATTAATATGAGCCGTAGGTGAACTTAAAAAATACTCCTAGTTGTGGTAAAATCGAATTTTCTTAGAAGTTTATTTTTTTTATTAATTCTTAAAAAAAAATATTATTAGTGAGAAATTGTAAATACTGTTTAATAAACTTTTTTATTTATAAAAGAATTTTGATTAAATGACAAAATACTAAAATCATGTACTCCCTCCGTCCCATGTATTTTTACACACTCTCCATTTTGGGTTGTCCCACATATTTTTACTCATTTCGTTTATGGCAAAAATACATAAAACCTTATTACTTATTTTTTACAATCCCAAAATCTTTAATTACTTTTTTACACTTCATTCATCATTTCCAACAACTTCATTTACTTTTTCTTATTAAATTACTAGTTTATCCCAACTTTTTCTTACATTATATATTAAAAAAATAACACGTCTTAATCTCCGTGCCCGTACAAACGGGTAAAAATACCCCGGACGGAGAGGGTATAATTAATTAAAAAAAGATAAATTTGTAATTAAATTGAGAAAAAATAGAAGGCAAAAACTTGTGTGAGACCGTCTTACGTAAGGACTTACGTGAGACGGTCAGAAAGTGATAACTTTTATATTGAAAAGTGATACTAAATTAATAAAAAGTGATAATACTATTTTATTAACAATTTATATTATAAATGAAAAGTGATAATACTATTTTATTAACAATTTATACTATAAATGAAAAGTTATAACATTTTATAGCGAAAGTGATGACATTTTATAGCGAAAGTGATAGTTATTTTAAAAAGTATAAAATGGTCTCACGTGAGACGGTCTCACACAAAACCTACCCACAATAGAAAGTCACGTATTTTCTAACAATAAAAAAAGTTCATGATTAAATTGAGAAAAAGAGTAAAAGATTATGTATTTTAATGCAATTAACTTTTTTTTTAGGAAGTAAAGGTATACATTGTTATACTAAAGGGTATATCTTTCGAAAAAATTCGAAATTTGAGGGCACAGTATCCCGATAATACGCAAGTTTTAGCCAATTGTTATAACATAAGAATTAATTAAAAATATAAACTTTGGGATTAAAATAGGACACCAACTATTAGGATAAAACGTCACAAATCATTAAACTGAAATTACAATTATATTCTAAAATTTATTTAATTATTAGGAACCTTATGTTGTTGAATTAATTTTTTGCTCTGCACTAAATTCATTAAAAAAAATTGATTCTCAAAACTATTATAATATTGACTCGGGTAAATGTGAAAATTATACAGAGGGAGCAAAAATGCAAAATAATATTTGTTCTGCTATGATTATCATATGTAATCCTATATATGACTATGTATTAGCTGTGAAGTTAGAAGGATCAACTCCAATGGACTTGTAATAAGATTTCTCAGCATTCTCCAATCGAAGTCTAAACAGTTCCCATTCCGTCCTACACCTCTGTCTCACCTAAACCAACAAAACCATGGCATAGCTAGATCAAGATTAATATTTCAAATAAGAAATAATTAAGATTTTATTACTATATAAGTTGACTTAATAATGTAACATATGATCAATGAGTTCATTTTATTAATCACAGAAACTATCGAACTAATAATATTTATGTACGGTCAGAATACGTACCCCTTGCCATGAAGCCTTCCCGTTTTCTGCTAGACCCTGTCAACACAGAGAGAGAGAATATGTTTACTCCGTGTAAAAACTATAATGACGCAAACTGGCGTTTAGTAAACTACCTGGTTTCCCAATGAAGGAACTGTTTGATGAACAATCCACTGGGCATCTACAACTCCAATTTTTTCATGAGCAGGCTAAAACAAATATATAATTATAAACATATATTATAAGTTGATGGGCAAAGCATCTGAGAGCTGTGAAGAGAAGAGAATGCTGACCTCTACGCATCTTTGGAGGGCTAAGTCCAAACCCCATCCGTGGACCAAGTCATTCTAAAAAATTTCCATATCAAGACGAATCAATATATGGACCAAGGAAAACATAAGTATTGCTATAGGAAAAATGTAATTTAATGACGAAAAAAATAATCAGAGGATAAAAAAACAAGTAACTTAAACTTTAGTTTTAATGCTTTTAATAAGGAAAAAATAAATACTATCACAAAAAGCAATTTTTTAATGAGAGATTGATAATCCTCTAGTTATTGTCTTATTGATAAAATATCCCATCATAGTCTATTGTGCCTCTCATTATTTCATGGAGAATTTTACCTTCCTTCTCCATTTCAATTAAAATAACAAAATGATTTATCATTCTATATTAGAAAGAAAGTAATCTCTTCTCATATCAACCCCAAATTTTCTGCTCCCTCAACGCCAATGGTTGAAGAAAGATTATTTATTTATTTATTTTATTTTTTAGTATTCTCTCTCACAACCATTGCTTCAAAAGTCTGAATGGTGGACCTATTGCAAATCTAATAAGAGTTTTATAGGAAGTTCATTATAAACTACTTTATACAAAATGTAATTTGAGCTACCTGTGTTTTACCAGTTAGTTATCGATTTCTGAATAGCACTTGTGGCTTCAGTTGCATAATCAATATGAATATTTGCTAGCCATTGTAGGTTATGAGTGTAAAGTCCTTAAACTTCTCTAAAAACTATTTTTTTCTGGGGGAAGAATCAGTTTATTTTCTAGATTTTTGTGCTTGTGGCAGTCTATCATAATGCAAAATGTACTTGAACAAGGCAAGCATGATTTTCACATCCTATTGAGTCTTGATGGAACCACTAAGGAAAATATAGATTTTGCAATAAAATTTTATAAATGTCAAACCACATCAAAAGTTCTTGTACTTCATATCCTGGTGCCTTGTTCCCTGAAAATATTTTTTTCTAACTTTCAGATTCTAATTTATATCTCCCTTTAAGACTAAATAATGTGTTTTATTGATAACTTTTTAGCTGATTTTATTTACTCGCTTCTCACATGCATTTATTTGCAATCATTTACATCATTGTAGAATAAAAAGAATAAATTAATTGAGCTGAAATGATTTACTATATTCTTTAACTTCTCTTGAGAAGAGTTGATGATGATATTATTTTTAGGAATATTGTGTTTTCAGGTAATTTATGTCACTAATCAATTTTTCTAACATTATTTTGGTCTATATATATATATGTGCATGGCATTTGATGACAACAAAAAGATTTATTTTACTGAGTGCAATAAAATTTAACTGATTTTAATAATGATTGTTTGATTACAGTATTTTGTTCCATGTTGTATGTTCAATATTCATGTTACATTTGCAATAGCTATGATTTTACATCATAATCAAGGGAAAACTAACTATTAATGAGGAAGTATATAACGAGAGGCGAAGTATAGTGTAATGATGGGTCTACCGTCATTTCAGAGGACACGTGCTTTGTCATTAAAGACTTTTATCTAGAGAAGCAATCATAATAGGCACATCGTAGGAAACTTCAGCCATTATTAGTTCTAATGAGAGCATTTTGATTTTTGATTTCAAGATTATGACAGATCATCGATGCTCTATATACATTCACGCACCTGAATCATATGCCACACGCAGCGCCATGCATCTCGAGAAAAAACAGGAGCCATGATTTCTACAAAACTGTTTTTTGGAGACAAATGATTCTCAAACTGTAGTAAAATAAAAGAAAGAAATGAAAGAAACACTTGAAAAAGCTCATACGCTGCACAGGGAGGCAGATGGGGGTCAGAACACCAGCCTGGCTTCTCCTCTGTTTCCCTATTTACAGAACAAAGCATAAGAATGGAATGAGTCATGTATGATGCGTCACTCAGAGATCACGAAAATTATGTATATATATCAGCCCTCACTTGTGAACTTCACTATTGCCTCTTCTTTTTGTTATCTGCCAAGTAGTTCCCCTGTTCGGTTCCAGACCAGGCTGTGAAATTTCCAAACCATACTTCCTCACAAGCTTGATGTATCTAGAATTTGAAAAGGAACAGTAGATTTAGCATATACGAGCTAGTAGAATCTACTTCCATTAAAAATACTAGTGGACTTACTCTTCTCCATCAAAATGCTCAACCCCAAGATCTTCATCCCAAATGAATATGTAGTCATATGGGGCAACAATGTCCGGATGTAGAAACCTTTTAGCATACCACCTTTCAAAAATAATCAGAGAGACATCAATATATCTGCATGATTCAGATAAATGGACCATAAAAGATTCATCAAGAGTTACCATTTTGTTTGTTTCCTGGCACTAACGTGAATAGCTCGTTTGGACCACTCAAACTCATCCCATTCAGTTGTTCTTCCATCATAATGAAACAAAAGGATGGTAAAATTCTTGGAAAACTGCAGCAATGACAATGATATAATTTGTGTGATATAGGAAGAACTCTTAGTTCTCACAGAGAGAAAGATACTCTGGCTCAAAAGTGAAGTGACGCAGGGTATACTGACCTTTTTCACTGCTGCATCAATGATTTTCATTTGATCATAACCAACAGTAAAAGTCACAAGATATTTCGGTGTGCTGTCCAAGTCCTAAAGAGTGACAAAGTATATAGATATCATAATTCACATTGTGATATCCTGCCAAATTTTAACAGCCAAAACAGTAGATAGTATGATTTCAGATTATAGATTCAATATTCTCCTAATACAAATGTTAATATAGTCATCGTTGAGAACTTTTATTACCTCAAGTATTAATAAACAACAGAATAAAGACTCCAATGTTATTTACATGGAAAATCTAAGGTCTTAAGACCACATCACTTATCCCACAGAACCCTTCCTTTTCTTTTCTTTCCATATTTCATTACGAGGTTTGATATCTTAAATGAGGTGGGCACTAGGAGGTGTTTAATCCACTATTAGTTTAGCTTGTAAGTTGTACTGTTTATAATTGTCATCCTCGTAAATACTCACCCCTTTGTTTCTTGCTAAAAGTAGTTTGTATATGAAAGGAGGTCCAGCTGCATAAGCAATAGGAACACCTACGTTGACCCACATTAACTTAATTACACCACAAAAAACGCTCAAGGATTCGTTTCTAAGAATAAAAAATCACTTTCCGCATTCAGTAGCCATTCTAATAAATGTTCATTTGCCAAGAAATACATTGAGCAGTAGTATGTGTATGTCTAAGACATTACCAAGAATAATTACCTCATTTGGTTTTCCCCATAGTCTTCGAAGGTAAAAGTCTGACTCAGATGCAACAATACCTGGAGGCAACCTTTCTGCACCTTTGGGATTAGATGGGACCCAAATCTGAATTAAGATCATTTCAGAGGAAGAATAAACAGAATTATTAAAACTGCTTCTATGATTTTAATTTTCAATCGCCATAAGGGAAAAGTCATGCATTCACATAAAAATAGAGAGATACAGAAAGATCGAAACACGAACAAAGCACATCAAAAGTGCAGCCCTTGGCATGACCTTGTTGAAAAGCTCCTAATTGTAAAGAAGAAATCTACCAAGAAGATAGTCATGCATACAGTATGGAACTACATTGATTACAATTTTGAGCTTGCATGAGATTCCTTTTTCCTATTCTCTATTTTTTGACTTGTGGAGCACATTAACATTTCATATAGGAGAAAGTAGCATGCTTAAGGTAGTGCCAGATGAACCATGAATAATTGTATTATCTAAAGAAATCTTAAGTCGTTTACTGGGGCTCTTCTTACTCTTTACACTTGTAATCATCTATTCAATTATCTCCAACCTATTCTTGAAGAACCATGAATAAAATAGCACGCGCACAAGTCACAACTGACTAGTGTAACATCAAAATCAAAGTCCCAACTCCTTTTAACATACATGCAAAGATGTGCAATCAATCTCAACAATGTGGAAAGCAAATAGTTATTAAATTCACTGAAAGTATAGCTACCTTAGATAGATCCATCGCAACATCATTTCTTCTATAGCTATTTGTATTGTTTTGGGTAGTGTTTGCTGAAATTTTGTTCCCAGTAATTGCAAAATCATGAAGAGCAGATGTGATCTTTAGCTGCAAAATGTTGGGATCGTTGAAGAAAGAATAGAAGCAGCAATCAGGGAATGCACCAGACATAACCACATCCATGCGGTGGGTGAAGTAACTTGTTTTTGTACCTTTGTTAACTGGAGAGAGGGAAATGAGACTCCTATGAAGAAGCCAAACATCATTCCAACACAGATGGTAACAATCATCCTCATAGTTTCATTTGTCTTTTTAGCTATTGGGCTGTAAGAATGAAAATCATATGTAAAGGTTGTGTCACGTGCAACACTTCAGCAAGTGCATTCACGTACCCGAAAATCACTTACCTCCAACCAACATTCCCCTTTTTGTACACCATATTAAAATCCATTTTTGCAGTATTAATGGCTTCTTTTCATAGCCAATCAAGCCACAGACGTCCACCCAGCAGACGTTATCACTGATATGGTAAAAGAAATAAAAATCTGAACCATTTTGAAAAGTGATTAATAAGCTTCATTGAAGAAATTAGAGCTAAGGGATTGTTAAATTTCAAAGCTAACAGGTTCTCTGATACGAAATATCTCCATCTAATCTACTTAGATTGTTCCTATGAGATTAAACTACAAAAACACAGATTCAACCCAAAAAAAATTGAAATCAACAGTGTGAACCTCTGAGGAGAGAGAGCTTACGTATCAAAGATAACAACTTAGATTTTTCCAAAATTAGGTACGTAAAAACACTTCATGTGCAATCCTTTGACAATTCTACAACACCAGGATCACAACTTTTAATCACCACTTTATTCGATTTCCGGGGTGCCCATGAAAACAAGCCCCCGGTGTAAAAGTTACCAATCCTAATCCTCCATCATTCATTCAAGTTCGTACAACATAATTTCAAATTAAACTCGCATATAAAAACGAAATAGAGAAAGAACAACTCAACAACAACTGGAAAACGCTCAAACATCGATAAACCTAGCCAGGAAAAGAAAACTATCATCAAATACGCATCTCAGGTCGTGATTCGCACAAGTAAATCTACTTCCAGTTCGTTCAGCCATGTTTGCGCATTTGATTACCACTCAACATATACTCAAAAGTTTCGAATTGTCATGCAAGTACACAAAAGCGGAGATAACAGTTTACCTGAATTCAGAAGGAGAAAATCAGAGCAGAAATTCACGGCGGAAAACAGACGGTCAGGGGGAGAATTTAACAGGGCGGAGAAACACGGTGGGGGAAACTCTAAATCCAGCAGTAAATGCATGAACGCATAATAAAGAGATGAAACTGAAGCAGTGGAGAACTTCGAACGTGAATTGATGGCAGAAATGGCGGAGAAGGTGAAGAGACAAGAGGGGCAAGTTCAAAGTAACGCAGGAATTAGACAAGTTTCTGTTTTATACCTTCTCTTTCGTAATCTTTCTATCACATCATTATTTTCTACGTTTTTCCCTTTCCTCCTAATAATTGCATTTACACACACATTTACAAACCAAGTGTATTTCATTGACTCGTATTTATGAGTATTATATTATTATTATTATTATTATTATTATATTTATACTCATTTGAGAGCCTTTTAGACGGTAAATAAATCATAAAGAATTCGGTACAACTTTGATTTCTTCGAAACAATATACATTAGGCTTTTATGAGGTATAGGAGGAGAAGCTTTAACTCAAGTATTTTAAATAAATCATTACTCCCTCCGTCCCCCAAAGTATTTCACACTTTCCTTTTTCATCCGTCCCTCAAAGTATTTCACACTTTACTTTTACTAAATTTGGTAAAAATACATTATAATAATACTCACTTTTTACACATATCCCAATATAATACTTGCTTTTTCACATCTCCCAAAAACTTTACACACTTTTTCCACATCTCTCAATAACTTTACACACCTTTTTCATTAAATCAACTAAAATATATATTCTCTTTCTTACTTTATACATAAAAATACAAAATTTTCTTAAACTCCGCGCACACCAATACGTGAAATACTTCCCGGGACGGAGGGAGTATATCTTTACCTTTTATAAAATATAAGTATTTTTCACATAGAATTTATTAGAGTTGAAAATTTTATGTAATATAATCCCTCAATTCATGCTAGTATGTTCCTTTTTAGCAGTAAAAATATTAAGAAAAATTTTATTTTAAATATATAACTGAAAGAAAGTAATGGTAAATATTGAGGGTTTTTATAAAATAATTATATTTTTTTAACATAATAAATAATGATATTTATTAATTATTATGTAAGATACTTGCTTATTCCGTAATACTCGTACTCATGTATAAATAAATAATTTCAAACTCGTTTATCAATACACGTTGATTACACATAATTATTTAAAATTATTAAGATGTTAGGACTAATAATATTAATTATTAATAATTTAATAATCAAGAAACATGATATGTAGACTCTTATTATTAAGTAGTGGTAAATATTTAGCGTTTTTATAAAATTATTATATTTTTTAACATAATAAATAATTATGTTTATTAATTATGTAAGATACTTGCTTATTTCATAATACTCATACCCGTGTAAAAATAAATATCATCTAAAAATTAATATTTTTAAATTATTTCATTAAAAAAATATATTATGATACTCATACCCGTCCCAAACCCATTTATCAATACCCAACTACTCATATTCGTATCTGTTTCATTAAAAAATATAAAATAATTTAATTCCGTTCCAAACCCATTTATTAATACCCGTTGATTACACATACATACCCATTTAAAATTATTAAGATGTTAGGACTAATAATATTAAGGGTCACTTACTATTGGATACATAAAATAATACATAATTGCTATAAACTATATGACTCAAATCACTAATACTCATAACTACATGTTGAGAGTAAAAATAAGCGTGTTATAGTGTCCAATTTAACACCTTCTTGATTGGAATTGTTGTCATATATTAGCACAAGTGTCTTATATTCAATATAGTGAGAAAATGGTGCACTTGAGGTGTTTTATTGTATTTTAGGTGGAAAAATGATCACAAGTGCAAAGTTGGAGAAAATGTGCAATTTATGCAATGATGCTGAAAAACACGCGTCCAACTTATGTAATTTTTCTGTATTTGTGTAGAGCTCTAAATTGGAAGTGTAATATATGGTTGGAAAGTCATAGAAGAGAGGGTCGTTGTGGCGTAAAGAACACCCCAATTGGATTCCAAAAGAGAAAGTTATTATCAAAGTAGTGACGTCGCGCAAGCTGTGCCGAACAGAACAGATGTGTTACTTTGTATGGCTTGTTACACCTTCAAATCTTGGAGTTTTTGTGATTTCTTTATATGGGTAAAAAGCCAAGGAAGAGAGAATTGCGTGAGTGTAAGAATCACTCAAATCTGAGTCCGGATGTGAAAGTTATACATGAAAAGGTGAAGCTGGCGCAAGATGGTTCGACCATGACCAGTGGTCGAACCACTGGTTCGACCAGCTGTTTTGGTCGAATCATATGTCTGAAGTGTGTTAAATCTCCGATTTTGATTCGACCATGGTTCGACTAAGCCCTAGGTCAAACCCTAGGTCGAACCACATGCCCGGAACACGTCCGGATCCAATTTTTACACCCCTAGTGCGTGTTTCTGCGTGTTTTGCAAGAAAAAGCCCATCCTAGGCCCATAAGGAGAGCTTACAAGTATAAAAGGGGATGCATATCACACTACCAAGATGATAAAATTATATTGGATTGGAGAGAGGCCATAACAGTACTACACCCCACAAGGGGGGATCACCCCCAACCATCATCCACATCCTTTCCTCCATCCATGCATCACTTTGAAGATTCATCTGTGGAATCAAGAGGAGAACCAAGAGGAGGATTCAAGATGGAGAAGGACGCGACGACTCTCAAATCTAGGGTTTATTTTATTTTCTAATTTATCTTGTAATTTTTCAGACATCCGGGTAAGATCTATCCAACACTCATGATTGTTCTTCGTAACATCATGGGCTAGAGCCTTTTTGGTAGAATTAGGGTTGTGAAGGTTTTTACGAATTAATTAAACTTTCGTGTGTAAACTCCGTACAATACTACTTGTGAATTTATTTTATATATGATTGTGCTTTCTTAATCCATATTCACGGTCGTTTTATGCATCTTCAATTGGTATATAGAGTCTGAATATATATCTTGATTGTAGATTGAGTGCGTTCAATGATGAACAAAATTTCATGTTATGATTCTAAGTGGGGGGACTCTGAAACTTCATTAGAACTATCATATATGAATAATTATTAATTGAATTGAATTCGGGTTATTAAGTAGGATAAAGAGGATAATTTTATAGTGCCTATAAAGGGAGATCATATCGGGTTAGAGTACCAATTGGACAGAGAAATAATTGACACTGATAGTACCTTGAAAGATGGGTGGAATTATATCTCTTGTTCCGAGGTTATTCACACGTGTTACATGCATGTTTACTTGTGTCTATAAAGTAGGGTTGTAAATGAATCAAATAATTCAAATTCGATTCGGTATTCGAATTCGAATATCAATATTCGAATTCGAAAAATTCGAATTCGAATGCGAATTCGAATAATTATTTTAGTTCGAATAATATTCGAATCGAATATGATTCGTAAGATATTTTATTCGAATATTCGCGAATATATTCGAATAATAATATATAATATATATTAATTAATTATACATATTTATATAGATTAAATATAATATTTTATTTTATAAATATAAATAAATATGTATATTATCTAATTTATTACTATGAGGAAAAGATATATTTTAATTTTTTATATATAATATAATGTGAATTATTTAATTATAATTTTTAATAATTTAATGGTTAGTGTATATAGTGTGTAATTCTTCTTAAATTAATTAATAGTATAAGAAATTTAAAAAAATTATTATTTAAAAAACAAATTTACAATTTCGAATCGAATTCGAATTCAAATATTCAATTTCGAATGTTCAAATTTGAATACTCGAATATATTCGAATAGTTCGTTTATTACTTTCTAATCGAATATCAATGCGATTTCGAATTCGATTAATAATCGAATTCGAATATGAATATTCGAATATTTAATCAAATACCATTCAAATACCTTAGTATTCGATTCGATTCGATTCGTTTACAACTCTACTATAGAATAGATATGCATGGTTTAGTGATGCGTCCATATTCCACAAGGCAGAGTCGGACATCAACACATGGAAGAAAAATTAATGCGTGAAACTGGATTATCCTAGGGCTACCTATTCTCCTACTTTATCCACTTTCGTATTCTTCGAGTGATATTTTATTTTATTTTCTATTTTAATTACTTGTTTAGTACTGTAGTTTAATAATTAAATCTCAAATCTTATTGTCATCTTGTCTTAATTAATTTAGTAAATAATTAAATTGATAATACGCCGTCCTTTGGGTTCAATAATTCACTTGGTCGGTTGCTTAAGCTGCAGCTGATATCCTTAATACTTGAGGATTAATTTTGCGTGCAAAGAAAACGCGCGTCACTACACAATTATGATTGATATACCATAAATACCCCTATGTGTTTGCACAATTTGTTTGTACAAATTTGTTTTGCACATTTTGGTTTGCACAATTTTGTTCTGCACAATTTGTTTTGCACAATTTTATTTTTGCACATTTTGTTTGCACATTCTAAGTTGCGGCGGAGGTCCGGCAGACGGCGACAGCGGTCCGATGGATGTCCGGTGATCGGCCGGCGGGTGTCCGGCGGTGGTCTGGCAGTGGGTGGGTGAGGGGTAAGGTTTGTGGTTTAAAAGTATATGGGATTATAAGGTTATATTTGGTATTTTATTTTAATATTTTATATGTGAGAGTAATTATTTAAATTCATTGTATCTCATAGTAATTTAGGGTAAAAAGTATGTACATATGAGTGGTTTTCCCTAATATTAATTCAAAATTATTAATAATGAAGAAAATAATTTAATATCGTTCCAAACACATTTATCAATACCCGTTGATTACACATAACCATTTAAAATTATTAAAATATTAGGATCAATAATATTAATTCAAAATTATTAATAAAGAAGAAAATAATTTAATAATGAATTAATTGTTAAAATCACATTATAGTTTCAAACTACATTATAGTTTCAAAAAATACATTACAATTATAATTACAAAAATAAATTATAATATAAACTTAATTTTAGTACCATAAATAATAAATTAAATTTTGCTGAAATAAATAAGAGGGAAATATAAAATCTTAAAATTAAAATTAATTAAATATGGTATCATTATTATAAAATTAAATAAGATATATTTTTAAATAAGGTATCAAATTAATGGCCAAGATCTAATCTCATAATTGTGATGAATGGATGAGATTCAATAAAGTGATGAATGGATGAGATTCAAAATGACTTATAGTAATCAAATCCAAGGGTATAAATTAAAAATTGGCTCAATTTTGACTTTTTCACTTTACTATTATATTACTTTAGATTTAATTAACTCTCATTTGTGACAATTATTCTTCATAAAATGTTTTGTTAAAATTTCAATTTTACAGAAGGCAAAATATTTTGTGCACCGGAGGCACGAACGCTGGTCCGTGCGTCAATGCTTAAACATACTCCCTCCGTCCTGAATGTGATAATAATGTCGTTTCATGAAAAATTTAGGGTTAATTGCAAAAAAAATTATGAAGTTTACTCCTATTGCAAATTAATCATCACTTTTGAGAAATTGCAAAAAAAAAACTCAAAAAAACCTACTACTAGTCACAAATTGAGTTTTTTTTAAACAATACTTAAATGTTATGTTTTTTTTATAATTTCTCAGAAGTGGTGATTAATTTGCAATAGAAGTAAAGTTCATGGTTTTTTTTTGCAATTAACCCAAAAATTTATAGTATAAATAAAAAGTGATAACATTAAAATAATTATAATATCTTTAATAAAAAACAATAACTAATTAAAAAAAAGGTAAAATGATTTTATCGTGAAACAATCTCACATAAGTATGCCCCATTATTGAGATGTATTTTTAACTCTTTTAGAAATGAAAAAGAAATGAAATACTTTGTAGGACATAAAAAAAGAAAAATGTGAAAATTTTCTTTTTGATTAATACAGTAGAAAAAGTAGGAATATTTTAGATAATTTAATTAAAAAGATAGTAGGTTGTTGGATGTATGTAAAAAGTAGATATTATCTTGAGATAGGTAAAAAATTAATATTATTCTAATATATTTTTACTACTTAAAAAAAAGAAATTATGAATTATTTTGTGAGTAGTTTTAAAAAGGAGAGTGGAGTGTGAAATATGAAAGGTGTACTCCCTCATTCCCATGCAGAGAAATATTTTTACTTTTTGTACGTAGATTAAGCAATATTATTATTTAATGTATAGTGGGTAGTTGATTAAGTAGTACTATTATTTAATGTGTAGTGAGTAGTTGTATTAATGGGTATGTAGACCCTATTTTAATTAAATTAATGAGTGTGTATGCGTTTCATGTGTGTAAAAAAGAAAATGAGCCTCTTTATATGGGATACCAAAAATAGAAAGAATCGACCCTTTTAAATAGATGGGAGGAGCATGTATCATTGTATTTTGTAGGTAGTGAATACTTCCTCCGTCCCGTTTCAATATTTATGTTTATTTTTTGCACGTTGATTAAGAAATATAATATTTTAATAGATAGTGGGTGGAAAAATATAATATTTAATAAAGTGGGTAGTGTATCCGTATATGTACTATTGTGAATAGTTATACGTAATTTTATCATTTTTTTAATATATAAATTATGAAGTAGTAAACGAATACCATAAGTTGTTAATTTATAAAAGATGTTTTTTTTTTGGTGTTTTAATTATAATATCGCGCCTCCATTCCAAACAAATGCTACAGTACACTACTTTTTAAATTATAAATAAATAAATAGTAGGGTATTAATTAGAAATACTTTTATATTGAGTGGAGAGAGCACAGTACTTTTTAAATTATGGAGCACTCAATAGTAGAGTAAATTATGACGATGTTGAAAGGCTGGAAATTTTGGTTGGCAACTTATTTATTTAGACAGGAGATTAAAACATATTCCCACCGTATTCTTTTATTTTATTATTTGAAAAGATTACAAAATTACTAGAATATTTATTTTCGTACTAAACTTTTTAATTTCGCTTTGATTTTATCTTAAAATAATAATTTTTTATTAATTTTGTTCTATAAGTTTGTAATTGCACCGATGGTCACATTCCGGGGAATTAAAAAATTTGAATATTTTTAAATAAAAATGACAAATTTTAGTGATAATTTAAAAATTATAAAATTATTTTAAAGAAATTAAATTTATTTAGACTAATTTGAATAAAATAAATTTATATAGAGGATTTTGATTTTTAACCACCGTGTATATACACTTGAACTTTGCTTTTTATGCAAAGCATATGAATGGGTTATTTTGCCGGCGGCTTTTTATTGCGCTCTTCAGCCATCGCACCCTGGTTGACGCGAGCCCTCTGTACTCGTTGTCACAACTTATCACCGCCGCCGATTGCATCCTCTGTGAAATTTCCTCTGCGGCGGTGTGTCTGATATCGCCTAGGGGTGTTCCCCAATTTCTTTTTTCAGCCCTGCTCCTGCACATGCCAGGGCTTTTCCGATCTTCTCCGATGAAGGGTTCTTTTGGCGGCCAACGTTACGTCGCTCTGACCGTTCGATGTGTCTGCCTCACATCAGGCGAATTCTTGGACTGCTTTATCTTCACTATTAGTGAAGTATTCTCACTTTCTCAGACTCTTTGTGGATTTAATTGCTTAATTTTAGATTGAAGGAGTTGTGGAGAACTTTCTGTCAGTTGCCTCAGATTGTACGGTCGAAGCTTTTGGTGTTTGCAATTCTTTTACTCTTTGTGAAGGACTCTTTACAGATTACTTCATGTCTATCAAAAGATTATGCAGATTTTATTGTTGAGGCTGTTTTCGTGAAAGGGCAGGCCTCAATTATACAAGGGGTTCTTTGGATTTTGGTTGGAGTATGTTTTGAAAGAATCTCTATACTTGACTCATGCTATACCTGTGGTTACAGCTTGATTCTTTTTGAAGATGCTACAGGTGGATTCGTATATTTTGATTAGTGTCTTCATCTTTTCATGTTTTTTTTTTTGCAGTGGTTGGTATTAGTTTTTGTTGTTACTAGCACTGCTTGTGTTTTCTTTTGGTCTACTCTTGTAGGCCCAACTTAGCGATGATTTAGGCTAATTTCTTTCATGAGTCCACCTGATTGGTCTTTTTATAAAAGCCGCCTGTTTGGCTTGCTTATTTGACGGTTGTCAATTCTTTACTTATTGTACTCTCTTTTTCTTTTTTATTTTAATATATCCATTTGCTGATTTATGTTTTACTCCTATAATATAAAGTTAAGAAATTTTAATAGCGAAATTGTATTTTCAATCCATAAATAATGGAGAGATCACCTATAAATTAGGAGAGTTTACTGTACACTCAAATTCACATATTACCCACCCTTGTAATGAAATACTTCATCCGTCTCGAATTTATCTGCATCGATATTATAGATAAAAAGTTTAAAAAAGTTATTTTTTGACCAACTTTATTGACTTATTGAGGATAATATAATATTTTTAGGTAATAAATAAATTATAAAGTATGTTATGTGTGTTAGGTGTGAGTGATATTTTTGAAATTAGAATAACTTTTGAGATGGTTGGTTAATGTGAAGTTTCATTTTTTAGATGGTGAAGATAAATGTAGGACGAACGAGAATGGAAAGTGTAAAGATAAATGTGGGATAAAGGCAGTACTCCCTTTAGAGTATTAAATTTCTATTCTTATAAATAAAATTTTATTATTAATATTAAAATTTTATTATGTTGTAAATTTTTTAATATTGAGATGCGTAGTATTTTATTATTTAAAAGAGTAATAGTTAATCGTTTTAAAAAGTTATAGTTATTTTATTATGTTTTAAAAAATAAAATATGAGTGTATCGAACAATGGGCTCACACAAATAATTTGTTGGCAAATAGTAGTTGTATAAGATCATCTGCTGCATGAATTCTATGAAACGAATAAAATTATAATTTGAATGAAAAATAATATTCGAATATTGAAAATTGGTAGCCATTTAATAAAAGTTTTCATAAACAATTAATAATAATATAAATAATGAAAAACACATTTTTGTAAAAAATAATAATTGAAGTAGATAAAAATGTAAACGATTTCATTTTCACCCAAACGTTAGATAAAGTCAAGTACCCCTCTGTCTCTCTTGGAATGAATTCAATTTGTATAAATACGTACTAATTAAATTGTTAATGAATAATCCACATATATATATATATATATATATATATATATATATATATATATATATATATATATATATATATATATATATATATATATATATATATATATATATATATAATCGTTAATATATTAAAAGTGACATGAATTTGAAAAAAAAATTCATTTTTTCTTTTTTTACATCTCCATCCTTTTATTTAATTAAATAATAACATAATATTTAATACTTTACATTAAATTTTACTTCATAACTTAATGATGATAATAATGATATGTTATTAATGGTTTTATATTATTATTATCATTATCATTAAATTTATATAAATAATGTCTCTTCATATTCATTTTAATATATATTTAAATATAGTATTTTTATTTTCATAATTCTTTTATGAAGAGAAAATTTAATTAATTTCGTCCCTAAAATATTTTATAATTTACAATGTTATTTTAA
This sequence comes from Pogostemon cablin, assembly GCA_023678885.1. Taxonomy (NCBI): domain Eukaryota; kingdom Viridiplantae; phylum Streptophyta; class Magnoliopsida; order Lamiales; family Lamiaceae; genus Pogostemon; species Pogostemon cablin. The sequence continues at coordinate 19,286,871 of CM042979.1, read as the reverse complement.
TTCATTATTAATAATATTAAAACATTAATCTTAATAATTTTAATCTTAATATATTAAAAGTGTGAGAAATAACTTTTTTTTTATCAATTATATCTTTACTTTTTTTTTTAAATTACACATCTTTACCCTCTAATACATTAATGAATATATAATATTTAATAACTTAATTTATATTTATAATATTAAATAAATAATGACTCTTCATATTCATCATAATTATTTTAATATGTATTTTTATATTTAATTTTTTTATGAAAAATAAAAAAGCTTATAACGTAAGAAATGCCAAATATTTAATATTTAATTTTTATTTTTAATATATTAAAAATAGAATCCTTAATCCTACTACTACTACTACTACTACTAATAATAATAATAATAATAAGGGTTTATTAATTATAGATACGTGTATTTACAACCTAATTACTAATAAATACATTAATGTAATATAATTACTGTGGGATACATAATAATTTTTTTCTCCCAACGTTACCCTTGTTCACAAAGTTTAATATTCAACGTTTATATAGAACAATAATTTCGTTGAACTCTAATGTATACTACATCAAAACTAATATTCAACATTTAATATTAGTGTACACTAATGTACACTAATATTCAACGTTTAATATTCAACAATGTTTATACAGAACTAACTTTTCTTTTGTCAATGTACACCGATGTACACTATTATTATACTTATCACTCGAGATTTTAGGAGAGGAAATTTAGAGAAAAATCATTTTCCTAATTCTCTCTGCGGTCACTTTCTTTTATTCCTCTCTCTAAATGCACGTTGATGTACATATTTTTTCTTTTCATCTCTCTAAATGCACGTTGATGTACAGATTTTGAAAGAAATAATTTAGGAAAAAATCGTTTTACTAATTCTCTCTGCGGTCACTTTCTATTATTTCCCTCTCTAAATGCACGCCAATGTACATATTTGTTTTTGTTCTTCTAATTGTGACTTCATTCTTCATTTTGTGACAAGTTTTCGATTAATTAATCAAAGTTCAGATTGATTAAGTACATTGTGGACACGTGTCTATAAATTAAGGTTGTAATTCAATGACTCTATCTTCGATAATTATTTATCTCACCTAAATGTACACTGATGTATATTCATATAAATAGTTTATTCATTTTTTTCTCCCCAAAAATTATTTATCTCAAATGAGTGAACAGTGATGTATATACATATAAATACTTAATCGTATTTTTTTAATTTGCTTCACACGATGTACACTGATATTCAGTAAGTATGGGTAATATGGAAAAAATAAAATTAAATTTTGTATCTGTGCGTAATTTTCTAGAGCGAATGTATGAATTAGTAATATCTAAATACGTTTTGTACCTAATATTTATTGACCCTAATAATAATATATTAAAAGTACAAAAAATTAAAAAAAAAACACTTTTTTCCTATTTTATTTCTATTAATTTTCATTAATTACATAGTCCACCTTACTTATTATTCATTAATCAGATTAAATAGACTCATTTATTACTAACTCCTGACGTTTAATTCAATTCATCAAATGTTGAAAAGAATGGAATCGACGTATTGTCTTTTGGGCTTTAATTCAATTAATTTATTTTTATCTTCATTGGATTTAGATAAATAGCTTCATCCGTCTTCAATTCCACTCCAACAGCGTCACTCCAACAGCGTCACCGCTGTATCTCGAAAAATCCATCGCCTATATTTCCACGTGATTTTTGAACATCAAAGATAATCAGTCTGATCTATGGCCCATTACATTGGAGTTCATGAGGTTGTGATTTACAATATTTTTTTTTAATCCATGGTGACTAATATTAGGAATTTTGAAGTGTTTACAATATAAAGGTTATAGAATTTATGATTTTCTCTTTTATCATGTATCCAGGCTGTATTGGAGAATATATTAGCACCTATATGTCTCTCTCATGTAGTGTTCTTCTTTACATTGATGGTACTTGAAGTGTTTACAATATAAAGGTTATTGAACTTATGATTTCTCTTATATCATGTATCCAGGCTGTAAGGGAGAATGTATTAGCATCATTTATGTCTCTCTCAAGTATTGTTTTTTCTTTGCATTGATGTAGCAGCCTGCGGGCTTAACATTTCTATAAGACTTCTTACTTACAGGAGAATGATGCGTGTGGAGATAATTCAGTTGTAGGGCAGTCGATTCAAAGCTGGAGAAATGATTAGGAAACTAAATTTATGAATGCGAGTAATATTTTGGATTCAAGAACGCAGAACAACACTTGCTACTGTAACCACATGCTCCGGGTTTTTACTTTTGTAAATTCATTTGATTCTAGGTGGTGCGTTAGATAATTTTCTTGATTTCATGAGTTTATTGCACCTTATGGGATAAGTGTGTGGCTTAATATATTGATTCAAAATGAAAATGAAGAAGTTGATCATCATTGGTTGAGGGTATACTGATTAGAAGTCATAGTTGCAGATTCATTTTTGTTCTCTCAATCAAGATTTCACATGATTATGCAGTTCTCATAGGGTCCTCTCTTGAGAGATATCTCTAGGCCGGATAATAATGGCATGAAGAAGTCCAATAGGTCAACACCCACTGCTGAATGCTTTTTTCTTCTTTTAGAATTTATTCCCTCTACCCCATCTTATTTTGCTGCCTAATAATTCTTCAAAAAAACAGTTTGCCTAAGCAAATAAAGCAAGAACTTGAAACAGGCAAGTTTGTGGAAGCTACTAAATCATGGAGTAATATAGAACATGTCATCAATTCTAGCAGCAATTCTACGGTAATTTTTCAGCCTCATTATATTGAACTTATTGGTTTCTAAACAAAGAAAAAAATTGATCAAGAATACAAATTTGAGAAAATTGCAGAATTTCTACAACTTCATGTTAGATTCAGGGATGGACCCTGTATCCGTGATAACTTTGGAGCTGTCACAAAAGATTTTAACAAAATAATACTCGAGTTAATTGAATTTTTTGAGGAGCTCTACCCCTGAAGGAGTTGGTGACTTAGATAGTCTAATGAATGGTGTGATCAAGAAGAAGCTCAAGATTATACCATACAATTTAATTAGGCGAGTTGTTAGTGAAGAAATCAAAAAATATTTCATGAATAAGTTTGGGCTTGAATTTTGTGATATTTTTTCAGTTGAGGTGAGTAATCTAATTCTATTTTTGATACAATGGAAGGAGATATCATGAGACCTCAAATCAACAAGGTAAGGAAACATAGCATGTTGCTAAAAAGAACATTGTATTTAATTTGTTCTTGTAATAAACAAGATTGAACTATAATAAAGGTTATGATCATCTGCAATGGAGGAATCCCACTATTATGTTATAAAATGAAGAGATGTAAATGTTCCTTTTTTTTCTCATAGGTTGATGTATTGCTGGTAAAAGGAGTCAATGTGACTGACTGTATACAGTAGTCAATTGAAAAAGTGTTTTGCTAGATTAAACCGGTTGAGGTAATATTTTTTCTAAAAAAATAATTTCAGGCTTTGTTTAATGACATGATACTTGTAGAATTACATGAGGAGCTCAAATATATATTGTTTATGAGAAAAGGAAAAATAAAAAGAGCTGATACATTACACATACTTTAAAACATGTTATTTTTTCATTTTAACATGTAGATCCTGGAAGGGGATTTTACAAGAACTCATATACGCTCTCATATGTCCTAGCTCTATGTTATCCTTCTACTGCAAAGGTTATGACTTCCTATTAATAACTTTCTTTGCATACTTTATTTTTTTTTGTCATGTATCCTTTATTTACAAATACAATGAGAATATCTGAGAATTGTGGACAAGTTTATGTGAAACACCAGTTTGTTTTCGTCAATTTCGAAAGATACATTCTTTCAGGTTAAGTTTTTGCACCTTGTACCTTAACAAGCATTATATTTTGAAGTGAGATTTCAGAAGAATTCCCCACTTAAATTTGAAAGTTGGGAGATTCTAGCACTTATGAATATGGTGATTATCATTCTTTATTGCAGTTCAATTTTCCTTTTCCAGTTCAAGTAATTTTCTGTTGAAGTATACTTTGTGAAGTAAGATGTTATGTGGTAAAAGAGAAAATGCTATATTAGTTTCACTTGATGGAATTATCAGTTCTCTATTGAAGAAAATTGTTCTATTACATATTATACCTTCAAAGTCTTTAAAACCTATTTGATTTTGAACTCAAATTTCTATTTCAGGGCTCAAATTTCTTTAGCCTATTAGAATGATTCATAGAATTTGTCTCTCTCACTATTCTCTGTTGGATTAGGGCGACTCATTGTTTTAATCTTTCTATATTACTCTCTTTTAATGATGTATCCATAAATATAAGGTAATGTGTCGATGATAAGGAAAATTAATAATAAGTACTTTTCGACTTTGTTTTGAAAATTATTAGGCACATGAAAAGACTATCAAAAACGCTGAAGTAAATCTCCCAAAACATTGCATGTAATTGCCATTTATGAAAAAACAAAAAAGTTTTGGTAAGATCGAAAAAAAAAATTGTATATAAAAAAGTATTATGTAATTAATAAATAAATTATCTATTTAAATTATTCATCATTATGTTGAAAATTAAGATATTTTTGAAAAAAGAAAAAAGAAAAAAAGAAATCAGAAAAATTACAAAGTTTAACATGCATGTGACGTGCGGAGCATGTGTAAAAAACTAGTGTGTGTATATATATATATATATATATATATATATCATTAATACTATTAATTTACAATTGATTGCCAAAAATATTTTTTTCTAAATTGTGAGGTGGCGGCGCCACGTTGCTCCTTGAAAAATTTTGTGTATGTGACGTCGCCACATTCATTCTTGAAAAAATTGTATATGTGGCACTCTCACGTTAATCCCGCAATTAATGTTTATTAAATTTAAAATAATTAATATTTTTTAATCCTACCATTAATACATCTAAATTTAAATATTTAGTAATCCTACCATTAATACATAATAATATTATTTTAAGTTTATATAAGTTATTTACTTTAATATTTTAAATATTTTTAATTTAATCAGTAAATTTAGTGTGAATTTTAAATTATTTATTTTCATTGGATTTTAAATTATTTATTTCCATATTTAGCATATAAATTTTGATTAAGGCATAGTACAATCGATTAGTTATAAAGTTTTAGTAAATTTATAGTATTATGTAATAATATTATTTTAAATAATTTTCTTATAAAAGTTTATGTAAGTAATTTAATTTAATACTTCAAAAAAAATTTTATTTAATCTGTAAATTTGGTGTGGATTTTAAATTATTTATTTCCATTGGATTTTAAAGTATTTATTTCTATATTTAACATATAAATTTAATTAAGGCATAATACAATCGATTAGTTATAAAGTTTTGGTAAATTTATGAAGAAAAAAAAACTTTTTTTGTTGTTTGATTATTTTAATTAAGTTTTAATAATTTTAGGAAAGATGGAGTATATTTTTAAAATTTAATATGTTAATTTTAAATTATTTATTACCATATTTATCATTTAAATTCATTGTATATAAGTATATGACATAATATAATCGATCAATATCCATCTATAGTTAATCTTCATTGCAATCTTTATACCGTTTCTCTTTTCCTTTATTAAATCATGTCATCAATTTATGATCCTGTGTCTGAAATTACTATGCAAAAGAGACTTGCGAATTAAAGTTAAATATTTGAGGCTTTGGATTTCATACCTTGATAATACAGACAAAAAAATATATCTGGATATGATTATGATGGATGAAAAGGTAAATTTTAGTTGGTTTTAATGATTAAATATTCTTTATGTATATAGTATATTTTATATTTGTACAACTTTTACATTATTAACATGATAAGCTTTTCTATTTAATTATTGTTATATTATATGTGTAGGGTTCGAAGATTCAAGCAACAATTCGCCATAATCAGATCTCAAAATTTGAGAAAATTTTAAGTGAGGGGGCAACATATATTATATCAAATTTTCGTGTTGATGAAAATATTGGGTCGGTCATTATATTACAAATCATGAATTCAAGTTGAACATCCACAATTACACATTGGTGTGATTGACTTCGCCATTGTAAACCAACAAAACTGGCTTGAATTTTATTGATTTTGATACAATCAATTCTCAAAACAACACTAGAAATATAGTACTCATAGATATGTTTTAAAAGTTTATTATTATGTTTTAATAGAAACTAATTATACTTTTAAAAAAATTGATTCTATTTCTTCTTAAAATGACAATATCCACAGACATAATTGCTTTAGTGGTAAAAATAGGAGATATAATTTGTGTTAGTACAAGGGGCAAGCCTACAGATAAAATTAATATTGAGCTTGAAGATGAACGGTAACTTTCTTTTTAAAATATTGAGTAAATATCAAAATTGGTCTGTATGTATGACGTTTTTCAACTTTAGTCCTTTTTCTTTTGCAATTCTCAATTTTGGCCCTTTTTGGTCCACTTTTAGTCCTTTTAGTCCAAATTTAGTCTTTTTTGTCCAAATCTAGTCTTCATGTTAAAAAAAATCAAAAAATAGTACAAAAGTGTATAGATTTAGGACCAAAAGTGGACAAAAAAATGACCAAATTTTGAAAAAAGGACCAAAACTGGACCAAAAGGACTAAAAGTGGACAAAAATAACCAAAATTAAGAATTGCAAAAGAAAAAGGACTAAAATTGGAAAAAACCATACTTACAGGACTAATTTTGATATTTACCCTAAAATATTTATCCATATTTTTATTTTGTAACTCAATTTTTACGTTTAATGTTTTTTTTTTGGATTAAAATTTTAACATCAATTTAAGATACACGATCATGAATTGTACATTATGGGGAGAATATGCAAGACAATTGATGCAACATAAGAGGAACAATCCAAACCAAACACTTATTATTGTTCTTGAGTATGCCAAAATCAACAATAAATATAGAGGTATATTTTTTTAAACTCATTTTATTTATGTATAATTCTGTATGTATTTAGATGTCATTAGATGTTTATTCCAATATTTATCCATTAATAATATATTATTTGTCCTCTAATTTCTTAGATATGTTTAGTTTGGATTGGGAGTACTTCCTTTATAGTATTTCTTTATATTATTTGATAGAGAAATTAGGCCAATCATTGGAAAAACAGCAGTTGAACTCATTGAAAATCTTGAGAAGGTATTTTATAATTTTCATATATTGACATCTATAAAGAATAGAATTGCATTAATTAAATTTCACATACTACAAATTTTCACATGAAAGATATGACATAAATTAGAATTTAGTTTGCAAAATACAACATATCTGTTATACCTATCCTATGTTTTATTGTAATTATTTTTTATTTTTTTTATTAGCTGGACTTGGTTGGATCATTTCCTAAAGAGCTTGACGCTCTTATTGGTTCGAAGTTCATTTGAAGATAATCAATCTTAAGAAACAAAACCTATTGCTTCATGAAGAACTTAGGATTTATCCATAAGTTTTATTATACTGCATATTTATATTATTGTAATTTTATGAAACTATGAATGATTATTTTAATTCTATTATCAATTCTAACCTTCAAACTTTTCTAGAATCAGGGATTAATGTTTATTTCGATACCATTACCAACTCTATTTTCCATATCAAGTAGACATGCGCCACCACAAGAAAAAAAAATTTAGAATCTAAATTGTCTAATACAAAATTAATTTATTCAAAATAGTCTCAAAAAATTTAATTTTACCTACAAATAATCCCATAACTTTTAACTTTTCTCTAAAATGGTCATTTTAACCTAAAAATGATCAATTTTATTTATGAGTATTATAGAGATAGAAAATACTATTTTGAGACAAAATTACAATAAGTAAAAATTAATAATTAAAATTTTACTTTATTCAAAATAGTCCAAATATTTTTTTCGTCTTTATAACTTAAAAATGATCAATTTTTTTTTATTTGGACTGAATCAGCACTATTGCAAAAGTTATGGGACTACATTGAAAAAAAATTGTATTAAAACAAATATATAGCAAAACTAAAAGGTTTGGAATGAAAATTAATCTCATAATTAATATTTTATTTAATATTGCGAATAATGTTTTATTTTAAATAATTTAATATAATATTTTAAATATTATTTTATTTAATATGTTCTACTATTTTAAGTAATTTATTATGAATACCATACTAAAAAAATCATATTGTTTTATTTAATATTTATTTAACCATAATTAAAATTTATTATTGAAGCGAAGATACTAGGTGGTAAAAATAAAGAGAGCTTGGTGGTAATTCCTAGAATAATTTTGAGTCCAACAGACCACACTACCAGTTATGTTTCAAAGGAGACAGTTTCCTGTGTTGGTGTGTTTTGCGATGATTATAAACAAGAGACAGGGACAATCATTATCGAGTGTTGGGATTTTCCTAACGAAACATATTTTTACACATGGCCAGTTATATGTTGTGCTCTCCAAGGTTAATAATAGAGCAGGTCTAAAAATACTTTGTCTAGATGAAGAAGGAAAAGCAAGCAACAACACACTTAATGTTGTGTTTGGTGAGGTTTTTAGAAATTTACAGTAACTAATGTTACAGTTAATATAAATATGATTATATTTATCTTTTAATTTTTTTCAATTCAGTTACATAATATATCATTTAAAGGTAAACATCAGAATTTCACTAAGTAAAGATAAATATATACAAACATGAAAACAAAAGAAAATAACATTATATCAAAACACATCGAAATTAACATAACAAAGTAAAGATCATTTTAAAAAAATCATATTATAAAAAATATAACCCGTGTAATACACAGGGAAACATACTAGTATATATATATATATATACACACACAAAAAACACAAAAAGTATGAAGAATGAGCTAGAGAAGCAAGACAACGGGTAACCCAAAAGCAAATAGATTCAAGAGTTCCTAACGATAGAGTTTTTCTGTCGCATTCCGCTTCTCCGTCCCACTGCCTGAAAGCTTTGTCACATCTAACGATAGAGTTTTTCTGTCGCATTCCGCTTCTGAGTTCCTACATTCAAGGCCAGCATTAACTGCTTATTAATACCACACTTCCATTTTCTCTCAATTAAATCACCCACTCTCTCGCTCTTCACCTTATTCTCTACCTTCTCTCACCTAAATTCCCAAACTAGTTCATCTTCTAAGAATCACTGATTGCTAGCATTTTCGAAATTTTGGTATGTCATTTATTTTATTTTATTTTATATGTGTTGATCTTCTTATGCTTGAGTGATTCCTTTTCTGTAATATGTATTTGTAATTTCTTCAACGTTTTCCCATCATTCAACTTTATTATTATCGCGATTAATTTTTTAATTCAATGTTCTTGAATTAATGTGGAAAGAGGGCTTAACCCTAGTTATTTTTCATGACAGATTGGGGTTGTTCAAGCTGTGTCACGGGAAGCGTATTTCACTGCCGTGGAAAGTGAGCCTCGAACGACAAAATTTAACCTGACAGCAGACAGGTAGTGGTTGCCCACCACCGTCTGCTGGAAGGGTTTGCCGGAACCATCCCTTGGTGGGCTAAAGCCTACGGGTAGATACTCCTCTTTAGTGCATTAAAAAACTGAATGTCTGAAGTGATCCATCAGAGCTTCATTGTCCTATTTCCAGAAATTAGTTGACCACCTCATGAGTTATATATACATACATATATTCATGGTGAAGAAATATTTGCTTTGGAAAAGTACTCTGGTTTTACTTGCATTTTAGCAGAGACAACCCCAAGTAGCTTGGGCCAATATGCTCAATTGGTAAATTCCCATTTAGTGAGATGAAATTCATCGAAAAAAATTCCAAATAGCGCTCGCATCCAATTAGCTTGGGCCAATATGCTCAATTGGTAAATTCTCATTTAGTGAGATAAAAATCATCGAAAAATTTCCAAATAGCACTCGCATTTGTGAAGTTAACAAATGCAAAACCTCTACCTATTTGGAAAAAAAAGTGAAAAAATAAAATGCGTGGTAAAAATGTGCAAAATAAAATGTTCAAAAAATATTTTGCAAAATAAAATGTGCAAAAAAAATGTATAAAAGAAATTGTGCAAAACAAAATGTGCAAAACAAATTGTGCAAAAACAAAATTATGCAAACCAAAATTGTGCAAACCAAATTGTGCAAAACAAATTTGTGCAAACCCTACCCCCACCCACCCACCCACTGTCGGACCGTCGCCGGGAGTCGCCGAACCTCCGCTGGAACTTAAAATGTGCAAATCAAATTGTGCAAACATATGGGGGTATTTATGGTATCACAATTATAATTGTGTAGTTATGAGTATTAGTGCTTTAAATCATGTATTTTATAGCAATTATGCATTATTTTATGTATTCAATAGTAAGTGACCCATTTAATATATATAAGACATATGATTTTCCTTAACATTAATATATAAATCAATATTCATTTAATATGTTATTATAATTTAATTTAATATACATAAGGCATGTAATTAAAAATTCGATAAAAATTCGTTGTCACTAACTAATTAAAAGAAAACTTGAAGGATTATTTTGTAATAATTTATTTTTGGCCAAAATTACTGTAGTCCTAATGTTATTCGCCCCCTCATTTCCTTTTGTGATTATTTTGTTATAATTTATTTTTGGCCAAAATTATTGTAGCCCTAATGTTATTCAGCCTCTCATTCCCTTTTGTTTCTTCCACAGCTATAAAGAGTTTTTGAGCAAAATTAGTATAGCCCTAATCTTATTCTCTCCCTAGATGTTAGCCCACTGAGAATTGGTTGGAGTCCAGCGATGAGAAAGAGGATATGTGATGGTGGCGTCCGATGGAGGGGCGTGTAACCAGTTGAGCTGCAGTATATGTGATCCAGCTTGAAGTGGGCGACGGTTCGAAAGCGCAGAGACAGAGAAGAAGCGGAGTCGGGGGGAGAAGAAGAGGGAGAAGCTTACCTTGTGCCAGATTGTTAGTCAGAGGACACTTGGACATTTTCTCATAATCTGATGTTCATTGTGGATTAGAGTGAAATAAAAACTTTGGTTGCCTCATTTTTTATACGTAGGATTAATGATTTTTCTCATTTTTATGTTATTTATTATTGTCTCTTCTATGCATTTTAGTATGAAAATAAATTGTTTTGATCGAAGCCCTACCTCTCCGGGAGAATAAGTTATCCTATCGTTGAGTTTAGCATAAGAGGTAAATTATACAAGCTTTAAGCTAAAATTAGGATTCAATTAGATTTTTTTCTGTTCCTACTTTGTGATATAAACACTATCATAGATGTTTTCTCATAATCTAATGCTCATTGTGGGATAGGATAAAATAAGAACTTTGGTGCTTTTTTTTTTTAGCAAATCTCATGTAATATCCCGATATTTTTATATATTTCTAATCATGATAAATATTTTTATTTAAAAAATCCCGATATTTTTATATATTTCTAATCATGATAAATATTTTTATTTAAAGTGAATTAAACTTTTAGTTATTCTAACTTTAATTTTTTCACTTCACATTAATAAATTTAAAAATGGGCCTAAGCCCAAGTCCAAAATTTCAAGCCCAACTTATTTTTATATAAAATAAGGGATCTGTTCTTTTTAAAATAAACTTCTCTCCATCGCCGTATTAGGGTTTAAGAAAGAAAATATCAGAAATAAAGTTTTCTTCATTTTTTCAAATTCACACGCAAAACCCAGATATTTTAATCATCAAACATCCATGGAAACGAGATTTTCAAATTACAACCCTATTACACATTTAAGGTAACTCATTCAAAAAATTTCAAACTATATCTATTTATTTCCAATAAATACGAAATTTTTATATGTTATGTAATACTGAGATTTTGACTTATATTTAAAATTTCATGATTTTTGGAGTTATATTTTATTTTATACGAATTTCATACATACACCTGCAGAATCTAAAATTTTATGGATACGTAATTAGAACATTTAAATTATATAGTTATACCTTTCCAAATAATCTGAATTTTGGATATATTATGAATCATGAATTTTTTGATGTTCTGTAAAAATTTCATATCGAAAATATAATTAAATTATTTTATATTAGAATTTCAATATTTCTAATCATGCTGTCAAATATGTTATATTTTCTGTTTAGAAATTATAGAAGAATATTTAAAGGGCTCTAAAAATCTTTATTTTCATATATATTATACTTTATGGTGTTTTTGGTAATTTATGATAATTTCATGTCATTTGGAATACTGTATTACTTAATACGAATTTTACAATATTAGTACATTTAGTTTAGTCACGAACTTACTACCGATTTGAAATTATAAATAAAATATTTAGAGATCTTCAAATATTATTATATTTTTATATAATTTATATTGTAGTTTTAAGATGCAAAGTATAAATATCATTTTGAATAAATAACTAAATAATTTTAAATTAGATTTATACTGGCTTTTGTACATGAACAATTATGTATTCTGTTTTCATTTATACTATCCCAAAACCATTTTTAATGACATCAAATTATTATAATTTTATTATATGACTTACAATATGGAGTTTTAAGTTCTCAGTAATATTTATAATAATTTTGAGAATATGTAAGATTTTATATTGATTTTACATCACAGCAATATATGATTCGTTTCAACTTCTTCTTTCTGATTTGAAATTATAAAATTAAAATTTTAAGAAATCCAAATATTCTGATTTTTATTTATATCATATATTTAGTATTTTAACTCTACTGTATAATTTTTACATTCATAGGTATTATATAATATTTATTATAAATATTTGATTACTCATTAAATTGTTTCAAGTATAACTTATCTTAATCTTTTAAAATATGAAAATTATATTTAATGATCCTTAAAAATTATCATTTTTGGATATGTTATATATTACTATATATTTTATGTTCTGTATAATTTTTATATGATTTCATCGTTTAAATTTAAACATATTAAATTATTATCATTGCATATGAGATATTCCAACTTTTACTATAATCATCTTGAAAACCCAAAACATATAGTTGTACACCTTATTATATTATTAAATTTTAATATGTTCTTACAATTACAAACTATTACATGCATATTAAATTTCAGACTGATCTTATTTTTATTTTATCAGTCATAGATTATGTATACATTGGTATTTAATAAAATCATTCATAGTAAACTGGGTTAATATCTCTTATTTCAAATATTGAAGTATCACTTCCACTTCTAAAGATTCAAACCTATTATATTATTCATATTTTATGTTTGCATACTAATCTGAGATAAGTATAGTTTTATGATAGATGAAAGTTATTACAAAATACGAATTTATCATCTACATTCAAGTGCATCCATTCATCATCGATATTCATTCCAGGTGGGGAAATCTAAACTTTGCCTATCGTATGTGCTTATGTGTTACGTTGATAAGTTACTGCTTCCATCATAGTCATAGATTATTACTCGTAATACTATCCACGGACATAGAGTATTCGTAATACTATTCATAGACATGTGGCAAGGGACCGTGATATAGGTCCGGGACTGATAAAAAGGTCCTCGGTAATACTTGGATTGTAAAAGGTCCTTGGAAGACCCGCCGTGCTAGTATATTTATTCAAGTCAGGGCACTTTCAGGTGTCGAGATTTTAAAGAAATCCTCGAGTAATACCCGTCGTACTTCATGATCGATCATTCACAGACATGCTCACAGATAAAATTTACGTGTTATTCGTGATTTATTGATGTTTATACATGAGTTATATATTGCAGACAAATATTTTCCACTGAGCTATGGTTTGCTCATCCCATCATTTAAATATTTTACAGATTAAAGGAGATGGAGTACGGAGAGAGACGATAGGTGATAAAGTAATTAATTGGTATTTATTTGGGTTTATCATCTCATTCTTTACATTCATTAACATGTTTATCATGATGAACTGTTTTATGATTATTCAATAGTCATTGATTTATATTTATTTATATTTCATGGAAGTAATTTAATTTAATGAAAATCCTTTCATTGTTTACTTTCACTTGAAATAAAGTGTTTGATATTCAGACTAGAAAATATGATTCATTGTTAATTATTATTGTTTTAATTTAATTTCGCTGCAAACAATGATATATTTCAATAAAATTTGTCAGTCTCTTTTGATTAAATCTTATTGGATTTCAAAATTTCTCTTAAAAGGTTATTTATATTTTTATGATAAATTGGGTCGTTTCATCTCATGGTTGGTGTTTTTGTTATTTTCCTTATTAGTTGCTGCCATTGGAAGATTCTCTGGGCATAATGTTGTACTGATTAACTTATCTGAGCAGGTAAGCTGGGCTAGACCATTTTTAAAAATTTCAATTTCTCAAATCAACATAAGCAAATAATTTTTTCTTCTCTTATGTTTCTTCCTTGCCCTGTAACCTTTTGGGTTTGAACTTTTTTGATTGGATTTGTTTGCTGCAGACTAACATTATGGATTTTCTGGAGTCTGATTTACATGTTGAAAGTGATGAAGGAATGCAATTTCCATGTTCTGATGGTATCATTATCTCAAATGTCATGATTCTTTGTTTGATCTCAGCAAAATAAATAGTCTTGGTTATTCAAATTTATACAATGTTTTGCGATTTTATTTGCTCTCAATTTCATAAATTATTCTCAAACTTTATTTCCTCAGAAAATGCTAAGCAAAGATGGTTGGAGCAAAATGCTGAGTCAGTTGAATTGGTTTTGGAAGATGATGATAGTGAGGAGGACAGAGTGCAGAGATCCAAGCAAAATAAGACCCAATTGAAAAAATGCAGCAATCGCAGCAGGTTTGGATTAAAGAAGTATTTCAGATTGTTTGATTTAATCATCTTATATCAACTTTTGAAAAAATTGAAGAAATTGCAGCGTAGAATGAATAGCTTTTTAAGACATGCCTCTAATAAATTTACAGGAGCTATACATACTACTTTTCAGACCATTAAAACCTAAAACATTTGCAAAGCGCTTTTTTGCTTGGGTAAGTGCATATACTCACCCAAATGAACTTAAGAATGTGGGATATGTGAATCTTATTATTTGAGAATTCGCCTAAATATAGTGCGAGGACCAAAATGTTATGAAGATTTCCGTAAATTTGAGAAAAAGACATATAAAACTTTTCAAGAAGCATGCTATGCAAGAGGATTGCTCGAAGATGCAAGGAATATATAGACACAATTAAGGAATGTGGCTATTGAGAAACATGTTTCTAAATCTATTAATTTCTAGAAACATAAGCATGCCAAAAACTGTGTGGAATGCATGTTGGAAAAAATTATCTGAGGATATATTATACAACGAGAGGAAAAGATTGAGACACCCAAGTGTGGCACATTAATAAGTGAAATAAACATATTTTTGTATTTATTATTGAAATACATATTTTCATTAAGAATATAAGGTTATATCAAATTGTAGGTTTGGTGATGTCTGAGGCAGATATAATGAATGAGTGTTTGTGTTAAATAAATCGTGCATTGATATCTATGAATAAAAATCTAAGAAATTTTGAAGGGATGCTCATTTCAGATCCTTAAATGAATCATCAGCATAATAACAGACTAATATCACGTGAAATGAGGTATAAAAGATCATCACTACAAAAATAATGTGTGGATTTGTTGAAGAAACTAAATGAGGATCAGAAGAAGGTGTATGACAGGGTGATGGAGAGCGTTGTCTCTGGAGTGGCAGAGTTTTCTTCATATATGGATATGGAGGCACTGGAAAGACATTCTTATGGAAGACGATATCGACTTCTATTAGATCAAAGGGGGACATAGTGTTGAACGTGGCATCAAGTGAAATTGCATCCTTACTTTTGCCAGGGGGCCGAATAGCACACTTGAGATTTCGTATTCCACTTTCGGTGTGCGAGGATTCAACGTGCAATGTAAGGCAGGGAAGTGATAACAACATAAATAAAAATAATAATACTACAAGTCTATAACAAAATTCTAACCATACAAAAATCGGATGACACGAGCTCATATATATTCGTAGAGATCAAACTATTAAAAATAAAATATAAATAACAATAATCCTATAATAAAAAGCTTAAAAACTATTCGCAAAATATAATTATTTTCGTGAAAAACACATGAGATAATTATAAACATAAATAAAAAAATAAAACGACAACAAAATTCAAAGCACACCAAAAAACCGGATGAGAGAAACTCAAACATATAATACATACATAAGCATAACACTATTAAAACAAAAACAAAACAAAATTAAAAATCAAATGATCCTATAATAAAATGCTCACCGTGCAACGCACGGACGGGAAATACTAGTTAAAAAATTAATTACAAAAGAAAATAATTAGCTGTAATATATATGTAATTTTTATACGTTTCTTCTTATTCAAATTAAATTAAAAAAGTAATAATTTATAATTTATTTAATTTTTTTTTATTTAAATATTATAATTTATTTAAGATGAATAAAAATTTATAACATTCATAATGAAAAGTAATATTTAATTGATGAAAAGAAATAAACATTTTGTCAAGTGTCAACTATTTCATGAACAATTTGTAGTATAAATGAAAAGTGATAATATTCTAAAAGAAAAGTGATAATATTTTTATGAAAAGTGAGAACTAATATAGAATAGATAAAACGTGATAATATTTTTAATAAAAAGTGATTCCTTATAAAAGAAAAAGTGATATGCGTCTAATAAAATTATTTTACGAACAATTCATTAGAAAAATAAAAAATGATAAAATTTTTAATAAAAAGATATGATAAAAAAAGTGATAACAGTTCTATTATATTATTTTATGAACAATTCGTGAAATGAATAAAAAATAATTAACATTTTTAATATAAAGTGATAGTCAATCAAATTGGAGTGACATCAAAACAGTTGAACTAATTTAATAATAATTTTTTATTATTATTAAAAAGATTACTTTAAATCCTGAGTTTTCAAAATTTATGTGTTCAGGAATCAGAATAGTTTATTGTCGAGAGAAAAAGACTTGTATAAGACCGTCTCATGGATCTCATTTCGTGAGACGGGTCAAATATGACCCAAACATATTCTCGCGGATCCTAGACAAACTTACTACCTGAACTACCTCCTAAATCCACATATAGCGCACGTCCACTTAACCCATTCTTTTTTTTCGTTATAATTTTATTTTTTCAATTACAATTTATTTGTTTGTTTTTTTTAAAATAAAATTATGTACAGTTATTTTTTTAATATTTGTTAATAAAATAAAATAAAAATTCTTATATATATAGAAATACCATTAATGTAAATTATGTCAAAATATAATTAACAAAATAATTGATGACGAATTCACTTTTATTTATTATCACCTTTTATTTATTATTATACTAACTAATAATTCATTTAGTTCAAAAGAATGATTTTTTTTATCTGTCACTTTATATTAAAAATGTTATCACTTTTTATCTGTATAATAAATATATTCATTAAATAATTTAATTGGATATTTATCACTTTTCTTTGATTAGGTATCACTTTTTATTAAAAATATTATCACTTTTCATCCGTCCTATAATTTTTTTATTAAATAGTTTAATTGTGTGTATTAATTTTTATTTTTTTATTAAGTATAATTTTTTATTGAAAATGTTATCACTTTTTGTTTTTAACAATTATTTAAAAAAAATTATTAGTGCAAGTATCATTTTCCTTTGATCAGATATCATGACTTTTTTATAAAAAATGTGATCACTTTTTTATTTTATGAAATTTTCATGAAGGAAAGCTCTTGTGTGAGACCGTTCCCGGCAAGACCATTTCACACTTCGTAATTAATTATTACTTTTTCTTAAAAAAATATTCACTTTTTTTTAAAAATGTTATCACTTTTATTTATACTATAAATTATTCATAAAATATTTCACATTGCTATCATCACTTTTCATCAATTAGATATCACTTTTCTTTATAAATATTATCACTTCTTATCAATTTCACCAAAACAATCCCGTAAGATAGATTTTTTCTTTCATAAAATAATTCAATAGTAATGTATCACTTTTTTTTTTAATGTAATAAGTGGAGTATACTCTTTGAATTTTCAACAGTCACTTTAAAATTTTTTAATGTTCAATATTATTTGTAATTTTAATAATTAATAACTTTATTAATTTTAAAGTGTACATGGAAAAGGAAAAAAATATAATTGATCCCATGTACGTTAATTAAATACGCCATCCGTGAGGTGAAGTGATTAATTGAATATATGCATTCTGCATTCCGTGAGATGTTTTGCGGGTGACCGGCCACAGCCGTTTATTCTTTTATTATTTTTTTTATATTATATTAATTAATAAATGAATAATTCGTCTTACATAAGAGATCCGTGAGACGGTCTCGCATAAGACTCACCCATATATATAATATAAAAGACCTAATTAATTTAGTTTCATAATTAATTTCTTAATTTTCTAATTTGATTACAACCAAACAGGTCCCTTTAAAATATATTTAATGGACTAATAGATGATCAGTCTCACATAAGGGGATCGTGAGACGGTCTCACCCAAGTCTTTGCAATTATTGAATGATTCATGTACAAGCACAACAGTGTTCATTAATTAATTATGGATTAATGGATACTTCGTTCATGTAATAATATAATAAAGACAAATTATATTGTGAGACGGATTGTAAGATGGGTCGATCCGTAGTTAAAGTATGCTTGTTATATACTAATTAAAATATGTTAATTCGTAGTTAAAATATGTCTTTTAAAGTATGATGAACAATGAAATAAAATATATTTTTAAAGTGTTATAATACAATATTTACTACAAGCATTCTTTAAGTACTAATGAACATACTTTATCTATATATCAATTATACTTTAACATTTGGTCGACCCGTCTCATAATCAATTTCACAAATATCCATCTAAAAAAATCTATATAATAAATTCATATATTACACATTATAAGAATCCCGCATGCTGATTATATAATACCCAGATAGTATTAGATGAGACCGTTTCACAAATTATATATTTAGAATAGTATTGGGTGATGCTGATTATATAATACCCATGTAGTATTGTATGAGACCATTTGACAAATTATATATTTAGAGTAGGATTGGGTGAGACTATTTTACAATTGTAATGTGTGATTATTCATTGACTAAATTAATTATATTTTAAATTAAATTTTTAAAAAAATAAGAAGAAAAAAGGGCTGTTTTGTTAATTAATTATAATCTTAAAAATCGAAAATTTGATAAGTCGGAAGCAAGCTATTCTCGACAAGGATGAGTATTGTATGAGCCCGTCTCATGAATCATTTTATATGAGACGATCTTCACTAACCCACATTATTTATCCAAATCAGCGACTATAATAAAGTTGCTAATGCCATGCTTTATAATACGCTGCTAATGCGTACCTTAAGAATACGCTGCAGCCTACATTAATTAGTTATGTTAATTAGTTTTTTATTTTATTTTTTTTCGTTTTTAATTCAATTTTAATATATTATTATATTAAATTAAATAATTTTTAAATATTTCATTGCTCACAATTAACCTTTTTTTTAATTTATTTATTTTTCAAAATAATCATAAATAGTTTAATTGAACATATTTCATTTTTCATTGATCATGTAATTTTTTTTATTAAAAATATTATCGCTTTTTTCTTTCCTATTAATTGTTTATTAAATAGTTCACTTCAATGGATATCACTTTTACCTGATCGAGTATCACTTTATATTAAAAATATTATCACTTTTTATTCGTCTTATGTGCAATTGGTCGATTATCACTTTTCATTTATCATATATTACTTTTTATTAAAATTTTATTTTTTATTTGTCCTATTAATTGTTCAAAAAATAGTTCACTTTGACAGATACTCCATTATTTTTTCTTGATCAGGTATCACTTTTTATTTAAAATATTATTGTAACAACAAATTTTTATTTATGATAAAATAAATACAAATTGACTATAAGGATAATTTCAGATGGATTTAATTAAAAAGATATGTAAACGAGTTACAATCTCAATCAATCCTCTGATTCTTCTCTCGAACCAATTTGGCATTGACTTGACTTATTGACTTGACTTTGACTGGAGTGTGTGTTGACTTTATGTTGACTGCGCTGACTGTGTTGACAGCATGTGTGTTGAGCCGGATCTTCAAATGAAGTATAATAGTCATGATTTATTCATGTAAATATATTTATTTATTTATATCTATATCTATATCTACATAATAATAATAATAATAATAATAATAATAATAATAATAATAATAATAATAATAATAATAATAATAATAATAATAATAATAATAATAATAATAATAATAATAATAATAAAGAAGGAATCCTATAGCTAATAAGACAAACCGCCGCCCATGAAGAGGATTATCATATCTTGCATGTTGTGGAGAAATCATTAAATTCACTGTAAATAGAGATACTCAGGTCTCATATCCCAGCGTAAATAATTTCAATCTCTGAAATGAGAGATCACATCTCGTATGCAATCATTAATATTCTCACCTTCTAATAAGACAAAACCTTAGAAACACGACTCCTCAGTTCCACTCCACCGCCCTTCTTTCTCCCCTATATCAAATAAATAAATTTTCTCTGGCATTCTCCACCGCAGAAGTGAAATCTTTCCTCATAAAAACTGACTCTTCAGTTCCACACTCCACTGCCCTCCTTTCTCTCATGTATCAAACAAATATGTTCACTCTGGCCTTTTTCACCGCATAAGTGAAACTTTTCTTCATATCTTCTTCATAAGAGTAAACTTATTCATACTGACCAGAAAACTTCTCTAACCAGAGTAGCCAATCTTGTCCTCCTGTAAGAGAAAGAAATCTTGTCCTCCTCGTAGACAGAAAGAAAACTTAGTTCACGATTAAATCCTTTCTTCCAGAAGGATAGCTGCGCTATCATAGGGAAAACTTACCGTGACTTTAGCAAGTTCTACAGGTAAGATTGTGACACCCGTTTCAATCTTAAAACTTGTTCAAGTTTCTTTCAAAATCTCACAACTAGTACATTTGTTCTGTAAGGGCCACTACATTATTCTTTTGATAGGGAGACGGTCGTCATATTACCTGAAACTTTAGATCTGTCACCTAAGCTACAAGGTAACTTCTTTTACCTCATTTATACTTGAATGCTGTAGGGATGCGTTATTGAGATTTCCCTTATTTGTTATTTTATGTGAAAGAATAATTTTCTGATATAACTTTTACTGTGGGAAAGACAAATATGAGATGTTTACTCTTCTGCAAATAACTTTTCCTTAACAAATATGCTTTCTTTAGAGATGTGTACTCCTGCAGTAAATATGCGTTATTAAGCTTTCCCTTATTTGTTATTACATGTGAAATAATAATTTTGTGGATAAGACTTTTATTGTGAAAGACTAAGAAATAATTTTTCTTACATGAGAAACACAATTATGCTGCCTTTCTTACACATGTTGTGTGGTGTTCCACCTTGATGCTACACTTCTTATATTTTGCGTGGTATTCCATTTTTATTTATCATATTAAACTTGTAATAGTTAGTGGCCTACTGTCTATGTTACGTAATATTTAAAAATCTTAATAGGTTTTAAACTCAACTTAGGGATAGTCCTTAAAAGTTTGCATATCAAATAAAATTATATAATAAAAGTATTAAGATTATTTCACAACCTTTGTATTAATACTGTATTTGAATAAATATACCCTATTATACCCTACTGTATGTATACTTTTCACGAATAAACATATCTTTTGTATTAAAATTATTTTACAATCATATACCCTCCTTGTATTAATACTATATCACAAGTCAAATAAGTATATATCACGTTAAAATTTTCAATCTTATACGCTATAAGTGAGTAGTTTTATAAAAATATATTTCCAATGTATTATAGGTAAGTAATAATGATAACATTAATAGTATATATATATATATATAAATGTGTGTATATATATATATATATATAAAAGAGTTATTAAAATAAAATTTATATTATAAATATCTTACTCCAATTAAGGAATGTATAGTATCTTTTTAATAATAATAAAAAGTTATATATATATATATATATATATATATATATTATATATGTATGTTATTATGAGTTGATGTTACATGAGATAGATGCTCTCCATAATGATATGTATTTGAGATGTATGACTATTATGTGGATTTTCATTATACTTGAACTTTGGAAAATTGAATGGGCTTGTTAGGATATGATATCCTAGCTATTAATTCTAGCTACACCGATAAGTAACAAGAGATTTTAATATAAATAGATTTATCACCGTAGGACCCAACCCTATATGATGCACCCCGAGAGTGAGGCCGATCGACTTGTATACTACGCTAGCGTTGAGCGTGACCCATCTGAGTCTATTGGCATCCACATTACTCGGATGTGGACAGCATAGGACATACTGGGCGAGACTCCTCCATGGGAGGAGTATGAGGCCGCCCAGATAGTTGTGAGCTCTTTGCCCGTATGGTGGAGTGATTTGGGTTGGCGGACTATACGAGAGCATACGTGGATTCCTATGGGTAGCAACAGATTTTGTTTAGAGTTCCAACCATTTATGGCCCGCTTGTGGATGTTGTGGCAGGAGCACGGTGATTTTTCCCCATTTCACCTCGGGAGAGGTAGTCCTATTTCTTACCCATTCTTTCCCGAGCAGCCGAAGGGGATGTATGACCCATACCAGGGACCTTACTACTTCCCCGATGACTCATTCGGCACCCCTGATCTCAACTTCTTTGACTTTGGAGGAGATTCTAATGTGCCCGATGGGTTCCTGTTTCACTTTGAGAGCACGACACCTATCATTGCCCCTGCCATTCCACCTATAGAGCTTTCATTTGAGTTCGCACCACCGATTCCCTACGGTCTTACCTCCTATGTATAGACTTCCACTCCCTATCTTGGAGGAGTCAAGCAGTCGTTGCAGCACTTGTGGTGCCAACGAGGGAGAGACGGATATGCTTGAGTAGGATAATATGTGTAGGGTCATTTGATGTTGATTGTTATCCTTTTATGTCATTGACTACTATCTTGCTTTTATTTATTTTGTTATGTACCCGGATTTTATGAACATCTCATGAAGCCATCCGAAAGCTCGTAGATTTAGGTTTCTACTTGTAATTTTCATATATGTTTTGATGGGTAGAACCTAATTATGTCAACAATTATTACTACTAATGAAAAGCATGTTATGAGTATCCTTTGTTTTATACATACAAGCTTAATGTAATGAATCCCATAGGAAATGGCTGATGGGAGGCGAACGCGCGGAACCACTCCAAGCTTACCTGAGGGACCCGCACCCGGAGCACCATCTGCTCTAGCTCCAAACCCACCCGTGGTTGACCCTTTAGCCCGGCTTACAACTGTACTCGAGGGCCTTGCGCAGCACTTCACCACGACTCCAAATCCAGCCACGCCACGGCATGATCCGAATGCTATACTTGAACACTTCAGGCGATACAATCCACCTACTTTCAATGGCCGTGGAGATCCGGCTTTAGTGGATGAATGGGTTCGAGCTCTTGACAGGATATTCAACCATTTGATTTGTATGGATGCTGAAAAAGTCTATTGCGCATCTTTCCAACTCTTAGGAGACGCATGATACTGGTGGAAACATAAGGACGTACACAAACTCCGAAACAAGTGGCGGTGATGACTTGGGATGACTTCAAAATAGCGGTTTTCTGCAACTACCTTCCATTGACTTATCAAGAGAAGAAAGCAGATGAGTTCCTGAATTTGAAGCAAGGGAGCCTGTCTGTTATGGAGTATGAACGGAAGTACAATCAGCTGTCTCGGTATACACCTCATCTAGTGAGCACTGAAGTTCAAAAGACTAGAAGGTTCGAGTTTGGCTTAAGGAAGGAGATAAGCATCATTCTTGCAGTGCAGAGGAATCAGGTTTATGCAATTGCTATTGAGAACGCCCTGGAGGTAGAAGCACGCCTTGATCTAGGATCTGCAAAGGAAAAATCATATGTCAACACTGGCAAATGCAAAGGAGCATGGACAACTCACAAGCCTGAAAATCAGCCTCCAACCAAGAGAGTACCTATCCGCCAAGGTGATAATAATCAGCTATCGGGAAATGCTAGCAATATTTGTGGGAAGAACCACCCAGGCCCATGTCTGAAGGGAAAGGGTATATGTTATTGGTGTAAGGAGCCAGGACATACTCAGTGGCAGTGCCCCAAAGCGAACGCACAAAATGCTGGAACAGGATCTGGATCTGTAGGAAAGGCTCAAGTTTACTCCATGACACAGCAAAAAGCTTCCAAGGACCCAGAAACCATTACAGGTATTGTACCGATCCAAGGCATACCTGCTATTGTATTATTTGACACTGGTGCTACGCATTCTTTTATTTCTTCTCATTTGGCAAAGAAAATAGAAACTAAATGTAGAAGTGAAAGTAATGCATTAGAAGTAAGCATACCATCCAAAAAATCTATAAAGGTGGAAAGGTTGCTGAGGGATGTAGAAGTGAAATTTGAAGACAAGGTACTTAAAGCTACCTTACACATCATTAACCTCAAGGATTTCGATGTGATCCTTGGAATGGATTGGTTGATGGAAAACTGTGCAACTATTAAATGCCATAAGAAAGAAATCATCTTTCGTGAGAAGGAAATAGAAAGTGTTACCTTCCATGGAGCGAGGGCCAGAACCATACCAAAAATATTGATTGCTATGAAGGCAATGAAGGAGGTCCACAACAGACATGCCGAGGCATTTTTGTGCATGTGATGAATAGTATGATGACACATGTGGAGGTGAACAAAGTGCCAATTATACGAGAATACAAAGATGTATTCCCAGAAGAACTTCCAGGAGTCCCACCTGATAGGCAAATTGAGTTCACAATCGACTTGATGCCTGGTTCAGCACCAGTATCGAAAGCATCATACCGGATGGCGCCTGCTGAGTTACAAGAGTTGAAGGTGCAATTGCAAGGGTTACTCGACTTGGGCTTCATAAAACCAAGTGTATCCCCTTGGGGAGCTCCAGTCCTATTTGTAGAAAAGAAGGATGGAACCATGTGAATGTGCATAGATTACAGAGAACTAAATAAGCTGACAATCAAGAACAAATATCCATTGCCTTGGATTGAGGATCTCTTTGATCAATTGAGTGGGGATAACATTTTCTCAAAAATAGATCTCCGATCTGGGTATCACCAGTTGAAGATTAAGGAAACCGATATCCCTAAAATAGCTTTCAGAACTCGTTATGGTCATTACGAGTTTGTTGTGTTGCCTTTGGACTCAGCAATGCTCCTGCGATATTTATGGATTTGATGAACCGAGTGTTCCTCCCATACCTGGATCAGTTTGTAATTGTATTCATAGATGACATTTTGATCTACTCTCCAAATGAAGAACATCATGCAGAACATTTGAGGATAGTAATGGAGACACTCCGAAGAGAGAAACTCTATGCCAAATTCAATAAATGTGAGTTTTGGCTAAATCAGGTTGTGTTTCTTGGACACATCATTTCTGCACGAGGTTTGGAAGTAGACCCAAGTAAAATGCAAGTCGTAAGTGAATGGGAGGCCCCAATGAATGTACATGAAGTGAGAAGTTTTTTGGGATTAGCTTGCTATTATAGGAGGTTCATTGAAGGATTCTCAAAGATAGCTAGTCCACTAACACGGCTCACAAAGAAAGAGGTCAAATTCCACTGGTCAGATAAATGCAAAGAAAACTTTCAAGAATTAAAGCAAAGGTTGATCACAGCCCCCGTATTAGCAATTCCTAGCGGCTTGGAGGGATTTGTAATCTATACAGATGCATCAAAGCTTGGACTGAGATGTGTGCTAATGCAACACGGCAAGGTGATTGCTTATGCCTCATGGTAATTAAAGGTCCATGAATAAAATTTTCCCACTCATGACTTAGAACTAGCAGCAGTGGTTCACGCCCTGAAAATTTGGATGCACTATCTCTATGGAGGGAAATGTGAGATCTACACCGACCACAAAAGCTTAAAATATTTCTTTGAACAAAAGGAGATGGTTAGAACTGGTGAAAGATTACGACTACACTATCAACTACCATTCGGGAAAGGAAAATGTGGTAGCTGATGCACTCAGCAGAAAGGAGAAGAGATTTCCGCCTTACAAGATCACTGATCTAGAGGAGTTGAATAATGAACTTGCGAGATTAAAGGTTGACATAACAACGTCGCCACAAGATGTATATGCTATATTAGCTGCATTGACAATACTGCCGACCCTAAAGGAAAGGATCATTAATGTTCAAAAGGAAGATGAGTTCCTAAATAAGATGCGGTCATTGGCAAAAAGTGAAGACACAAAGGGATTCTCAGAGGATCATACTGGTGCCTTGATATTTCAAGGAAGGATATGTGTGCCCAAGAATGAGGAGTTAAGAAATGAAATCTTGATGGAGGCACATTGTACTCCGTACACGATCCATCCTGGAGGAACCAAAATGTATCAAGACTTGAAAAACTATTCTGGTGGAGAAACATGAAGGGTTGCATCGCAGATTTTGTTCGAAGATGTTTAACATGCCAGCAAATTAAAGCGGAACACCAAAGACCCTCAGGCCTTTTAGAGCCCTGGGAAATACCAGAATGGAAGTGGGAACATGTCATAATGGATTTTATTGATGGGTTACCCCGAAGCCTACATGAAAATCACGCAATTTGGGTAATTGTCTATAGATTGACAAAGACAGCTCACTTTCTACCCATGAAAATGAATTACAACATTGATAAATTAGCTCAGATTTATCTCAGGGAGATAGTTTGATTACATGGTGCACCAGTTTCAATAGTATTCGACATGGTTACTTGTTTTACTTCTAATTTCTGGCGCAAGCTACAAGATGCAATAGGGACGCAATTGAAGTTCAGTACTGGATACCACCCTCAAACCGATGGGCAAACAGAGAGAACCAACCAAACAATTGAAGATATGTTAAGGGCATGTATATTGGATTTTGGAGGAAGTTGGGAAGATTATATACCCCTTATAGAGTTTGCCTACAACAATAGTTATCAAGCGACAATTTGCATGGCTCCATATGAAGCACTTTATGGAAGAAAATGTAGGTCTCCACTCTATTGGGATGAGTTGGAGAAACAAAATTATTGGGACCAGAGATTGTGGATAAAAACGATGAAGAGCACAAGCCAAATTAGAGAAAGAATCAAAATAGCTCAAGATTGACAAAAGGCATATGCTGACAAAAAACGTAAAGATCAAAGGTATCAGCCGGGAGATAAGGTGTTCCTAAAGGTACACCAGTTAAAGGTATCGTGCGTTTTGGAAAAAGAGGAAAGCTTAAACCAAGGTTTATTGGGCCATACGAAGTCTTGGAGACCATTGGGAAAGCAGCCTACAAATTAGCTTTACCACCTAATTTGTCAGGAATTCACAATGTCTTCCACGTGTCAATGTTACGACCTTACGTATATGATCCGAGCCATGTGGTCAATTATCAAGATGTCACCCTAAACAATGACTTGTCATATGAAGAATGACCCATTTCCATCCTTGATCAGGAAGAAAAGTTGAGAAACAAGACTATCGTGTTAGTCAAAGTGTTGTGGAACAGACATGGTAGTGAAGAAGCTACTTGGCAACGTGAAGATCAAATTGTGGCCAAATATCCTCAGTTAACCTAGAAGGTACGTCTGATTTATTATGTATCGATACTATGATTAATAATTTAGCTAAAGTAGTATGTAGTACGAGATGCTTAAATCTTAAATCATTCGCACGAATCAATCCTTGATAAATAGTAAATTTTGAGGACAAAATAATTTTAGTGGTGGAGGATGTAACAGTCATGATTTATTCATGTATATATATATATATTTATTTATTATTTATATCTATATCTATATCTATATAATAATAATAATAATAATAATAGTAATAGTAATAATAAAGGATTCATATAGCTAATAAGACAAACCGCCGCCCAGGAAGAGGATTATTATATCTTGCATGTTGTGGAGAAATCATTAAATTCTCTGTAAATAGAGATACTCACGTCTCATATCCCAGCATAAATCATTTCAATCTCTGAAATGAGAGATCACGTCTCGTATGCAATCATTAATATTCTCACTTTCTAATAAGACAAAACCCTAGAGACACGACTCCTCAGTTCCACTCCACTGCCCTTCTTTCTCCCCTATATCAAATAAACACATTTTCTCTGGCCTTCTCCACCGCAGAAGTAAAACCTTTCCTCATAAAAACTGACTCTTCAGTTCCACACTCCACTGCCCTCCTTTCTCTCATGTATCAAACAAATATGTTCACTCTGGCCTTCTTCACCGCATAAAAGAAACTTTTCTTCATGTCTTCTTCATAAGAGTAAACTTATTCCTACTGACCCGAAAAGTTCTCTAACCACAGTAGCCAATCTTGTCCTCCTGTAAGAGAAAGAAATCTTGTCCTCCTCGTAGAAAGAAAGAAAACTTGGTTCACGATTAAATCCTTTCTTCCAGAAGGTGAGCTGCGCTATCATAGGAAAAACTTATCGTGACTTTAGCAAGATCTACAGGTAAGATTGTGACACCTGTTTCAATCTTAAAACTTGTTCAAGTTTCTTTCAAAATCTCACAATTAGTACATTTGTTCTGTAAGTGCCACTACATTGTCCTTTTGATAGGGAGACGATCGTCATATTACCTGAAACCTTAGATCTGTCACCTAAGCTACAAGGTAACTACTTTTACCTCATTTATACTTGAATGCAGTAGGGATGCATTATTGAGCTTTCCCTTATTTGTTATTTCATGTGAAAGAATAATTTTCTGATATAACTTTTACTGTGGGAAAGACAAATATGAGATGTTTACTCCTCTGCAAATAACTTTTCCTTAACAAATATGCTTTCTTTAGAGATGTATACTCCTGCAGTAGATATGTGTTATTAAGCTTTCCCTTATTTGTTATTATATGTGAAAGAATAATTTTGTGGATACGAGTTTTATTGTGAAAGACTAAGAAATAATTTTCCTTACATGAGAAACACAATTATGCTGCCTTTCTTACACATGTTGTGTGGTGTTCTACTTTGATGCTTAACTTCTTATATTTTGCGTAGTATTCCATTTTTATTTATCATATTAAACTTGTCTTAGTTAGTGGTCTGCTGTCTATGTTACGTAATATTTAAAAATCTTAATAGGTTTTAAACTCAACTTAGGGATAGTCCTTAAAAGTTTGCATATCAAATAAAATTATATAATAAAAGTATTAAAATTATTTCACAACCTTTGTATTAACACCGTATTTGAATAAATATACCCTATTGTACCCTACTGTATGTATACTTTTTCACTACTAAACATATCTTTTGTATTAAAATTATTTTACAATCATATACCCTCCATGTATTAATATTATATCACAAGTTAAATAAGTATATATCACGTGGAAATTTTCAATCTTATACGCTATAAGTGAGTAGTTTTATAAAAATATATTTCCAATGTATTATAGGTAAGTAATAATGATAACATTAATAGTATATATACATATATATATAAATGTGTGTGTGTGTATATATATATGTATGTATAAAAGAGTTATTAAAATAAAATTTATATTATAAATATCTTACTCCAATTAAGGAATGTATAGTATCTTTTTAATAATAATAAATATATATATATATATATATATGTTATGTATAATATGTAAAATATTTTAAAAATTTTCAATGATATGAGTTTATTATGATATTTAAAACTAATTTATCAAAATTTTAAGAAAATACTTAGTCATTAAAAATTATAAACATTCTATCATAGGGGAGAATGTGTTATAATACTGCAGAAACTTCATGCTCGTTTTACACCATTAAAATGGATGAATCTGCCAAAACTTTTAACATTAAAGTTGTTCGTCTATATGTCTATTATGAAACGGTAAAATATCTTTGAAGGATATTAACCCAAATAAAAGTGATATATATTTTACTAAACTGTGGCAGAATACTTACGTGAAACTCAAGCAAAATATCATCGTTTCGTTTAACCATTAAAACGAATGAATTAGGGAAAGGGCTAAGCATAAAAATATTCACCTATGTGTCTAATATATGTATATAAAATAGTTTTTGAAATAAATTAGTGGTCCGATAGCTATAACCAATTTCTCAAACTGTAACACCATTAAAAACCTTTTATACCAACTCATTGTATTTTGAGACTTATTTTATAACACTAATTTAGGCTCTCTTCTAAAGAAATAATTTTCAAATCATCAAAATAATTTATAAATAAAAAACCTTAATTATATGCTAAGTAAGAATTAAATTCTTGAAAGCATAGAGATTACAAGGTGAAATTAGCAATGAGTTTGAAGTCCAACCTTTAATCTTACCCTTGTATAACTCGTCTTCATTGAGGTGGGCTTTCTGTTACGAATTTTATATTAAACTTGGTTGCATTTATTGATGTTATGAATATGCATGAAAATTTACCTAAGACCGGTGGGCCGGGATCCTGTACGTAAAGTTGGCATTATTGCAATGTCAATAAGGAAAGACGGACGCGTTCACATAACTTTGACGGATTAAATAATGAGCGCTCTCGGGTGACTTGACTATGGGTTAATTCCCTTTACTATTATAAATTCATGAAGTTCATTTCTCAAGAGGTGTAGTCATTTTCAATTATGAAATCTAACAGGAAATCCCTCATTGAGTACATTCCCGTGTGCTCACCCCCCTATGTTTCTATCTACAGATGATTCTGAGCAGCAGGGGAGTCATTGCACGTGCAAAAATTTTTGGAACTAGGGTTCTAAAATTTTGCTCCCTAACTTTTCCCGCAAGCAACCGCGCGGCTGTCGGCGCCTCTCGCCTTCGGCCTTATCGATCACCTTACAACACCAAACATCTTCCTTTCCCTTCCCTGTTGCCGGCGCTTCTCGCCATCAACGACCAGCTTGATCACACCGCTCCCCACGGCGGTGGTAGAGAGGCATCCCTCGTTCATGCTATCAGCCTAGATTCTTCCTTTCATGGGAAAGAAATTGAGGAGTAAGACGCCTTCCAAGGCGTTGACGGATATGCGTGTGGGTGATGATTCGTTCAAATCGGTGAAGGATCGTGTGAAGGAGATTGAGAGAAAGAAAACACGTAGGGAGGCAGTCTTGGTGGACAATCCATCGCTGGATGATGGCACCGCCTTGGCGCGCTCCATAGCGGCTGATCGAACGGAGATGGAGACGGAGGTAAATATGGGTTCCATGGCTCTCGTGGTGGCGGACACGCTTGATGCCTCCACGTCGGATAGTCCCACACAAGGGCTATTGGACACGGCCATGGAGGATTCAACCCTGGTGGTTCCTATTGTCCGAAACCCTAGCCCCAAGAAGAAAGTCTCGGCGGATGGGAGACGTAGCGCAACCCCGGGTGCACGGTGAAGGCTGGATGTTTCCCCTTCACTCTCGCCTTCTCGGCAGCCTGGCGAAGAGTCTCGGCAGGTTGGCGCCAAGACTCAGCATGAGGAAGACCCTGTCGATTCTTCTCGACAGATTACCGAGGCTTTTGGAAGCACCGAGGTTTCTCGGCAGGCAGGGGCTGACTCTCGGTAGGCACAGAGCACTTCTCAGTAGGATGGCTCGGCGTGGGCTTCTGGTTCTCCCGCTTGGCAGGCTGTGCCTGGCGTGGGCGGGAGCACTAGGCAGCTTCCAGGCGACGCGCTCATGAGCGAGGGTACGTCAGTAGGGCCCAGACAGATGGACGGATAGCGCACCCAGCACACACAGCAGGGTGATTCGGGGAAGGGTTCCACTCCCAAGGAACCGGTTGACTACTCCAAGTTTGTCAACAAGAACAACATTGATCTGGATAGAAAACTCGAATACATCGCACCCTGCGATGGAGTAGCCTATCTGGATCCAAAGGACGGCTCTGATGCTTGGAAATTCATGCTGGTGGGGTACTTCTCGGGATGTTTCCCGGGATGCAAGCTCTCCATGCCATCTGCCGATCATGGGGTGTCAAGTACACCATCGTCATGCATCAATCTGGATGGATTATCTTCCGTCTTTGCTCAGAGGAGGATGTACGGAAAGTGCTGGACAAGGCTTCCCACTCTATTTGGGAATGTTACCTCATGCTTGAAAGGCTCCAGCGAGCTTTTCAGTTTGATGACCGGGAAATCTCTCATGTTCCAATCTAAATTCGTCTCCCATTGTTCCCATTGGAGTTGTGGTCGAGGAACCACATTAGTAAGGTGGCTTCACTGATCGGACGACAGATTATGGTGGACGATACCTTGGTTAAAGCCGATAAAGTATCGTTTGTTCGAGTGCGTGTTGACATTGACGTCTCGCAGGAGCTCCCAAAGGAAGTCACTTTCAACTACCGTGGGGCAAACTACACCCAATCTGTGCTGTATGAGCTTCTCCCGGCGTATTGTACCAAGTGCAAAAAGTTTGGTCACTTGGTGAGCGACTGTGACACCTTAGATGGTGGGGATAAGGGGGATAAGGAAATCCCACAGAAGTCCACACATGTGGACGATGGAGTTGATGAGGAGGGGTTTCAGCAGATTGGATAAAAAAATAACAAAAATAAGAAGGGCAGGAGCAGGAGTAAGAAGAAAAAGGGCATGACCCCTCCACCTACTCACGGACCGGTTGAGACTGTTACATCCGGGAAATACCAAATCCTAGATGAACTGGACCCTGATGATTGGAGGATCAATAGGCGGGATGGGAAACAGTCCGCTCAAGTTAACACGAGAAAAACTTGGGCGTCGGAGATGGAGGAAGAAGATGAGGAGGCCGTAGGGCGATCGGGACGATCTTCTCCTCCCAGCTTCATGCAGAGGGCTGATGGACGCAAATGCGGAACTGGAATCACTATCCAGGAATTGCAGGGCAGAGGAAACGGATCAGGATGAGGCGGGGGCTCTTCCCCCAAGGGTCGTCGATGAAGCTCTTATCATGGAATGTACGAGGGCTTGCAGCTCCTCATGCGCAGCGAGCAGCCCACAGGTTAGTTCGCAAACATAAAGTGTGTTTAGTTGGTTTTCTTGAAACTAGATTATCTGCTGATAATTTGGTGGATATAGTGGGTAGAATTGTTCCTAGTTGGCATATTGTGAATAATTTTGATGTTGTTGATGGTGGACGGATTGTGGTTGCGTGGGATTTCACTTTAATTTCTGTTAGTACTATTGTGCTCTACGAGCAATGTATCTCTGGTTTAGTTCGCTGTTTGAATTCTCAACAGGAGTTCTACATCAGTGTTGTGTACGCCCGTAATGGCGTTGTTGACAGGCGTAGGCTATGGAGTCATCTCTCTTCGGTTGTCCCTGCAGTTAATTCTCCTTGGATGATCCTGGGAGACTTTAACTGTGTCAGGAAATCGGATGAGCATTTCGTAATTGTTTCGTCTCATCGGAACTGGCGCAGGGTTGATTTTGAGGAGTTATGTGTTGAACTGAGGTTGGATGATGCCAAGTCTAAATGGTATTTCTTCACCTGGACGAATGGCAGGATATGGAGCCATATTGATAGAGTGTTGGTGAATTCAAACTGGAATCTCAGTTCAGGAGTAGTGGAGTCACAGTTTTTGCCCATGGGGGCCACCTCGGACCATTGCCCTGCGCTAGCTTCTGTGTTCCATGCCGAGCATTCGAAGGGTAGACCGTTCAGATATGTGAACATGTGGAGGACTAGCCGTGGTTACTTGGACACTGTGCGTGAGGTGTGGGACTCGCACGTTTAGGGTATGGCTCAATTCAGTGTATGCCGTAGACTGAAGCTTCTAAAACAAAAGTTACACCTACTTGGTAAGAGAGACTTCAGCCACATTGCTGAGAGAGCAGAGAGAGCTAGAGCGAAACTTGACAGTCTCCAGCTGGATAGCCATGCTGATCCAGGTAACACTGAGAAATGGGACAGGGTTCGGGACGCGGCGAAGAAGGTAGACTTCCTTTGCCACGCCAAGCATCTATTCTTCTCTCAGATAGCCAGGGTAGAGTATTTGATCAACCAGGATAAACCTACAAAGTTTTTCAACAAGAAGATTAAGTCCAATAGCGTGAGGAATGTCATCCCCTCCATACGTACAGAAACTGGGCACACTTCCTTCCGGGATGAAGCTGTTGGAGAATTCCTTACGTTCTACAGGGACTTACTGGGCACCGCAGGTGATTGTGATGAGATTGATGATAGTGTGTTCGAGTGGGGAACTATGCTGAGCGATCAGCAAGCGTAGGACCTTGTAGCACCTATTACGACCGAGGAGATTAAGGGAGTTGTGTGGAGTATGAATGGTGACAAGGCTCCTGGACTGGATGGATACACGGCTTCTTTCTTCCGGGATGCATGGGACGTAGTAGGAACAGATGTTGTGGCCGCTGTCCAGGAGTTTTTTCAATCCGGGCAGTTGCTGCGGCAGATGAATGCTATGTTTATTACACTCATCCCGAAAGGGAAGCACGACCCCACAGTAAGAGATTTTCGTCCTATTTCGTGCTGCAATATAATCTATAAGATTATATCCAGAGTTATTGTGGGGCGACTGACGGATCTTATGGATGGGTTGGTCGCTAAAAATCACTTTGGATTCGTAAAGAATTGAAAGATGAGGGATTGCGTGATGCTAGCCCAGGAAATCGTGAAGAATTATGATTGGGCAAAGCATCGAATGTATAGAATAATGGCAATAAAAGTGGACATCAAGAAGGCCTATGATTCGGTGGACTGGGGATTTCTGCGTGGAGTTCTTACAGGGTTGAAGTTTCCCCAGCGTATGATAGGATGGATCATGGAATGTGTCACCACCACCTCATTCTCCATCCTAGTCAACGGCACTCCATAGGGGTACTTCGACTGTAAGAGAGGCTTGTGTCAAGGGGACCCTCTATCGTCCCTGCTGTTTGTTCTCTGCATGGATTATTTCTCCCGCCTCTTTAGGAGACTGACCGTGAGAGAGAACTACAAGCATCATTCTCGGCATTGTGCTAAAGTAGGCATCACTCACCTGGCTTTTGCAGATGACTTGATCATCTTTGCCTATGGCAACCGCTCCTCTGCAGAAGTTGTTGCTAAGGCTCTTGATCTCTTCGCTAGAATGTCAGGATTGGAGGTGAGCATGGATAAATCTCACTTGTTCATGGCAGGTGTTCCGGAGGATGAGGAACAGGTGATTCATGAGGTCTTGCCTTTTTAGGAAGGCACCTTTCCCGTGCGCTATTTGGGAGTACCGTTGCAGGGAAGTAAGCTTCGCGAGTCAGCCTTCGAGCCGCTCATCACTTAGATATCCAATCTGATCAGGGGCTGGTCCACGCATTTTCTCTCGTATACGGGCCGATTGGAGCTCATTCGGTCGGTGGTATATGGAGTGATAAACTTCTGGATTTCTATGGTGAAGATCCCCAAGGGAATTGTGGACAGGGTGGAGCGTATGATTCGGAAATTCCTTTGTGGAACCACGAGGGGTGCAGTTCGTTGGGAGGAGGTGATCCTACCTAAGGAACAGGGTGGCCTGGGACTTAGGAGTTTCGACCTCCTGAACGATGTAGCCCTTTGTGGTGTGTTGTGGGATGTACACCTGGAGAAGAGGTCACTGTGGATTAAGTAGATTAATGCCATTTATCTTCAGTCCTCCTCGTGCTGGGATGTTGAGGTTAATTACAGCGCCTCAATAGTGTGGAAGGATATCCTTCGTGCGAGGGATAGAGTTCGAGCACGGATCGGAGGCGACATAGTCACCTCATTCACGACGTGTTCGGAGATGGGAAAGCTTCTCGTAGGCAAACTGTACTGGTTTGCTGCCACCACTGCACCAGTACAGTTCATCTACAAGAAGCTATGGAGTCTGTGGGTTCCTCAGAAATATTCGTTCAGGATGTGGCTTGCTCTGAGGAATCGTCTGCTTACCATGGATAGATGGAGACGTTATGAAGGCCCGGTGGAATGCGTCCTTTGTGTGGGTGCCCCCGAGACGAGAGACCATCTCTTCTTCGACTGCCCATTCACTAGGTATGTATGGAACCGAGTAAGGAACGAAGTGGAGTGGGAGGAGACAGGTTACCACGTTGAAGGCCGGCTTCAAGTGGCTCAGCAAGGACCGGCGGGTGCACGTACGAGACAGGAGGAGGTGGACACTCGCTCTTTACGGCAGCATTTTCCTCATTTGGAAGGCCCAGAACGAAGCGCTCTTTGAGGGCGCCCGACCTTCCCCGGATAGCTTGATTAATTCCATTGTTATGCATGTAATTAGATTCGAGCATTTGTTATCTAGATATGAAGTATTTTTGCATTTTGGTTGCTCCGTTTGGAGTTGTAATTATAGTTTTTGTGACTTTGGCTTCGGCCTCCCATTTTTGAATAATTAACATAACGTTCAGAGATGATTCTGAGCAGCCGGCGTGACGGGTGATGAGTTGGAAGGGTTGGATTATGATAAGAAGTATTTCGTAATTTGGTTAAATAAGTTTTAATCTTGTGAACAATAACTCTTATATTATCACTGCACACAAATCACCAAAAGACTTCCGCTACTCAATTTTTAATATGTTTGTTTAAATTCTAATTATGGTTTAATTAAACTCTCCTATATTATTTTCATAAAATTTAATGCAGTTGTTTTATTTTAGGTGTTATAAAAAAACCACTTATAAATCTAATTATTTTTTTTTCTTTTTATATATCATTAAATTGGGTCGTGACATGAAGCTTGTCCGAGCTCGGATGTGTAGTCTTGTAACGTTGATCCGGAGGTGTTGAGCTTTTGTTCGGATTGAACGTTGACTGGAAGAACGCCGGATTGGAGGAGCTTGGCACCTTGATCTCTGATCAGAGGTGGTTGGCTGGAAGAACTCCGGATCGGAGGGGCTTGGCACCTTGATCTCTGATCGGAGACGGTTGGCTGGAAGAATGCCGGATCGGAGGGGCTTAGAAATTTTATCTCTAATCGGAGGTTGTTCTTGATTTGAAGATGCTTGAAGATCTCAAGGGAGCACTGCTCGTATTCTTGATCTCTTCAGAGGCGTCTACGTCTTCAGATGTTTTTTTAGTATCTTGAGTGAATGGATGAGAGCTCCTTATATAGATGAAGGGTGAGGATGCCCCATAAATAACTCGCAATTTGATTGGTCCAGGGCTGATTTCACCTGATTCTATGGGCTTGGGCCTTTCACTTGCTTAGGCTTTAAGTCAGACTTATTTGACTGTATTTGGCCTAATTATCAATTATTTACTCATTTATTTTAGGAATTTATTTATTTAAATTCCATAATAAATAAATAATTAATTGATAATTATTGCATTAATTTGCCACATATTTTTCTTTAATAGACAATAAAATTCAAGTGCCTACAAATGCCCCCTCACATTTTGTTCACGGACGTCTTTGTATTGAAGTGAACAAATTGCGATAATCAATTCTTGATCAACATGATTGAATTTTATTGCCTGCCTCACCAACTTGATATGAATAGCCTGAATTATGACTGAACTTAGCAGAGTGCTACTACGTACCTCTTTGAAGAGAATCAAGTCATAACGTAGTTCAAAGGAACATGATTTGGTTTGGAGGGGGGTGCCATACACATTTTATACTCATGCGGGCCAGGAGTAACATGCACTTTAGGCTCGTGTGTCATGCACTATGCCAAAACTGTGGAATAACAACATTGGAATAACAACGGAGAATCAAAAATCCGTTGTTGTAGGGTCAAAAAAGGGCTGAAAACAAATTTCCATAGTTATAGCTTGAAAAAAGCGCAAATTAACAACGGGTATTGCTTTCCGTTGTTGTTATCCCGTTGTTAATGTAATTTTATATTATTTTTAATTAAATTTAATAAAAATTTATTGAAAGTATAAATTTGGGACTTGGAATTTTTTTCTCTCTTCCTAAGCCCTAGCTAAGACAAGCGACTGACCCCTTCAGAGACGCCGACGAGTTACTTCCATCCTTAGTCGGAGGCGACTGACGACGCCGAAGTGACGACCGACCGTCACCGCTCTATTCTTCGCTGGGGCTTCCAAAATCGAACAGCCCTAGCAGAGACGCATGAACTCCCCGTGATTCCAGGGATGGCCGACGAGGTAAAGCCTCTTTCTCTAGCCAGAGACGACCGACGACGCTGAAACGACAGTCGGCGCGCACTCTGTTCGATGAAGGCAACATTAGCCTCTGAACCCTCTGCTTGCGCTCACCTTTCTTTATCATTCTTATCGACGGCGACTCCCGAGCTCTTGCTTGTTCATGGTATGTCTGTCCGACATTTTTCAATCCTATTTACACTATTTGTTTGATTTCTTTCTCTTTCTTTTTTTTTTTTATGGATTTAGGGTTGCAAAGATTGAAGTAAGTTGTGTTGTAAAATTGGCATTAAACACCATTGTCGACCAAGAAATTGAGATTTGACAGAATAGGAAAATGGGTAAAGTTTGATGCGCTAAACAATCTAATTTAAATGGGTACAAAACTGAGGTTTAAATTCTGGTTCGTTTCTTTTCTTGTATCGCCACTAGAAATTATGAACTAGCATCGATCTTTCGTTTCGTTTCTTCTTATATACACTTGTGTGTAACTTTCAGATTCTTACAATCAACAAACCTTCAAATATTCCTCATAAAACAAGAGCTTTCATCATCCTCAAGGAATCTAACTGCTGCTCTTCAACTGCTAAAATTATTAAATTAAATCAAATGGTAGAATTCTGTGGTTATCTTCTGTTCTTTTTTAGTTTTTATTTTCCTTGTTCAAATGAAGAATCAGGTCCTTTCTATTCATTTAAGAATTCAATTTCAAGTTACACAGTTTTTCCTTTTTTGTGGATTAAGATTTTAGAGAATGTATATATGACAACTCAAGAAATGATTAGAAGGTACTTCTTAATCAATATACATATTTCTAATGTTAATACTTTATGATATATTCACTAGAGTCTGGACATTCTGCTATACTACCTGATTCCAAATTATCTTGGGGAATTATGCAGGAATTAATAGCACCAATAAAAGGTACAGTGGAACCTCTAAGTGCTTATTATTTCTAAGGTGTAAGTAAAACTAATTTTTAATCTCATTTTCTGTACTTAAAGTGCTTATACTTAAATATTCTATTTTGGGTCATGGACAAAATGCTTTGTGAAAAAAGAGATACTGTAAAAGATAAAAAAAGAGATACACATATTTTTACAAAAGTTTATATAAAGGTAGTATATTGTTTTGATAAATATCTGTTAAAAAAAAATCTTATTATTTTTCTATATAAGATTTTGTAAGACCAACTTGCATAAAATTTTTGATTGATGTTTATTTGGGTGAAATTTAAGAAAATAAATAACGTGTGTAGTTTATTGTTTAAAGTGAAGTAAAAATTTTGGAAATGAATTAATTAATTTGCATTGTATTTAAAAGCATAGAAAAAGGTGTGAACAAGAGTCCAAGGTCTGTGTTGATCAAACAGCACTCTTTTGGCTGTATATACACATTTTTAAATGATGTCATTTTTTTAAAAAAAAAATTATGTTTTAGATGCACAAGTTATGTAGTATGTTATGATAGCATAAGACGGTGGATCTCCAAGAAATTAATCCCAAATTTGTAAGAAGTATACTTAACTTTGAATATATAGAAGGATTGGATATGGAAATGGGATTTGATCGGATAGGATAGGGTGATTGGATGTGAAGAAAAAGCCAAAGAGAAGATTACGTGATCTTTTCCTCTTCATTCATTCATAATGTCCATGCCTGCTTCTGCTAGATCTTCTGCACTCTATCTGCTACCAAGGCAACCCCTCCCTCTTACATGCATGCATACCCCATCTCTCTCACTTTCTAACATGGCAAGAGTAGCTATGTTGTTGGAGATTAATTTGCCTGAAAATGGGATTCTGTTTCTTTTCCAAACACCTCTTGTGCTTACATTCTATCTCTTGTTTCTTTTTTTATTTACTTTTGACCTACTTTTACTCCCTTATTTTTCTTGCCAACTCCCACACTATAACCATTTCTTTTTAATGCTATCTACCTGCATCTCCTTATTTTCTATTTTCCTATTAACAATCTATATGTATTCTTGGTAAATGATCAATTTTATGAAAAATATCTTAATTAAATTGAGTCATAATTGGATATCGTGACATATTTTATCAATTGAGTATAAGTGAAAATCTATGTGTTATAAGTGAAAATCTATGTGTTAGTTTCTGTAGGCGTGGAAAATTTTTTGCCTCCAAGTACGCCTATCAGCTTTATCAAAAAACTTGTCAACAGTGAAAAGGTTGTTCAGGTATTGAACAAGTTTTCTAAATTGAAGCACATGCACGCCCTATCAAATTTGCACTTAGAGAGAGATTGAGGCAGTTTGGATTAATTAACAAATGAAAATCCAACTGATCAATTCATGAGGCATTCTTCTTTTGAGATAGGAATTATAGTTCATTGATTAACCAAAATATACTAGCTGCTTGCTTTAAACTTAAGTCTGATTCAACTTTCAAGGGAAGCAACAAAGTCTGATCCACTTTCAAATGCATGAGGCATTCTTCTTTTGAGATAGGAATTATAGTTCATTGATTAACCAAAATATACTAGCTGCTTGCTTTAAACTTAAGTCTGATTCAACTTTCAAGGGAAGCAACAAAGTCTGATCCACTTTCAAATGCTTCTGTTGTTTGGATTCCTTGTTCATTTAATTGAGCTATATATATTTTTTTGGGTGGGTGGGTGGGTGGGGGGGTGGATCTTTTTTATGCATATTGCATAGATTCAGAAAACATTTACTCTCTACATGACATGTTTCATGCTTTGTATCAGGTTGTTGGTGTTGTCAAGTCATGCACACTTAATGGTCTTGGGGGTTTGATGGTGCTGTTGAAGGTATAAAGAAGGGCCATGTCCATAATTACTTAGGTATTTTCAAGTGTATGTTACTGACATCATTATCTTTAACATTAGGATCCCACTGGTACGGTGGGCGCTAGTATTCATCAAGAGGTCCTCTCTAGCTCAGGTTGAATTTGGGAAGAACCTAACTGTTGGTGCAGTTCTAATACTTCGGGAAGTATAAACCTATAGTAGTTTCACGAATGTTTATTTACTATTGCCTTATATATAGTTTCAGCATACTACACTCCACTTTAGTGTTGTTTTTTATTTTCAGTGACTGCTAAAAGTTGGATCTCAGGTTGCAATATTTTCTCCTGTAAGGTCAACTCATTATCTCAATATAACACGGAGGAATTTGGTGAAGGTACACTTTTCTTCAATGTGATGAATCTTATAGCTAAAAGAACAATTGCATGTGTTTAATCATGATCTTCAAAACAACTTTAATTGTAATGGATACAATCATACAGGAACCAACTACCGATTTGAGCTGATAGGATTAAAGGATTTTAGTTCCATAATACATGAATATTTTTTTGCCTTTTTTATTTGAGTTGATAGGCGTACTTGGAGGTAAACAATTTTCCATCTCTGTCTCATTATGTCTTGGTTCTTGCGAATGAGTAATAATAAACACGGGTTTTTTCCTTTAAAATCTCTCTTCACCCTTGGAATCTTCTTTTGTATTCTTAAATACTTGCATCTTTGTTGATGCTGTTAAAGTATAATTCACCATTATCTGCAATATTCCACTTATTTGTTTCTTCTCATTTTTACTTTTTAACTTCCAATCTAAATGTTTGCTCAATCATTTATTGTCAAAAATCATTTATTAACTTTTACATCTTTAATTGATCAGGATTCTTATGCAATATACCGTAATGAAGCTACAATTGAAGCAGCAAAAACATCATTGACATGGAAGAATGAAGGTGGAGATTAGAATTGGTATATTCTCGTGTTAATTTGCGGGAAGGCCATATTTGAAAAATACATTAACGTGTGCAAGATTGTGATAAATTTGTGTTATAACACGTGTTGCTATTAGGTTGTTTGTGTGAGGTTCATGAGATGTAATTTTAGTAACTAACATGATATTGATTTAGTTGTTATGTCTTGAAGGATACAATAGAGATTTTTTGTTAAATCTTAATGTGTAAGGATGCTTTGGATTGGTGATGACTTTTTCAATAATATCATATGGTTTTTGTATTTTTTTAATTAAATTTTGGATCATTAAAAATAAATAAAAAATAGCTACGACAACTGTCATTCCCCAAACAACAACGGGGATTTGCCGTTGTTAAATATAAGTTACAACGACGGTTTGAAAACCGTTGTTAAAAGTATTGAACTTTTAACAATTGCTGGATCAACAACGGAGCATTGAGAGCAACGACAACGGGGAATCACCGTTGTCGTAGTGAGATACAACAACGGGGAAGTAACTAACAACAACGGGGATATCCCTTTGTGAAAGGGTAGCTACGACAATGGTCCGAGTACCGTTGTAAAAAGTTTAGAACCTTTAACAACTCCCGGATTGACAACGGAGCTTCAGGGCTACGACAATGGGGATTCCCCGCTGTCGTAAAGAGCTACGACAACGGGGATTCCCCGTTGTTAAATGTATTTTGGGTGACGAACACAAGTTTTAACAACGAAAATTTGGAGCTACAACAACGGGGATACTCCATTGTTAAAGATATGCTACGACAATGGCTCAACCACCATTGTAAAAGTTTGGAGCTTTAACAACTGTCGGGTTAACAACAGAGCTGGAGGGGCTACGACAACGGGGATTCTCCATTGTCTTTCCACAGTTTTGGCATAGTGATGGAGCATTGAATTTGAATTTGCTGACAGTTTATACTCGTGTCAATGAGTCTTCAGTTTGAACTTATAGACAGTTTATACTCGTGTCAGGGAGCCTTGTGTGGACATTTTCACTCATGTCGAGGAGCTTTGTGTGTAGAGAGTTTATTCTCTTCCCAAGGAGATTTGATTTGATGTGTAGATAGTTTATACTCATATCAAGGAGTATCAAACATGTAGAGAGTTTTGTCTCTTCTTAAGGAGATTTGATTTGATGTGTGGACAGTTTATACTCATATCAAGGAGTATAGTGTGGATAGTTTTCACTCGTATCAAGGAGCCTTGAATTTGATTTGTGTTAGATAGTTTAGGCTCGTATCAAAGAGCTTAACTTGAGGCTTTTTAGATAGTTTAAACTCGTATCAAGGAGTATTGTGTGGACATTTTTAGCTCATGTCGAGGAGCGTAACATGTAGATAGTTTTAGCTCATATTAAGGAGTATTGCTTGAGGTTTTAGATAGTTTAAACTCGTATCAAGGAGTATTGTGTGGACA
Source organism: Pogostemon cablin (assembly GCA_023678885.1). Taxonomy (NCBI): domain Eukaryota; kingdom Viridiplantae; phylum Streptophyta; class Magnoliopsida; order Lamiales; family Lamiaceae; genus Pogostemon; species Pogostemon cablin. Next base: position 19,243,546 of record CM042979.1, on the reverse strand, counting down.
TTTTTAGCTCGTGTCGAGGAGCGTAACATGTAGATAGTTTTAGCTCATATCAAGGAGCATGACTTGTAGATAGTTTTAGCTCATATCAAGGAGCGTGACTTGTAGATAGTTTTAGCTCGTGTCAAGGAGCTTAATGTAGACAGTTTTCGCTCGTGTCAGGGAGCTTTGACTTGGGAGATTTTAGACAGTTTAAGCTCGTATCAAGGAGCGTAATTCAGATAGTTTTAGCTCGTGTCAAGGAGCTTTGACTTGATTTATCAACAATTCATTACCCCCCAATCTTGGGATGCACTGTTTCTCTTCAACTTCATTTCTATGAATCCTTATAGAAACTGCAATCTTTGTTTGCTGTTCCTTTTCCACGAGCTCATCAGAAGGCATGTCTTCAAACTCTTAAGAATTCTGAATAGAAGGCCATTCGATGTCATTTGATGTCAGGCTTAACTCCATGGCGTGAGCTCTTGTAGCCAACTCTTCAAAAGTTTTAGGACGAATTCCTTGGAGTTTGTAGTGAAGATTCCACTGCATCCCTTGAATGCACATTTCAATAGCTGAAGTTTCTGACAGCTTTTCTTTGCAATTGAGGTTTAGGCTCCTCCATCTATTGATGTAATCGATGACATATTCTTCATCACTTTGATGAGTATTTGTTAGTTCCATCATGCTAACAATTCTTCATGTGCTATAGAAATGATTGAGGAATACTTATTCCATTTGCCCCTAGCTGTCAATGGAGTTAGCTTCCAAGTCGATATACCAATCGAAGGCATTTTCTTTTAGAGATTGGACGAATTGTCTCACATGTGATCTCTGTAGGTCCCCGCATCATTGCATGTCTCGACGAAGTGCGCCACATGTTGTCTTGGGTTGCCTTTGCCATCGAATTGTTGAAACCTGGGAGGTTGGTAGTCAGTTGGCATCCTCAAGTTGTCAATTCTCATTGTATATGGCTTTTTGTAGGTGGCAGGAGATTTGGAGCTTACTTCAAACTTATCTTTTACGTCTCTATGACGATGTTCTTTAATTGGTTGATATGAAGCATTCCGTCAGCTGAAACTTCCACTTTTTCCTCAACTTGCTTCTTTTCAGGTGAATAATGTTTCGTCGAGTCTTCCTCCTTGTGCTCATTCTCAACTTGTTTCTTATTTGCATGGTGTTGGCGTTCGATCGTTTGGTTAACATAACCTTTAGGGTTCCATACGTTTCTAATAGTCAGCTGAAGCATGAAAACAAGAAACATATTACCTTTCACCAGGGTATGTTGGAGAAGAAAGATTCTCACCAGTAGGCTGTGCAGCGTCACCGTTTTGGGCATAACTCCCTCGTCTGATCTCCGAATTGAGTGATCTATATGCCAAAACAATCCTCTCTTCCATGGCTTTTCGTCAGTGTATCACACGTTGAATTTTGACTTCTATATGATTTTATAAAAATCATTCAAGTTGGCGAACAACAACAACAAACGACCTCTTGATCTTTTGTAGTATTCCCAAGTCCAATCTCGACGTCGTGTGGGCGACGATCCTCGAGATCTTCTCAATCTGCTATTTCGTCTACCTTCTTCATGTATTAGGCGTATCTCTCTAGGGTTAGAATAGTTGAGATGACTTATATATGGGCTACAGCAGGGACCAGGAGGAGAAATTAGAGTTGGACCTCCATTGGCTTAAGTATCCAAGCTTAGCCCAAAGCTTATACTTAAGTCCAATAAAAATAATATATACCACTAAAATATTATTACTGTACTACCGTTCTAATCTCATATTTACGTTATGGGCTCCTTCTTATTATGAGTCCGTTAGTCTTCCCTTGTTTAAGATATACAATGCCCATTAATTAATTCAGTTATTGACAACTCCATTAATTAATATCTCATCCTAGAGTAGTATCAATCAACCTCATTATCATGCCGGAATAAATCCACCTGCAGGGTTTACATGATAATCCTTATGAGCTCCTCAAGGAGACATCATCAACCTATAACGGACACGGATTTCTTCTACAATCAACAGCACACCATAGAGACAATACTATTTCTCAACTCACCAAATTTGTTGATTTAATTACGTGTAAATCTCACCCAATGATGAATCAAAGAAATACATACTGCCTTACGTGTTGAGGTTATTGTATAGGGATTAAAAGCAAGAACATCCATAATAACTGAGATCAAGTTCTCCTATATGTCAGTATAAGTTGAACGATCTCAAGCGGTCCCGCTCAATACACACGAAGTGCACTAATATGATTCTATAGTTAAGACAAACTAATACCAAATCACACTATAACCATCCCGATAGAGAGTCCCCGTCTATCTCGATTGTGAGCATCTGTATATACTTTATAAGGAAATCGATAATATGATCTTCTGCGTGTTGTCGCACAACATATTATCTACAGTATTAGTAAGTGGACTACTGCATCGTACATATAAATAAATTATAAGACGCAATCATTTGATCATATGATTCTCATTTCAAATAAATTGTTATAACATTGTTCATATAAAAAGCTAGACTTTTAGTATACAATCCAACAATATCCCACTTATACTAAAAGACTATGCTTTCATGTCTTCTACCATACATCTGATTCCCACTCTCACTACACGACCATCAAAAGCTCTCGCCTTAAGGCCCTTGTAAATGGATTTACTAGCTCATCATCTGATGCAATCTTGGAGACAACAACCTTCCCCTCATCATACGATTTCTCGTAACAGGTGGTACTCGCGCTCCATGTGTTTAATTGCCTTATGGGCTTGTGATTCCTTCAAGTTTGTAACTGCACCATTATTATCACAATAAATTGTGATAACTTTTGGCAAACTTAGAAACCACATCCAAGTCCATCACGAAGTTTCTAGAGTCATATAGATACTTTGGCTGCCTCAGAGGCTCCAATTTATCATCTTTCCATGATGGAGTCCGTAATATATTTCTATATAACACTCCTCCATATTATGACTCAACTTCCAAAATTAAGCACATAACCTTGAGGTGGATTTACTGCAGTCCCTATCTGATTTGAAAAATCCGAATCTACGTAACTCATAAGAAGCAGTGAATATGTGCGGTAAGTCCACATATAATTTCTAGTCCTTTTCAGGTACATAAATATATGTCTTACCACAGTTCAATATTCTTGTTTCGGGTTACCTTGATACCCACTGACCATGCATTAGCAAAACAGATATCCGATCTCGTGCATATCATTCCTTAGATTAAGCTTCCTTATTCGCCAAAGCATAAGGAATCGCTTTCATATCCTTTATCTTCTTTTGTGTCAAGACATATTTCCTCAGATAAAGTCACATGCTAAAATAAGTAAGGATTGTATCATTTCATGAAGCTTGAGACAAGCATAACACCCTTTCTTGTGATCCGTATTACCGTGATCAAAAGAATATATTTTGCTTTTCTTAAGTCCTTCATTTCATACTACTTTATCAACTATACCCATACACCCGAAATACTTTTTCATTGTCTCCAATGAGCAATATATCATCTACGTATAGTACAAGAAATACCACCACATTTTCGTCACTCTTTTCAATACACAAGACACATCCGCGCATTGAATAAATCTATATGCCTGGATTACCTTGTCAAAAAAGATGTTTCATGTTCTTGAAGCTTGCTTTGGTCCATCGATGGACAGCTTTAAGCTTACAATCAAAATGCTCTTAGCCCTTTGCAATGAATCACTCTGGTTGCTTCACATAGACGTTTTCTTCAGGACTTCCAATCAGGAAAGCTGTCTTGACATCTATTTGTTATACCTCATATTCAATATGAACAACCACAAATAAAAGAGTCTGGATCAACTCAGGCATAGCTACCGGTGAATAGGTTTCCTCATAGTCGAATCCTTTCTTTCTGAGTATACCTTTTCGCAACAAGCTGTGCTTTCAAGGTTTTCACCTTACCGTATGATCCTCTTTTATTTCGTATGACCACTTCCAATGGCTCCTTACACCATTTAGTAGTCTTACAAGCTCCCAGATTTGATTTAGAATCCATAGATCCTATTTCAGAAATCATTGCATCTTACTAAGATTCTGCATTTTGAACTTGTAGTGCTTCGTCGTATCCGTGGGTCAATTCCATGTTTACTAGGGACCAAGTCTCACGACTCTTCCAAAATATATATCTTTCATATTGTAAAACAACCCTCCTACTACGACAAGGCACTACATGCAGTTGTGTATCAGATGTGATACGTGATGCACTTTACCTTATGTTATATCCTCTTGTACACTTGGTACTATACTTTGTGTTTTCCCTCTCACTTCCTTTAGAACAATTTATATATAGGTTTGTGATTTATTACATAGTCCTTTTCCAAAAATCTAGTGTTTGTGTTAACAATCACCCTTCGATCTTTTGGACTAAATAAATCACCCTTCATTTTTTTAGAATATCCCACAAATAGACAAACGTTATACGATATGCTGTTTCTAGGGTATACACATAAAATGAATTTAGTAATTTCAAATAATTCATCATCTATCTAATCATTTCCATAAGAGTCTTTCTCTTATTAGGATTAGAAGACGCGTTATTAATTACTATTTGTTGCATCATGAGAAAACAATGATTTAAGAGTTTATAAATTATCACCAACGTACCATAATAGATTATAGCTACATCCTTCATTATAATGACCATGTCATTTAAATGAAATAGAGTATCCATCCGAAAAACATAGAAACTGAATTCAAATTCTTTATATGAAACAACGTACGTAAGACAATTTCTCAAAAACAAATGTTTATTCATATCGTAAGATAAATAAACTACTCCCACTGCAATAGCCACTACTCTCGTAGTGTTACCCATGTACATAACAATCTCATCATCACTTAGTCGTAGGCTTTTAGTGATTTCAGTATCTACACACAATGTGTCAGTAGATGCCATCACTAATCATGCTTCAACAACTAGTGAATGAGATACTAACCTTGTTCACTCACATCTTGATGAAATTGGATTTCCTTCGCCACATGTTTTGTCAGAAGTTGCCCACCATATACAACCTCTTGTATTTCAGGTAGAACTTACTCAAAACATCCAGGCAAATTATGAAGAATAAATTGATCTAGGTTTCCCCTTCAATTTGTACTCTAGGCACTTCCAATTCATTCATCAAGTTAACCATGACTTCTTTCCTTTCAACCTTACTCAAGTATCCAAAGAGTCGTATGAGACCATCATATTTCTATAAACCTCTCACCTCTCCACTAGAGACATTAATAGGCATCTTAGGATATCCTTAGTGAGAACACACATATATTTTCATAAGCAGTAAAATTCGAAACTAAGATTCTTTTCTAATCATCTAATTTTGGACCAGTAAATATAATTTCTTTCAGTAACATTAAGTGAAATAAACCATTGAAAATACAGAGAATCACAAACAAATATATCGATCAAATCTTCGAATTTATCCATTTATATTGATTCCCTCAAAACAATATAAAAATAAAATTCACCAACATCTCAAGCACCATGAGTCTGCATGCCACGTTAGTGTGGATGTATACAAACCCGAACATTTACAAGAGAAGGTTTTACCCATTAATTTTATTCGTCAACCTAACCTCATGACAAAATAATTAATAGTCCGTTCCTCTTTAGCTATGCAAATAACAGCAGTGACTTCGTTGGGGAGGATACTTATTATTTGCACCTAAGTGTACACCATTATTTGATCCCAAGTCCGCTGCCCAAGCTTATGTGCCTTACTGTTGGAGAAGTACACACGCGCTCAGATAACATCCTACAGTCATCAATTATAAGTTTGTACTAGTGAACCGCATATAAACTCATCCATTAGGGAGGAAGGCACTATAGCCAACGCGTAAGTTCATATGCATCACATTACAAACAATAATTATTTAAAGAAGTCTGTACCAGTGATCCGTAAATAAATTCATCCATTAGGAAGGAAGGCACTATAGCCAACGCGCAAGTTTATCCACATCACTTACAAATCAATAATGGAGGCCGCGGGAATTAATTATCAATCCCCTCTCCCACTTAGTTATTTAACACCGAGGGTTTTTATATGCATATAATATCCAATAATAAAATACACAATCTAGCATGCTCCTATTACGGCACATAAGGCAGTAAATCACAGAAAATCATGCATACACATATAACAATAATTAGATAATTAAATCAATTATAATAGTTATATATCACGGCGAATTCGATTGTTCACCTCCTAGCACGAATACGGGCAACGCAGATGGGGATCGACCTCCCCGCTGAGGTCGCAGGGATCGACTTGCCTAGACAGGTCGCGGGATTCGGGGCACCGCCCCGAAACCTAATCTAAAAATTAAAAGCCAGTTTTCATGAATTTTCCTTCAGATTCATCATCACGCAGCCCGACGAGCACCCGAGCTCACGCACACCAATGCCCACACGAATCGTGCGTCCTTGGCATGCGCATCCTGTGCGTGCCTCCGTGCACCATGCCCGCCAAGAAGGAAACACCCGCCCGTCACCGTCGCTTGCACCGTCACAGTCGCTTGCACCAAGCGCCCAGCATGCTTCCCAGTACACCACGCTTGGCTTCATAATCACCCACAAGCGGCCTTGCACGACCTTCTGCACCATATGGGAGTCCAACTGCCCATCACTTCGCATGCCATCGTGTGTGCTAATTAGCGCGCCAGGCCCGTAAATCTGCTTGCACTGCCTTGTGCTATTCTAGCAACTTCCCATCATACGCCCGTACACCTTGCGCCCGCCTTTCAGCTCACCGTCGTGCAGGTTGCAGCGAGCTCACACTCCTAACACCATCTGCCCATTTCCTGGCATCATCATAAGTAGCCGGGCGCCGCAAGCTATCCACCGTGCATGCTAAATGAGCATGGCTGCTCGCCTTGTGCTCGTCCACCAGCATCGCCAAGTCACCGGCAGCCTGCCGGATTTGCTTGAAACTCCACAGGAATTGACCCAGAACATTGCAGAACTCGTCGTCGGAAATCCACTGCAAACCCGACTGGAAACTTGCCAGACCTGATCGAAAACTCCCAGGCTCGATCGGGAATTTTGCTGACTCGCCCTGTAAGTAATGATGGACTCGCCCGAAAGTGTTGCTAACACGTACGGAACCTGCATGAGAATCGGCCAGAACCCTTGTTCAGACTCGCTCAGAACCTAGTTTTTCCAAGGCCATTCATCCATGACCGTCATGCCATCCACCGGCGGTCAGCTTTGTGTGACCCACTCTAAAAATATCAAGACTTGCCCGGAACTTGTCAAGACTCGATTGGAGCCATGCGCTGCAAGTCTGATGTCGCCGCTTCATCGCCGTCCACCGCTGAAGGTTGCTCCTAGCCGGCGCCGTGCAGCCTCCCCAGCCAGCAAGCACGCTGTCTTGTGCGACAAGTCTCATGTCGTGCTCCGCAAGAAGGCCTTCTTGCATACCAAGCACACAATCTTGCACGACAAGCACGCCACCTTGCCCGCCTACATCCATTCGTTCATCTCCGGTACTACTCGCGATCACTCATGCCACGTCTGATAAATGGCATGTCGTCGCAGCATCCCAGCGATTCAACACATTGGTCGACGCTCACCAGTTCGCAAGCACCCATCTTGCAGCTGGTCACTGCCCCACCGTCTCCAGCGTCGCGTGTCCCGTTGCTTCCTATCGGCAGTGCAACATGTGTGTCGTCTTGTACAAGATAGGGTGTCCAACAAGAAATCAAATTCTAGAACCCTAATATCACGCAAAGCACATAAACCCTAGCCTAACATGTCGCGCTTCACCACAAAACCGAAGCTCTAATACCAATTGTTGGCGTTCGATCATTTAGTTAACGTGAACCGTTAGGGTTCCATACATTTCTAACAGTCAGCAGAAGCATAAAAATAAGAAACGTATTACCTTTCACTAGGGTATGTTGGAGAAGAAGGATTCTCGCTGGCAGGCTGCGCAGTGTCACCATTTTGGGCATAACTTCCTCATCCGATCTTCGAATTGAGTGATCTATATGCCAAAATAATCCTCTCTTCCATGGCTTTCTGTCAGTATATCACACGTTGAATTTTGAGATGACTTATATATGGGCTACGCAGAGACCAGGAGGAGAAATTAGAGTTGGGTCTCCATTGGGCTTAAGTATCCAAGCTTAGTCCAAAGCTTATACTTAAGTCCAATAATAATAATATATACCACTAAAATATTATTACTGGACTACCGTTCTAATCTCATAATTACATTATGGGCCCCTTCTTATTATGAGTCCATTAGCCTCCCCATGTGTAAGATATACAATGACCATTAATTAATTAAGTTACTGACAACTCCATTAATTAATATCTCATCCGAGAGTAGTACCACTCAACCTCATTATCATGCTGGAATAAATCCACTTGCAGAATTTATATGATAATCATTATGAGCTCCTCAAGGGGACATCATCAACCTATAACAGACACGGATTCCTTCTACAATCAACAACACACTATAGAGACAACACTATATCTCAACTCACCGAGTTTGTTGATTTAATTACATGTAAATCTCATCCATTGATGAATCAAAGAAATACATACTGCCTTACGTGTCAAGGCTATTGTATAGGGATTAATAGCAAGAACATCCATAATAACTGAGATCAAGTTCTCTTATAAGTCAGTATAAGTCGAACGATCTCAAGCAGTCCCACTCAATACACACAAAGTGCACTAATGTGATTCTATAGTAAAGAAAAACTAATGCCAAATCACACTACAACTATCCCGATAGAGAGTCCCCCGTCTATCTCGGTTGTGAGCATCTGTTTATACTTCCTCCGTCTCGTCCTTATGGTTACGTTTACTTTTGCACATGGATTAATGAATATAGTATTTTAATATGTATTGAGGTAAGAGAAATAATATTTTAATGTAAAGTGGGTAAGTATATTAGTGTGATGTGTGGGCCCATGGAGAGAGAAGTAATTAATTTGTGTGGGTCCCATATGCTAAAAAGAGAAATGTTACCATTAGGATGGGACGCCCAAAAAGGAAATATATAACCATTAGGATGGGACGGAGGGAGTACTTTATAAGGAAACCGATAATATGATCTTCCGTGTGTTGTCGCACAACATATTATCTATAGTATAAAGTAAGTGGACTATTGAATCGTACATATAAATAAATTATAAGACGCAATCATTTGATCATATGATTCTCATTTCAAATAATTTGTTATAATATTTTTCATACAAAAAGTTATAACAACAAATTTTGTATTTATGATAAAATAAATTTAAATTGAGTACAAGGATAATTTCAGATGGATTTAATTAAAAAGATATGTAAACGGGTTACAATCTCAATCAATCCTCTGATTCTTCTCTCGAACTAATTTGGCCTTGACTTGACTTGTTGACTTGACTTTGACTAGAGTGTGTGTTAACTTTATGTTGACTGCGATGACTGTGTTGACAGCATGTGTGTTGAGCCGGATCTTCAAATGAAGCTTGTCCGAGCTCGGATGTGTAGTCATGTGACGTTGATCCGGAGGCGTTGAGCTTTTGTTTGGATTGAACATTGACTGGAGAGCTTTCTGTGGAGAAAGTTGTTGACTAGAAGAACGCCAGATCGGAGGGGCTTGGCACCTTGATATCTGATCGGAGGCGGTTGGCTAGAAGAACGCCAGATCGGAGGGGCTTGGCACCTTGATCTCTGATCGGAGGCGATTGGCTGGAAGAACGTCGAATCAGAGGGGCTTAGAACCTTGATCTCTAATCGGAGGCTTTCTTGACTTGAAGATGCTTGAAGATCTCAAGGGAGCACTGCTCGTATTCTTGATCTCTTTAGAGACGTCTACATCTTCAGATGTTTTTTTAGTGTCTTGAATGAATGGAGGATGGCTCCTTATATAGGTGAGGGTGAGGATTTCCCATAAATAACTCGCAATATGATTGGTCCAGGGCTGATTTCACCTGATTCTGCGAGCTTGGGCATTTCACTTACTTAGGCTTTAAGTCAGACTTATTTGACTGGATTTGGCCTAATTATCAATTATTTACTCATTTATTTTAGGAATTTATTTATTTAAATTCCATAATAAATAAATAATTAATTGATAATTATTGCATTAATATGCCACATATTTTTCTTTAATTGGCAATAAAATTCAAGTGCCTACAATTATTACTTTTTATTTTTCTTATAAATTGATCATGAAATAGTGAAATTGGACGGTTATCACTTTTCATTCATTATATATCACTTTTTATTATTTTATTATCACTTTTTATTTGTCATATTAATTGTTCAAAAAATACTTCATCATTTTTTTATGATCATGTATCACTTTTTATTAAAATTATTATTATATTTATTAAAGATGTTATCACTTTTTATTTATCTCATGAATTGTCCATAAAATTGTTCAACATGAGGAATATTACTTTTTATTGACTTAGATCACTTTTAATTATAAATATCATCACTTTTTATTCATTTTATTTATTATTTCTACGGTCAAATATCAATTTTATGAAATAATTCAATTAATTCAGGAACGGTTTACTAAATAATTTATATGGAAGGATTATCACATTTTCATAATCAGATATCACTTCTTATAAAACATATTATCCCTCTAGTCATCATATAATTTTTTTTAAATAATTTAATAGAATACATATCACTTTTTTTTTAACCATGATTAATTTTTATTATGAAAATTTTAGTATTAAATATAAATAAATAAGAGTGTATATTAGGTGCACCCAGGTGCAAGGGTGCACTATATGTGTATAACTTCTTATTCTATTTTGTATACATGTTATTCTCTTTTGTATGCGTGTTTTGTAATAATTGTATACTTTTTTCACACTAAGCTTTTCATTAAAAAACCATCATTTATATGTGTATAACTTTTTATTCAATAGTATATACATGTATTTTAATAATGGTATATTTTCTTACACTCAATTTTTCATTAAAAAAATTAACACTTAAATTGTATACATTTTTACTCATAATTGTATATGTTTTTATTTATATTTGTATGTGGATGCACACGAAGCTTCGTGTGCACCAGGGTGGACACTATATTTAGCCAATAAATAATTATATTAAGTTTTAAAAATAATTTAAAAAAAAAAAAAAAAACATAACCGCTTTCATACTATTTCAAACACGCAACATTGGATTGGGAGCAACAACGCTTTTCCACTGAACCATCGCACTAATTTTATCTTCTTTTGATTTGTAATTTATAAAATATTCAGAAAGCGGTCAAATTTTTTAAATGGAGGATCCGTCTCACGGAATGAGATCAGTGAGACGGTCTCGCATAAATCTTTGCTATTTCTTAAATTTATTTTTAATTTAATATAAAATATATTAATTTGGGTTAATGGATAATTTGTCTCACGAATTATGATCCATGAGACGGTCTCACCCAAGACCTACCCTTTAATAATTAGGAAAATATTTATTTTTTATAATTATTATGGAGTATTAATTATTAAAAGTATTGTGTTTTTATTTTATATTTATATAAGTATTATATTACTTTATCATGATTAAGTATTATATTTTATTATAAATGCTATCACATTTTACTTATTTTATAAATATTTTGAAAAATAGAATTGAAAGGTTTTGTAAATTTTTATTGATGAATTAGTATCTTGTGTGTTCGAGGGCATGGACTTGACCCGTGTGCCCAACCTGCTCTATTTATTAAGCGATCATTTATAAGTTAAAAAAAATTAAAAAAACTCAACATAGGCAGGGTCGGACTTGGGCAGATCCGTGCGCCTGGGAACACAAGAGCTTTTGCCTTTATTGATCAAATATCATTTTTTATTAAAAATTTTATTACTTTTATTCATCTCACGAATTGTTAATAGTTCAATTAGACGATTATCACTTTTTTTATTAATCAAATATTACTTTTTATTAAAAATATTATCACTTTTATTTATCTCATAAATTATTTATAAAATTATTCACTTTTATAACTTTTCATTGAATTTTTTATTAAAATATTATTATTTTTATGCGATCAATTAATTATTTGTGAAATAGTTTAATGAGTTGATCTTGCGTGCCCCGGGGACACATCGTGCGCCTATAGAATTTAGTATTATGGATAAGGGTACATTGTTTTGTTTTAAAGAGTATACACTTTAAATAATAAGGGTACACCATTTTGTTCTAAAGGGTATATACTTTTCATTAATATTTTTTATTTTTCTTCAGAAAATAAAGGGTACACATCTTTATACTAAAAAATATATAATTTAACACAAAATTCTAAATGCGCATGAGATGTACCTGTGCGCCTGGGTCCACACAAGTTTTTGCCTAGTTTAATTGGTCGGCTAGCACTATATATTCATTAATTTTGTATAACCTTTTATTGAAAATGTAATCCCTTTTAAATCATTCTATTAATTATTATTAAATAATTTAATGGGAAATCTATTTCTTTTTTGACCAAATATTACTTTTTGTAAAAAATATTATCATTTTTATTCATTATATTAATTATTAAATAAATGGAATAGTTTAATTTGACATTTATCACTTTTATTTGATTAAATATTACATTTTATTTAAAATATTATTACTTTGTAGAAAATGTTAGGACTTTAATAAATTTATAATATTTAAATTTAAAAAATTAATTAAATTTATAGCAAATGGTCAAATATTAAAATAAAAAATAAAATTATAATTTAAAAGGAATATAAAAAAATCATTTAAAAAGAAAATTTAAATTAATAAAAAATTATTAATTATAAAAAATAATACTGCCTCCATCCCATAATTGTTGTCGTCGTTACTGTAGACACTGAGTTTAAGAAACATTCATTTTTACTAACTTTATTGACTTTTTGGGGAGTATTATGGTATTTTATAGTAATAAATAAATTATAAAGTATGTTAAGTGTGTTAGGTGAGAGTGATATTTTTTAAATTAAGATAACTTTTGAGGTTGTTGGTTGATGTGAAAATTTTCATTTTTGAGATGTGACAATTATTGAGGGAAGGACGAAAATGGAAAGTAAGACAATTATTATGGGACGGAAAAAATGAATATTAGTAATAACAAAAATAAAATAAATAAGAAAACAACATCGAGGCTTCGAACTAGGGGTGTCAACGAGCCGGGTTTGGGACGAGTAGTTAACTACCCGGACCCGACTCGACCCGTTTGTAAGAAGCCTGCCCCGGACCAGCCCCGGACCCCGCACGGGTCCTATATTATATGGCCCGAACCCAAACCCGTACGGGACGGGTCCACCCGGCCCCGCCCCATTTTTATTTTTTTTAAATGGTCATCAACCTCATAAATTATGATTTAACATTTACTCTCATAAAAATATCTATATATTTAAATAAATAAATAAACTATAACAATATTAACTATAATTATAATTCTCTTCAAAAAAATATAATTATAATTTAATATAATTATATATATAACATATAGTTATAAATAATTTATATGTATAAAATATAAAATAATTGTATTAAATAATATACGCAATTAATAATTTAGTATAATACATATAATACATATATTAATATAAAATATAATTATATGTATAAAATATAAAATAATTTTTATTATATTATATGCGGGTCCGGGTCGGGGCGGATCTAAACTAATACCCGGACCCGCCTCGTATATTCATGGGTCCGGGTCGAGCCGCCCCGTTTCTCCTACGTACCGGATTTGGACCGCCCCAAAATGTGCAGGGCGGGGTGGGTACCCGCGGGCCGGGCCGAATTTGACATCCCTAACTGGAACATACGTCCTCGACAAGAAGGAAGGTGTTGCGCCACAATGTCAATGGAGAATAACACTTTTTTTAAATATACCAAATAAAATTAATATATGTTAAAATGCACCCTTATCAGATTAACGGAGGATTCGTCTTACGAAGTGAGATCAGTAAAATGATTTCACACAATTCTTTCTTTTAAAAGAGTAATAATTTAATTATATAATCAGCATGCGAGTTTTTTTAATGGGTAAAGACTTGGATGACACCGTCTTACGAATCCCTTTATGTGAAACGGATTACACATCAGCCTAATTAAAAAAAATAAAAATTAAAGGGCCCTATTTAATTGTAATCAAATTAGAAAATTTAAAAATTAGTTAATGAAAAGAAATTAATTAGGTTTAAATATTTTTAAAGGGCTATGATAAAAAATTAAAAAAATAATTATGAAAATAAATTAATTAGGCCTTGCCTATATATATATATATATATATATATATATATATATATATATATATATATATATATATATATATAAATATATATATATATATATATATATATGTATATTTATTTATTTAATTTATATTTTTTATTATTTAAAATATAATAATTTAAATTTTGTTATTCATTTAATTTATTTTTAATTTAAATATTATAAATTTAAAAAAAGTAATAACTTATACATAGAGTACACAATTGATGTAAAGTATAACAGTGTTGTAAACTATTTCATGAACAAGTTATAATATAAATAAAAAGTGATAACATCTTTAATAAAAAAATGATAACTAATTATCAAAGTGTATTTTATAAATAATTTATAGAATGGATAAAATGTGAGAATATTTTTTTATAAAAAGTGATTTCTAGTTAAATAATAGTGATTCCTAATCAAAGAATAGTGATATTCGTATAATTGAATTATCTCATGAACAATATTCACTGGAATAATAAAAAGTTATAGTATTTTTAATATAAAGTGAAACATAATAAACAAAAGGTTATAACCGTATAATTAAATTATTTTATGAACTATATGTATAATGAATAAAAAGTGATAATAATTTTAATATAAAATAATACCAATTCAAAATAAAGTGATAATAGAATAGTTGAACTATCTAAAGAATAATTATTAATAATATTTTTATTATTAAATAATTAATAATAATAATAATATTAATGATAGAATAGTTGAACTGTCTAAAGAATATACCAAATTAAAATAAAGTGATAATAGAATAGTTGAACTATCTAATGAATAATTAATAATAATATTGTTATTATTAAATAATTAATAATAATAATATTAATAATAAAAGATAATAATTTTATAAAGAGTGAAAAATAGTTGATTCAAAATAGAGTTTGTAATTTGCGTTGATGGGATGATGTCCGCTAATTAGTTGGATGCGAGTAATCTAAATTAATCAAATCAAACATGGCACTTGTTTTTTCTTTATCATTTTTTCTTATTTATTTATATTTTATATTAATAAATAAGATAATATCCATCTCACGCTGCCTCAACAAAAACCTACCCCTCTCAATGTTAATATAATATCAATATGTACTTAATATATTAACATCAATATGTACTTAATCTAAAGACATCTATACATTCGTTTCTATTTGGTGACTTGGAGTATCTCTCCATTCTTCTTGGTGGCGTGACAGGAGGAGAGTGTTTGGAGTACTTTCTATAATACTATTTTTTATTTTCTCCTTTTTTGTTTTAAAAGTATTTTTATAACGTTTCTATTTCATAAATTTTTGCGATTTGATTTCCTCTTATTTCACGCTTGCTTCTTTTTTTTTTTCCAACTTTCTATAATTAAATTTTCCTTAGTTATTGCGATTTGATTTCCTCTTATTTCACGCTTGCTTCTTTTTTTTTCCAACTTTCTATAATTAAAATTTTCTTATTTTTTATTCATTATTGAATTTAAATACTAATCAATAATTGAACTAATTTTCATAGAATATTGAGAAAAATATGATCTCCTTTAATATTCTCAATTAATTAGTATTTATTGTCATGTGCCTATATAAACACACGATATATTTGTATTGCATTCAAACTATTTTGAGTGAGGCTAGCGTGCGCCCGGGCGAACACAAGTTTTTGTCTTGTAAAATAAAGGGTACACATTATTTTATTCTAAAGGGTATACATTATTTTGTTCTAAAAGGTATACACTTTAATTAATAAGGGTACACCATTTTATTCTAAAGAGTATACACTTTTCATTATATTTTTTATTTTTCTTCAAAAAATAAAGAGTACACATCTTTATACTAAAGGGTATACAATTTAACACAAAATTCTAAAGGCACACGGAGTGTGCTTTCGTGCGCCCGGGCGCACATAAGTTTTTGCCTTGTAAAATAAAGGGTACATATTTTTATACTAAAGGGTATACTCCTACAATTTAGCACAAAATTCTAGAGGCACGCGGCCGGGTACACACAAGCTTTTGCCAATTATTTTTGTTTATTTTGTGTTGATTTCAGTAGTTTTTCATACATATGTTCTTTCTTCTTCTCCTCTCTCTCTCTATATATATAGTCCTATGAGGATTTATGTATTATGTACATTTTTAGTACTTTATATATGTTCATATAATTTAAATGGTTCAAACCATATCATGCTATAAAAAAATTTATTGATTCCTCTCATCTAATCATATTTTATTTAATCTCGCTCAATAAATATTTATTACAATTTTTTTTTAGTTTCACTCTCATATTTACCTTTGAGTATTTTCTCCTTTTCTCATATTACTCGCATATAAGTAATTGTTTTAATACAGATTGTGGAGTTTCGAATTTGCATTGAAGTCATTCCGATGAAGATCTCATAACATATGGATTGTGGATCGGTGGAGTAAAGATTGGAAATAATCATAATTTATTTGCAATGATATTTCTACCAAATATGTTTATCTTGATATTGAATCCTATGTTTAGGATTATTATAATACGAAATGTAATTTAGCAATCTTTTTTTATAAGTGACAAGTTTTAAATTTGTATAATGCTTTAGCATAAATTTACAGAATTACTCTATGTTATTTGTTTTGATTTTATAATTTCTTTTTACTGCATATATACTATTCCCTATGATTTCTTTAAATTATTATTAATACAAAAAATTATATCTTTATAATTATATTAAATTGTTTCAAATTTTCAATATAATATAATCATTCTTATAAAAGCAACCATGATATATAAGAACCTGTTTAATGTGATGATTTATTTATTTATTTATTTATTTATTATTATTATTATTATTATTATTATTATTATTATTATGATTATAGTTTAAATGTATGTTCTTATTTTTATAATATTCCTTGCATGTGCATACTTTTATACATCGTATGTGTTGTGAAAAAATATATTTATAAACAATGTTAATTTATAGATATTCTTAGGAGCATAATTTAATTAAAAGCACATTTAAGCAATATTTGTTGGATTAAATAATAATAATAATAATAATAACTTAATTGCTCCCATAATTAATTAGTAAAAATTGAAATCATTTATATTAAGTTTGATTATGGATCCAATTCATATTCTTTATACTAAATTTATATTATAATTTATCATCTCTAATCTTCTATTTACAACTTTAGATATTATGATTATTTTATATTTTATATAAATTTTTATCCCTTCAAAATAATAAAATTTTATATAAAAATATTAAAATTTTAACTACATAATAAATTGGATTTAAACACACTTATTAATAAATTCAAAATTTTAATATTAATTTATATTTTTTAAATAATTTAAAGAAGTGTAGAAAGCTCAAGGATTAATTAAAATATAATTTTATTGATGTAATAAGTTTTGAGAGATTATTGGCCCGGTAAATTTAATATTATAGTTTTTAAAATACTAGCGTTTACCCGACCGCGCGTTGCGCGGACAGGGAAATTTCTGAAATATTTTTATATATATAATTTTCTTTTTCTTATAAGGTTAATAGAATTTTCTTGGAATGCGAGGAGTATTTTTTTTATACTCGACCATGCTTATATATATATATATATATATATATATATATATATATATATATATATATATATATATATATATTGTAATTTTTTGAGAACCATTCAACATATGTTTCTTTTTACGGCTTCTATTATTTCCTCTTGGTTTCTTTTTTCGTTACAATTAAATATTAGAAAGCTTGATTTTCTTTTTTTATGATTAATTGTGAGAATTCAGATACCATGCTTCTGAGGTAAAAAACAACTGTTGTGAAGTAGAAAGACAGCTTCTAATAGAAATCAAATCGACGCCCAAGTCAATATACATCTAGATTAAGTGTCAAATAGAGATATATATGGTTCATACCGAAATCTCAGCCCTTCCCCACTTGGATATATTCATGATGTAATACATAGACACAATGTAGTGTTGAATTGCAGCTTGAAATGTAGTGTTTAAAGAGAGGTACCTAAGGCACTGCGCACTTATTCTTCAATAAAGCAATCTACTAAAAATTATACTATGAAAAATCCACTAATTTATATGGTTTCATGGACGTTATTGGAAAAGTTAATAAATGTAAAAATTATTATTTAAAAGCGAATTCCTATTCTATAAGCTTTTAGCCCTTCAGACAATCCCTATAAATTTAATTATTTGTCAGATTCCAATAGAATATATTAATAGCCCCTTTTAATAAACTTGTAAAAAAAAATGTAACCTCAATCTAAAGGAAAAAAACAAAAACAAAAACAAAAACACACACAAACAAAACTACATATGAATCAATAGCCTACTTAACAATAAATAAAGTATAACTACATGAGTACCAACATCTCAATATGCAAAACTAAATGTTAACTGATGAACATGAAAGCTCAATGCTAGATGAAATAATAATACACATATAATCATAAAATGGATACAATAGATGTAAGGATATGATTCATTGGGTAATAATTTATTATAAAGAATATAATCGTTTATCAATAACTTCAAATTACTCGTTTAATACTATTTTATTTTTTTTATATTTTGAATTGATATTAAAGAAATAATTACTGATAGGTACACACTTTGTACCCCTAATTACTACTAGATACATTGATTTAAAATAATTATTATTTAATACAAAATATTAAAGTAAAATACCAAATATACCCCTAAACCCATATACCTTTAAAACACTAACCCCAACCTCCACCCACCACCGGACCACCGCTGCCGCTGCCGGACCGCCGCCGCCGCCACCGCCGCCGGCGGAGCTCCGGCGGCCGGTCGCCGGAAAATCTGTTCGTCAGAAAAAAAAAAATAATAATAACTGGTCGCCGGAAAGCTGCCGCGCCGCCGGAGCTCCGGCAGCCGGTCGCCGGAAAAACTGTTCGTCCAAAAAAAAAAAGAAAAAAAAAAACTGGTCGCCGGAAAAACTGTCGCCGCCGGACCACCACATTTTTTTGCTGCACACACTTTTTTTTCCTGCACACACTTTTTTTGCTGCACACACTTTGCTGCACATGAACTTTTGTTGCACACAATATTTATGTGCAGCACATTAATAGGGGTAATATTGGAATATCACTATATATTTTTGTACCTAGTAGTAATACTTTTGTATGTTTGTATCTCATAGTAATTTAGGGTTTTTTTGTGTACCTAGTAGTAATCCTCCCTTGATTAAATTAATATTTTAAATATGATTATACTATTACAAATTAAATATAAAATAAATATAATATAATTCTTTTAAATAAGAGATTGTCTCTTTAAATTGAATAAAATCATAAATGCATATAATTAATCAATGAAAAATATATATAACAATATCCTTAAAAAATAGATGATTATAAAAGATAAAAAAAAAGTTTACCCAATTTTACTTCACTGAACACATCCTTAAAAAATAAGAAGTAGGCATGACCAACATATTATTTTATATTATGTTTATAAAATGGAGTAGCATACGTCACTGAAATATATCTTTAAAAAATGGAGCACCGAACATCACCAACATATTATTTTATTTTACTTATACGTCACCGACTAATAGTAATGTTTTATTTAAAATCACAGCAGAAACTGGATCTGTTTTTACCAATTTTAATAATGTGTATGGTGTTTATAAATTTAGAAATTTAATTTGGAATTAGAATTTAATACTCCTTCCGACTCACATATTTTACCCGTTTTCATTTTGAGTCTTTCCATGTATTTCCATTAATGGTAAAAATATAATATACATCTTAGAACTTTTTATACTTTATTCATCAATCCAAACAACTCTATTCATCATTCCAAACGACTTTATTTACATTCTCTCTCAAAATTACCAATTTATTGCTATTTTTCTTACATTATATATTAAGACAACACTTCTTAATCTTTGAATCTATACAAACAGATAAAAATGCCCGAATATAAGGAAGAAGTTGTTTATTTTGATTTTGGAGAAAAATATTTGAATTGGATTTCTATTTATCTAATAAGCCCTCCATTATGATTTTATAAAAAAATCCAATCAACTAATAAACGAATAAATAAAAACTCAATGAAGTGTAACCAAGTCAAATTACAAACTAAAGCTATTAGATCTAAAGAAAAAAAATTGTCATAGTTGTACCCAAGAATCGAAAGTAATAACGTTAAACATTGGTTAAATTTTGCAAACCAAAGCATTCAGCTCACCTCTACTAATAAAACAACAACCTAATTCATCTTTCATACCAGACAAAATGAGTTTAATAAGCTATCAAAAATTGCATTTTATAAGTCAGAAGCACGTACCTGAATTTCACCATCTCCTTTACTTGAATTCATGTCTTTATGTCATAGATTATATAGGCGCAATCTTCTATCTTATACTCTTTGATAAAGTATCTTTTATGTGGTAGTACAATGACTTGGATATTACATTTAATTCAAATGGTATTAAAATTCAAGCACAAAGGAACAATTTGGATTCTAAGTATCACAAATTAAAATTCACTTATTAAGGCAAAGAAAATATTCTGGCTATGTAACACCTAATCTTAGTGAGCATTACAACACAATTTACATGAAAGGAAAGGTATTGATTCCACAACTGAAATGGAATTTAGCTCTAAAGACTGTCTGTCATGTGTATCGATTTTTATTTTTCGTACCATTATGAGATCAGGATCTTGAGGAATAATAGTAATAATGCAAGGGAAAGTCTTTTCCTAGTGCTACAAATTTGATCAACAGATTTATAGATCTAAGAGTTGAAAGAAACATCTTCAAATCCTTACACTTGGCCAAGCTTTTGCAAACTGATTCTGAACTCTCCAAGGTTAATTTTACCCCACTTTTCAGAGTCCAACTTATAAAATGCTTTCATAATTCCAGCCAACTCTTCCACAGACAAATGCTCAGCTATGACCTACATATGTAAGAAGACAAATAAATAAAACACCACGCCGCTTCAAACGCATTTTTCCCCTAAATGTAAATAATATATTCCTCTTTTTGAGGGGATGATTAGGAGTGGGAGATTAGTAAGATGAAGCATTTAGAGTAACCGCAGTATACCCTTAGAGCTTTCTTTTTGAGTTTATTCATGACAAAGAATTTTTTGAGCCTTTCACAATATCACCTAGTGAGAAATTTGGTGCTTTCTTTATATTTTGTAACCAAGAGTGATCTGTTCAGTTAAATAAAACCCCCACATGAAGATGCTCTTATTTAATTTTTCACAGTGACTATAAGCACAAATTTATTTTACAATTAACTTCAATGCTAAACTGAAAGAGAATAATAGATCTGCCCCAGACATCATAAAAAATCAACCAATATATACTATAGAGAAACAATAAACTCACCAGAGCCATGCATTCATGCTGAAATTAACCCCTGCAATCTTTGACTAATTCCATCACTTGGCCTTTTTACAGGAAGAACTATAAGTTGCAGGAACATCGAACATCTTATTTTTTATAATCATAATATTTTAACATCTGAATTCAAACAGGAAGCACTTGATGAATTTACAACCGAATTCACAATATCATTACATCCATTAAATTAAAAATTCAAATAGAAAAAATTTAATATAAAGAGATTGATCTTAGAAAAAGAACACTACAATGAAAAGCAGTTATGAAATTCAAGTAAAAAAATCCAAATTGTTCACAGACATTTTAAACTTGCATCTAAAATAAAAAATGAGCAATCAATCGAAAAGGAGAATACTTATTAAATTAAAAAAGGCATCTAAATCCTAAAACATTATGCTAGATAAACTCAAAGGTAAAAAAGTTATGATCTTGGGTAATGAAGCTTCAGCCTAGGCAATAATAGTTTCTAAATTAAAACAGAAAATTAAATATCAAACTTCAAGATTAAATAGTCAGTCATGAGCAGTTAAGAACTATCAAATTTCTTTAAAATCAAGCAAGAGATAAGCATCTAACTTTTTACTAGCACAAATTCCTGAAAATTTTCAAATTGATTCAAACATACCACAAAAACCCATTATAGACATTATGGCTCTAACTAAACAATCAATAATTATACTCTCTCAGTAATATGCAATACCTATATTGAACTTATTGGTGTCTGTCTATTCCAATTATCTATAATGCTCCAACAGCTTTTACAACCTTTGCAACCTGAATATAAATCTTTATTCAACTTTACTGTAAGAATATGAAAGTATTAAATCAGTTAAGGGGTAACTTACAACAATGCCAACAGTGCCTAAACAACAAATAGAAACTATAGAACCTAGTTCTATTGTTTCTGTATTCCAGACCGCTCCATGACCTGCATGCATGAATCAACTTGTGAGGATTGAAGGTTAACTATTCTATTTGTCTAATGTATAATAACATAGTAGATGATGTAGTTAACACTAAGTAAGCATGAACAAATAACAAATATTCCACAAAAGCGCTACAACTATTTCATCATGTGGACATTCCAAATTGGTTATTCTATATCATCAAGGTATCATGAATATCATCACGTAATGATATATCATTGTGTGAACCATTAACAACATATAACTAAAAATTAAATACATTCAAATATGGACTCACAGTCCTAAATCTAAAACATAATATTATCAATGGGAAAATAAGGTCATAAATCGAAATCTGAAATCAGTATCTCAACAATAATACAAATCCATACAATTAGGGTATCACAGTCCCAAATCAAAACTACAATATTTATTATCCATCAATAGTAAGAAACGTGTATGAATCTAATTTATTAGTTTATAACATACACTCATGTAATAATATAAGAAAAGAGCTTAGTCGCTGGTTTCCTGGCCGCCAATTTGAGCCCCGGTACTGACAAAGAAACTGGCAGGTTTCTATATGAGCTTCTGCTCCCTCCATAATTGCCCAATAGAAACAAAGATCATCTTAATGACAGGGAACAATATGTTACACCAAAGTAAAGTAAGCAAAACTACTCAAAATCAAAGGCAACATTATATTATAGCAAATATAGTGACAGTCTCACATATTTTGATTTAATAAGAAGAGAATAATTACTCTAGACAAACATTAATAATTGAGATGAAAATTTTGATTTCTATTGCTCTCACAGTGATAAAAGGAAACTATTCTTAAGGTATCAAAATGGGCTAAGAGCTACACATAGTGTGTATTAGTCTATTAGATAAATCAAAGAATAGTTGAATTCCATAACCTATACATGAAAAAAAAGGTGGCCCCATTATCCATAACAATGTATATTCATTATTTCAATAGAAATGAGTTTCCATCAGTTGTACCTTATCATGTATCCCTTTTGAAATCGTACGCAATAATTCACCAATAGTGGAATCATCCTCATTCATCTCCATCAAGAATACCTTTACAACAATAAACACATAAGAAAATGAAATGCCTAATAACATATTCCTTCACTCAGCTTGTAAATTTACTCACCCCATCCGTGCCATTTCTTTTCCAAACCGAGGAAGTATAATAAATCCTATCAGGACCACCATATGTAACTTTCCGGCCCATCTTCAAAACAAACAGGGAACTATAATCACAATCAATGGAACAAAAGAATATTCATAAGCTAAGTGATTATGATGTTTTTAAGTCTTTAGAGTGCTCTCTACTCGTAATACAAACACAAACCAAAATCCTGAAATTAAGAATATTGCAAGTCACAACGATTAGAGAAACCCATTGTCCAAAAGAATTAGAAAATATATTTGGGTTAATCACCTGAAACCATAACATACAAATTTTGTACTTAATTAATGATAAAATATCTTAAAAGTGTTAGGCATTGTAAATAAAAGTGTAAGCAAAATATTTTATTTTTTTTTGTAGATAGTATATAATTTATATCACACATGATTATTTTTATAATTATAATTGTGTACACTAACTAACACATTAAATAGTACCCAAATTTAATTGTACACTCTTTATAATAAGTTAACTTACAGGTTTCTTTTGAAAATATTTATTGAAAGACAAAAATATGGAACAAAAGATTAATAAGAAGAAAAAAGGTTACCCTACAATGGAAATAACAAACCAATGAACCAAAATGGATGAGAAAAAATAAAAGAACAGGTGAGAGACCAAAAAAATCAAGTCGTCGGAAGCACAAAGGAGAAGATGAATCATGAAAGTGAAAAGGAGAAACATGGAGAGACACACAAATGAAACAACTTTTTAGCATAATCATAAATTCCTTCAAATACCAAAGCAATCATAATTTTATTAGAACCCATGTCACGAATCGACTTTTCCAATACTCGCACACTGAGAAAAAATTCATCACTGTAGAGAAGTGTAACATATGTTTCTTCTGATTTCTGAGATCCCAAAGCTCCATCAAACCTGCTTACTGTAGTTATTGGTAAATTAATATATAGACAATAAACATTATAATTAGTTTGATGGAGCATTTTTCTAGACAGAGGCAAGACCACACATGAAAAAGGCAGCATGTGTCATTCTTACATCAAATTGTGCACCTTAATATAGCTTTCTTTCAGAAAATTGAAGCATACAATTGAAGATAATAATAGTCACATATGCAAGCTATATCATGAGCACAGAAAAGGTAAAAGAGCTTAGTTCTCCTCATGGACATGGATTGACTAATCTTTTAAGCATTACATACTCTAAAACTGAAGCTAAAGGAAATCCACAACACATCTAATAGAGAAATCCAAGAAAATAATTATAGATCTGACCTAAAATGCCAAAATAGTTATAAGACAACAACAAATTAGCCACATGAAGCTAACTATATGAATCACACTTCCTTATAATTTTCGAACTCAATTGAATAGCCTCAAACTTTCTGAAACAAATTTTGATTATTTTATTTATTTTTTCTATGATTCACAAAAAGAATCAAATGGGCATTTTTTTTTACTTAAAATTAAGTACATTTTTTTGTATTAGGAGTTTGACTCAGTGCCTTAAGATTGAAAGTGGGTTATTAAAATAATATTCTTATAGACCTCAACTTACTAACAATAAGCTTCTTATATATAACTTACTAAAAGCTATTATATATTACTTGTATATTCTGTCAACAAAACTAATTAGAAAATTCCTCAATTTAATAATAACTTTGAACAAATACTCTAATCTATCAAGTGGGGATATCAAAATCTATTTATCATTCAAGTCCTTATAAATATACGAAGCACCACTTAAACTACAAAAATGTCAATTTTTTCTTTGATATTAATCTACTGTTCAAGAAACAATATTAAGAGACATCACAAACTAAAACCTCAAATACTTATAGAGCTATATTCGAAAAGAACAGTTCAATTATTTCTTACATTGGACTCATATATTGATTCCAATGCTTATTCATTTCGGAAAAAATTTCAAAAAACTTAAATACTTGCAATATGTTAAATTATTCACATATTTATCAACCACACATAAGTTTTAAGTAACATCAGCAAAATTCTGATCAAATGAAAAAAAAAAAAGAGCAGATCAATAAATAAAATATTATTTACTTGGAATTAAGGGAGCATCCATTTTCTTTCCTTCTTGATGACCTCCTATAATGGATGCATCATGCTTCACAACACCATTATTGACCCCAGGAATCTGCATAAAATTTATTAGATATGTTGTGTGTATAAACAAAATCCAAATAAAAAAAATTGTAACTCAATTATGATATTGATTTTAGCTATTAGCAATCGCAAAAGGGGATAAAAGGATATTATATAAACAAAAAAAAGGAAGTATCCTGAAATGCACATTCAACAACAACAAAACCTCATTAAATAATAGAAGTCTAACTACCTTCAAAAGCATACCATATGCTATATCATCTAAACAATATATAGGGAGCATTAAATCAAGTAAATAGAATACAATGACTAAAAATTTTGGATCAAATGAACATTGATAAATGAGCAATAGAAAAACACAACTGCTTCTGGGTATTATAGTATCCACCACAAACATATAAGAATTCCATCACATGCAACTTATATACATATTAAGAATAGATTTAAATGCTCTAAACTAAAATTTAAAGAGGAAAAGATCATTAATACAAATGCATATTCAGGTTGGCAATTGGACTTGGGTAGATTTAACCACCTCTTCATCTTCTTCTAATTGGTCTCCGAACAGATTCGGCAAGATCTGATAATGGTTATCTTCCACCACCATTTTCGTGCTTGTTTTGTGAGTAAGGTTAGTCGAGAGAGAATATGAAGTGCCGAGTTAACCTAAGAGTTTTAAAACAAATACACACTGATAAATTGTCCATTGAAGTCTACATATGAAGTGCCGAGTTAACCTAAGAGTTTTAAAACAAACACACACTGATAAATTGTCCATTGAAGTCTGCAAAAAAATGAGCAAATTACAAATAAATTAGATTTTAAAATGTAATTACTGCATGAAATTTAAAATGTAAATTGACTCATGGATATGGCGAGTATGGTGGCCAGGCTATAAAAATCGATGCAGAAGCTACGGAGGCAGTGGGGGCTACAGAGGCGGCAGTGGCAGCGTCCCCTTATGTACGATGAGGCTGAGACTGGATACATGGATAGAGTGTACGCAGGGTAGAGACGGCGGTCGTACGATGGCGGCTCTAGTGGCGGTATGAGACAGCGACTGAAATAAAATGAGGTTAGGGTCTGATAATTTATTTTTGTTCATGACACTTTCTTAATTTACAAACAGGTCCAAATATTTTGTGTAAATTATAAAAAATGCAACGAAATTTTTATTTAAAATTGTGAAAGGATGATCAACGATCTAGATGAGATGCTAAAAAATAAATGATTAGGATTGACCAAAAAAAAGTCAAAATAGGTAAAAATTGGTCAAAATTGAGCAAATTCATTTTCTTTTATAATAGATAGATAGATAGACAGACAGACAGATATAGATTTTGAATTTAGATGACTTTTTTTAATATAAAATGCTTACATGTTATTTATAAATTAGATTACAAAATATAAACTATCATTTTTTTATTTTTTTATTTTTTTATTTTACACATGATATTGTTGCTTTAAGTAGAGCTGTCAAAATGGGTCGTGGGGCGGGTTATGTCACAACCCACCACAACCCACTCTTTAGTGGGCTTAAGTGGGGCGGGTTGTTGGCAGGGCGGGCCACTCGCGGGGCGGGTCAGCCCACCTCTCTCTTTATTATTTTTTTCTAATTTTTTAATAGATTTTTTATGACATCTTACATTTCCTTTTTATACTCTTCAAAAAATAATTTAATCTCTAATAATAAATATTAAATTAGAGTATGAATTTTTTTGTGTCCACTAATTTGGTGTAGTCAATATTTTAATTTTTTATTTTTGATATTTTTATGATTTTTTCGATTTTTGATATTTTTTTGGTATGCTAATTTTTCGATGTGAAACGCTATGCTAAAATATCGGTATTAATCAATATTTATCAATATTGATAAAAATTCTGTACGATATCGAATTTAATTTATCGAAAATTTTTCGAAATATCAAAATTTTGGTATCGATATCGATGGGGGTGGGGGTAGGTAGGGATGGCAATGGGATGGGTATTTCCGGGTACCCGGTCTACCCGAACCCTAATGGGTAGGGTACGGGTAGTTGTAAACGGGTTTGGGACGGGTACGAGTAGTTATAAGAAATACCCGTTAGGGTTTGGGACGGGTACGGGTAATGCCTCAAAACCCGCGGGTACCCCGATTATATATATATATTTTTTATAAAATTTAATATATATTATATAATTTATATATTATAAGATGGTTTATATATTTAATTAATAGTTATAAGTTTTATTTAATCATATTTATTAAATATTTATTTAAAATAATAGAATTTATATTATATTTATTTTATATTTAATTAATAATGATGTGATTTTTATTATTATAATTATTTAGACAATAAAAAAATATAAATATATATAAAATAAATGAATATTAAACGGGTATGGGTACCCGCGGGTATTGCTAAACGGTAATGGGACGGGTACGGGTACCATAATAAATTTTTTAAACGGGACGGATACGGGTACGGGTAGTTATTTTTTAATCGGATACGGGTACGGGTACCTCAAAATAAGCGGGTACCCTACCCGTTGCCATCCCTAGGGGTAGGGTGGGGTGGGAGTGGTGAGGGTGGGTAAGAGGTTAATTGAAAATTGTGGATTGATGGTGGGTTAGGGTGGGTCAACCCACAACCCACCGCAACCCACCTGTTAATAGGTTAGGGTGGGGCGGGTTACAGTGGGGCGGGCCATTGGTGGGGTGGGTCATTGGTGGGGCGGGTTACTTGTGGGTTATTGTGTTGCGGGTTTTTGAGGGGCGGGGTTGGTTGGCCCATTGGGCTCAACCCAAATTGACAGGTCTAGCTTTAAGGAATGCTTTTAAATTAAGTTTTTTTTTTCATTGTGATGGCATTATGGAACACGAAATAAGTTACATTAATTAAATATTTGATTCGAAATTTAATTATTATTTTTTTTATTATTAATTTTTAAGGTTATTTTTTTGTTATTTATTTAATTTTTAATGGATAAACAACTCATTGAAAGTATATTCACTCAAATTAAAGAATACTTTGTTAACACGTCAAAGAACAATCATGAGCGACTTTATTACTGATATTTATACGTTTGTATAGCCTAATTATTAATAAATACATTGATTAAACATAATTACTGATAGATATATAAGGCTTAATTTATTTTTCCGCTAATGTAATTGAAAGTTTAATAGACTTGAATTATAGTAAATTAAAAGTTTAATGGGTTTGAATTTATTGATGTGTTCTTTTCTCTGGCCAGATTACATACTGATATACATTAGCGTTCACTCTTCAATCGTGATTTATTATCTTCAATATTTCTATCTCCGTATTACACTCTAATATACAGTAAAGTGAAAGTTTAATGAGTTTTTTATTTAGGGGGAATTTAATGGCGTATTCTTTCCTCTGGTCAAATTGCACATCGGTGTACATCAAAATTTAATGGCGTGTTCTTTTTTTTTTGGCCAGATTGTACACCGATGTACATCAGCGTGTACTCTTCAATTGTGGTTTTAATAGTTTATTTTTTTGTTTCTCTCTCATGAATCTATTTCTCTAACAAGGATCACATTGATGTACATTAGTACAATTACTTAGTCGGGCTTCTTTTATTCTCTCTTAACGATGCACACTGATGTTAAAATGGACATGAGTATTATGAGTAAAATAAAATAAAATTTTGTATTTATGAGTAATTTTCTAAAGCGAATTTATCATTTAGTAATAATTAAGAACGTGTACCTAATATTTACTCACCCATAATTTTAAATATATTTAAATAAAAAAATCATTATGACCATTTTTTTATTTTAAGATAAATCAATACCAATTTAAATTAATTAAATTAATATTTTTTCTTTATACTCCCTCCATTTAAATAAGAAAATCATTATGACCATTTCTTTATAAATGTATCAATTACTCTATTTAGGTGGAATAATTATTTTTGCAAAATTAATATTATTGATTATTTTTTAGTGGGTGATTAATTTCTCTTATTGTAAAATATTTTAATTGATTAGTTTCTATATATTTTATTTAAATTTATTTAGTATATCTTTGTAAAGTCAAATAATCGAATAAAATTTAGTATATAAATAAAATATAACATTGCTATACTAATTATTTTAATAATTATAATTTTTTATGATATTTTCTTATTTTATATTCTGTTATATTCTTCTGCAAAGTCAATTTATCTAATAGGTAATAATAATTTTATTATTATATTTTTCAATTTAATATTTTTAATTTAATTTTTATATAATCAATTAATGTTAATATAAATCATCATATTTAATATATCAATAACCATATTTAACTTTTGTAAATCACATTCAATATTTTCCTCATTTAATTAATTTTAATTTTATGATAATTTAGGAGCCAATCTATTAGGATTGATTTTGAAGAATTAATTATACAATATTAGATTTTTGAATAAGACTGAATTTAAATAATTAATTATATAATCTTATATATTTTTTATTTTTTTTAATAACCATTAAAATTTAGAAAATTATTTGAGTACACTTGAACTTCTGTGAACATTTAACATTTAAATCGTTGATTTTAAATTAATTCAACATATCTTTGATTTAAATTTTTAAAATTTTATAATTACTATATTATACTCTAAATTTATCCTTAAACCCCAAGGTGTATTGATGCACCAATCGTGCCCAAGTATCACTCGAGATTTTAATGTGTATTTTGAATTTTTTATTTCATTAATTACTCATCTGATTTATTTTCTTAATTTTAAAAATTGGGTCAATTAATTTAATGGTGATTTAAAGTGATTTATTAACATATTTACATAAATAATGTGATGATATATATATATATATATATATATATATATATATATATATATATATATATATATATATATATATATATATATATATATATATATATATATATATATATAATGATTTTTATGTATCTTTTCAAAACAATAGGTTAATTAGGGCATTCTTATATTCTAATTTGATTTTTTGTGTTTTGTTTATTTAATTTTAAATAAAGAAGTTAACTCATATTATAAATTATTATAAACTGTATTAGTTTTAATTTACTAATGTGTATTTATCTTTATAATAATACTATTTGACCGTTTTATTTATGTTGTTGTGGCATCACTCTATAACCTCATTGATCAATTGAATTATAAACTATCTTTTGCTTACCAATTTTCAATTTTTATACTATTCATTAATTAATTTAAATACTAATCAATTAAGCTACTTTACAAAGTTAATTTTAATAAAATTTAAAGAGATCTTCCTTTACTAAAAATCTACATGATCCCAACATTTAATATTAATTCTCTTTATTGCTTCATAACGGTTTAGGATTCTACATAAGATTTCTACATAGCATATAAAATGGGGATGTGATTGATATATATTTTTTTATATATACTTGGTCAAAGTTTAAAGGTCATCGTACGATGGAGTTTGTAATGATTTGGAGATTTACATTTTGGGTTAAAAATCATTGTTTTAAGAGAAAACTTAATTTTAATTATTTGATCAATTTGTTTATTGGGAGGGTAATATCTTTGTGAACATTAATTAATTATATTTATTAAAATATGATCATATTTATAAAAAATTGTTCAATAGACATTGATTTAATTAGAATTTATGGACTCCTCTAATTAGATTTGAAGTTGGAAGATTGTAAATGAAAAGGTGATAATTATGATTAAGGTACCATTTTGAAATTTAAAAAGAAAAAATTCTAATAAAAGTTACTGATGATAAAATTAGATCTATCATTAGAAATATTCATTTGATTATCAAATTTGATCATAGAGAAATTGAATATTTTGAAGAGAAAGTCGTTTTGAACACATTATTTTATTATACATAAAATAATATTAGAGGCAGATTGTGACTATATTTTGTTATTAGTCACATGTAAGTAGAGAGAGTATTTGAGTTCTTATAATATTTGTAAGTTTAGGCCGATGATTGGCGCTATTTTCACCTAGATTTTAGTGTCTTTTGGTATGTCTTTTCGTATTTTTTATCCGTATTTGTGTATTATTTGATTGTATTTTGTGTTTTTATGAAAATATGTGTGAATGAGCTTAAACTTAATATTTTCAATTTTTATTGGATGCTAGATATGATAAGGAAGGCATAGGAAAAAGTGGATCTAAATTCGGAGTTGAAACGAGGGAGAACGGGAAAAAACAGAAGAAGTAAAACAGGGCGTGCATCTACACGGGCCGTGTACGGAACACGGCCCTGTAAGAAGTGACCGTGTGCGGACGCCAGAAGCACCAACTCGGCCAGGACACGGACCGTGTGCAGAAACACGGGCCGTGCACCAAGCACGACTCTGTAAGAGAGGGCCGTGCGACAACGTCAGAAAACACAACACGGCCACCCCTGTGGCCGTGTGCTGCGCACGAGCCGTGCGCTGTCCAGAGCTCGCCGTTGACCAGAAGCCCTAGACACGACTCGGGCCGTGTTACAGCACACGAGCCATGTAGGTGTCAAAACTGCTGAAATTTCCAGAAACTTCTAGAAGCTTCCCAAGGGGTATAAATACCCATTTATTCAACAATTGAGGGAAAGATCCGAAATTCCACCCTTCTACACACACCTCACACACCATGTCTTCCATTTTTCACCATCATCTTCATCCATCTTCATCCATTCTTCATCCCTTCCATTTGGGTGTTGAAGATCTCAAGAAATCAAGAGCTAGAGTTGGAGATCCATGAGTATTGAAGATTCTCTACAAGAAATTGCTAGGGAAGATTCACATCTCTTTTGATTTTTTTTTGGATCTAAGACTATGGGTATTTATAATGAATCATTTATGTGTTTTGTTACCTTTATCATGTTAGGCTAATCCCTCTAGTGAGATTAGGAACATGAAGAGCATATTAGATTTGTATTATCATGTGGCTTAAATTGGTTTTTGATTTAATTGATGTTGATTTCTATTCATGGAGT
Organism: Pogostemon cablin; assembly: GCA_023678885.1. Classification (NCBI taxonomy): domain Eukaryota; kingdom Viridiplantae; phylum Streptophyta; class Magnoliopsida; order Lamiales; family Lamiaceae; genus Pogostemon; species Pogostemon cablin. The sequence continues at coordinate 19,210,753 of CM042979.1, read as the reverse complement.
TTAATTGTCTTGATGTTGTGATGGCATGGTTTGTTATTCATAATTGATTTTTGGTTTAATGGATTGTTGATCAATGAATTGATTTATGGTAATTAAATGCTATCATGATGCTCATGTATGTATTGCTTGGAGTGAGACGGAAACGACCCTCTATAGTATTAGGAAGGCATGATTAGACATCGAGTTTGGGTTTGACCAAAAGGATATTTGAATTCGATGAGGGGAACCAATCCATTCGTTGGCCTTAGTACGCAAAAAGGGAGAGTTTACTCTAACTAGTACCTAGATGGAAGGGGTTAATGTTGGGCTTTGATCTTAAGTGCTTTTGGGAGTCTAAAATGGATCAACAACCTTTGTAACCCGAAAGGGAGCTTAGGATACCATCGTGATCACCCTTAGTCTACATCAATTAAGTTGGATTCATTTTGCATGATAGTATGAATTGAGTATGCTTGGATGTTTCTAATCTCATGTTTTTCATCCTTGAACTTTAACACCTATCCTCTTTTATTTTCATTCATCTTCACTTGTCGTTTCTCTTATTTGCTATTTTTATTTACTTGCTACTTGCTTAAGTGGTTAATCAATCTCAAAACCCCCTATCATCTTTACAAAAACGACATGAACATGAGCTCACGTATTTTGCTAGTCCGAACATAACTCCTTTGTGGATTGATAATTTTTCTTGGGATATACTACTACAACGATCGAGTATTCTTGCTCGTGAGTGCTACAAAAATAGGCAAACAGCCGACACAAATTAGCAACTCAATTATGTTTATTTTTTATAATATAATAATTAGAGGTTTAGAACTTTTGAATTATATATTGATGTTTCGATAATATTTCTTAAAAATATAGATTATAGATCAGCATTATATAATGAAATAAGATTTATAATGAGAAGCTCAGTATATACATACTTGATACCTACATAATTTTTAGGGTAAATATCAAAATTGGTCCTGTAAGTATGGTATTTTCCAACTTTAGTTCTTTATCATTTGCAATTCTCAATTTTGATCATTTTTTGTCTACTTTTAGTCCATTTTCTCCAAATTTAGTCATTTTTGTCAAAATTTAGTCCTTTATGTTAAAAAAATATCCAAAAATAGTTCGAAAGTGTATATATTTAGGACCAATAGTGGGCCAAAAAATGACAAAATTTGGAAAAAGAACCAAAAATGGACCAAAAGGTCTAAAAATGGACAAAAAAATACCAAAATTAAGAATTGCAAATGATAAAGGACTAAAGTTGGAAAATGACATATTTACAGGACTAATTTTGATATTTACCCTAATTTTTATTATATTTAAATAAGAAATCATTATGAATATGTATTTTTTTTTAAGATACTCATAATTGAGTTTTATAAATCTTTACTAATTCAAATTAAATTTATATTGTAATAATTACACTAACAAATTATTTTATTAAGAAAAAAAATTATCCCGTGCAATTCTATACTAGTTTTTAGATATTAATTGGGAGTTGTAAAAGGAGTAAAGATGTGGCCGAACTATACGTTTTTCAGTCAGCGGCAACTTTTATTGCATTCAAATTCTTAATTGCGACCCATGAAAAATATTAGTGTGATGTGTCTAATTTTAATTAGGTCAATTAATTAGGGTGGGTTATTCGAATTTTGGTCTACTTAAGATTGTCTTATACTTTGTCTACCATGTACGACTTTTCTTAGCAACTTACTCATTTTTCGAAAGTTTGTATTTATTTAGAGCATCTCCAATAAACTTTTCAAAATTTGAAGAACATTTTCACAATCTAAAGAGTGATTTTAATTTTAAAGAGTCATAATATTTGTGTGCTCCAGCAAATTTTTTAAGGCAAAAGCTCCTGTGCACCCGGGCGCACGGAACACTTTCCGTGCGCCTTTAGAAATTTGTGCTAAATTGTATACCTTTTAGTATACAGATGTGTACCCTTTATTTTCTAAAGAAAAATCTGGGCGCACGAACAACACTCCGTGCGCCTTTAGAATTTTGTGTTAAATTGTATACCCTTTAGTATAAAAATGTGTACCCTTTATTTTCTAAAGAAAAAAAAATATTAATGAAAAGTGTATACCCTTTAGAACAAAATTGTGTACCTTTTAGTAATTAAAGTGTATACCCTTTAGACCAAATTAATGTACCCTTACCCATAATACAAAATTTCTAAAGGCGCACGGAATGTGTTCCGTGCGCCCGGGTGCACGCAAGCCTCACTCATTTTTTAAAATTTATTTTCCAATACTAATTTATTACATTATTTTCTCTTTTATTGATTGTTTAAACTACTTATATTGGATGAAAACTCTAATAATTAAATGCATTTAATGAAGTAATAAATTATAAAGAGTGATTTGTGCTCTTCAAATTTGAAGAGTGAAGATGACTCTTTAAATTAAAAAGTTAAAATAAAGAATGGGTTGGAGCATGTTTTTCTTGTATTCCTCTTTAAAATATGCATATTCTTCATTTTAGAAGAGTTTTGGAGATGCTCTTATAGGATAATGCTATTCAGATCAATTTGATCCGGATCAATTTCATTTAATCTCTCTAAAATTATTATTATAATCCTATTAATTATTTATTTTAATTTTAATTACTTCCAAGATTTAATTGGCTGTTCAATATTCTTCTTGAATTTCAAAATTTAACATTTATTATGCACTTAATATTTTCATTGAAAAAATTTAAGTTTATCTTTGAAGGTCCATATGTCTCATGCATATTAATTCGTAATATATGTAATTATTTTTTTATTATATATATGTATATAATTATTAATATACAAAAATATTATTTCATTCGATATTGCTATCTATATTCATTAATTATAATTGTTATATACAAGTATAAAATAAGAATTAAAATAGCAACCTCAAAACAAAAATAGTGAAACGGGTCGAGAGAGACGAAAAGACTCATGGATTGATCATTTTTTTATTAAAATATACTCCCTCCGTCCCCTTTCAAGGATATCATTTTTTCATTTTGGACGTCCGCCCCTCAAGGGCCTCATTTCCTTTTTTATTCACACACACCCACTAATACAAGTTATACAACTAAAAAATGAGACACACACCTTCACTAATACAACTACCCACTACACATTAAATAACAATACTCCTTAATCTCTGTGCCCAGAAGCAAATGTTACCCTTGAATATGGACGGAGGGAGTAATTTTAAATAGGTAAAATAAAATATTAAAATTATTAAAAAAATAATTCATTAAAATATGATGAATTATTTATTAAAATATGTTTAGTAAATATGACAAAGTTAAGTATAATCCACAATCATACTTAAATGAATCACATCCGATTTTATTAAATTTATACTCTTATCAATTTTAAAACCATAAAAATATGCCACTAATCTTACTATAGTACGAATATTGAGAGAAATAAATATGCCATTAAATTTTTAATATAATATACATAGTATGTATTTTTAAGAGAAACAAAAAATACACGAATAAATTAAAGAAAAGGTTGTTCCTAAAATCTCTCACTCATTATCTGATTTAGTGCACATTAGTGTTCAATGAAACTATTGTTAAGTGCAAAGTTGAATATCAATCATTGTAAATAAGGGTAATGCTGGAAAAAGAAGAAGAAGTTATATATTTACCAATAATTGTATTATATCAATGTAATTATTAATAATTAAGCTACATATACGTACCTATTAGTAATAATTCCTATTTGTATATAGGGCAATGGCATAAACTCATGTAAAACCATATTATAAAATAAATTATGTGAAACGGATAAGTAATAATAACATTTTAACAAATATTGTATGTTAAGTGATTATCATTCAAGTAATTATTCATAAACAATAAGTAAAATAAATAAAAAGTGATAATTTCTTTTTAATAAAATAAAACGACCTCACTGTGAAATGATCTCGTAAATGTTGCTTTTATATATATATATATATATATATATATATATATATATATATATATATATATATATATATATATATATATATATATATATATATATATATATATATATATATATTAGGAATTTTTCAAATAGTATTACAATTTTTTTTAATCAATTGATTAAATACTATAGGATTGCCAATAAAATTATAATTTGTAATTGAGACACTCTCTTGTGAGACGGATTTTTTATGAGACGGTTGTGAGACCGGTCAACCCATTACTAAAGTATACTTATTATATAGATAAAGTATACTAATTTGTGGTTAAAGTATGTCAATAATAAATCATATTATAACACCATAAAATCATACTTTAATTCATCATTTATCATACTTTCTAAAACATACTTTAACAACCATTAAGCATACTTTATCTATATAATAGACATATTTTAACACGTCTCACAAACCGTCTCACATATATAATGTCTCACAAGAGAATTTGTTTTTGTAATTTAGTAAAGAGAACCAAAAATTTTTTCAATGATTTTACAAATGGAATAATATTCATTATTATTCTAATTGATTCATTATATAAATTGTCAAACGTAATTATTAGTAACATATTATTAAAAAACTTATTACCAACATATATAAATTTTCCTTGGTAAAAAACTACTACTAAGCATCACTTTACCAACAAAAATTATTAATAAATTTGATTTTTTTCATTGATAAAAAATTACCAACTACTATTTTACCCTCTAAAATTACTAATGGATTTTGTTTGTTAATTCGTCGATAAATCAATTTTACATTAATATAAATTCAAGGGATGCTATGGAGTGGGCTTTGTTATCCGAGATCAAAATGGTTCAATAATTGCAGCAGCAACTATTCCTATTAGAGAGCCTCTTTCAGTGTTGATGGGAGAATTAAATGCTATCTGCGCTGGACTCCAATTTTGTGTAGATTGTGGTTACGAGCGCATTCATATCTACTCTGATTCTTTGTTGGTTGTACAAGCAGTTACAGCTCAACAACTTCATTTTGATACTACGAAGACTTTTGTGGATGATGTGCGATTATTGATGGAGCACCCTAACTTCCTCAGTATTTCTCATGTTAGTCGCACCTCTAACAAAGTGACAGATTTATTAACTAAATTTTCTTTTTTATCACCTAGTCAACGTGTTTGGGTTGAGAGTGATTTTCCTGATTGGGTAGAATTAGCAGCTCAAGCGGATAGAGCTTGAATGTGTAATTCTCTTTCTCAAAAAAAAAAATACTTTTCCTGACATAGTATTCCATTATTTTCAGAACTAGACTAGTCGATTCAATCGATTGAACCTAAAATTATTCTTCGAAGAGTAATATTATTTATTTAAAAGAATAATAATTCATTCATCTAAAGAGTAATTTTTTTTATATTAAAAAGTAATTAATAAATTAGGATGTGCAAGAATTTGAGAGTAATTTTTTCATTTAGGAGAGTAATAATTTATTTCTCTAAAGAAAAATTTTCATGTATTAAAAGTAATTGTTAAAAAATATATATACGTGTAAACCCGGTTTAACAAGTGTTTGCCTTGAAAAGCTTATAAAAGTTCTTATACGGCAATATATATTTTTACATTTGATTAATATAAATTTCTAACATATACATTATTTTAATTATAAATGAAATATATATATATATATATATATATATATATATATATATATATATATATATATATATATATATATATATTAAGAAAAGTGTAAATTTCGAATATTATGATTTTTTTTATAATAAATAAATGATGAAATATGTTAGATGTGTTAGCTATGATTTTTTTTTAAAATAAAGTGTACTCGATCCATTTGAGAGTATTGTTATTGATTTTTAATTTTTTTCTTTTTAAGTGAAAAATTTTGTAAGACCAACAAATTAAATGAAAAGGTGAATATTTTTATTGAGTAAATATGCAGAAGATAAAAGAAAATTTGTGATGTACACTAGATTTATTTATTCGATAATACAGTGTAATTAGCGAAAGCATTTAAATAAATAATAGTACATGATCAGATACATTTAATATTCCTAAGTGAATCAAATGTATGTATATATCATAAATTACAGTAATTTACCATACTTAACGAGGAGGGAGGGCAATGATAAAAGAACTGGCTCACACATAACCCAGGTCAATCCAAGTTGCAGGTTAAAGGAATTTAAGGGGTCCACCACTCATATGTGTATTGTATATTATTTTAATATTTATTTATTCTTTTGCTTTATTAATTACATCCATGTGTGTAGTGTATTTTTTTCATTAATAATAAAAAATGTGTACTTTATTTTTTTAATTTAGTGTAAATTTTATGTTTTTTTATTTTTATTTTTATTTGATAGAAATTTAGGTGTTACAAAATTTATATAATTAATATATTATATTCGATTTAAAAATAGATTCATAATTTGAAATATATACTTATGAAGATAATTCTCTTTAAGTTTCAAATTTCTTTTCAATTTTAATTGTTTTCCGCGGATGTCTCCCATTAATCGTTTTAATTTTCGTTCGATAAAATTTTAATATTAAATATTCAATAATTAATTTTTTTAAAAAAAATATCTTTAGTTAAACTAAATTTATTTAATGTTTAACATTAAATTTTTATACAATAATTATTAGGTTGCAATTTAGAGTAGGGTATGTCTTGTGTGAGACCGTCTCACGTGAGACCATTTTACACTTTTTTAAATAGTTATCACCTTCGCTATAAAATGTTATCACTTCCACTATAAAATGTTATCACTTTTTATTTATATACTATAAATTGTTCATGAAATAACATTATCAATTTTCATTAATTAAGTATCAATTTTCAGTATAAAAGTTATCACTTTCTGACCGTCTCACACAAATCTTTGCCTTTAGGATATTAATAAAAGTAATTATTTTCGCCATTAAAATAAAAATTAATAATTAATACTACTATTTAAGATATTTAGTTTATTAAATTATATTATAATATTTTTTTTAAATAAAAAAAGTTATTTATGTTATATGTTACTCAAAATCAATACATAATATATAATGGTGAATTAAGATATAATAATAAATAATAATAATAATCTTATAAATAAAATCTAATATTATAATAAATATTTCTTTTGTTCGATAAATATTTTATTACTAAAGATGTGCAGTAATAGAAATCGAAATTGAAAAAACTGACCGCCTCGAACTGAGCATTTTAATTCAGTTGCCATACATTTGGTTTAGTTTAGGTTTTAATTTTTCAAAATTTCGATAAATTAGTTCGGTTTCGATTTTGATAATAAAATAATTGAATTAACTGAAACCAAACTAATTATTTTTTTTTAAAAAGTTGAATTTTTTAGTGAAATGAATAGAGTAATAAATATAACAATAAATAAATATTTTATATGTTTTATACAAGGCTAAAACTTGCGTGCCCTGGGGACTCCGTGCCCTAAATCCCGCATTTTTCGAAAGTTATACCTTTTAATATTAAATGTTATATCCTTTAGTATAAGAACGTGTTCCATTTATTTTTTGGAAAAAAAATATTTTTGATAATCAAACATTTATGCTATTCATATTTCAACCGATCTTTTTAATGAAAAAATTATATCCTTATTAATTAAAGTGTATACCCTTTAAAACAAAATATTATACTCTTACACACTTAGTGCTCCTGATGATACAAGAGACCAACTCTTTATATTAGTATAATTTATAAAGAATATAAATTAAATAGCTAACAATGAATTTAAGTGGATTAAAATTTGAATATAAATAGTATATAAATTCTATGACTATCCTATATCATTCAGTATGAAAAATGAAGATATGATATTTTAAAATAATTAAATAAATTAGAAATTAGTAAGTTTTTTAATTCTTTGTGAGGAGGAATTTGTAGAAGGTATATAAATAGCAAAAATAATTCCTTTTATATTAATAAAGATATTATATATATATATATATATATATAATCGCTTACTTCTTCCATCCCATTTTAATCTTTATAATTTTTTTATTTTGGGCGACTCATTTCAATCTTTATATTTCATTTTTTGGTTGATAGGACCCACACAAAATAATTAATATATACACACAACACTAATACAACTACCCACTTTATATTATATTTTTTCACCAACTACACATTAAAATACTATATTTCTTAATCTCCGCGAAAAAAAAAACGTTAAGATTGAAGCGGGACGAAGGGAGTATACATTAACACTAATACGTACTATGCGAATGAGTTATTATTTAGTACAATGAAAGATTACTCTTCTTTATAAGAGATGATTTCTTTTCTATAAACAGTAATGTTATAATTGTGTATGAATTATTTTGAGTAGAGTAGACAACACCCTAATTTAAAAGCGCTAATTTCATTTATATAAAACGAGGATACATAACCGAACTGATGATCATACGATTTTGATCATCATTCTATTATTAATTTTAATATTATATTAGAAATTCATTATGTTATTATATTTTTATTTAAATTGTATTATCATTAGAAATTTAGAATTATTTTGTGACTCTTATATTATATGTAATTGTTAATATAAAATTGATTCAAAAAGGTGGATCTGGCCACCCCAACCGCCCCCGCACGCTGGCCCGACAGCATGTGAAGGAGGTTAATCATGGTGACTCAACCAACCAACAAGGGTTAGACCATCACTCCACCACACAAGGAGCCTCCTTTATTTAGGATTTTGCTCCCACGCTGCGGGTGGGGATCAATCCTTGGTCATTGATTCAAGATGTCCCCTTGCTATAAAATACGGTAATAATTAATTTTATTTTTGTTAATCAAAATATTACTTATTACTTTTTAATTACATCATCTTTACTTTTTTTTAAATATTTTGATTAAAAAATATATTTTTAATTAATACATCACTAAAATATTTAATTTGGTTATGTATATATATTTTATTTAAAATTTATTGAATTATTAAATTCACTATATTTTTTTAATTTAATCGATATTTTTTTCTAATATGTTAATTGTTAGCGTTCGTTCATTTGGTTAACATGAACCGTTAGGGTTCCATACGTTTCTAATTCAGCGGAAGCAAGAAAATCAAGAAATGTATTACCTTTCACCAGGGTATGTTGAAGAAGATGGATTCTCGCCGGCAGCCTGTGCAGTCCCACCGTTTTGGGCATAACTCTCTCATCCGATATCAGATTTGAGTGATCTATGCGCCAAAACGATTCTCTCTTCCGTGGCTTTCCGTCAGTATATCATACATTGAATTCTGAGCTCTATACAATTTTATAAAAATCATAGAAGAAGGGGAATAGCAACAGCAAACAACCTTCCAGTCTTCTGCTGTATTCCCAAGTCCAATCTCGACGTTATGTGGGCGACGATCCTCGAGATCTTCTCAATCTGCTATTTCCTCACCCTACTCACAGTGTTAGGTGTAATTAATCTCATAAATTATGGTTTTCGGATAGCTGAGATGACTTATATATGGGCTACAGCAGGGACCAGGAGGAGAAATTAGAGTTGTGCCTTCATTGGGCTTAAGTATCCAAGCTTAGCCCAAAGCTTATACTTAAGTCCAATAATAATAATATATACCACTAAAATATTATTACTGCACTACCGTTCTAATCCCATAATTACGTTATGAGCTCCTTCTTATTATGAGCCCGTTAGTCTTCCATATTTAAGATATTCAATGCCCATTAATTAATTAAGTTACTGACAACTCCATTAATTAATATCTCATACAAGATTAGTACCACTCAACCTTATTATCATGCAGGAATAAATCCACCTCAGGGTTTACATGATAATCCTTATGAGCTCATCACGGGGACATCATCAACCTATGACGGATACGAATTCCTTCTACAATCAACAACACACCATAGAGACAGCACTATTTCCCAACTCACCGAGTTTGTTGATTTAATTACATGTAAATCTCACCCATTGATGAATCAAAGAAATACATACTGCCTTACGTGTCAAGGCTATTGTATAAGGATTAAGAGTACGAACATCTATAATAACTGAGATCAAGTTCTCCTATAAGTCAGTATAAGTCGAATGATCTCAAGCGGTCCTGCTCAATACACACAAAGTACACTAATATGATTCTATAGCCAAGACTAGCTAATACCACACCACACTACAACCATCCCGATAGAGAGTCCCCGTCTATCTCGATTGTGAGCATCTGTTTATACTTTATAAGGAAACCGATAATATGATCTTCTGCGTGTTGTCGCACAACATATTATCTACAGTATAAAGTAAGTGGACTATTGCATTGTGCATATAAATAAATTATAAGACGCAATCATTTGATCATATGATTATCATTTTAAATAAATTGTTATAAGATTGTTCATACGAAAAGCTAGACTTTTAGTATAAAATCCAACATGAATAAGATTTAATTATTAAAATTAATTAAATACTGTAATTTGTATTAAATTATTTATTAATATTTATTATTTATTATATAGTTGATATGGATGTTAAATTAAAAATTTTTAAAAGATGAATAATTTAATGTATTATTCTTTAATAATAAATTTATAATAAGAGAATTATAAACATTTAAATTTTTTGATGAAAATTAATAAAAGCAAAATATATGATTGGAGGAAGATTAGAGAGAAATGAGATTTTCATTAAATGTGATGTTTCTCTTTCATATAACCTATTATTCAAGTTCCCATTTGAAGTCCATTTGACCTAATGGCTGTAATGAAGTAAGCTTTAATCTAATGGATGAGAATGACCCGGGTCATGTGTTTGCCCGGATCAGTTAAGTAAGGCCCTAAAATTTAATGAAAAAAGAAATATAAAAAAAGGATATATTTGTCTTTAGATTATAATTTGGTTTGAAAGACAATTATAGCCCTATTGAGTTGGATAAATTTGATCCAAATAGATTAACCCTTATTTATATAAACTAGTATGAAATCCAATATGCGGGATTATTGAGATACTATTGTATTTATATTTAAAATAGGAAGACTTACTTTTAGGTACAATGCATATCCTATTATTAGTATTAGATACGTGGGCTTAAAATTAATACTAATAGGTGCAAAATTATATTGTACAAATCCAATTTTACCCTTTCAATAAATTCAGTACATAATTTCTATCGTTAAAATTGCAACAAATTCTGTATTTATTACCCGTTGATCTCAAACTCTCATACTGATAATAATTTTTCTTCTCTAAGTAAATAAGATTATAAATATATTGCACAATTTAGTAAAATTTTTAAACAACCTGTGAATAAGGCTGCACAACCTGATGTTATTTTGTAAATCATATTTCTTATAGACATGTGCAACATAGTTATCAAGAGCATATATGCTATGTTTTTGAAAATTAGATTGTAGTGATTTATGCTGCACAATCAATTACATTGTTGTGCAACCCTTCAAAATATCTGCACAATCTATTATATTGTTGCACAATGTGAACAATAGTAAGCATCCTTCTACAACCCTAAATCTTTTTCTCTCTTAATTACAAATGAATCCAAACAGGGCCGAACTATTCTCCAACATGGCATCAATGGATGCCACTTTCAACACTTCTCTTGATCATTTATCCAACGCATATTATGATCATCACCTGCCCACCATGTCCTTCCATGACCACCCGAGGTCCATGGGGTCGAACATCCCATATTCGACTCCATGACCCATTTTTTTTCCTCGGGCATTGGAAGCGATCCCATGAGCATGGCGCAGAAGCCCAATTACCCCCAATTAGTGCTCGTTTTTCTGCCGGAGGGTTGAAGATGAACATTCTCGCGATTTCGATGTTTTCACCGGTGGCGGAGTCTCTAACGTCGATGTTATTCCGCATCGACTTCGGGTGTATCAACTTCGGGTGGAAATGGATTTTTGTGAATTCTGCAAGATTAAGATTTATAAAAGAACAGATCTTTCTCAATTCTGTTAGGATATTGGGAAATTTTTAAAATAAATAGTAATATTTTATTTTAATTTGAATATTAAATTAAGGTTATAATAGACATATCATTAGATATTTTTGTATCTATTAGTAATAGTTTAGGTTGAATGTATTTGATAATAATAATCTTAACTAATGTGTACTGTAGAGTAATTATTCCTTTAAAATAAAATGAATCCTACGCGATATCATCACGGATTTTATTTAATGAGACATATTATCCATTTAATCAAATTATATTAAAATTAAATAAGGCAGACCGCCTCAATATAACTACCCTAACCAAAATGTTAAACGGTAATTTATTTTTAAAGCAAAAAAAATCCTTGCTTTTCTTTTTATTTCTTAAGTTGGTCTTGTGTGTGCAGATGTACAAAGTGTGTAAGGGTACAACATTTTGTTCTAAAGGGTATACACTTTAATTAATAAGGGTACACATTTTTATTCTAAAGGATATACACTTTTATTTATTTATTTTTATTTTTTTCAGGAAATAAAGGGTACACGTCCTTATACTAAAAAGTACACCATTTAATACTAAAGAGTATTTAGGCGCACGGTGTCCCTAGGGGCACACAAGTTTTTGCCTTATTTCTTTTTATGTCTTTTTTTCTTCTTTTATTTTTTGGGTAGGTTTTGGGTGAGACCGTCTCACGAATCATAATTCGTGAGACGGATTATTCAATAACCCAAATAAATATATTACTATATATTACTCATCCGTCCCAAACTCAGTGTCTAAGTTACTGTAGATACGAAGTTTAAAAAATTTACTTTTTGATCAACTTTATTGACTTTTTAGGGGTATTGTGGTATTTTTAGGTAATAAATAAATTATAAAGTAGTATGTTATGTGGGAGTGTTATTTTTGTAATTAAGATAAAATTTTAAGGTTGTTGGTTGATGTGAAGTTTCCTTTTTTAAAATAAAATAATTAGTTTTGGATGGATAAAAATGGAATGTAAGACACCCAGTTTGAAACGGAAGGAGTAAATTTGAAGGAAATTAAAGTAAACCAAGGGCAATGTTGGGCTTTACCCATTAAAATTAGTGAAATATAGGAAATCTATGCAAATGGCCAGTGGTAATTTTGAATTTTGTACTACCCCTATGTTTTCTTTGTATTTTATCATTTAAATGTCTGAAATGACCTTGTTGTCCCTGAAATTATTTTTCCAAAAAAAACACAGAAAATTAAAAGTGCACTTCTTCTCCAGGTTTCCCCGATGACAGACTCAACGAATTCAAAATTCATCTAGCGGCGTATATGATGAATTCAAAATTCATTTTCGTAGAGGGGAGAGAGTTTTTTAGAGAGAAGACAAACCCATTTCTATTATTCAAATTTCAAAGCATGGAGAAGTACAGAAAACTAGAGAACGTCGCCGATGGCTCTTCGGGAAGTCTCCCAAATGTGGGTAGCCACCTAGGGTATAATCGTCATTTCAGGGACGTCGCCAGAAAAGTGAAGGGTGTCGGAGGAAGGAATGGAGGCGGCCCCAAGAAGAAGCCGGTCTTCCGGTCCGTCAGAGCCAGCCTCTAATTTTTGATTGGTAGAATCGGCCGTTATGCGCAGCGGGTGGGAACCGGAGCTCCGGTTTACATGACTGTCATTCTCGAGTATCTAGCGGCTGAGGTATTTAAATAAACACTATTCAGATCTTCAATTGAATTATTTTTTATTTAGGTTCTGATTGAGATTTTATGATTTGGGATTTTTTGAGAACAGGTGCTGGAATTGGCTGAAAATGCGGCGAGAGATTCCGAGGCATGTGCTGTTTGTGTTTGGCAGTGAGGAACGATGAGGAGGTCGGAAAGTTGTTGCAGGGTGTGACCATTGCTCACGGTGGTGAGCTTTCGAATATCAGCCCGGTGCTATTGCCGAAAAAAAATGGTGGAGATCATTCCCGTCCGCTAGTGGTTCTTCCAAGCCCTCTGCCGATGAAGATTAGACTTATCTCTAAGACCACAACTTTATTCAATTAATCTCTCTCAATGTGTAAGCTGTGGCGCTGAAGAAAAATTTACTGGAAAAGAATAGGAAGCATCCTCGTCCCGACGGCACTCCCGGAAGTCTCTCCCCAAGGCGATTTTGGTTACTCGCTAGTCCCTCAAACTTTCTTTCTAAATTTGCAATCCACCACACCCGCCACCAGGCAACGGTAATCCAGATGTACTTCGATTGGGATATATCTCTATAGGGTATGTAATTTCTTATGATTAGATGTGTTGTTTATAGATCTGATTGCATTTGAATTCGTATGTATGAGTGAGTATTCTCTGCGCCTCAATTTATCTCACGGGAGCATTTTATATCTTCAATATTCCCTTCACTCGGTTTATCAACTTCAAGTTAAGACCCCCTTCTTCCATTTCCCATTCCCATTCCCATTCCCTTGGCAGACAAATCAAAATTGTCTCTCAACGCTACTTCTTCTTCTCTTACTGTGATCACTTTTTTAACATGGAGCAAAATCCTACTACAAGTTAATTACTATATTTTTCCCTTGTTTTTTGCATACATACGATTCATATGATGTTTTGTGGACTGATTTGTTTACATATTGTTGTAACAGTATCTGCAGCAAAATAATGAGGTGAGATTTGTGACTAGATGGGATTTAGGTATGGTGGAGCTCGTGTAGTTCTGTTTTGAGATTTGAATGAGCTGAATTAATTTTCTTCTATTTGGATTTCTTAGTTTCAACCGATTACTTTGGGTTCAGGCTTCTTGGATGATCTTTACCAAATTGATTACTTATTTTTGATTATTGTGCATTACTTTCATCATACTAGTTGCTTTGCATTCTTGTGGTAAATCTGCTCATCATCATTTTTTTCTCTTTTGCACATCATCCAGTTTGGAGTTATGATCTTGATATTCTTAATGCCATAGCTATACATGCAGCCTCCTTAAATTATTGCTAAATAATTAAAGATCAATAATGGGTTCCTGTAATAGGCCATGTATAAACTATCCATTTTGAATGCTCTTTATTCAACGGTCTTGGGATCCTGTAATGGGTTTGAGCGAACTTGAAGTATATTTGAGAAGGTTACTTGCTACAGCTCCTCAACAACAAACTAAGGCAAAGCTCATACATTTATGTTCTAGTTCTCTCTTGTTAGTTGTCAGTTATGTTCCAATATATGGAGTAATATGCTGTAATTATGATTATGCATGCAGTCCAACAAAACATGGTCTTGCATTTTCTTGATACCTTTTTATATTTTGAGTTTCTACAAATTTCTGAGTTAGTGTCTTGAAGTTTGGGATTTAATTTGAAATTTTCTTCATTTTGTGGAAAATGCAAAATTATTCTTTTGAGTGATTGTAATTTTTAGTATGTTGCGACTTTAAGAGAGAAAATGGAGCAACTGGTTGAAGAAAGAAGTCCTGAAGGTTTACCATGGTTTGTCTTTATGCTTGGGAGATAGCCTTATATTAGTATTTGCTTATGCTAATGGTTTCTTTTTATCCAAACCCTGTCCAATGATTAATTGATTGCTTATGATGTATACTTGATAAAAGTGTTTCCTTTCATTCTCATCTGCTTAAAATTGAAAAATTACCAAATGCTATAAACATTATTAGATACTTTGCCTCAAAAACGTGTGACTGTGATTTGTGAGCATATGAAAGCTCAACTATTTTAAATAGATAAAACTGGTCATCAGTGCATAATTTCTTATCCTACTACTTACTATAATTATGTGCATTGTGCATTTTTTCTAAAAAGTTTTCTTGTTATTATGGTGTTTGATATTGGTATCATGTTAGATGAAACTGGTAATTATAATTATGTGCATTGTGCATTTTTTCTAAGAATTTTTCTTGTTATTATGGTGTTTGATATTGGTATCATGTTAGATGAAACTGGTCATCAGTTAAAGATTCCTGCTTATTAATTTATCCAGTCAATTTAATTGATGCAGAGTTCTAGAAGAAAATATCCCCAAACGAGCCTTATCGTGTTGTTCATGGCAACGTTAGGACAAATTATCATACTCGTGAACGAGCTCATCAGTTAGTAGGGAATGGGGTATCTGATGTTCCATTGGAGTCAACTTACACCAACGTTGAAGAGGTATGGCTATTCAGAGTTACTACATCTTTCCTAGAAGTTATATAAATATATATATATATATATATATATATATATATATATATATATATATATATATATATATATATATGAAATACATAACAAAAGAAATTTATTATTATTCTGGTTGTTAGATAGAAAAATGAAACAATTAAAAAGTACTAACGTATTTCTCTTTATTTATATATATATATATATATATATATATATATATATATATATATATATATATATGAAATACATAACAAAAGAAATTTATTATTATTCTGGTTGTTAGATGGAAAAATGAAACAATTAAAAAGTACTAACGTATTTCTCTTTAATGATCTTCAAAGTGATTTATCAAATGATTCATTGTTCTTCTGCTGTCTCTCTTCTACAGTTTTCTGGAGCCTCATGAGCTGTGCTACAGAACACTCTGTCATTGTGGTGATCAAGATTTTGATGTTGGGAGTCTTCTCGATTTTCCCAGACAAGTTTCAACGTTCGGACTTTCACTTGTGAGACTTGATATCAGGTAAAAGGCTGATAGACACACCGGCGTTCTAGATGCTCTCACTCGACACTTGGAAATTGGGTCGTACAACTACAAAGAATGGACAGAGGTACATCGGCAGGGTGGCTTTTATCAGAACTCAGTGGCAAGCGTCCACTCTTTGGAGCTGATCTTCCCAAAACTAAGGAGATTGTTGATGTTCTCAACACTTTCTATATTCTTGCTGAAATCTCGCTGTAAGCACTTGAATTTTATTGCCTATTAAAGGAAAATATGTGGCAAATTAATGCAATAATTATCAATTAATTATTTATTTATTAAGGGATTTAAATAAAAAAATTCATAAAATAGATTAATAAATAATTGATAATTAATTTAAAACCCAACAAATTAAGTAGGGTTTAAATTAAGTAAAACTTGACTCCCAAGTCAAATAAAGTCTAGAAGGTTCCAGAATCAGGTCAAATTAAGCAATGACCATTCAAATTGTGTTATATTTGGAACGGCCCAAACCCGCAGAATCGGGTCAAATATGTCATGGACCAATCAGATTGCAAGTTATTTATGGGGCATGCTCATTCCTCACCTATATAAGGAGTCATTTTCCATTCATTCCAGAAACACACTAAAACATTTGAAGACACAAACGCTTTGAAGAGATTGAAACACGAGCAACGCTCCTCAAGATCTTCAAGCATCTTCAAGTCAAGAACGGCAAACGATTCGGGATTAAGGTGCGGAGCCCCCCAAATCAAGCGTTCTTCATAAACTAAGTTCTTCGGTGTTCTTCGCGCCAAGAACAACATACGACCTGGGATAAAGGTGCTAAGCCCCCCAGATCGAGTGTTTCTTCGGATCAAGTACGTTTAATTCAAACAAAGGCTCGACGCCTCTGGATAAACGTTATAAGATCCCAAATCCGAGTTCGGACAAGCTTCAACTGAAGATCCGACTCAAAACACACAGTCAACGCGGTCAGCGTGGTCAACACAAGTCAAAGTCAAGCAAAATTGGTTCGAAAGAAGAATCAGAGGATAGTAGAGATTGTTTATTAAATTATCAAGTTTAATCTTTCTGGATTATCATTGTAATTCTTTTGTGTTTATTTTATTATAAATACAATATTTGTTGTTACAAATTTTGGCACGCCCAGTGGGACAGTCTCTACCTCTCATCTCTTCTCTCTACAAGCTCGAAGATACAAAGCATGACTCCTCTCAGGATTGCAATAAGAAGACCTTCTACCTTGAAGCATTCAGAGCTGCAAACTGAAGAGATTCAAAAGATAACTCCACTCAAGATTGCGATACGAAGGCCTGCTGCATCAAAGCCTCCAGAGTTGCAAACTGAAAAGGTTGGAGTCGTTACAAGAAGTATTCCCGAAGGGAGGCAAACCATATGGTGGGGATTACTCTCAATAAGCCATTGCACGGAGACAAGAGTGGTGAAAATGTTTCTACTTGCTTAACTCCTCGCTCCACGCCAAGCTTATCATCTACCTCAACTGAAGCTGCAGTGATGACGACAAGTGCTATGACCATTGAGGATCAACTCGAAAGTATGATGAAAGCCATTGAAGGACTCAACAAGCACATGGAAGCTCAAGATTTAAAAATCTGCGAACTTATGAAGAAAATGGATAATGCGGAGACAAGCCATGCAAATAAGAAACAAGTCGAGGATGAACACGAGGAGGAGGACTCGACGAAACATCATTCACCTGAAGAAAAGCCAACTGAGGATAAGATACAAGTTTCAACTGACGGAATGCTTCCTATCAACCAACTAAAGAATATCGTGATAAATACGATAAAAGATAAGTTTGAAAGGAGCTCGAAATCTTCTTCAACCTATGTCAAGCCATATACAAAGAGGATTGATAACTTGAGGATGCCAATTGACTACCAACCTCCCAAGTTTCAACAATTTGACGGCAAAGGCAATCCAAGACAACATGTGGCGCACTTCGTCGAGACATGCAATGATGCCGGGACCTATGGGGATCATATGGTGAGGCAATTTGTCCGATCTCTGAAAGGAAATGCCTTTGATTGGTACATCGATTTGGAAGCCAACTCCATAGATAGTTGGGGGCAAATGAAAAAAGAATTCCTCAACCGTTTCTACAGCACACGAAGAACTGTTACCATGATGGAGCTAACAAATACTTGTCAAAGAGATGAAGAATATGTCATCGATTACATCAATAGATGGAGGAGTCTAAGCCTCAATTGCAAAGAAAGGCTATCAAAAACTTCAACTATAGAAATGTGCATTCAAGGGATGCAATGGAATCTTAGCTACATACTCCAAGGAATTTGACCTAAAACTTTTGAAGAGTTGGCTTCAAGAGCTCACGACATGGAGTTAAGCCTGACATCAAATGACATCGAATGACCCTCTATTCAAGACTCTTTCGAGTTTGAATACATGTCCTTCAATGAGCCCTTGGAAGAGGAACCACAAACAAAGACTGCAGTTTCTATAAAGATTAATAGAAATGAAGTTGAAGCAAGAGAAAATAGTGCATCCCAAGATTGGGGGCAATAAACTGTTGATAAATCAAGACAAATCATGCTCCTTGACATGAGCTAAAACTGTCTGCATTACGCTCCTTGATCCGAGCTTAAACTATCTAAAATCTTTCAAGTCAAATCTCATTGACATGAGCTAAAACTGTCTGCATTACGCTCCTTGATACGAGCTTAAACTATCTAAAATCTTTCAAGTCAAAGCTCCTTGACACGAGCTAAAACTGTCTGTATTATGCTCCTTGATATGAGCTAAAACTATCTACAAGCAATACTCCCTGATACGAGTTTAAACTATCTAAAAATTCCAAAATCATGCTCCTTGATACGAGCTTAAACTGTCTAACTCAAATTAAATCTCCTTGAGAAGAGACGAAACTCTCTACATGTTACGCTCCTCGACACGAGCTAAAAATGTCCATAAAATACTCCTTGATACGAGTTTAAACTATCTAAAATCCTCAAGTCATGCTCCTTGATACAAGCTTAAACTATCTAACACAAATCAAATTCAAGGCTCCTCGATACGAGCGAAAACTATCCACACTATACTCCTTGATATGAGTATAAACTGTCCACACATCAAATCATATCTCCTTGAGAAGAGAAAATTCTCTACATGTTCGATACTCCTTGATATGAGTATAAACTATCTACACATCAAATCAAATCTCCTTGGGAAGAGAATAAACTCTCTACACATAAAGCTCCTCGGCACGAGCGAAAACTGTTCATACAATACTACTCGACACGAGTGAAAAATGTCCACACAAGGCTCCTTGATACGAGTATAAACTGTCTACAAGTTCAAATTCAAAACTCATTGACACGAGTATAAACTGTCAACAAATTCAAGTCCAACGCTCCTCGACGCACGAGCTTAAACTGCATGTTACTCCTGGACAGCATGAGTATAAAATGTGTACGGCCCCCCATTCAAATCAAATCATGTCTCTTTGAACTACGTTATGACTTGATCCTCTTCAAAGAGGTACGTAGGCAGCTTAGCACTTCACTAAGTTCAGTCATAATTCAGGCTATTCATATCAAGTTGGTGAAGCAAGCAATAAAATTCAATCATGTTGATCAAGAATGGATTATCGCAATTTGTTCACTTCAACACAAAGGATTCCGTGAACAAAATGCGAGGGGGCATTTGTAAGCACTTGAATTTTATTGCCTATTAAAGGAAAATATGTGGCAAATTAATGCAATAATTATCAATTAATTATTTATTTATTAAGGGATTTAAATAAATAAATTTCTAAAATAGATTAATAAATAATTGATAATTAATTTAAAACCCAACAAATTAAGTAGGGTTTAAATTAAGTAAAACTTGACTCCCAAGTCAAATAAAGTCTAGAAGGTTCCAGAATCAGGTCAAATTAAGCAATGACCATTCAAGTTGTGTTATATTTGGAACGGCCCAAGCCCGCAGAATCGGGTCAAATCTGTCATGGACCAATCAGATTGCAAGTTATTTATGGGGCATGCTCATTCCTCACCTATATAAGGAGTCCTCTTCCATTCATTCCACACACACTAAAACATCTGAAGACACAAACGCTTTGAAGAGATTGAAACACGAGCAACGCTCCTCAAGATCTTCAAGCATCTTCAAGTCAAGAACGGCAAATGATTCGGGATTAAGGTGCGGAGCCCCCCAAATCAAGCGTTCTTCATAAACTAAGTTCTTCGGTGTTCTTCGCGCCAAGAACAACATACGACCTGGGATAAAGGTGCTAAGCCCCCAGATCGAGTGTTTCTTCGGATCAAGTACGTTTAATTCAAACAAAGGCTCGACGCCTCTGGATAAACGTTATAAGATCCCAAATCCGAGTTCGGACAAGCTTCAACTGAAGATCCGACTCAAAACACACAGTCAACGCGGTCAGCTGGTCAACACAAGTCAAAGTCAAGCCAAATTGGTTCGAGAGAAGAATCAGAGGATAGTAGAGATTGTTTATTAAATTATCAAGTTTAATTCTTCTGGATTATCATTGTAATTCTTTTGTGTTTATTTTATTATAAATACAATATTTGTTGTTACACTCGCCCGATAATTTTGGTGCCTACATAATCTTGATGGCAACTTCCCTATCCGATGTGCTTGCTGTGGAGCTATTGCAGCAAGAATGCCATGTGAAAACCCCGTTGAGAGTCGTTCCTTTGTTTGAAAAACTCTTTGATCTTGAGACTAATCCTGTTCCTATTTCTTGACTTTTTTTCAATAGAGAGGATCAAATGGAAATAAGAAGTCATGCTTGGGTAGAAAGGATGCCGGTCTACTTTATACTGCGTGGCAGTTGTATAAGACGCAACAGGAGCTTGTCTAGGTGGCTAAGAAAATTTTGTATAAAGCTCATATGTTTTATGGCCGAGGAGGAACTGTTGGAGATTCCACACTCAATTCATTATTCATGTGACCACCTTTAGAGATTCCACACTCATCACTTTATACAATTTATCTTCACACACACTTTTATTTTTATTTGTCTTAAATATTTTTCATGCGTGCATATCAAATAAAGAGTGACACTCAATATCATAATTTTTAATATATTTTAATTTCAAATTGTCATTCATACATGCATAAATATACTTAATATTTAATTTATTTTTCCTGATACTAACTCAAAATATTAGAATCTGTTAATTAACAAATATAACATAATTTACGTATTCTTTTTTATTTTTAAACAATGATATTTGATAACTAAATATTAAACTATATAGACAAAATAAATCATAAATTATATTACAACTATATTATTAGAATTAGCACTAAATACTAAGAATAAATATTAATTCATAAGGGCAAAAATATAGCATAAACCATAATGATGAAATTACAATTATAATCTTAAAATTAACAACACAACAACCATAAATTGGGTTAAGCAAAAATATACACACGCTCCCAACATTGTTCATGTTAAATAACATCATTAACAAGCAATGCAACAACAGCCCCTTGATAGTATGCACTAGTATTCTAAGAGTTCCCCAAGGCACATAAAATATCAAGAATTAAACACCCACATGACTATAACAAACGAATAATAGATTGGAAGTAGAGATTGTGTCCCCTTTCTGATCATGCGACTAAGTTCTTCAACATCTTAAAGGCAATAGGAACTCTACTAAATCATGCAAATGGTAAAATTAGAACAATTGTTGAAATATAGTAACATATATTTTAGGTGAGTCAACAGAGTTACCCGTTCTATCATCTATGATTAGCATTTACAAGCCGAGACAAAAGCACTGTTCTCTGTCGCCAGAAGGAAATGAGCTAAACAATGAACAGAATGCTAAAATCATATCAGCAAAGATTAGACTGGTGATTTAACTAATAACCCTAAGACAAAATAGTCCATTACATTTACTAGTCGCATTTATACAATATGAAGTCTGTATCAAAGAATCCAGAGAAGTTCTCAAAGAAATCTCGCAGTAAAGGTCTAATTAGCATCCTCACAACACTGTTGACTGTTCCAGACAAATATTTAAAACTATGGCAAAGCTCGGATATGGAGAAGCATTTTGTGCATCGGATCTGCCACTGTCTCAACTTCACAAATGTTACCTACCGAGGGATGTGTTTTCTTATTTGATTATAAGCTTGCGGGACCCTAAACCCCTCCATTCAATTCAACAGAGGAAATAAAGCAGAAAATAGAGAGAAAAACAATGTACACAAAACAAATTCCAAAAACAATTACCGCTCTTGGCCGGTGGTATTCCAAATCTGAGCCTTGATAATCTTATCATCAACGCGAATACTCCGTGTGGCGAATTCAACACCTATGGTAGACTTTGACTCTAAGTTGAACTCATTCCGAGTATATCTAGATAGCAAATTCGATTTTCGTCTTCCACTCTGTATTCCCCAGCCATCTCCGCACTGTGTGTGTAAAATATAGGTATGCAAGTATGTGAACGTTACACCGCAGAAAGAATTTTAACGGTAGACAAACCCAAATACAACATTCCTTTCTTCGTTGGTCTTGAATTTCATAAGACCAACAGTATATATTACTTATGAAGCAACTCAAATGCAAATTGATATCAATTTGGAGAAAAAAAATTTTGTAATAAGAGAAAAACAGGTAGATGTGGAAGAAGGGAAGAAGGCACCAGTGTGGTGGCGGAGGACGCAAAGCGTGCAGACGATGGCAAAGCAACGGTAAGGGATGTGATGACGGTGATTGGGTAGACAGAGCTGCAGATCTGGCACTCACAGCACGCCATGAGGCGGGGTTTTCAGATGATTGATAATTAGGGCATTTCTCCATTTCTCATAAATTTGAACCACAAATTGAAGGGTTGTTGGACATTCTTTCTCAAGAAATCAGGGAATTCATGGCGAGAGGAAACCGCCCCTTTGAGAATTCCGAAGCCCTCACTCGAATACCCATTATTCACCAAAAAAAGCATTCCGTATCTTCTTTCCACAGTTTGGCGCCATCACGGTAACGAAATCCGAGTTCCCTGGTCAGTTTTCCGTCTCCGACAACCTTTCCTTTCTCTGACAGCTCTTATTCCCAAAAAGGTTTTTTGAGTGCATAGTCCATTTTGAAAATTTTCAAATATCAAATACTCCCTTCATCCCAACAAGTATTTCACGCATTGGTGTGCGGGAAATTTAAAAAAATTTTATATTTTTATGTATAAAGTAAGAAAGAGAATATATATTTTAATTAATTTAATGAAAAAGGTGTGTAAAGTTGTTGGGAGATGTGAAAAAGTAAGTAACAGTAAGTATTATATTGAGATGTGTGTAAAAAGTGAGTATTGTTATAATATACTTTTACCAAATTTAGTAAAAGTAAAGTGTGAAATACTTTGAGGGATGAATGAAAAAAGGAAAGTATGAAATACTTTGGGGACGGAGGGAGCATGAAACAAGCGGGCTCAGGTCTAGAAATGTAAGAGGAGAAACTAACCAAAAACTCAAAGTGGTAAACAAAACTTACATGTACAAAAAAGTTGTATAAAAAATATTTTTTCCCTTAAAATTATCCTTTTTCACACTAACGGCACCTGTCCTGCTGTCCATTAGAGATTCACGTTTGAATTCACGTAATCTGCCTAGAATTCAGCATTGAATTCAATTTTTTGAAATTAATTTTTTCATATATAATTAACGTTATTATTATTATTATTATTATTATTATTATTATTATTAATTAGGGTAAAAAGTCATTCTGGACCATAATTTTATGCCACAAGATCAACTTGGCCCTTCATCTACAATTTTTTTCATGTGAACCCTTCTATAATAACCGGATCAAATGAACCCTTTTCTTCAAAAAATTAAATACAAAAAGTATAATATTTTCTGTTTCCCTTAATTAATTTGGGTTTAAAACAGTTTATAACCCAAATAGTTGATTAGGCGATAATCTGTGCCCACACGGTGGGAGCGCCTCATCGCAAACTGTTCGAGCCGGTTGATGATTTCATTGAAAGAGAAGAAAAGAAGAACAAGAAACCTGAATCCGCCAAGGAAAAGAAAAAAAATCTTAAATAAGTAGAGGGGAAGAAGAAAGAAAAAATCGACGGCGGAGACTAAGAAGAAAAATAAATCACCGGAGGAAGACGGTCGAATAGGAGGGTGATGGTGGAGATTGGTCTTGGCAGTGGTAAACTGGAGAAGGGCGGCGCCTTAGCAGTGGCAAACTGGAGAAGGGTGGCGCCAGTGTTCCGGAGTGAACGCATATACATACTGTGGGCGGCATCTCTCAACCATTTCTTCTCTCACTAAAAATCTTGAATGCAGACACCCATCTCACTAAAAATCTTGAATGCAGACACCCCATCTTTCCAACACTTCAATTAATTTCTCTGAGAACAATTCAAATTTTAGTCTTTACTTTTTGGGGTTTTATAATCTTCCATAAACAGACTGCAGCAGTTCTACCTTGTGGGGTGGATTTATGTTAGCCAAAAACTTCAGCAATTCAGTGCGTCAATATCTTAAATTGGATCATCGATCATCAATTGGGTCTGAAGAATTCTGAGTTATGCTGCTCGTGAGAAAAGGGGTCATTTGATCGGTTGAGATAGAAGGAGGGCTTGAATGAAAAAAAAATAGATTAGGGGCCAATTTGATCTTGTGGAATAAGAATAGGGTCCAATTTGAACCTTTGCCCTATTAATTATTATTGTTAATTATTCATCAGCTAGTTTAATTATTATGTTATCACTTTATATTAATTGGATATCATTTTATATAAAAACGTTATCACTTTTTATTCATTTTATAAATAGTTCATTGATGGGCATTTTCTCAACACACATTTTTAATCTCCAAGTATGAAGGATGCGATTGTAGTTTAGATAAGCAACCAAGTTATATTTATCGAATCCAAAGGACAGTTGGTTATCAATTTATTATTATCTAATCTAGGAGAAACTATTATTGACAATTTAATTGGATAGTAATAATTAATCTAGTAAACGAATAATTAAATAACAAATAAAATAGAGACAGTAGAGATAAACGAGAGTTGCTCAAGTGAGAAGATAGGTAGCTCGTCGGGCCAATCCAGTTTCACTAATTAATTTCCCTTCCATATGTTAATGTCCGACTCTGCCTTATGGACTATGGACGCATCACTAAACCATGCAAACCTACTCTATAGACACAAGCAGATAAGCGTGTAACACGTGTGACTTACTTTTGAGCAAGAGATATAATTACACCCCCTTTTCTAGGTACTATCAGTATCAATTATTTCCCGTGCACTAAGTACTCTAACCCGATATGATCTCCTTTTATAGATACTATATAATTATCCTCTTTATCCTACTTACTAACCCGAATTCAATTCAATTAATAAGTATTCATATAAGATATTTCTAATGAAATTTCGGAGTCCCCTCACTTAGATACATAACATGTAATCCTGCTCAGCAGTGAACGCACTCAATCAATAACCAAGATATATATTCAGACTCTATATAACAGTTAATGATGCAAAAAATAACTCTGAGTATGAATTAATAAAGCATAGTCTTATATAAAATAAATTCACAAGTAGTGTTGTATGGAGTATACACACGGAAGTTCAATTAACTAGATAAAAACCTTCATAACCCTAGAACTACCAAAGTGGTTCTAGCTCATAACGCTTCGAAGAACGTTCATGGTGATTGGATAGATCTTACCCATAGTCTTGACAATTACAAGATAGATTAAGTTGTGAAGTAAGCCCTAGATGTGGGCGCCATTGCTTCTCGCTTCGTCTTGAGTCTTCACTTGGTTCTCACTTAATTCGCTGCACGAATCTCTCTGTACAGCTCCTGCAGATGGAGTTAGAGTTTGGATGTGGTATAGGATGGATGTGGAATCTCTCTGTACATTTGATTAGCCATTTTGTATATAGTCGGGATGATCAATTAAAGGATTTATCGAACCACAGGGAGGAAGACACTAGAGTTTAAGCGATCTCAACTTTATTGTGATTTTATAAGGACGAAGGAATAGTGAGGATATGATGCAAATAAATGCAATTATGCCAATGCAAGAAATAAAGATAAAATGAATGCAAAGATAAGATGGGTTCCAAATGATGCAAAGATGAGATTAACAACAATCATGACATAGATAATTAAGTAATTATGCAATTAATTCTAATCTCTCATGGACAAGGTATAGAAGCGATCACTAATACCACCTAAACTCTCTCTCGAGATGGATAGAATGTAGGCCCTCAACAAGGCTCCCAAAAGCACTTAGGATTGATACCATAGCAAACACCTCCTACTAGGTACTAATTACACTATGAGTTCCCTAATAAGGTACTAAATCATAAGCAATATTCCCTTTTAAGGTACTATTAATTCACTAATGGTTTGGGTCTCCTCACCTAATCAACCAACCTCTCGGTTAAGCAAATTAAATGTTCTATCAAATGGTTATAAATCTAGAAGGATATCTCTATCTCATTCTAAATTAATGCACATGAAGTGTATGATGAAATGATTCAATGAACTATCATAAACACATAATTGATTTCTCAATCTAATCACATGCCCATGACAATTAATCACACATATCATCATATAAATCAAGCAATGAACAATCAATGATAGAAGTAACACAAAACCCATTCAAGATTAAAATCAAATTGTATAAAAACTAAATTATCCAACACCAATCATGGAGCTAATCTCACAAAGGAGATTAGCCTCTCATAGTCACAAGAAATTCAACATAGACATTAAAATCCTTACAAACCATGATCAATCTATAAAGAAATGCACAAAAATTAGAGTTAGATTCCCCCTTTGAAGTGCTTCAATGGAGATCTCCTTCTTCTTCTTGTGATCTCACTCTCCCTTGCTTTCTTGATCACTTGGATGGTGGATTTGATGGAGGAGATCAAGTGTAGATGGATGAAGATGAGGATGGATAGAATGGAGGGAAAAGTGTGTGAAAAATGGTGTGAATTGTGTGTGGATTTGATCCCTTCTCTTATTTTACACTCAAAATAGACATTTGTACCCCTTGTAACCTTCTAGAACACATTTTAATCATAAAATTGACTTCGGGCTGAGTTCGGGTCGAGTTCGGGTTGGTGCAACGCAGTCTCACCGTTTTGCATATAACTTTCTCATACGAAATTCAATTCGGGTGATTCTTACGCTCACGCGATCCTCTCTTCCGTGGTTTTCTATGAATATAAAGAATTTACAAAACTTCTAACATTTGAAGGTGTAACAATTCATGCAAAGTAGCACAATTGTGCTGAATAGGAACAGCTTGCGCGATGTCACCTTTTTAATCATAACTTTCTCGTTTAGGCTCCGGTTGAGATGTTTCTTATACCAAAACGATCCTCTTTTTTTGTGGCTTTCCAACCATGTATCACAATTCTAGTTTTGAGCTCTACAAGAGTACAAAAAAATTAAACAAGTTGGGCATGCATTTTTCAGCATTTTGCTTTGACTCATTCTCCCTCGTTTCAACTCCGAATTGAGCTCTGTTTTTTCCCACATCTTTCTTATCGCGTCTAGAATCCATTTTTACCTAAAAATCATACGTTTAAGCTCATTCTCACATATTTCTATAAAAACACATAACACAACCAAAATACACATAAATACGAATGAAATAATACGAAAACACACATAAAAAGACATTAAAATCTAGGTGAAAATATCACTCATCACACCCCAAACTTAAAGTGTTGTGCGTCCCCAAACAACGAAAATGATAAACCAAGGGGTGAGATTTTCACCTAGGAAAAGACTAAACGAACATAAGAAATAACACATCAATAGCAATAAGAACTACAAACTATGCTAAGTCATCCTACAACATTAAACTCATGATATGAGGAATTAACAAGTTCAATCATAAGAGAGTAAAGTGTAATATAGTCCCTTTTGGTCCAAACCTCACATAGGTTATCAATTTCACTCAACACTCTTTCAAGTAAGGTAACAACACTCATCAATCGATTGGGTCGACTCGCTATAAGCTTGCTTGTGGACTACATTCACAAACCTCCAAAGTTTCCATTAGTGAAAAAAAGGTCTTTAATTAGGATGTAATGATAGGCTCTTTGGTAGGGTAGGAAGAATATAGGTAGGAGTGACTAATCAAGTGTAAGTAATCAAAGAGATGATCAACTTCCTCAACTTCTCCATTTTTCGTTCTTCCTTTCTCTCTTTGGAAATCACAAGCACTAATCATCAACTTTTCTTGGATTGAGCTTCTTTTAATGCATGCTTTCTTTCTTTGAATTTCATGATTTCCTAGAGCACATTGTTGTTGCTTT
Source organism: Pogostemon cablin (assembly GCA_023678885.1). Lineage (NCBI taxonomy): Eukaryota > Viridiplantae > Streptophyta > Magnoliopsida > Lamiales > Lamiaceae > Pogostemon > Pogostemon cablin. The sequence goes on along the minus strand of CM042979.1, from coordinate 19,181,914 downwards.
GCTCATTTTCTTGTTTTAAAGTTGCATGTCCATTATTTGCTTGTGCTCTTTTCATCTTTTTTCTTGCTTGTTTACCATTTCATTTTCTTCTCTTGTTATTCAATCTATCGTTTCTAGCTACCACCTCCTCAATCACTCACACAAAAGGGTAAATAAATAAGGCTCATGTGGGTAATCATGAATTGTAATGTGCTAAATTCACAAGAAATAAGTTTATAGGCTCAAAGTGGTTGACTAGGGATGATATTCATGGTATGAAAGTATTTGGCAATGACTATTAATAACAAGGATGACCTTAGATCATATCACTAATCTCCACAAATCGGGCTCATTCCTCTAGTCCTTGATCAAGTTCTAGTTTATCAAACACAACCGATTCACTCATGAAGAAATACCATGTATGCACGGTTGAGACTCAAATTCTCACAAGCTTATGCATTGGACCTTACGGAACTTATTACACTACATTCATCTCAAAATTGAACAAGTTAAGTAGAACATATCACAATTCAAAAGTGTAGAGATTCTTAATCATAACTTGCCATCACTTACTCCCACAATATGTCATCACTCATATTCAAAAATGACTCACAACATCCCAAGAACAAACCACCAAACAACCATAGACAAGAATAAAAATACACAAAACATAAAATAAAGACACAACAAACAAGAAACAACCAAAAACACATAACAAGCAAAAATATAAATTTCATCCATCAATAGACAATGAAGCACACATTCATATCATCCATGATCAATTAGGCTCACAAACATCCCCACCTTTGATTGAAAAGGAAATTCTAAATTACGAAAATAAACATCCCAAAAATATAACAAATGAAGTAACATGCTAATCACATCAATCCAAATCAATATCAAGGCATGCTAAGCACATAGAAGTGATGAGATGTAAAGTGAACTCCCTTAGAAAGGTATTTGGTAGTGGAAATGGTTGGCACGGGCTTCCGAATTGAATGCACAACGAATCTCGACATGATCTCTGGGCTCAATTCGTGCTTCCACTACACTTCATTTATACTCAACAACTCATCAAAACCATTAGCTCAACAATTGCAATAAGAATATAGATTATGATGCACTTCAACACAACCAATCGGACTAAAATCAATCCCAAACTCATGAGAAAAATTCAAAATTAGCCCAAAAACATGAAAAATATATGCCTTCAAGACGAAGCATGTCACACCACGCCATATCTCCCCAAACTTAAATTAAAACAAGAGTTTCAAGTTAAGTTTGTAAAAAGTGGTGTGACGAACCTACACACTTCAATTCAAGCACCCTTCGTATCTTCAACACGCATTTTTCTCATAAGCAAGATCATCCTACATGCCAAAAATACAAAACAATATCAAATCCACAATCCTTATTTAAAGCACTAAATAAAGCAATAAAAGATAATGATAGGTTGCCTCCCATCTAACGCTAAGTTTAACGTCTTCAAGTCGGACGATATTATCACGCTTATGGTTGTCTAGAATAGTCCTTAGGCACTGTCATAGGTTTCTTTTTGAAGTAGTGCCTTGTGCTCTCATGTTCCACCACTAGAACGTTTCCCCTTCTTGTTAAATAGCTCAAGCAATTGTTCTCCGAAGGCGTTCTTCACAAGGAATGGCCCTTTCCACTTGTTCCACTTCTTCCATGGGGCTTTATGTGAATTTTGAACTTCAACCACATCCCTCGCTAAGAATTCGAGCATTGACAAGTGTTGATGCCCTCTTGCAACCTTTTTTCTACAATCACCGAATAAATTTTTATCAATAAAATCATGGAAATTTTTAAGAGAATTTGAAATTTCAATAGAATGAGAAGGTTTAGGCTTGTGGGGAGTAGAATCCATGATCTTAGTTTCCGGAGGCTTCTTTTCTTCCATAAGGGCATAAATCTCTTCGTGGTTTGAATCTTGACTTTCTCTACAATCTCTTCAAGAGACTCGACAAATCTATCGAATTCTCCCTTCAACTCTTCTTTCAACTCTTTGACTTTCACCCACTTAGGCACCCTTTCTCTTTTTTCCTTCATAACCTCATCAACCCCCAAACTATCCTCTTTCCTATCCTTAATGGCCATGCAAAGATTCGTTGTTCCGGAGGTAGAGGGCTTGTTATTCTCTTCTTGAAATCTCTCCACGGTGGACACAACTTGACTAACTTGGTGCTCAATGGAATCCAATCTAGCACCGAATGCTATGATTGCACTTGTCACCATGTCACACCAACTTCCCATTCGATCCATCCACACTTCATTAAACTTCCTCTCCTTCTCCATGCACTACAATCCATTTTCCAAACGCTCCAATATCTTTTCAAACAACTCTTCTCTAAGCTTCTCTTTGTAGTCATGTTGGGCGGAATAAGAAGTGTTAGAGTCTTGAAAATCTCCCCATAGTTGTGGTAGATTTCCTTCTTGATTTCTAGAAAAATTTCCTTGAAATACATCTTCCACACCTTAAGGGTATACTTGGTGATGCAGTTGATGAGGAACTCCAAAATTCTCATAACCTTGTTGTTGGAATAGCATATCTTGTACTCCAAAATCCGGATACAAATTAGGCTCACAATTTGGCATTTGAAATCCTTGAAAATTTCCTTGTGTGTTCATAGTGGGAAGAGCATTTCTATTCACCATATCTCGAAGAATATCCACGTAGCTCATATTTTTGGGCTTGTTCTCCTTCTTCTTCCTTCTCAAGGTACACATCTACAAAAGAAAGAAAAATTTAAACAAAATTTTCTAAAGCAATTAAGATGTAAAAATAAAAAAAATGTCCTTATTAAGACCACTCTAAATAATCATTCGTCAAACTACTAGCGACTGTTACCTCCCTAGCAATGACGCCATTTGGTTAGCTATTTTGTATATAGTCGGGATGACCAATTAAAGAATTTATCGAACCACAGGGAGGAAGGCACTAGAGCTTAAGTGATCTCAAGTTTATCATAATTTTTATAAGGACGACTGAATAGAGAGGATATGATGCAAATAAATGCAATTATGCTAATGCAAGAAATAAAGATAAAATGAATGCAAAGATAAGATGGGTTCCAAATAATATAAGGATGAGATTAACAACAATCATGGCATAGATAATTAAGTAATTATGCAATTAATTCTAATCTCTCATGGACAAGGTATAGAAGCGATCACTAATTCCACCTAAACTTTCTCTCAAGATGGATAGGATGTAGGCCCTCAACAAGGCTCTCCAAAGCACTAAGGATCGATACCATAGCAAACACCCTCACTAGGTACTAATTACTCTATGAGTTCCCTAATAAGGTACTATATCATAAGCAATATTCCCATTTAAGGTACTATGAATTCACTAATGGTTTGGGTCCTCTCACCTAATCAACCAACCTCTCGGTTAAGCAAATTAAATATTCTATAAAAGAGTTCTAAATATGGAAGGATATCTCTATCTCATTCTAAATTAATGAATATGAAGTGTATGATGAAATTGTTCAATGAACTATCCTAAACACATAACTGATTTCTCAATCTAATCACATGCCCATGACAATTAATCACACATATCATCATATAAATCAAGCAATGAACAATCAATGATAGAAATAACACAAAGCCCATTCAAGATTAAAATCAAATTGTATAAAAACTAAATTATCCAACACCAATCATGGAGCTAATCTCACAAAGGAGATTAGCCTCTCATAGTCACAAGAAATTCAACATAGACATTAAAATCCTTACAAACCATGATCAATCTATAAAGAAATGCACAAAATTAGAGTTAGATTCCCCCTTTGAAGTGCTTCAATGGAGATCTCCTTCTTCTTCTTGTGATCTCACTCTCCCTTGCTTCCTTGATCACTTGGATGGTGGATTTGATGGAGGAGATCAAGTGTAGATGGATGGAGATGAGGATGGATAGAATGGAGAGGAAAGTGTGTGAAAAATAGTGTGAATTGTGTGTGGATCTGATCCCTTCTCTTATTTTACACTCAAAATGGACATTTGTACCCCTTGGAACCTTCTAGAACACATTCTAATCATAAAATTGACTTCGGGCCGAGTTCGGGTTGGTGCAGCGCAGTCTCACCGTTTTGCATATAAATTTCTCATACGGAATCCAATTCGGGTGATTCTTGCGCTCACTCGATCCTCTCTTCCGTGGATTTCTATAAATATAAAGAATTGACAAAACTTCTAACATTTGAAGGTGTAACAAGTCATGCAAAGTAGCACAATCGTGCTGAGTAGGAACAACTTGCGCGACGTCACCATTTTAATCATAACTTTCTCGTTTGGGCTCCGGTTGAGGTGTTTCTTATACCAAAATGATCCTATTTTCTGTGGCTTTCCAACCATGTATCACACTTCTAGTTTTGAGCTCTACAAGAGTACATAAAAATTATACAAATTGGGCGTGCATTTTTCAGTATTTTGCTTTGACTCATTCTCCCTCGTTTCAACTCCGAATTGAGCTCCATTTTTTCCCACATCTTCCTTATCGCGTATAGAATCCATTTTTACATAAAAATCATACGTTTAAGTTCATTCTCACATATTTCTATAAAAACACATAATACAACCAAAATACACATAAATACAAATGAAATAATACGAAAACGCACATAAAAGACACTAAAATTTAGGTGAAAATATCACTCATCAATGCACGCACTGGAGGTGGAAATCCCGACTTTTAGAGCTGATACGTCACTATTCAACCAGGCTTAACTTGGTCAAACGGAACTACTTAGTCGAACTGAAGTCGAACGGAGTGTCTGTAAACTGGACTTCATCTCTACTTTCCGTTCGACTTGACCTCCCTCGTTCGACTTGTCTTCTTTTGGTCGAACGAGCTTCACTGGTCGAATGACCTCTCTGTAAGTTGAAATACCTCCCGTTCGACTTTATCTCCTTTGTTCGACTTAGCTGATGCTGGCCGAACAGCCTCTCCAGGTCGAAAAACGCCATGGAAATCATTTTAAAAATCGTGTTTTCCAATTCCGAGCACTTAAGACCTGTTTCCTTGTACAAATACGCTCAAATAGCCTTAGTAGCATCTAATTCGTGGATTTTCCATAAATATCCCGATTTGTCTTGATAATAGATCAAATCATACTCAATTTTCACCCAAATCGGAGCTCAAAACACGTGAATTATCACTCTCATGAAACCCCAAAACTTACATGTTGCTCGTCCCAAGGCAACGAAAATCAAAACAAGGCAAGAGAGTGTAATCACAAAATCCTTATAACAAGCACAACTTATTCTAACACATGAAATTATATCAATTCAAAACATGCATCCATCATACCTTTTATCCATGCAAACATAGCCATCAACCACAATACTTCTACGAGTGCAAAATCATCTAGCTCACTAGGTAAGTGTTTACTCTCGCGCTCAAGTGTAAAAGATATACACTTTCAAAGGGTTAGTATATACGCTCAAAATCAATTCATATATTCGCGTAACCATAAGCTTGGCAAAAGTCTCAGAAATCAATTCATAATTGTTTCTACACTAGGATGACAAAGGACTTATTATTTGGGTTGTAATATTGGCTATTTGGTAAAGGTAGGAGAGTATAGATAAAAGTGACTAACTTTACTAGTAGAGAATTACCTAGGAGATTTGCTTTTCATCAAACAACATTAATACTTGTTCTCCTTCATCATTCTCATGATTATTTCAATACTTCTTCTCTTGCTTTACTTGGAATCAACATATTTCTTCTTCTTCAAAGTACAAAGGTACCAATTTTGAGCACTATCCTTTTAAATAATTGGGATACTGGTTTCAGGAAATACCCCTCAACAAGATTTGATGTGATGAGAAAAACACAAAATTTCGAAAGGAGAAAAACACGAAATTTTGGAAGTTCGGAATCAAATCTTGTTGAGGGGTAGTGCCTAAAAGACACAACATTGTCCCAAAGAATAATTTTCAATGTTCGTTACGCTGAATCTAAATCACTATGGATCATCTAAACTAAATCTAAATTAAACTTAATCCATTAGGTGTCACAAAAATTATTGTCACTAGCATGCCCTGAAGAAAAGAATCAAGCCTACCAATCCAAGATCGATCCCAAAACCTTTAACCAATACATAATTCAAATTCAAATTCAAATTATCAAAATTAACACTAAATCAGATCTGATAAAATCAGAATAAAAATAAAATAATAATAAAAAAATAAATAAAATCGAGCTGCCAACAGAACTACAACTGTGCACTTCCATTTCTTAGTCAAAAAAGTCGTGAATTGGACACCGAGAAAAAGGTAAACAATCACCGTGGAAACACAAGAATCTAACAGAAAAAGAGCATAGAGAAAAGTATATGAAAGTAAAAGGCAGAAGAAAGGTTACCATGGTAGCGAGGAATAACAATCGGAGCAGATCGAAGGAGATTTAGCGGAGAGAAATTAAGGTTGAAGAGGAAAGGGCGTGCGTTTTCCATTGGTAGATGGAGTTGAGAAGGAATAGACCAGAAATGACTCTGTTCACCGAAAAAATTCTTAGATGGCATTTTAATATACTCCCTCCATCCCATGCAAAGAGGTGCTTTTGCTTTTTTTTCATGTAAATTAAGGAATAATATTATTTAATGTGTAGTGAGTAGTTGTATTAGTGGGTATGTGGATCCGCATTTTAATTTTATTAGTGGGTCAGTATAGGTCCCATGTGTGTAAAAAAGAAAAGGGACTCTTTGGGTGGGGCGCTCAAAATGAAAAAATGACCCTTTGAGGGAATCGGATGGAGTATTAATAATGGTAATTGATGAGAGTAGAAATTCATGTATTTTTTGTCTGATTTGATACCTCTTTTAGTGTTTCAATTTTTATTATTTGCACAAATCTTAATACTTTGAATGATTATTGACTAAAAGTTACTTGAGATGTATTTCGTTATATTTTAAAAAGGAAAATAATAAAAAAAATTCAAAGTTGGAATGAAGGGCAAATGTATGCAACATATAAGAAAACTGAGGATCACTTTGCATATTTTTCTATATTTTTATAGAAATCAAACTAGTCGTGTGATAAATGATTGAAAAAATATGGAAGAGAGGGTCGCGTGGGAGCAAGACTCGTTTAAATTGGAGTTCAGATGAAGAAGTTATGCTCAAACCCATGAGGTCGCGCAACTGCAGGCGAGAATTTGAAAAATTCACGAAATTATCCTATTTTTCTTATTTTCTTTGTGGCCAAGTTATTTTCTAATCTTACATCCCTTCATATATTCCAAAATTATATGTTTTCTTATTTTTCAAGATACCATATCCTCTTATTCTTTATCTTATTCCATTCTCACACCTATATATACTCTATTCTCATCACCACAAAAAATCGTGGAGAAACCGCCTAATCTACCACCACCACATCACCTAGGATTTTAAACCCTAATCCACCATATCCGTCTTTCATCTTCTACCCATCATCCGCCATCCACCATTTGGAGAAGATTCAAGAGAGTATTCATCTACTTGATCGGAGGCGAAAATTCTGCAGAGGACAGAGTTGAAGAAGGAGACCCAAACAAATACGTTTTACTTTCTTTACTTTATTCATTCAAGTTTTTAGAGTCATGGGTAAGTCTTCTTCCATAGACATAGTTGTTGCTTGTAACACCATGGGCTAAGTATCTTATTGGTAATGTTAGGGCTTTAGACATTTTTGATTATATGATTTGATTGTCCTAAACTTAGATTTCTTATATTGCAGATTATTTATTTCCTTATTGAAGAGATATTTTGAGACATCAGATTGTTGTGTTTTGAATTTTGATTCATTTGATTATTCATGACGATATCACTAATTGGATAGTTAATAGGATTATATTTTTCTGCATAATAATTGTTGTTTCCTGTGTAGTCTTAGGGGATTGACCTATAATTCCTAAGACAACTAGACAATCAATTTGGAATATTAATTACATAGTAAAACATCATTATTAGGTAATTGGTAAGGAGACAAAGAGTTAATAATATAATATCTAGAATGGGAAAGCTAAAATAACGCAAGTACCTATAGAGGGAGTGAGAGTTAATTCCTAATCGATCCTAAGATTTGCAGCTCATTATAAGTATTAGATTTTACCTGATCAAGGTGGTCTTATTAGGTTTAGCATCCTCTTATAAATATCTACAGGTAATTAATTTGGGTTTAGAATAATTTGTCACATGGTTAAACTGGATTACCATAGCATTATCAGTCTCTTATCTTGATTGTTTTCTTGCCATCGTATCTTTTCTTATTTTATTTTATTATTTAATATTTAATTTTCATAAATCGAGTTTGTCTTAAATAGGAATAGTCATAATTGGATTTATTTGTCAATCTGATATTATCCCGTGGGTTCGATAATTTAGCTTGGTCACACGCGCACTACAATTGATCCCTTATACTTGAGGGTGAGATTCATATTTTCTTAAAGAAAATAGTGAACAAAATAAAAAATATTATTCCCTTCCCGTTGGTTAAATTACACACTTTTCTCATTAAAGTCTCTTATGAGACGGTAATTATATTTAGTTTGGGTAGTTGTATTAGTGGGGTGTGTGGGTCTCATATATTAATTGTATTAGTGATGTGTTTGAGTTCCATATGCTTAAAAAGGAAAATGTATAGCTTTAGTGCGGACACCCAAAATGACAAAATATCCACTGTAACAACAAGTTTTGTATTTATAATAAAATAAACACAAAAAGGTGCACAAAGATAATTTCAGATGGATTTAATATAAAAGATCCGGTAAACGAGTTACAATCTCAATCAATCTTCTGATTCTTCTCTCGAACCAATTTGGCTTGACTTTGACTTTGACTTGACTTGTATGTTGATTGCGCTGACTTTGACTTGAGTGTGTTGAGTTAGATCTTCAGATAAAACTTGTCCAAACTCGGCTTCGTGGATTTATAACGTTAATTCGGAGGCTGTGCCTTTATTCGAATTAAACGTTGATCCTTGAAGATTTTTGGTGAAGAACGTTGTTCAATATATTAGAACGCCATTAACTTCACGAAGAATGTCGAAGTACTTAACTTAAGAATGCTTAAATCCAGGTAATTTAGCACCTGAATCCCAGATTATAGGTCGTTTGACTTAAACAGGCTCAAATTCGGGAGGCTTAGCACCTGAGTCCCAAATTATAGGCCGTTCTTGGAAGAACTTGACTTAAACAAGCTTAAATTCAGGCGGTTTAGCACCTGAATCCCAGATTATAGGCCGTTCACTGAAGAACCTGGCTTAAGAACGCTAAAATGCGGGTGGTTTAGCACCTGAATCCCAGATTATAAGCTGTTCACCAAAGAACTTGAATTAAGAATGCTTGATCCGGGCGATTTAAAACCTGAATCTCACATGTATTCCATTCTTGAGTTGACTCTCATTGAAGGACTCGAAGAACTATTCAGACAACTCTGAAGTCTTTGACCTTCGTAGAAAATTGTTCTCGGTGTTTCTGGAATTGATGGAGGAGGGCTCCTTATATAGGTGAAGGGAGAGGATGCCCCATAAATAACTCGCAATCTGATTAGTTAATAGCAGATTTGACCTGATTCTGCGGGCTTTGACCTTTCCATCCTTGCAATTTGATTGGTCAATATTGATTTGACCTGATTCTGCAGGCTTTAAACCTTCCAGGCATTGTTTGACTTGGTCTTGTTTGACTTAAGTTAGACTTTACTTAATTTAAACCCCATTTAATTTGTTGGGCTTTAAATTAATTATCAATTATTTATCAATCTATTTTAAAAATTAATTTATTAAATTCTCAAATAAAATATAATAAATTAAAATTGATATTTTAATCATGAAATTCCAGGTGTCATCATTTAATTGGACTGTGAATTTTATTTGCTTACAAATGCCCCTTGCGATTTATTCACGAACGTCGTGTTTTGATGTGAATGAATCGCAAAAGTCTTCAATCTCAAAATTTTCTTCAAACATTTGTAATATGGACTTGAACTTTCAAGTGTTACTTAGATAACATCAAATTATTATGAAATTACTTAAAGTTACAAGCATTTTCTTAGGCCAAAATAACTTTCTTCTTTTTTTTTTTTTATTTGATAGTCCGATTATCTCCTTTTTTATCCTATCCTAATATATTAAAAGTATCTAGCATATGTAAAATATTTTTTTCCTATTTCACCCTCCCTTTATTTCACTAATTACTTTACTTTACTAATTAATTATTTTAGTAAATTATTATTTTAGTAAATCAGTCTATTCAACTTCTAAACATATCGAACTTCTTCTCATATTAGTCACCGATTTACACAGCAGGAGTCGCCTCTAAATCCTTCCAATCCAAATCCATCCAAAATCCTGAAGCGCCTTCTCTGCCCTCCCACCAGCCTCCATCCTACGAACGGCTACATAAAGGGGCATCGTCACCGAGATTATATACGACCTTCCATGGTCACAGCTCGCTCTCGTAGTCTTCAGTCACTTCTCCTGATTCTAGCACCAGAAGAGCTCTTCGTCATCGTTGAAAGTATTTACACCGATCAGTCTATCTACTGTGGTAAGAAGGGTATTGTTAGTATTTTTTTCCTACATTAACTGATTCGATCGCGTTGTATAAGCAATCTTGAAAATCTGGAAAAGAAACATGTGTTGTTTGATTGGTAAAGCGTTGATTTTTTTACTTGATTTGGGAAATAACATTTCAGGGGAGGCCGATATGATGGGACTTGGTGGAGGGATAGATGGTGTAGGAGAGAGGAGGCGCTAGTGGATGAGTTGGTGGTGTGGGGACTTGGAGCACGATTCAGTGGCACGTCTTCGTCGTAAGTATTTCCAATTTCTATTTCTCTCTCAATCTGATCTTTCAAATGGCTGGAAGTAAATATGTTTGGAATTCGGGATTCAATTCTTTATCTTTAAATGAACTTATCATTCACCATTGTTATAGTATTATCTTCGGGCTTCCTATTTCTTTTATTACTCTCTCAGTGTTTGATATGGTGCTTTATGTTTTGCTCTAAAAAGGTTTTGGGCATCATCCTGTTGGTTTGTTCCTTGCAGACTGGTGATATTTTGATTAATACACGCGGTGGAATCGAACTGGGGGAATTTTTGTGTTTCTACCTACTTGGTTGATGCTGGTGATAGGCAAAGAATGAGGAATACATTTGTAAGTACTCTTAGCTGGCGTGGTTCGAAATCTAGCATAGTTATCCTCCATCGTTTATTAACTCTTATTAATCCGAGATTTGTAGGATTCATCACTGATTAGTAGTAAAAGCATATACACATATTTGAATACTTAAAATTTGTAATATAATTGCTATTTTGATTTGACATCAATATCATTTAATTTTTCTCTAAATGATGAGAGGTGATTATCTTGTGTGGGATAGCACCAGAGGAGCAATTGCATGGTTATGAATTCAATTATGCCCATCTCTTATCTTACCCTGTTATTTTTTGCTATTGATCATTTTCGAACTAACAATTTTGGTAGAGCTAAAGTTGGTCATTTGGCATAACTATTTTAGAGCTTGCGCATGGCCAATGAATGTTTTTTTCGGTATGGTGATATGCTTTCTTACTTTATAAAAACTCTTTTATATATAGTAATTAAAAATTCAAGGACGCATGCGATACATTTTGTTATTTTTGATATTGCTAATGACTTTTCAAAATGATTGGGATCAGTGAATAGCAACATGGATTCTGGAAAAAAAATATATCATTTGCTTGATAGAGGTCAAGAACACGATTATCTTGCCAAGAAGGATGGTAATTTTATTGGCTTCATGTTTGTCTCTTTCGAAAGGTATGCAAGCTTGAATGATGCAGGTATGTTATAAGGTAATCAATATATAAGCATACATTCATCAGATAGCTAAATTACTGCAATGAAAATACAAAACAAATGAATTCAGTTAAAAGAAGCATTGAAAATAACATTAGAATGAATTAAGTTGTTGATTGTTGTATCTTGAATGTAACAAATTGAGAGGGGTAATGAAGTCATGAAGATAGTGTACGAAATAAAGGGAATGGTCTAATGATGCATACGTCAATATTATCCCTACTCATCTTTATCTTTTACCTCTATAACCCTATAAGTACTCAATACTCATTATTTATTATTTATATTTTTGTGATATTATTGAGTTTCAACGTCCTCTCCTTCGTGTATCTGAAACGTCAATACACTTAATTAGCATAAAAGTATTAGTGGGAGATACAAAGTTAAAAGGAGGAGAGAAGAATTGGGATGTGATTAAAAGTGGAGAAAATATAGCTTGATGTGTGTTGGGAGGAATAACGTAAGTGCTTGCTTTCTCTCTCCCTCTTTTGAAATCTGCAAGGATCATTACTTTTTGTCTCTGATTCCCTCATCTCTGATTCTTGGGTTCTGCGTGGATTATCGTATTTGTATGAACAATGTGAGAATGTTGGTGTCAATTTCCGATTTCTGAATATGTTATTTGAATGATGCATATGCCTTTTTTATTTTTATCTAATAGTTTTTAATTGTACATAGCTGTTGAACCAGCCGTGTGTTTATGCATCAGGTGTGGCATCAATTTACATTTTATTTTTTAGACATTTTTGTTAAATTAGCTGTGTATGCATCGGTGTGTATGCATCAGCTGTAGCAACAATTTACATTTTCTTTTTTAGTCATTTTTGTTAATTTAAGTTGTTTAATTTGAAATATTCTACTATGATGTGACTGGAGTGCTGGTTAACATATTTTATGGTGGTGGTTTGTGCAATGATCTCTCTGGTGGATTCTTTACCGGAAACATACAATCTTTGCTTCATCTATTTGGCCTAAAAGAGCATTCTATTTACTGATTCATGAATCTTTGAAGATTTTCTAAAACACAGCTCTCTGTTCAATTGATTTTTTATACCCTTTGTGACTTCATTGTTGGAGCTGTACATATCAATTGATAGAGTAACAGATATTTCAGAAAGATACAGAGCCTAATATTATTTCTATTGATCAAATTAATTATGTGAGTTTATATGTCTCATTGTTATACCTTACTCAAATTTTAATTATCATCCTTTCATCTCAATCTTAATCATCTTCGGCAATACTCTGATCAATCACATGTGGCAAACCGCTTATGTATCTTGTATAAAATCGTATTTCAAAGTATCATCCTTATACATAATAACCACTGCACTTTTAAAATTAATATCAATATAATAAAAGCATTAATTGACAATTTTTCAATTATCAAGCTACAGTCAATGTATGGAAATGGTTATAAATGTTATGGAATTTGGTATTTCTTTCTTACAAGGTAATAAACAGCATTCTCACTTTTTTAAAAGAGTTATATGCCTAAATAAGTTATATGCCTTCAGAGGAGGTAATTATACATAATTATACATATAACATGTTTTGCAAAATGGTTCGAGCTCATAACTGAGTTTGTCTTAATATTTTTTGGCAAATGGACTCTTAAGTTGTGCAGATTTGGGATTTATGGAATGACTATCTATTGTTTCATACTTTGAGGATGAATTTCTTCTCTGATTTAGTGCATAGCACAAAGCAAGGTATTATTTCGTAAATTCTACTATTTTTTCTTTTTTAGTTTTCTTTGGGTTGGAATTATTGATTAACTATTGTGCTATTTTTATTTCTTATTAATTTATTTTGCGTTTCATTGGTGGGAAGTTGCAACCTTTAGGCATTATTTGATCAAGTTGAGGCCTAAACTTGAAGTATCAAATTCGGACAAATGAATGTGTATCTGTATGTAAATTTTAGTTGTTAGTGTTTTTTGAATGTAACTCAAGTGTGTAAGTATAAACGCATTTTTTTTAATAATAATTTTAGATAATGGAACATGGCTATTTCTATTGTTGATACAATGAATTTCATAAGTTGTGTGGAATGACAGGAAGACTATGGACAAGCGAGTGTGTATGTGGTAGGCAGCGTTTGGAGAAAACAGACATAATAAATCAATTTATCAACATATATATGCTAAATGTGGTTTTATAAAATGTTGTAGAAAAATATTTGTACGTATGGAGATGAATGATGGGGTATCTTGGACAACTATGATTACAACTTTGGTCTACGAAGTAATGGTAGAATATATAGAGAATTTTAGGAAAACACATAAGTTGATAAACTCTCTCATTACTATGTGGGGCAGACAGGGAACATTGAAGATGGGAAGAGATTTATTCAATAGAATGGGAGAAAGGAATTTGTTATCTTAGAACACTATGATAGCTGCCTATGGCAAAATATTTCTCCAAGTCAAAACTCTCTGCATGTAGCCATAACAGATGGTAGAGGGTGCAAGCGTCTAAAACTTCGTTTCAAACATGTAAGCCAAGAGAAGAAAGATGGGAGGGAGTAGCTCCATTTGAAAATCTTACAAGGAGAAAATGATTTAAAAAGAACTACAGGGTACAACCTCTTTGCATCAATTAAATTGGATTTGGTACAACATGTTCCATTAAATATATTTTTATTTCCATTCAATCAAATTGTGTAATTACTATCATTTACATTTTTTTAATGATTCATTAAATTAGATTTTCACCTTAAATAAATCAAAGAAAATAAAAAAGACAAGAAATTTTAATTACTAACATTACTCACTTTGTTCTTTGAATCATCAAAATATGCTTCATTTATTTACACAATTTATATCTAAATAAAGAGCTTTTTTTTATTATTTTTTTTAGTCTTAAAATTATAATTCATTTAGAATGTATTATAAAGTATAACGTACAAGCAACGTGCTCACCAAAATTATTTAAAATCTCAATCCAAAATTATTCAGCTTTATTTGTGTAAAGAACCCCCCTTATATTTTTATAGAGATTACACCCAAATAATATTCGTATTTACTGTGGGCTCGCTCATCACTATATAATAGTAGGATCACCATCAATTTTCTTCATCAAAATTTATAGAATATATCAACTAATAACCTTTCTTTCTTCTTTTCAGGTTTTCTTCTTCAATTTCTAGTGGCTTGGCACTGCGAGTTTTGCCCACACTGGTGGCTTGTGAATCTCTGAATTGGCATGCAGATGGCGGAATCTCTGGATTGGCATGTAGATGGCGTTGTCACAGACTCGCTATTTCAACATGTTGAGGGCGATGAAACGGGCAGTCGAGACCAGCGTCGTGCATTCCTGGCGACTAGGGATCTATCCCAGTCGGAGGTCGCGGCGAGTCCGATGTGAGTCCAATGTTTCAGCATTGCTGGGCGGCGACTATCTTTCCAATAGTGGCGGCGATTGTCGGGTGTTGGGAACGAAAGGCAACGCTGTGCATTGGACCCTTAGTTTTCCGACAGCGACTCTCTGCAGTGACGACGAACTGGCGGTGATGGTCGGGTGTTGGGATCGAGAGGCGACGCCGTAGGTTGGGCCTTCGAGTTTTCCGGCAGCGGCATCCCGCAGTGGCTTAATTGGTTCTTTGATGCTTGACATCGGCGATCATGGGTAACGAGTGGACAACGCAGTGTTTCCGGCGGCAGATCTGACCAGGCTAGGCTTGGCAGCAAATCTGACTGGACGGGCATATGCAAGTTCAACAGTAACTGTTGGTGGCGCCGGTGTTTTGCAAGTGGTACCACGAGCAGCAATCTTTTGACCGGGCTGGGTTGCTATATGGCAACGAGCCGGCGGACGTAGCTCAGCACAACTGCTTTCCGGTGGCAAATGGTGGTGTTTTGGAGGACAATAGATCCGGCTGTGTGGCGGCGCTCAGCTATTAACAGCAACGGAGACTTCGGTCATGTGGTGGAGGACGATATCCGGCAGCTCCTGGATCGTGGGTAGTCGTGTGCGGAGTTGTGGCGTGGTCATGCTCCAGCTACAGAAATTTGGAAGCAATTTCGTTGAAGGAAATCTCGATTCTGAGATCTGGGAAGAGAGCGCCTTCTTTCCTTCTTGGGAAGAATCAATCACCCAATTTTGACTTTTTATTTTTATTTCGCCAACTTGGCATAAGTATGTAGAAAAAATCACATGGGTGCCAACTGCCAAACATGAGTTAATTTTCTTCTTAGGCCACCTGATATATTTTTTATTGGGCTTCAACTCTTGGGCCATTTTAATTTTAATTCATTCTTTTTTTTCTTTTTTTTTTACATGAATTAATTTGGGCTTTAACTCTTGGGCCATTTAATTTTAATTCATGATTTGGGTCAATTAATAAAACCCACATGAATTATTTTAATTGTCTTTAGCATCTTGGGCTTCTCTATGGATTTAATTTATATTTTGGATTTTACTAATTAATTGATCCGTAAATTATTTTGGCTCTTTTAATTAATTAAATCCATGAATTTAAACTAACTCGAACCCATCTCTTGTTGATATTAATCCACTTGCAACATATATGATGTGACAACATGAATCGTCTTCATCAGTTCACCACCTTCATCAATTCACCACTCTCAAATTTTGAAATTAATTCATCACTTCAAGATTTTGAACTCCTTTTCATCATATCAATAATTTGAATTTCTTCATCCAAATTAGCATTCCACCACTATCTCCTTTTCGTCAACCTTTGCTTCTCAACTCACTCACACTTCAATTTTATTGCTTGCTTCATAGGATCGATGTGAATGGCCTAGCTTATGATTGAACTTAGTAAAGTGCTAAGCTACCTACGTACCTCTTTAAAAAGAATCAAGTAATAACGTAGTTCAATGGGACATGATTTGATTTGGATGGGGGGTGCCGTACACAGTTTATACTCATGCGGGCCAGGAGTGACTATTCTTTAACCACTTTAGACAAAGTAGGATATTTAATGCTTTAACCATTTAAAATATCTGAGTGGGGTGAATTAATAGTTTAACCACATATAACTACCTTTGGTGGGTGTCGTACACAGTTTAAACTCGTGCGGACTAGGAGTTCATCCTACATAGTTTATACTCATGCGAACTTGGAGTTTGTCGTACACAGTTTATACTCATGCGGACCAGGAGTAACATGAAGTTTAGGCTCTTGCGCCAAGGAGCGTTGTACTTATATTCGTTTTATGCGTAGTAGCATTTCAAAAATTTCCCATTTATGGGACCAATATTCACACCATCTTCCGATATCAACTTGTAGGCGCTATTTGTATAGACTTCTTTCACAGCATGAGGGCCATCCCATTTGGGTTGAAATTTATTTCCAACACGATGAGTGACTACCATAGGCCTTCTCACAGCAAGCACCAAATCACCAACTTGAAAAGAATATTTCTTCATTTTCTTGTTGAATGTTCTCGAAAGGCGAGATCGATAACATTCAAGTCTTTGTTGTGTTTCCAACCTCATTTCATCTAATGCTTCCAATTCTTGAAGGCGCAACTTTGCATTTTCTTCTTCAGTCGGCCTTCTTGTATGGCCACCGTCAAAGATGGGATTTGCTTTTCAAGTGGCACAACAGCCTCAACACCATACACCAAGGAATACAGAGTAGCTTGAATAGGCATTCTATAAGTGGTGCGATACGCCCATAAAGTTTCATTTATTCTTTCATGCCAATCTCTTTTTGACTTGGAGACAACTTTCTTTAGCAAACTGCACAAGGTTTTATTGAAGGCTTCGACAAGACCATTGGCAGCTGCATTGTACATTGATGACTTCCTTTGCTTGAAGTCGAACTTCTCACATAGCTTATCAATTCAACTGTTGCTGAACTGCTTTCTATTATTAGTAATGATGTAGCGAGGAACACCGTATCTGTAAATGATGTTGATTCGAATGAAATCAGTAATATTTTCTTTCTTTACTTCCCTCAGAGGCACAACTTCGACCCATTTTAAAAAGTAATCAGTTGTAGCAAGAATGTAGAGATGACCACCAGAAGACTTTGTGAGCGGCCCCACCACATCTAATCCCCAAGCATCAAAAGGCCATGAAGCGATTGTTGGATGCAAAGGCTCCGGAGGTTGATGAATCAGATTTTCATGGACCTGGTAAGCATGACATCTTTGTGCATAATCCATGCAATCTTTTACCATTGTGGTCCAATAATAACCCATTCTTTTAATTCTGAAATGTAGCTTCGGCCTGGATTGATGAGCACCGCAAATTATGGAGTGAGCCTCTTCCATCGCGTGAATAGCTTTTTCCTTACCCAAGCATCTCAAGAAAATTCCATCAAATGATCTTCTATAAAGTGTACCCTTGAAGTAGATGAATCGAGGTGTACAACGCCGAATATCGACCCTTTGGCGTGGATCACCAGGCAACTTATCATACCTCAAATAGTCCACGAGTGGTTGGCGCCAATCTTCTTCTTCAATTTCAAAAACCTCCACCACATGATTTCCAACCTCTTCATAATCATCATCTTCGAAGATTGGTGGTACAACCCAACTTCTATACACTGATATTTGAATTTGTGCCTCTGGCATAGCTATAGTTGATGCTAGCTTAGCAAGGGCGCCAGCTTGCTTATTCTCTCTTCTAGACAGATGCTTGATGTCAACATCACCAAGATAACCCATAAGCTTTTGAGCATACTTGTGGTATGTGAGCAACTTAGGCTTCTTCACTTCATACACTCCAAGTATTTGGTTTATTACAAGTAGTGAATCACCATACACCCTAAGATGTAGTTGCTTTATATCGATAGTCATTTCCAAACCAAGTATGAGTGCTTAATATTCAGCCATATTGTTAGAACAATTTTCCGTTAAGAAAAATGAGAAGGGTAAAACTTCACCACTGGATTTTACAAACACGACTCCCTCACCAGCTCCTTCTCTATGAGATGCTCCATCGAAATACATCTTCTATGGAGAATCTATCTCCACAGCGAAAGCATCTTCATCAGGGAGTTCATCAGATTGTTCCCATTCAGCGGGCATTGGATGATCAGCTAGAAAATATGCCAATACTTGTCCTTTTACGGCCTTTTGAGGGACGTACACGATCTCAAATTGTTCGTTGGAGATACCATCTTGCAAGTCGATCAGAAAGTACTATCTTTGACATGACGAACTTTAGTGGGTTGGTTTTCGAAACTAGCCGAACTGTATGAGCTTGGAAGTAATGCTTCACCTTTTGAATCTCGAAGATAAGAGATAAGCATATATTCTCAATGGGTGAATATTTCAACTCATTTGGACTCATGGTTTTACATAGATAGTATAGAGCTTTTTCCTTGCCCTCGTCATTTTCTTGTGCGAGTAAAGCTCCAACAGAACGCTCTTGAACAGCTACATAAAGGATTAATGGACGCCCGGGTATTTGAGCACCCAACATTGGTGCACTCATCAAATATTCCTTAATGCTATTGAAAGCATTATTGCAAGCTTCATCCCATTCGAATATGCTATATTTCTTCATGAGATGACTAAATAGTTGGCATCGTCCAGCTAAGTTTGATATGAATCTTCTCAAGTATGCCAACTTTCCTTGCAAACTTTTGAGCTCATGTATATTTCGAGGCACATGCATCTTCATGATTGCATCAATCTTTGCTTTCTCAATCTCGATTCCTCGATGGCGAACAATAAACCCGAGAAATTTTCCAGATATAACTCTAAATGCACACTTGAGTGGATTCATCCTGAGTTGATGTTCTCTTAATCGTTCGAACACTCGCCTTATATCTTGGAGATGATCTTTCTTTTCCTTTGATTTCACTACAATATTATCAACATAGCACTCGACGATCTTATGAAGCATGTCATCAAATATCTTTTACATGGCTCGTTGATAAGTGGCACCAGCATTCTTCAAGCCAAATGGCATAACATTGTAGCAATATATTCCTTTTGGAGTACGAAAGGCATTCTTCTCTTGATCTTCATGAGCTAGACCAATTTGATTGTAGCCAGATGACCCATCCATAAATGAAAGACCTCATGCCCCGTTGTGGCATCAATCATGAGTTCAGTAATTGGTAGTGAAAAATTATCTTTTGGACATGCCATGTTTAAATCTAAAAAATCAACACATACTCTGAGTTGTTCATTTTTCTTTCTCACCGGCACGATGTTAGAAATTCATGTAGAATATTTGACTTCTCGAATCTTGCCTATTTCAAGAAGCTTATTAACCTCATCCTCGATCAAAGGAATTAACTCTGGTTGAAATCGATGTTGCATTTGTTTTACTGGTCGAATTCCCTTTTTAATGGACAAGTGGTGCACTGCGATTTTCAGATTCAAACTTGGTATTTCTTTATGTGACCATGCGAAGACGTCTCTGAATTCTCGCAAAATGCTAATATACTTTTTTTCTTCCTCAATATTTAGCAGAGCACTTATGTAGGTAGGACGTGGATCATTTTCATCACCTAAGTTGATTTCTTTCAACTCATCAACAGTGGCTTTCACTCCTTCTTCAAATTGTGGATGGGCATCTTTAGCATCTACCTCCTACATTTGAGAATCATCAAGAGAAGTGATATGATTGGAGGAAGCTACACTTTCTTTATCATCATCACCATCGTCTTTAATAAAAATAGTTGTGTGCATCTTGGCTTCCAACAGTCTTCTACATGATATAGTCAAAATATTTCGTCTCTTCATACGAGAGAGAATTCGACTTCGAAGCTACTTGAAGCTAGGAGAATTGACATTATTTTGCCTCCCACACTTGTTCCTCTCACAGGGTCTAAGCCTTTCGAAGACACTCTATCACATCCCAAATTTCTAACTATTTAAAAAAACATCATATTTAATAAATAAAAACCATTTTGAGCGGAAGCATAAAAGAGATAAATTTAATAATCAAAAGATCCAACTTCATAAGTTATAAAATTCAAATGTAATACTTGAAATAAATTTCATAAGTCAATAAGTCTAGCAAAGATTTAGAAATAATAATATGGTCTTTATGAAGATAAAATTGTGCTAAGCATCTTTCTTATGTCCCACCACGCCAGCTCCTCCATCTGAAATGATAAAATATTTGGGATGAGCAAAACCACAAGCTCAGTGGAGAAACATACTTGCCAAAATTAAATACCATATGTAAATACCAAATAAGCAACATGAATCATGTAGATGTAAATGTAAATGTACTGAATAAGATTACTCAATTATTCAAGTAGTAAATGCCTCGTTTATAAAGGTCAGGAGACCTATATGTACATGCATGAACTCAAAGATATCACATAATAGCAGTTAATAGAGTCAAGTAAGAATTTCCCCACCTTTAAAATGAAATTGAGTTGACTGTAATTCAAATATTGATGAAGCAGAACTTCTTCTAACTCACGAACTCTTCGTCACCTATTAATTAATATAAAAATATGAATAAGACTTAAATCTAACTATATAATAAGATAAAAATAATATATATTCCTATACTAAATAATATATACTATTTATAGTTAGATTAAAATAACACAAAGATAATAATATATATTCCTATATATAAAATAATAAGTAAGGAAAATATACTGTAACAATTAAATAATAATATCAAGATGACGGTTGCATCAAATTAATATATACATACTAATCCATAATATATACCGCATATGCAAAATCACCAATTAACCATAATTAATCTAACTTAATAAATAATAAATATATCAAAAAGTGTTCTTGGTATATTCTCCCACGATAAGGTGAAATAATATATATATATATATATATATATATATATATATATATATATATATATATATATATATATATATATATATATATATATATATCCGTAATGGTATCAATTGTCAGTATAGTAAGTAATAAATTAATAAGGTAATTAAATAGGAGTAGGTACGTTGTATGGAGTCAGAAGACTTGCTTTAGTAATCTATCCTCAAAAATCAAGGATTATGAATATACGTATACTGGAAACAACGGAAGAGGAACTACAACATATCTCAACTCTTTAAATTTGTATATCCCTCGTGGCAGAATATAAAATACGAAAGAATTAATCACATTGGAAAACTCAAGATAATCTTTACGAGACGTTGACAAGTTTGAATTGTTAATGAAACCATCGACTACTACGAACTCCCTAATCTGTGAATAGATGACAAAGAACTCTGACCATCTATCATGATTTGGACCGAAAGCATTAAGATAGATAGGAAAATCATGATCATATATGATAAATCCCAAGAAGAAGAAATACAATTCACAAACATCATTCTATAGATACCTATTAAGCAGGGAGAGTAATAAATCGATCTCTCGTACATGGAGTTAGATAATAAGAAGACACTTACGTTTATGGAGATGATGGAGTACGAGTTGTGATGATTGGTCCCCAAAGATTGATGAAACGCATGTAAAAAATAGAGTCACTAATGATGTACGTTTTACAAAGTGAAGGCTATGATATATGAGAGATTTTTCATGGTGAGAGAGGGTCAAAATTCCCGTATGATAACAAAAGATCGTGGTGTTTAGGAGTTGATCTATTAAAGGTGTACGGGGGATTGAGGCTTAAATTTACGTAAAGAAGTTACGAGGAGTTGAGAAAAGACAGGAATTCAAATTCTATCATAAGGTTTACATATTACGATGTTTAGTTCAAATTTCAAATAAAAATATAATATAGCCTTAAAGAATAAATAACTAAATAATTAATAAGAATAATAATACACATAATTATATATATGATATACGGCTGTTACATCCTACCCTCCTAAAAAAAAAATTTCGCCCTCGAAATTAAGTAACGTACCGTTGCCAAAAAGAATTGGAAATCTAGTACGTAAATCATCTTTTCGCTCCCATGTGGCCTCATCATTAGTGTGACGACTCCATTGGACTCTCACTAGTGGAATATCTCTTCTTCTCGTCATTAGGACCTTCCTCTCCAAAATCTCAATCGGCTCTTCCTCATAAGTTAGATCATCATTAAGGTTAAAAACTGTGTGGCTAATCACATGAGTTGGGTCATGGACATACTTCCTTAGCATGGAGACATGAAAAACGTTGTGAACTGCTGATAGCTCAGGTGGTAGAGCTAAACGATAAGCCAAGTCCCCAACTCGCTCTAGTATCTCAAATGGCCCAATAAATCTTGGTCTCAACTTTCCTTTCTTCCCAAAATGAACTACTCATCTCATAGGTGAAACCTTCAAGAATACATGTTCTCCCACATCAAACTGTAAGTCCCTCCGACGATTATCTGCATAAGACTTCTGTCTATCTTGAGCTGTTTTAATCTTCTCTCGGATCATCTCAACTTTGTCAACAGTTTCCTCAACTATTTGTGGTCCCAACACTTTTCTTTCTCCAACTTCATCCCAATATAGAGGTGATCTACATTTCCTTCCGTACAAAGCCTCATAAGGTGCCATTCCAATAGTTGCTTGAAAACTATTGTTATATGCAAATTCCACTAAAGGCAGATACCTCTCCCAACTGCTACGCAAGTCAAGAACACATGCCCTCAACATATCCTCCAAAGTCTGGATCGTCCTCTCAGACTGCCCGTCTGACTGCGGATGAAAAGCTGTACTGAAATTCAACCTTGTCCCCAAAGCACTATATAAACTCTTCCAAAAATTCGAAGTAAATCGACTATCTCTATCAGAAACAATTGATTTAGGTACCCCATGCAACCTCACTATCTCTTGAATGTAGAGCTGAGCAAACTGTTCCATTCCAAATGTCATCTTTACGGGCAAGAAGTGAGCACACTTCGTCAAACGATCAATTATAACCCATATAGCATGATTACCTTTGACTGATCTTGGTAATCCCACTACAAAATCCATGGCTATCTGATCCCACTTCCATTCAGGTATCTCAAGGGGTTGTAATTTTCCCGCTGGTCGTTGGTGTTCAGCTTTAACTTGTTGACAAGTTAAACACCTCTCCACAAAACTCCCAATATCTTGTTTCATACCTCTCTACCAAAACCTTTCCTTGAGATCATGGTACATCTTTGTTCCTCCCGGATGCACTGTATAGGGCGTATCATGTGCCTCTTCCAAGATTTCTCTCTTCAAATTTTCATCATATGGAACACACAACCTTCCTTCATAAATCAAAGTATCATCATCTGTAACCACAAAGCCTTTACCTATACCTTCACTCACTCGTCCCTTCATCCTTTGTAAAAAGGAATCTCGACTTTGAGCATTTCGGATCTTCTCTCTCAACGTAGGTTGTACCACTAAAGCTGATAGAACTGCATTTGTACTTTCAGGTGGTACTATAATCTCAATTCTCATTTTAACAAACTCATTCACCAATTTCTCTTGCTCGGTGAGCAAACAACTCATCTCTCCCTTCGTCTTGCGACTCAACGCATCTGCCACCACATTTGCCTTACCCGGATGGTAATCAATGTTGCAATCATAATCTTTGACAAGCTCTAGCCATCTCCTTTGCCTCATATTCAACTCCTTTTGTGTGAAGATATACTTCAAACTTTTGTGGTCCGTGTAAATCACACATCTCCCTCCATACAGGTAATGTCTCCAAAATTTTAAAGCGTGGACCACTGCCGCAAGCTCCAAGTCATGTGTGGGGTAGTTCATCTCATGCGTCTTTAATTGCCTTGAAGCATAAGCCACAACTTTCCCATGCTGCATCAGAACGCAACCAAACCCTTGTTTGGATGCATCACTATAAACTGTGAACTCTTCTGTAGGATTAGGAATGACCAAAACTGGTGCTGAAGTCAAACTCTCCTTTAGTTTCTGAAAACTTGCCTCACACACATCTGTCCACTGAAACTTCACTCATTTTCTAGTCAACCGAGTTAAAGGGGTTGCTATCTTGGAGAATCCTTCAATAAATCTTCGATAGTAACCGGCCAACCCTAAGAAACTCCGAACTTCATTCACATTGGTAGGAGATCTCAACTCATTTACGGCCTCCACTTTTGATGGGTCAACTTCAATCCCTTGAGCAGTAATCACGTGCCCCAAAAATGCAACTCGATTTAGCCAAAATTCACATTTCTTGAACTTTGCATACAACTTCTCTCTGCGAAGTGTCTCAAGTACAATTCTTAGATGCTCTTCATGCTGCAGCTTATCTTTCGAGTATACCAGTATGTCATCTATGAAGACAATGACAAACTGATCCAAGTACGGGTGGCAAGTAAGGGAAGTATGGACAGCAAGGAAGAGCTCCAACTAGGGTATACACTTTGACGCGGGAGGAGGTAAATATGAATCCCTCAGTTATCATGGGTAAGTTTTCTATTTTTGGCACTTCTACATATGTGCTATTTGATTCTGGAGCAACACATTCATTTGCATCCACTGGGTATGTGAGGAAGTTGGGCAGAACATCCGACTTAATAGAAGCTAATTATGAGGTGATGATACCTTCTGGTGAATCAAAGCAAACCAATCAACTTCTTCAAGTTTGTGTTATTCCTATTGAAGAAAGACAACTCCTTGCTGATTTGATTGTGTTAAGTATGAATGATTATGATATCATATTAGGCATGGATTGGCTATCAAAGTACGGTGCTACAATAGATTATCAGAAGAAGAGTATCACTTTTCAGCCGTTGGAAGGAGAATCGTTCACCCTTATTGGAATCAAGAAGAACTTAAGATTTCATGTTATATCAGCAGCAAAAACACATCGGTTGTTGAAAAGTGATTGTGAGGGGTATCTGGTGAGCGTGATGAATATTGAGGGACAGCAATGTCCAGTCCTCAGTGATGTACCAGTAGTTCGGTAATACCCAGGGATGTTTCCAAATGATCTTCCAAGATTGCCACCAGACCGAGAAATAGAATTTGTCATTGATCTACAATCAGGAACTGCTCCTATATCTAAAACGCCATACATAATAGCACCAGCTGAACTGAAGAAATTAAAGATACAATTGCAAGAGTTGCTAGACAAAGGATTCATCCAACCTAGTTTCTCACCTTGGGGAGCACCGGTTCTTTTTGTTCATAAGAAGGATGGCACTTTGAGGATGTGCATCAATTACTGGGAGCTCAACAAAGTTACAGTCAAGAATAAGTATCCATTGCCTAAAATTGATGATCTGTTCAATCAACTACAAGATGCAGCTATCTTTTCGAAGGTTGATTTATGATTAGGGTATCATCAGTTGAAAATAAAAGAGGAGGATATTCCTAAGTTTGCATTCAGTATAAGGTATGGACATTATGAGTTTTTGGTGATGCCGTTCGATTTGACGAATGTTCCGACAATATTTATGGATTTGATGAATATAGTATTTCAGGATTTCCTTGATAAGTTTATGATCATATTTATCGATGATTTTCTGATTTACTCTAAGAATAAGAAGGATCATGCTCTGCATTTAAGAAATGTGTTAGAGATTCTGAAGGAGAAGCAGTTGTATGCGAAGTTCAAGAAGTGTGAGTTCTGGTTAGACCAAGTTGTTGGGACACGTGGTGTCGGGAGAAGGAATTTTGGTGGATCCAAGAAAAGTTAAAGCAATCCATGATTGGCCACAACCCTCAATTCCCACTGAGGTTCGTAGCTTTCTTGGATTGGCGGGATATTATCGAAGGTTTGTTGAAGGATTTTCTAAGATCGCTTCACCATTAACACAGTTGACTAGGAAAAATATGAGATTCACATGGACGGAGGCATGTGAATCGAGTTTTCAGGAATTGAAGAGACGGTTGACATCAGCACCAATCTTAACTATTCCTATGGAGACAGGAAACTTCAAGGTTTATAGTGATGCTTTGAAGAATGGTCTTGGATGTGTACTGATGCAGAATGGAAAATTGATAGTATATGCATCCAGACAATTAAGGGAATACGAGAAAAACTACTCAACACATGATTTGGAGTTAGTCGCAGTAGTGTTTGCACTTAAGATTTGGAGACATTATATGTATAGGGAATGTTGTGAGATCTATACTGATCATAAGAGTTTGAAGTACTTCTTCACTCAGAAAGAGTTGAACATGAGGTAGAGAAGATGGTTAAAATTGGTGAAGGACTACGACTGTGTTATAAATTATCATCCGGGTAAAGCCAATGTGGTTGCTAATGCATTGAGCCGAAAAGCCATACAGAGTGTAGCTGCTACGAGCCTAAATAAAAAACCAGAGTTGTTTGATTTGCAAATGATGGGTGTGGAGATCATTCAGGAAGGATCGTTGGAAGCAAAAATAGAAGCTCTGACACTTCGACCAACTTTGATGGATAAGATTCGACAGGGACGAGAGGTGGATAAATTGTTTTACAAGATAAGGAATGATATCAGCTCTAGAAAGTCTTCTGACTTCCAAATAACAGATGATGGCGTGATTCATTATAGAGGTCAATTATGTCTACCTGAAGTGGATGACATTCGGAAGGAAGTGATGACATAAGCTCATTCAACACCATACTCTGTACATCCAGGAGCTACTAAGATGTATAGAGATTTGAAGTCACATTATTGGTGGCCAAGATGAAGAGAGATGTCGCTCAATATGTGGAGCAATGTTTGACTTGTCAGCAAATCAAGGCAGAGCATCAGAGACCAGCAGGAACTTTACAGCCTTTATTTATTCCAGAGTGGAAGTGGGAGAACATCACTATGGATTTTGTTACTGGGCTACCGAAGACAGGGAAAAGTCACGATGTCATTTGGGTTATCGTGGATCAACTAACCAAGTCAGCTCATTTTCTTCCTATTTGTTCTACCTATTCTATAGATCTCTATGGATAGCTGTATACTCAAGAGATTGTCAGACTCCATGGAGTACCACTTACCATTGTATCAGATAGAGATACGAGATTCTTGTCTGCTTTTTGGAAGAGTTTGCATAAGGCGTTGGGGACACAGTTATCTTTCAGCACAGCATTCCATCCACAGACAGATGGTCAATCGGAGCGTACAATACAGATTTTGGAGGATATGCTTAGAGCATGTGTGTTGGATTTTCAAGGTCAGTGGAGTAAATTTTTGCCTCTGATAGAGTTCTCGTACAATAACAATTATCAGTCTACTATTGGGATGGCCCCATATGAAGCATTGTACAGGAGGAAGTGTCAATCTCCAGTACATTGGGATGAAGTTGGAGAGAGGAAACTTTTGGGACCTAACTTGATTTGTGAAATGTCAAAAGCTATTACCCTTATTCGAGGGAAGATGAAAATTGCTCAGGATCGACAGAAAAGTTATACAGACAAACGGAGAAGGGAATTAGAATTTGAAGTGGGTGATTAGGTATTCTTGAAAGTATCTCCAGTGAAGGGGATAATGCGATTTGGAAATAAAGGGAATCAGTTCAAGATATGTTGGTCCATTCACTATCATTGAGAGAGTTGGAAGTGTTGCCTATAAGTTGGAGTTACCAGCATCGATGTCTAGTGTACATGACATGTTTCATGTGTCTGTATTGAGGAAGTATGTTCCGAATCCATCTCATGTTCTCAGGTAGGAACCAGTTGAGTTGAAAGAAGATTTGAGTTATGAGGAAATACCAGTTGAGATTTTGCGGCGAGAAGTGAAGAAGCTCAGGAATAAAGAGATACAGTTAGTAAAGGTTTTATGGAGGAACCAATTAGTTGAAGAGGCTACTTGGGAAAGAGAGGATGAGATGATGGCTAAGTATCGAGAACTCTTCTGGTAAGTAAATTTCGAGGATGGAATTTTTTATAAGGTGGGGAGGATGAATACCCGAGCTTCTCACTACTCATGTGCCAATATAATTTAAATTGTGTTATGTACATTTTATAATTATGTGGCAATTATGTGATAATAATGTGGCAATTATGTGACAATTATTTCTACATTTTATTTGAGACATTCGTGATAAAAATGGTGACAATATGTGGATATATGTGTGCATAAATATTTACGTGCATCAATTTGGATATATAATTAAATTGTCTTATGTGTATAAATGTATTATTTCTTAATTATTAAGTATCACACGTGTTCTCGTAATAATAATAGTGATAATAAAATATACACGTATGTGTATTAATTTATAAATGTATCATATCTTAGTTATTAAGTATTACACGTATATTCGTAATGGATAATAATAATAATATATCATAATGGATAAAATTTTCTTACCATAGTAACATGGAGGACTAAGTTTCTTAGTTTGATGTTTACATACGTGGCCCTTTATCCCCTAAAAACGTGTATAATAATAATTTAAAAAAAGAAAAAAAGATGGGATAATGAGGGTTAGCCGACTTACCACCTTTTACCCACCTATATATATTGATTGTTGGATTAACCATTTAGTTAACATGGAGAGCACGTCCAGAACTGTTTAAAAAAAAGAAGTGAGAAAGAGAGAGAGAGAGAGAGGAGAGAAAGAGAAGGAAGGGAGGAGCGTGCCGGAACGGGAGATAAAAGATTAGTTACAGTTCTTTACGAGGTCTAGTGTATTATCGTTATTTGGAGTTCAGGTAAGTAGAAGTCCAACTACAATGCATAAACATGTGTTGTGTGTGAATTATTTGTAATTAATATGTGATAATGATGTTATGAATTATTTGTGATTAGTTTAAATAGGTTATGAACTATTTGTGATTAATTTGTGATACAAGCTGTAGATTTATGTGGTTTGAGGAAAAATAGGTTTCATATGCAACTAAATGTTATTTTATAAATTATTTGTGCTAAATTTGTGATACAAGTTACGGATCTATGTGATTTGAAATAATTTTATTGTCCTTTATAGATCTAAGTGATCGAAAACTGTGGAATATAAATTTGTGTGATATGAGAAGATATCGTTTATAAGGATCTGTGTGATCCGAGGTGAAGTTGTTATTCGAAAGATGGATATGTGTGATTCGAGGTTAATTTGTTATTCGAAAAATGGATATGTGTGATTCGAGTTGATGTTGTTGTTCCAGTAGTGGATCTGTATGATTTAAAATTTATTTGTTGTCTTATTTTGATTAAATCAAGATATTGATATTGTAAATAAATTGTGAAGCATATTTAATTGCCTTGGTTGCATACCATACATAATCATGAAAAGTATTTTCCCCAAAGTTAATAAGATACTAATAGTGTGTGCAGCCACTATATATGCACTCAGTGAGGGTTCGGAAAAATTATTCTCGATACTTTATTCAGGGTTCGGAAAAATCATTTCCAAAACTTTATTCGGGTTTGGGGTTAGGGTCCCCAAGGTCATAAACGGAAGCCCCCTCCATGGCCCACGAACCCAAAACCATTGATTCTTCCATCCCTTAACCGAACTGGGCAAGGAAGCAACAAGATTAGCATGACGAGGTACCAAATAATAATATCCCTTCATCCTATTATTGGGGTAAGCCGGTACAGGAAGTTGATTTCAGCGGTAGTCAAGAAGGAGTACTTTTTCTTGCGAAAAAGAACCAAAATCCCCATCAAAACCGCCCAACCGTTGGGGGCCAATTGAGCAGGGGCTATACCCCAAAACTCGAAGATTTCCCAGATGCAAGGATGAAGAGAAAATCGAAGGCTGAGCTCAAGTTGCAATTCGTAGGCTGCAACGGCGTTAGGCGGAGCATAACACATACGGCCATCGGAAGAGGGAAGGAAGAAATCGATATCTTCCCCACACTGGAATTTGCTGAGAGCAATAACTGTGCTCTTTCTTAAGCGAGAATCATCAATAGTAGAAGAGATCTCGGCAGCGGAAAAGAAGGCGTCCTTATCCTATCACGGAAGTTCTCCGAGATGAGCCAATAACCTGGGACCAACATCAGCGATCTGAGGATTGTGCTACAACATGAAATTAAAAATGAAATCGGCAACCCTCTGATCAAAAGCAAGTTGAAAAGGAGAGTGGGAACTCGAACCTTCTTTTGAAAGTGAAGAAGAGGACCCAAACTACCAAACGAAGAATTGGTCGAACGAGAAAGGGATCTAGGGGATCTAAGAGGAGAAGAGGAACCCTCGCAAGCCATATCGTGCAAATTGTAATGGGGAGGACAGAATGCGAAGAGAGGGGGGAAGAAAACCCTAAGCGACGGTGGTGGAAAACTCAGAGACGCGAAGTGAGAGAGTCAGGGAAACAAAGAAAAAGAGAGAAGGAGAATAATACCTGGAGGAAGAAGATGAGCACACTGAATAAAAGGAAGGCCAACCGCATACAGGATCAAAAGGAGAAAAAGAGGGAGAGGGGAATGGGAAACTGACAAAAAGGTTCAAATTTCAAATTTCGAATCGACAGTTACACCCAAATACCAGAAATACCCCCACCTGAACAAAAATATCTCGAAGGCGTCTCAAAAAACCTGATAATCCAGGAACTTATCGAAACAAAGATAGCGAGTAGAAACGACAAGGAACCAAGATGAAAAAATCTTGGTATCACAGGTACCGAAGCATGAGGGATATAACCCGTGAAGTACGATTCGACCCTGAACAATCTCAAATCATGATATTATTCAGGCTCGAGGGGCTAATGTTATGGGTAGTATATCCCCTAAACTTAGTAGGCCCAAAGCCCAATAACCTCTAAAATACTTGAAGAAGGAGGCCCAACCCTCTAGCAGCCCAAACTGAAGATATGTACTGAAGGGATAGCTAAGGCAGCCCAAGGAGACCACCACATCCCAAAGGCCCAGTCGAGGAAAGAACAAAGAAGGAACCCATTAAAGGGGCCGAAGCCTGAAACACCCTCTGCAGGGAACCTCGGCGGCATCCCTCCCCTGCCCGAGGGTTTGGACGAGCATCATAATGTTGGAAGTCAACCTGTCCGAGAATCAGATGAATAATAGGAGTGGAGGAACAGAGCACAAACACCATCATGAAAATTGACAAGTGCAGCAAGCTAGAAGATAAGGCTAACGGGAAGAAGGGATGTCTTGGACAGCAATCCTAACTAGAAGACAGCAACTGACTGGCGCATCCTACCCTAAATACCAATGGGAAGCCAGCAAAGGACATAGACGCTCTAAGAAACCCTGCAAAAGCAACCCGTGGCATCCAGACTTCCCCTCAGGCTGGTCGGCGTACCAGATAGCTTTATTAAAGACGGCCTGTCTCCTTCCAAGGGGCGCAAGACGATTGGCTTCAGATTAGGGTTTTTAGATAATATAAGTAGCCTCTCCCACAGGAGAGAGGCAGGTAACTAACACTCATTTTAGACATTACACTTGTAAGAAATGGAAGGTTTCTGAGTGTTGTTCTATAGGAGAGTAATAAAATCGGTTGAGTTCTTTGGTGGGAATTGAGTCTTCTATTGGTTTTGCTTCCTTTATTTGTATTTTTATTATGTTTGATTGTGTTCTTTCTTGGTTTCGTTACTAAATATCCTTATCACCTATTGTTGAGAGTGGAAATTAGCATGTTTGAGTGTCCAATTTAACACTTTTTTGATGAGAATTATTGTTATATATTAGCACAAGTGTCTTATATTCAATATATGTGAGAACAAGGTGCACTTGAGGTGTTTTATTGTATTTTAGATGGAAAAAGGATCAGAAGTGCAAAGTAGGAGAAAAGGTGCAACTTGTGCAATGAATGCTGAAAAACGCACGTCCAACTTGTGCAATTTTTCTGTCTTTTTATGTAGATCAAAACTGGTATTGTGATACATGGTTCAAAATCCACTGAAAAGAGGATCGTTTTGGCGTAAAGAACACCTCAATCGAGTTCCAAACGAAGAAGTTATGAGCAAAATGGTGATATCGCGCGAGCTGTGCCGAACAGAACGGATGTTCTGCTTTCCATGGCTTTTTACAGATTCAAATCTAGGATTTTTTGTGAGATCTTTATATTGATAGAAAGCCAAGGAAGATTGGATTGCGTAAGTGTAAGAATCACTCATATCGGAGCCCGGAGATGGAAGTTATACGCGAAACAGTGAGATGGCGCAAGGGGGATTCGACCACGACAGTCGAGTTCGACCAGACACCTTGGTCGAACTGCAGCCATTTTGGTCGAATCGAATGCCTGAAGTGTGAATTATCGCCGATTTCAATTCGACCAGGGTTCGACCAAGCCCTAGGTCGAACCCTAGGTCGAGCTCTATGCCTGGGACGCGTTCAGATTCGATTTTTACACCCCAAGTGCGTGTTTCTGCGTGTTTTTCAAGAAAAAGCCCATCCTAGGTCCATAAGGAGAGCTTACAAGTATAAAAGGGGATGTAGATCACACCAAAAAGACAATACAATAGAGAGACGGATTGGATACAATACAACACAACCATCCTACACCCCACAAGGGTGGTTCACCCCCCAATCATCATCAACATCCTTTCATCCATCCATCCATCAATTTGAAGATTCGTCTGTGGAATCAAGAGGAGAACCAAGAGGAGGATTCATGATGGAGAAGGACGCGACGACGCCCACATCTAGGGTTTATTCATTTTCTAATTTATCTTGTATTTTTCGGACTACGGGTAAGATCTATCCAGTACCCATAATTGTTCTTCGCAACATCATGGGCTAGAACTATTTTGGTAGATCTAGGATTCTGAAGGTTTCTATGAATTAATTGAACTTTCGTGTGAAAACTCCGTACAACACTACTTGTGGATTGATTTTATATATGATTGTGCTTTCTTAATCCATATTCATGGTCGTTTTGTGCATCTTCAATTGGTATATAGAGTCTGAATATATATCTTGGTTGTAGATTGAGTATGTTCACCGCTGAACAAGATTCCATGTTATGATTCTAAGTGAGGGGACTCCAAAGCTTCATTAGAACTATCATATATGAATACTTATTAATTGAATTGAATTCGGGTTATTACGTAGGATAAAGAGGATAATTTTATAGTACCTATAAAGGGAGATCATATCGGGTTAGAGTACCAATTGGCTAGGAAAATAATTGATACTGATAGTACCTAGAAAGGGGGGTGGAATTATATCTCTTGCTCTGAGGTTATTCACACGTGTTACACGCATGTTTACTTGTGTCATAGAGTAGATATGCATGGTTTAGTGATGCGTCCATATTCCACAAGGCAGAGTCGGACATCAACACACGAAAGGGAAATTAATGAGTGAAACTGGATTACCCTAGAGCTACCTATTCTCCTACTTGATCCACTTTCGTATTCTTCTAGTGTTATTTATTTTCTTTGTTATTTTAATTAATTATTTAGTAGTTTAATAATTGAAACCTCAAACTTTTATTGCCATTCGTCTTAATTAATTTAGTAAATAATTAAATTGATAATACATCGTTCTTTGGGTTCGATATTCACTTGGTCGCTTGCTTAAGCTGCAATTGATATCCTTAATACTTGGGGATTAATTTTGCGTGCAAAGAAAATGCGCATCACCTATACGTAAATTAGCAAGCCAAGAACATGCCATCAACATCTGGCACCATCTGTGGGAACGCTACGATTAGCCACCCCTCTTCTGTTTCTTCTTGAGAACTTGGTTTAATTCTGTGAGAAAAATCTTTGGTTTTTTGTTCTGTGTCTGGAAATCGAGATGGGAGGTGAAGAATTTACAACCCATGAAAATGAAGAGAGGGGGGAGTGCTCCAGAGCCCAGCGAAATTTGACGAGAAGTAGAAATAATGTTCAAATTAGCCCTCCAGTCATGGAAATATCCACTCCAGCGAGGTCTATTCCTGTCCCAAACTTGGGCGACCCTCAGAAAATGAAAGAGATGACTGAAAAGATTCGAAAGGTGATTGATGAGTACGCCGCAGAAGCTCTCTCGATTCAACTGGTGAGGTTGAGCTTTAGCGGCCCTCACAGGAAAAGCCATGGCGATCTGCAGGAGGATCCCGAGAGGAGAAAGGAGGCCAGGAAAGAGCACAGCAGAGGAGATGCGAGAGAAACTATCAACTTCATACGAAGGAGAAACGTAGGAGAAAGGAAGAGTGTAAACGAAACCTCGGCAGAAGTAAGGCACAGCGAATACCTTCTCCAACCAAAAATAAGAGCTCAAAGACAACCGCAATGAGAATGAATCAAGAAATGAGGAATCCTCCACCCCTGGAAGTATCCGTGGGAAATGATGCTCAAAGGCAACCACGGCCTGGACGAAATCAAGAGGCGGGAAACCCTCCACCGAGGAAAACACTGAGAGCAGAAGGATTCCGCCAGCCTCACTCACAAAATTAAAGGAGAGGTCAACCCGCAACTAGGGAAGTGCCGACGGGAGACGAAGCCCCACGAAGTACCCCATCGGTCTCTCAAAGGAGGCATAACAGATGCAGAAGGCCAAAGAACCAAAGATCCCACTCATCTTCGGCACCATACTCACAAGAGAGCCGAGATCCCTTATGGGAAGATGTGCCTACAACGGAGTTGTCTTTACCATAGAACAGGAGGAATGGAAGACCCACCTCACAAAGAGGGATGAGACGAAAGGTAGCCTAGGCAGAGATGTGGTCGGAGAATAAAGAAGTATTTCCAAAAGCCCCAACCAGAGATCTACAGGCCCTGATAAATGAAGAGGTGAACAAGTGCTTCGTGGATCTGAAAAGGAAGATGTCTGGAACAGGATGAGTCCTCCAATCATCGGTGGCACCCTCACCCTTCACGGTGGAAATCAGCAATGCCTCTCGACAACAGGGAATCAAGTTTCCCTCCAGCTTGATTTTTTATTGTGATTACGTTCCTTATTCCCATATCGAAAAATACCTGATGTGGATGAGGGCTCAAGGTGCAAATGAGATCACATTATGCAGGATGTTCCCACTGACCCTGAGAAACAAGTCCCACATCTAGTTTAGGGCGGTCCCAGCAGCCTCCATCAAAAGTTGGGGAGAGTTGATGGAGGTCTTTCTAATGCAATACTCGTATCTTGGGGCACCGAAGGAACCAAAGCACAAACTAGCTAACATCCGCCAAGGTTTGACAGAAAGCTTGAGAGACTTTCTGAAAAGGTTCAACGAGCAGAGGTCAATGGGAAAAGTCATGGGGGACGAAGCTTGCCTCATTACAGTGATGGGAGCTCTTCACCCAGAGACTAGCTTATGGAGAGCGGTACAGCTTAAGCCGCCCGCATCCTACGCGGCCTTCATGGTCATGGTGAACGAGTACATCCAAGCGGAAGATATCTCCAAGATGGCAAAGAAGGCAAGCAGCCAAAGTACCTCGATAGAGCCGAGCAAGAAGAGGGTCAGTGCTGGAGGAATAAAGGAATACAAAATGCCCGCCACTTTCAAACCTTTAACAGAAGACACCGAGGTACAGTAGATGTATGAGGAACTAAAATTGGTAACCAACTTGAATATTGTCGAGGTCTTCTACTATGTTAAGGATCAACAAGTTCTTCGAATGGCGAGGCCAGTTCTGCAGACCTCAGAGCTCACTAACCCTCGGAAGTACTGCATGTACCATCTGAAGCATGGGCATAGCACTGACCAATGCCGAGATTTAATCATGGGGTTGTGGAAGTTGTTTAAAGAGGAGAAATTAAGGAGGATGCTGCAGGCCCCAAGGCCGAGGGTGTACAGTAGGGACGCTAATCTTTCCCCTTCCCCGGGTCGACAAAGGTCCCCGGGCAGGGGGCAAAATGGAGAAGCGATGCCCCTGCCCCCTCTACCTCCAGAGCGGCTGCCAGTGTTCGACAGGATCGGGGGGCAAGCCCCGAGGGAAGACAGACCCGGAGAAATACACATGATGGAGCCAATAGAGGAAACCCCTTATATCAGAACCTCTCAAGCACTGACCACGGCATCAAAAAGGAAGAGGAAGGCAGAATTGAGAGACTTAGACTAACAAATCCCTCAGGTATGGTCGTTAACCTTGGAGATGAAGGGGATAACGGAAGAGGACTTCTACGGGGTAAGTACTCCTCATTCTGACCCTTTAGTCATTTCTTCGATACTGTCGGGAGTCAAAGTTCATAGATGTTTGGTAGGTACCGGGGCGCATGCCAATATAATCTTTAAAGAGGTATTCGAAAATCTGGAAGGAGAGCGTCATCACAAGGTGAGATCTTGTAATGATGAGATCAGAGGGTTCGATAACGCGTTGACTAGGCTGACCACGGAGGTTGATTTATCAGTTCAGTTAGAAGGTTCGGATGGGAAAACCCGGATGCAGAAACAGCTGACATTCAATGTTGTGGACCAAGCCTCCACCTACAACTGTATACTAGGGCGCCCGTTGATCCACGCCTTTGGAGCTATTACATCCACTCTTCATCAGTGTCTCAAATTTGTCACAGCTGATGGCAGGGTAGCGACGGTGATAGAAAATCAAAGGAGTGCGAGAGAGTGCTCATTCGTGGAAAAGGTAGAAGGTCTGAGTTATCATGACATAGAGTACGAGATGTTAAGCTTTGAGGATATCATGGAAGAAGGAGAGAACCCTGAAGTGCGGACAGGAACCGAAGAACCACTAGAAGGGGAGCAAGAGGGGGAAAAGCCCGATGTGATCCTGGTAGTCACCGGAGGAGAAGAAATAGAGGAACAAGAGAATAACATTCTCCTCGCAATAACCAAAACGCATCCAGATCTGATTGTTCAAGAAAGAGAAGAGGAGACAGTTGCAAGAGTGCCGAGACGAAAGCAAGTAACACCTGATGAGGATTCGAGGACGAAGCTAAGAGAAGGAGCCTCGGCAATAGGAAAAACAGAAGTGGTACAGCTGGATCCGAAGAATACTGATATCAAAGTCAAAATTGGGACAGAATGGGAAAGCGAATTTAAGGAAGAGCTAACCCAGTTACTAAAAGAGAATCTGGAGGTGTTCGCCTGGAACCCAAATGAAACACCTGGAGTGCACCCAAAATACGCCTGTCACAGGTTGAACATCGACCCCAGTATCCCACAATTCCACCAGAAAAAGAGAAAATTCAACCTAGAGAAGAATGCGGCTATGGAGTTGGAAGTACATAAGCTGCTGGCAAGCGGAAGAATTAGTGAATGCAAATACCCAATAAGAGTACAAAATCCAGTTATGGTAAAAAAGAAGGAGGGATCATGGAGGCTATGCATCGATTTCGCCGATCTAAACAAGGCGTGTCCGAAGGATAGTTATCCTCTTCCGTTAATCGACCAGATGGTCGATGCCACGGCAGAACATGAGATTATGAGCTTTATAGATGCATTTTTGGGGTATCATCAGATCCGAATGCACCCAGATGATAAGGCAAACACGGCCTTCTTCTGTGGAAATAGAGTTTACAAATGGAACAACATGCCATTCGGTCTAAGGAATGGTGGGGCTACTTATCAAAGACTTGTCAACAAAATGTTCGAAGGAGAGATCGGGAAGATAGTTGAGGTCTACGTGGACGATACCATGGTGAAGAGTCAGGAAAGAATGGATCATTTCAGCCATCTAAAAAAGATTTTCAGAATCTTCCGGCACTATGGAATGAAGTTAACCCGAAGAAATGTACGTTCGGCGTAAGCAAAGGGAGTTTTCTCAGATACTTGGTCAGCTCAAGGGGGATCGAGATGAATCCAGAAAAGGTAGAGGTGATCCTAAGGATGGACCCATCGAGACACATGAAAGAGGTTCAGAACCTGACGGGCAGGTTGGCTGCCTTAAACAGGTTCATGTCAAAAGCATCGAACAAATGCAAGCCGTTCTTCGATGTCATCAAAAGGGCCATGTTTGAATGGATGGAAGAGTTCAGGAAGGCATTTTACGAGATCAAAAGGAGCTGTTAGATCCTAGAATTCTCTCCAAACCTTCACCAGGTGAGACACTCCAGCTATATCTAGTAGTGTCTGGAACGGCAATCAGTTCGGTACTAGTCAAAACAGAGGAGAAGAATCAAAAACCGGTATACTTCGTAAGTCAATCCTAGAGAGACGCATAACTCAGATACCCAATAATGGAAAAAATGGCGTATGCTCTCGTTATGAGCTCGAGAAAGCTGAGACCATACTTTATGGAGCATACCATTGAGGTATTGACGACATTCCCTTTGAGGTAGGTACTCTAAAGGCCAAACGCAGCAGGAAGACTGTTAAAATGGTCCGTCGAATTAGGACAGTTCGATATAGCATACCTACCGAGGAATGCAGTCAAGGGGCAAGTAATGGCAGACTTCATAGTGGAACTGACTTTCCCTGTACCAACTAGTGAGGAAAAAAGAAAACCTTGGGTCATGCACGTGGACAGTTCAGCAATGACAGTAGCATCGAGAGCCAGAATCATCATTTGAACGCCATCCAAAGAAACCTTCTCGACTGTGATCCGGTTCGACTTCTTGGCCACTAATAATGAGGGAGAATATGAGGCCCTACTGAATGGTTAGAGAATGGCGCTGGCCATGGGAGCAGATGAGCTGATGATATATAGCGACTCACAGTTGGTGGTAAACCAGATGAAAGGAGAATACGAGGCCAAGGATGAACACATGAGCCGCTATAGAGGATTGGCTGCAGGCATACTACAGAAGTTCAAATAGGTGTTTTTATAATGCATCGACAGGAAAGATAATATGGGAGCCGACGTATTGGCTAAGCTGGCCACAACGTCGAACGCTGAGGACCTAAATAACATCTTTATCGTGAGGCAGGAGAACCTGTCAGACACCACCTTGTGGGTTCTGAATGAACGACCAACAAAAGAGTCATGGATGACCCCGATCAGGGCATATCTAGAAGAAGGAAGAGTACCCTCGGATAAGGACAAGGCTCAGCAAATTAGACTTCGATCGGTGAGATACATCTTAATAGAAGAAAAGTTGTACAAGAGAGGATATTCATCACCACTATTGAAATGCCTAACTCCTGAGGAAGCGAGCTATGTACTAGTAGAGATACATGAAGGCATATACGGGAATCATACAGGTGGGATCACTCTAGCACACAAAGTGATCAGGCAAGGCTACTTCTGGCCAACGCTAAAAAAGGACGCCACTCAATACGCGAGGGCATGCGAAACTTGTCAAAGTCTGGCTCTGATAGTTAGAGCACCCTCGGAACAGCTGACCTCAGTGTTCATCCTATAGCCCTTTGCGAAATAGGGGATTGATTTAAACAGGCCGCTACCTACTGAAAAGGGGAAAACAAATTCGCTATCATGGCGGTAGATTATTTCATGAAGTGGGCCGAGACAGAACCTCTCTCGATGATCACCGAGGCTCGGGTCGAAAAGTTCATCTGGGAAAATATCATATGCCAGTTCGAGATACCTTTTGCCATAGTGACCGACAATGGCAAGCAATTTGACAATGCTAGATTGAGAAAGTTTTGTGAAGACTACAACATTAAGAAGTGGTCCTCCACACCATACCACCCACAATCTAATGGCCAGGTCGAGGCGGCAAACACACGTTGAAAGCCAGGTTAGAAAAGCTAGATGGGAAATGGCCCGAGGAGTTACCGGGAGTCCTGTGGTCCTACAGGACGATGACGAGAACCTCCACTAATGAGACCTCGTTCTCAATGGACTTTGGTGCCGAGGCAGTAATACCAATCGAGATAGGAGAACCCAGCCCTAGGATCACTCTCCACCAGGAAGAGGCAAATGATGAATTGATCTAAGAGAATCTAGACCTATTGGAAGAAAAGAGATTGATAGTGGAATTGCATAACATGGTCTACAAGCAGAGAGCGGAGAGATTCTACAACTCCAAGATAAAGTTGAGGAGATTCAAAGGCAGAGAATTGGTGCTTCGGAAAGTATTGGGCCTAGCGGCATAGGGTAACGACCAAAACTAGGAAGGCCCTTACATAATCAAGAGAGTTTTGGAAGGAGGAGCATACGAGTTGGAAAAGGTAGATGTCAAAAAAAATATCACACCTCTGAAACGCACAGCATTTGAAAAATACTACCAATGAATTAAAGAGCTGGAAGAATGAGGTTGGTGATACAACTTTTGTTATAGCTTTCAATCAAGGCATTATGCCATACTCTGTGGAAATGGAAATTGTACAAAAATCTTTTTGGGATATGTGGTTAAGGATGTCATTCGTTAGGATATCATTGCTTGATGAATGTCAATTCATAAACATCACCCCATAAACTTAGAAAGGATAGTACATACCTAAATAAAAGGACTATGAAATAGCAATGGCGGTAATAGAGCCGAGGTTAAGGAATAAAACATACCGGAGGGAAACAAACAGAATGGAAAACAAAAGGCATGCCGAAACAAAAAGGCAGGATCAAAATTGGAATAAAAGGCGCGAGTGTCGGATTTATGGAAAATCAGAATAAAGATGCCAAAGTATCGGTCTCGGAAGTCAAAACAAAGTCAGGGTATCAGATCAAAACTAAAAGGCTAACCAAGGGAACCTCGGTATAATTGGAATATATTATTTCAGATAAAAATTAAAATAGCAGAACCATGATTAGAGGGTAGCAACAGACCTCGGGATAGCATCGGAAAGGGACGCAAACATATGGAGTATATACAATGGGTATATATAAGGTTCGGAGTAAATGGAGTGGACTTCAGAATATCGAAGGGACTAAATGCGAATACATATACATGGCGAATGTATAGGAGGGTCGGAAGATCAGGGTCGAGATTAAGGAAATGAGCTTCAGAATAACGCATGAAATGGCACGAAGGTACAATACGGGATAAAAGCGAGATGCAAATTAGAAGCAAAAGGCTAAA
The DNA here is from genome assembly GCA_023678885.1 of Pogostemon cablin. Classification (NCBI taxonomy): domain Eukaryota; kingdom Viridiplantae; phylum Streptophyta; class Magnoliopsida; order Lamiales; family Lamiaceae; genus Pogostemon; species Pogostemon cablin. Next base: position 19,140,591 of record CM042979.1, on the reverse strand, counting down.
TTTGGAATCTAAGTAAGACCAGTGATAATGGAACCAAGGGGAATGATTGTAAATGGAACCAAGGGTGGAGCTTCAGAACCGCAAACGCTCAGCGAAAATGAAAGGTCTCGGACGAAAGCACAAACATCCATGTGGAAGGTGAACAAAACAAAGACACATAACAAGTGATAAATGCAGAACAAAGCGCATCGAAAACCGCGAGTTAACTAAGGGTAAATCAACTGCTCATAAATGATCAAATTCACAAACCGAAAGTACATCGGCGGGCACGTTTACCAGAAAAAGACAAAATAAAAAGATAGTGAAAATCAGTAATCAAAGTCCATGCACAGTCATAGCAAGTACAATTTCAAGCAACATCGGGATTAGGACAGAATAAAGTTAACTAACAAAAGGAAGAAACATATGTACTTCAATCTTTTTTCTGACTGCTAAGGGAGTGAAAGATGCTCGCCATCTTATCCTACATTTCCTTTAACTGGACTTCGGCACGGATAGCTCTCTCTTCTATTGAGTCAGGGCACGAAATACGCTGTTTCAGGGCTCGAATACGGGACTCGGCTTTGGCCAACCTAGCCCAGGCTTTGACAGCTTCGACTCTCGCAGCATCTCTAGCAATCTCAGCCTCGGTCAAACTCGCCTCTATAGACTCGAGAGTAGCCCGCCCTACATCAACCTCGAAATCTGAAACCTCCAATCGTTCTATCTGGTGTGCAACAAGAGAGGTTAGCTCGGCATTCTCGATCTCCAAGACATTAAATCTGTCCTCAAAACTGGCAAAAGGCCCCTCAGAATGGTCGACAAGCCGACTGGCAAACAAATGGTATTGATCCATAAGGTGCTAAGAAGAGGAAATGGAAGCAACAACAGCCCCAGCCATTACTGCCAAACTAGAAGAATCCTGGGAAAGAGAACCAGGAGCAATAACCGGAGGAACACGGTAAGAAGCCCGATGAGAAGCAACTGCAATAAAACCCTGAGTCCCTAGCTCCTGCAGCTCAGACAAATTAGGCTCATCATCTCCTTCAACTATATTCTTTCCACGAACGCGAGCCCTCTCAGCGTCCAGCCTCACGGCTTCGGTATTGATGTCGGAGGGACCAGTAGTTACGACAACACCCGCATGATTCGGATTAGGAGGAGGAACTGTCGAGACGACTTGAGGACCAGGAGGAGAGAACTAGCATCAATCACACTCTCAGAAATAGCCACGGAAGCAAATTTCATCCTAGGCCCAACCATCATATCGTAATCCTCAGCCTCGGAACCACAACCCACGTCAATGTCGGGAGCTTCCCTCATCTCGGGATCCTCCTCCGTATCCTCTTCTGGATCCTCCTCTAGATCCTTTTCGAGATCTTCTTCAGAATCCTCCTTGGGATCTTCCTCCGGATCCTCCTCGGGATTTCCTTCACCTTCGGTCTCAGTGATGGAAGGATCTGTAAAAGGACACCACGGGTAAGAATGCAGCAAACACGGAAGGGATAAGGAGGCACGAGCCGAGGCAATTATCTCCCTTAACCTTTTAGCAAGAAGGTCGAACTCACCAACGGATGGGGATTGACGGGCACGAAGCTAGTTCCAGCCAGCCAAGAAGGCCCACCATGTTCATAAATGCCTATTCCTTGCTTTTTGAGTAATGAGGCAGAGGTAGATCCCGAACCATCGACAAAAGAAAAACCAAGATGGGTAACAAGAGAATGCCGCAACCGATCACGAAGAGGAGACAAAGGGGGCAAGACCCTATTTTCAGTAAGCTGCACAACCAAAAGATCTTCCCCAAGTTTCAAGTCTTCAGACCCAACAGACAGGTCATCCATTTCTTCATCTTCATCACGAGAAGGAGAACGAGCAGAATAGTCAGAGTCAGCTTCCTCGTCGGAAAACTGGTATACATACTTGTGCTGAGTTAGTGATAAGCCAGCCACGGAAGCAGTAGACCCTACCGGAGGCAGTGCACCTTGGAGCTCACCTGTAGAACAAGGAAGAGAGGTCAGGCATAGAATAAAGGGAACTGGAACAAACAAAGGGAACACCCAGAGGATCAGAGAAGGGAGTACCAGTTGTCGTGCTATGGCCAAGAGTAGACAACCCAGCCAAACTAGGACGGGCTCTGAAAGCAATGGAGAGACATGTTAAGTATTCACCCCGCGAGATAAAACCTCATAAACGCGGCGAAAACCATCAATCAACCACGTAATGGGATGACGAAGGGGACCTGCAAGATATGTATCAAAAAAGAACATTAGGGATCGCAGGAAAAAGTCCAGAGCTCAGAGGACGGGAAAGAATCATACACTTATTCAGCGGAAGAAATCGGGTAGGAAAAGTCACGGGAACACCATTCACATGGACACGATAATCACCACCCAACCAGAACCAAGCCTGCTCCCAACTCCTGCCGATAACGTCAGAAGCCCCCTTGAAATGATGATTATTGCAAGGAAGTAAATGGTAGAAGCCCCGGAATGACCAGATAGAGCATAAAAAAAAAGAACTCAAGTTCGAAAGGGTCTCGAATAGTATGGTCCAACACATGAAACAACGACATAGTGGATATCAAACGTAACCAGGAAGAGGGCAACAACTGACCTATGGCCATATCCCACCTTTGCAGTAACAGACCAATAACAGGGGGGATAGATAGACGCAGACGGGCAAGAAAGAGAGAATAGTAAAAAGCAGTACAACCTGGAGGGGGATCCTAGATGGGAACACCGTTTAGGGAAAGCTCGAAGGTAACATTGGGATTACCAAATAACCGGTGGAGTTCTTCCAAACTCCCGTACCCAGTCGAGCCGCTGAGCCATCCCTTGGAGAGCTACCCCCAAATCACCGATATCGCAATAAACTGTAAGGTAATCCCCCACATTCAAGGGCAAAATAACACCTAACTCCACATCGACAAATATCGACGCACCACCAGCGCCCGCAGCCAGCACAACGGGGACCTGCTGCCAGTCAGGAGAGGGAATAGAAGCATGGTTGCCACCCGAGGAGGAGGAAGTAGACAAATCCCTCAAATTAGGACGCGGCATCCTACGGAGGCAATTGGAACTGCAAATGCCGAGTCGCACATAACGCACCGGCGTAGTGTCGGAAGTGTTCACCTCCTAAACATCAGGCGAGGAGGAGTACCTTCACCAGACATCTTCTATTAACCAAAGACTTAAGAATTAGGGTTTAATGAAAAAGAGAGACAAGGGAGATTTTCAGAAATAGAAAGAATATCGGGGGAATGCAGTTAAAGGAAAATACAAGGATATACTAAAAGGATACAAAGGATTTGAATTTTGAAAAACCAAAAGAGAAACTGTCTGACAAAACTGGAGGGCAACACGTATCATTGCAAATAATGGACCAAAAATGGCTAAGATCCGACGGCTGGGATATAGAGGCTTTACAACTTCCAAAGAGGATGGAAGATCCAGATTGATCCACGTAGCACCTGACTAAAGACATGACAACCCATGATAAAAAAATGGCGGTTATGTTCTAAATTGAAGGTAAATAACCAGAATACCCTTGCGAGATTTACTAATAATGGAGAAAAATACTTCATTCACAAATAGTGGATTACGAAGGAGGTGGGAACCACCGAAAGCCCTATTACCCGATAAAATAGAGGAAATACAAGAAAGGTTCAGAATAAACTCCTATAAGGAAGATACATTCGATTTAACACTAGGGGCTCGATAATACTTCATTGATTAGCTAGGAGGGTTTCGGAATTAGCCGCATCTGTAGACTGTGGGTCCCCACCTCTAGGCAGCACATTTTTGGAGATACCTAAAGGAACCTCGGAGGTCGCCGACCCTAATGAAATATCAACTTCCCCGGTGCTACCCGAAGCGAGATCGGCCTCTGGGCTCGAAGGAATTGAGGGAACCATAGCAGCCTCAGAAGGCAGAGATTCAGAGGCCTTGGCGGTAACAACTTGACTGGAAGTGTGTGCATCACCGGATTCGGGAAGTTCAGCCTCAACGGATGCCTCTCGGATAAGTACCCCCGCAGATTCGGTGGGGAGTTCAACAAGGAGATCCTCAGCCCTAGAATCAATCGTGGCAAGATCCAAAACACCATCTGCAAACTCCTCATCAGATCCGTGCTCCCGGAATCTTTGAAAGATTCCTTAGGAATGTCAGTGATAAAGTCAGAATACTCGCCAAGCATCGCAAAATCAAGATCACCATTTAAAGTCTTCCCCGGGGGCATTTTCTCTTCACTAATGGCTCGGCGAAGAACATCATGCATGTCGTCAAGGTAGTCAGGATAGGGTTTCTCAGAAGAGGCTTGGGCCAGAGTAGCAGCACAAGAGCAGAAACAGTGAATCTTGGTCTTTGGAAGGATAACTTCTCTATAGCAGAGATTGTCGGCCTCTGATAGGAGGAATGCATCCTTCACGCGATCTACTTCGTCCAAGGCCACATCATGTTCCCTCAGAACCTCGACTACAACATCCTCAGCGGCCCTAATCTTCTGAGCATACGAAGCCTCTGATGCTTCCTTTTCCAGCCGCACTCTTTCAAGCTCTTGTTCGGAGGATGTCTGGAAAGCATAAAGACTATTCTGGACTCGAGACAACTCAGCTCGGAACTAGTTTTCCTTTGCCTCGATCTCCTCCTGATGTTTCACCTCCAAAGCTGCAACCTTATCCGAAAGTACCTTATTTTGAAGCTCCAAAGTACTCCTCTCTTCTTCGGAGTTAGCCAACAGACTATCATACCGAGCACGAAGGGTCTCGAAATTCTCTTGAAGCTCTGCCTTCTTGTCCTGCTCGATCCTCAACTTACCTCTAATGAGAGCCTCGGCAGCGCTCGCTTCAGATGCTTTTTTCTTACAATCCTTTTCCTTTTGAAGAAGAGAGGCAACCTCATCTTGCAAACGGGAGTCACATCATTCTAACTCAGAAATACGGTGTAAGGCATTGACAGCGTGAAGCACTTGTCAACCTAGATAGCTGGAAATGCTGTGGAGAGAATCCTTGGCAGTCATATTCTCCATATGATTGAGGATCTCTCGGGTACAACCCTTAAAAGGAAAAGTGGTAGCACGAGCCAAACACGCCGGAGCATCAAAATCAAATAGAAGCTATTGAGTTTGGAGGAAGATTTTCCCGGCCTCATCTAAGTGGCCATACCTTTGTAAGAGCTCCTGATTGGCTATCGGATCTATTGGAAGAAATGGAGTGGCATCATCCGACAAAGGCAGATCAGAAGAGGCACCATCAAGAGAAGATCCACCATGTGACCAAAAACGAAAGGGGGTCTTTCCCCGATAATATCGCCATATTCCGGAAAGGGAACAACGAGAGGCTGGGTCATTGGAAGCACCACCAGGGGTCTGTTGAAGGTTGGACGAGGTAGAGCCACCTATCTGACCAAAAGTGACGAAAGGAGACCGGGTAAAGTCTTCAGGAGAGGGAGAAGAGCTGATATCACAAACTTCTACAGTCTCTTGAGGGGTGGTACCAGGTGCAGCGGAAGAACCACCGGCAGCAACACTAACATCATCGTCTCTAACCTTCTTTGAGGGACGTACGATGGGAGCGGTGCTATCATGAGTACCTTCCTCGAAACTCTCATCCATCAACTTATACTTCCGTTTCATGGCAACGGACTTGGCAGCACGGCCTTGGGCCTCCCCTTTTTTAGGCTTCGGGGCTCGAAGGGCTTTTTTATAAACTTTCCCTCCAGGACCCATAGCCGAACCCCGGATGATGTCGGTATCTAATCTCAAGGAAACAGGATCTGAGGGCTCTTCAATCCTGACAGAAGCAAGAGGCTGAACGGCAAGAGGGGCTCCAGAAAGCTTCTGGGAAAAAGCTTTAGAGACTTCTTCTTCCCCTTGTGGAGCGCAGCCCACTGACGAGCAGAGGAGAGAGTAGCAATGCGAGCAATGTCGGGCATAAAGCGCTTCTCTTTCCCTAAGCATAGCAAAAAAGAAAGAAAAGTTAGTATGAAAGGGAGAACTATACTGCGAGCACTGCAGACGAAGAAGTAACGAGAGTAAATCACCTGGCATAGCTATAGCTGAGGTAGTAAAGCTGGCTCAGAAAAGATTCTTTCCTCTGAGAATGCGCTGGTAATGGCGCTTTTTGTTGGAGAGTTTGCGAATACGATAGAAGGTGTCCTGGAACTCTACCGGCAATGTCTCGAGAGCACATAATTCGCCTACAGCATAAAGCAAGGGAAAGAAATATTAGAATATCCCAAATGACAAAGAGGAGAGTCGAAAGAGACATACACGCACTAAGAATGGACTTGAAGAAGGAGCTTCTAGGGAGCACTGTGGGATTTCGAGGGTTCCCAAGGTCATAAACGGAAGCCCTCCTCCATGGCCCACGAACCCAAAACCATGGATTCTTCCATCCCTTAACCGAACTGGGCAAGGAAGCAACAAGATTGGCATGACGAGGTACCAAATAATAATATTCCTTCATTCTATTATTTGGGGTAAGCCGGTACAGGAAGTTGATTTCAGCGGTAGTAAAAAAAGAGTACTTTTTCTTGCAAAAAAGAACCAAAATCCCCATCAAAGCCGCCCAACCATTGGAGGCCAATTGAGTAAGGGCTATACCCCAAAACTCGAAGATTTCCCAGATGCAAGGATGAAGTGGAAACCGAAGGCCGAGCTCAAGTTGCAATTCGTAGGCTGCAACAGCATTAGGCGGAGCATAACACATACGGCCATCGGAATAGGGAAGGAAGAAATCGATATCTTCCCTACACTGGAATTTGCTGAGAGCAATAACAGTGCTCTTTCTTAACCAAGAATCATCAATAGTAGAAGAGATCTCGGCAGTGAAAAAGAAGGCGTCCTTATCCCATCGCGGAAGTTCTCCGAGATGAGCCAATAACTCGAGATCAACATCAGCGATCTGAGGATTGTGCTCCAACATGAAATTAGAAATGAAATCAGCAATCCTCTAGTCAAAATCAAGTCGAGAAGGAGAGTGGGAACTCAAACCTTCTTCCGAAAGTGAAGAAGAGAACCTCGAACTACCAAGCGAAGAATCGGTCGAACGAGAAAGGGATCTAGGGGAGAAGAGGAACCCTCCCAAGTCATATCGGGCAAATTGTAACGGGAGGGACAGAATGCGGAGAGAGAGGGAAAAGAAAACCCTAAGCGATGACGGCGGAAAACTCAGAGACGCGAGGTAAGAGAGTCAGGGAAACAAAGGAAAAGAGAGAAGGAGAATAATACCTAGAGGAAGAAGATGAGCACACTGAATAAAAGGAAGGCCAACTGCATTCAGGATCAAAAGGAGAAAAAAGAGGGAGAGGGGAATGGGAAACTGACAAAAAGGTTCAAATTTCGAATCGACAGTTACACCCAAATACCAGAAATATCACCCACCTGAATGAAAATATCTCGAAGATGTCTCGAAGAACCCGATAATCCAGGAACTTATCGAAACAAAGATAGCGAGTGGAAACGACAAGGAACCAAGATGAAAAAATCCTGGTATCGCAGGTACCAAAGCATGAGGGATATAACCCGTGAAGTATGATTCGATCCTGAACAATCTCAAATCATGATATTATTCAGGCTCGAGGGGCTAATGTTATGGGTAGTATAACCCCCATGCTTAGTAGGCCCAAAGCCCAATAACCTCTAAAATACTTGAAGAAGGAGACCCAACCCTTTAGCAGCCCAAACCGAAGATAGGTATTGAAGGGACAGCTAAGGCAGCCCAAGGAGACCACCATAGCCTAAAGGCCCAGTCGAGGAAAGAACAAAGAAGGAACCCATTAAAGGGGCCGAAGCCTGAAACACCCTCGGCAGGGAACCTCGGCGGCATCCCTCCCCTGCCCGAGGGTTCGGACGAGCATCACAATATCAGAAGTCAACCTGTCCGAGAATCAGATGAATAATAGGAGCGGAGGAACAGAGCACAAACACCATCATGAAGACTGACAAGTGTAGCAGGCTAAAAGACAAGACTAATGGGAAGAAGGGATGTCTTGGACAACAATCCTAACTAGAAGACAGCAACTGACTGGTGCATCCTACCCTAACTACCAATGGGAAGCCAGCAAAGGACATAGACGCTCTGTGAAACCCTGCAAAAGCAACCCGTGGCATCCATACTTCTCTTCAGGCTGGTCGGCGTACCAGATAGCTTCATTAAAGACGGCTTGTCTCCTTCCAAGGGGCGCAAGGCGATTGGCTCTGGATTAGGATTTTTAGATAATATAAATAGCCTCTCCCACAGGAGAGAGGTAGGTAACTAACACTCATTTTAGACATTACACTTGTAAGAAAGGGAAGGTTTCTGAGTGTTGTTCTATGGGAGAGTAATAAAATCGGTTGAGTTCTTTGGTAGGAATTGAGTCTTCTATTGGTTTTGATTCCTTTATTTGTATTTTTATTATACTTGATTGTGTTCGTTCTTGGTTTCGTTACTAAATATCCTTATCTCCTAAACGTAAATTAGCGAGCCAAAACCACGCCATCAACACATATCATAAGTATGTCGTGGGGATCCCGCAACGTGAACGGTTTTCAAAATAAAAGAGACCAACTAGAAAAATTAGGAAATAGGTAGAAAAATAAATGCATTTTCATGCACTAGCATGCATGATTTCCACTTACTGAGATTTTTGTCTCACTAGTTTATGCATTGTAGGTGAGCCTGATGATGATTGAGTATGTGGTGTGTTGTGCAAGATGTGGAGCTCCTTCAGGGTTTTGAGCGGATGTACATAGATGATGACCTGTTGGGCTAGGCCGTGGATTTATTTTATTTCCGATAATATTTTGTTATGTAATATAATAAGTAGTGTCACAAGTTTGTGTGGATTGATGTGGTATCAGAAATCGATGACGTATGTTAGACTATAATTTCAGTTATGAATATATTATGTGAAAAAAAAATTATATGCAGTTTTTATAATGATGATGTTTATGTTAATTAGTATTTGAATTGTAAGTTATGTAAGTTGGGTCATGTCACTAGGGAATGAAATGGGCAATACCATGGGGATGGGAGGAATGTCCATTCCGACAAATAAGGAAATACACATTCATTTGGAATCAGAATTCCTATTTATAAAAATATACCAATTACAAGAATGAGAATAAAATTGGGAATGTCGATTCCATTCCCACCCCATTCCATCATACTAATTATGTCATGAACGTAATAAAACTCAATACAGTGTATTATAAATAATTCTTTTTAAAATCCATAATCTTATTTCAAACTTAAACAATCATAACCTTAAAGAAAATAGTCATGCGGATGTATTACTAAATTCTCCTTTCATCTTCTTAACCTCCTTTTATAATTAAAAAGAGTACATACTGTATAATAGTAAATATTTTTAAACTTTTTGTTGTGAGACTAAAATAGAAATTTATACTTTGCAATAAGACATAATAACAAAATAAACTACTTAATTTTTCATTTTTTTTTTCATATTTGGTTGTCTTATTACACCCTTTATCTTTAAAAAATAATAAAAATTTCTAAGCAAATAATATCACAATATATTACCACCTCCGTCCACTGTCAATATATCCATTTTACCATTTTGGATCGTCCATCCTTAATCTATCCATTTCCCTTTTTGGACTATGGGACTCAAACCCTCCATTATTACAAATAAAATATGGGACCCAACACCCTCCACTAATATAAATATGGCAATAAGCTGCATTTGCCTTTTGCACGTAGATTAAGAAATATTATTATTTTATGTAACGTGAGTAGGTGTATTAGAGAGATGTGATGGGTAGTGGTGGGTCATTGGTAGGCCCTTTTTACTAAAAGAGAAAAATTGTGCAATTTGAATGAGACGTCCAATATAGTAAAATTGTATTGTTTGGGCGGGATGAAGGGAGTATTCAGGGGCATTTCCTCGTTGAAGGGTGGGGGGCTTTAGCCCCCAAACCCTGAATTTTCCCCTATATATACATAGTATTTTTAGTTAATAATAATAATTAATTAGGTCTTTTAATAATAATAATTTTAATTTCTCAAACACTCTTCTAATTATTCTTGCACAATTAATCAAATACTTAGTATTTTCCTTAGTGTATATGTATAGTATTTTAATTAATAATGATTAATTAGTTTTTCTAATAATAATTTTAATTCCTCGAACATTCTTCTAATTATTATTGCACAATTAATCAAACCTTATTACACATTAATAAAGAAATACCTACCATATTAATCAAACCTTATTACACATTCTCCTAATTATTCTTACACAATTAATTTCTCATATTGAATCAATGAAAATTATTGTCTCCACTTATTTTTTTAGTTATAGACATTGAAAAATATATCAAAATATCTCTAAAAATATTTTTATAGCAAGTTATGTTTTATATTGCACTATTTTATATTCCCATCCTCCCACAATTATCATCATATTTGCCACATAATAACTTGCACCACTTAAAAAATAAAATCACACCTTAAAATACATTTTCATTTTAAAAATAATACTCCCACCTAATACATGTTACATACTGTAAGCAGTTAAAATTTTACTGTCCAATTAAATGGCGACATGTGGATTTTAGTAATTAAATATTAATTTATTTTGGAATTTAAATAAATTAATTCCTAAAGTAAATTAATAAATAATTTGGGCCCAACAAATTAAATGGAGCTTAAATTAAATGAGGCCTGGCCCAAGTCAAATAAGCCCCAAATTAAAGGAGGTCTGACTGAAGTTAAATAAGCCCATACAAATTAAATTAGGCCCAAATAAAATAGGCCTGATTACAGCCCAAACAAGTGGAGGCCCGAGCCCGCAGGATATGGCCCAAATAACTCTGGACCAATCAGAATGCAGGACATTTATGAGGGGGTCTTCACCTCTCACCTATATAAAGGGGTCTCCTCCATTCATTCCAAACACACACTGAAGCATCTGAAGGCAAAAGCTCTGAAGAGATCAAGAATACGAGCAGTGCTCCCTTGAATACTTCAAGCATCTTCAAGTCAAGAACGACAAACGACACGGGATTAAGGTGCGGAGCCCCCCAAATCGAGCGTTCTTCATAAACTAAGTTCTTCAGTGTTCTTCGAGACAAGAACGGCAAACGACCCAGGATTAAGGTGCTGAGCCCCCAGATCGAGTGTTTTCACATCAAATACGTTTAATCCAAACAAAGGCTCGACACCTCTGGATAAACGTTACAAAGTCCTAAATTCGAGCTCGGACAAGCTTCAATTGAAGATCCGACTCCACACACGCTGTCAACACAGTCAGCGTACACTCCAGTCAACAAAGTCAAAGTCAGCGCCGTCAACACAACCAGTCAAAGTCAAAATCCACGTTGGTTCGAGAGAAGAATAAGAGGATTGATAGAGATTGCTTCCTTAATTATCAAGTTTAATCCTTCTGGATTATTATTGTAATTAACTTGTATTTATTTTATTATAAATACAAAAAATTTGCTGTTACAAATTTTGGCACGCCCAGTGGGACCATCTCTACCTCTCATCTCTTCTCTCCACAAGTACAAAGAATGACTCCTCTCAGGAATGCAATAAGAAGACCTTCTACCTTGAAGCATTCAGAGTTGCAAACTGAAGAAATTCAAAAGATAACTCCACTCAAGATTGCGATACGAAGGCCTGCTGCATCAAAGCCTCAAGAATTGCAAGCTAAAAAGGTTGGAGTCGTTACAAGAAGTATTCCTGAAGGCTCCGTAGAGGCAAATTATATGGTTGAGATTACTCTCAACAAGCCATTGCACGGAGACAAGAGTGGTGAAAATATTTCTGCTTGTTCAACTCCTCGTTCAACGCCAAGCTCACCATCTGCCTTAGCTGTAGCTGCAGTAATGACAACAAATACTATGACCATTGAGGAACAACTCGCAAGTATGATGAGAGCCATTGATGGACTCAACAAGAATATGGAAGCTCAAGACGTAAAGATCTCCATACTTATGAAGAAAATGGAGAATGTGGAGACAAGTCATACAAATAAGAAACAAGTTGAGGATGAGCGCGAGGAAGGAGACTCAGCGAAACACCATCCTTTTGAAAAGAAGCCAGTTGAAGAAAAAATACAAGTTTCAACTGACAAAATGCTTCATATGAACCAACTGAAGAACATCATTTTAGAAACGATAAAAGACAAGTTTGAAGGGAGCTCAAAATCCCTTGTTGCCTACAAGAAGCCATATAAAAGAAAATTGACAACTTGAGGATGCCAGCTGACTATCAATCTCCCAATTTTCAACAATTTGACGGCAAAGGCAACCCAAGACAACATGTGACGCATTTCGTCGAGACATACAATGATGCTGGGACCTACGAAGATCACATGGTGAAACAGTTTGTTCGCTCTCTTAAAAGAAATGCGTTCGATTGGTATATGAACTTAGAAGCCAACTCCATCGACAGTTGGGGGCAAATGGAAGAAGTGTTCCTCAACCGCTTCTACAGCACACGAAGAACTGTTAGCATGATGGAGCTAACAAATACTCGTCAAAGTGATGAAGAATATGTCATCGACTACATCAACAGATGGAGGAGCCTCAGCCTCAATTGCAAAGAGAAGTTGTCAGTAACTTCAGCTATTGAAATATGCATTCAAGGGATGCCATAGAATCTTCGCTACATACTTCAAGGAATTCAGTCAAAGACTTTTGAAGAGTTGGCTACAGGAGCTCACGACATGGAGTTGAGCTTGATATCAAATGATATTGAATGGCCATCTATTCAAGACTCCTACGAGTTTGAGGACATGCCTTCTGATGAGCTCGTGGAAGACGAACCACAAACAAAGACTGCAGTTTCCATAAAGATTCATAGAAATGAAGTGGAAGCAAGAGAAAGCAATGCATCCCAGGATTGGGGGCAATGAACTGTTGATAAATCAAACACAATACTCCTCGACATGAGAGAAAACTGTACACACAATACTCCTCGATATGAGATAAAACTGTCCACACAATACTCCTCGACATGAGAGAAAACTGTCTACACAATACTCCTCGACATGAGAGAAAACTGTTCACACAATACTCCTCGACATGAGAGAAAACTGTCCACACAATACTCCTCGACATGAGATAAAACTGTCCACACAATACTCCTCGACATGAGATAAAACTGTCCACACAATACTCCTCGACATGAGATAAAACTGTCCACACAATACTCCTCGACATGAGAGAAAACTGCCCACACAATACTCCTCGACATGAGAGAAAACTGTCCACACAATACTCCTCGACATGAGAGAATACTGTCCACACAATACTCTTCGACATGAGATAAAACTGTCCACACAATACTCCTCGACATGAGAGAAAATTGTCCACACAATACTCCTCGACATGAGAGAAAACTGTCCACACAATACTCCTCGACATGAGAGAAAACTGTCCACACAATACTCCTTGACATGAGAGAAAACTGTCCACACAATACTCCTCAACATGAGAGAAAACTGTCCACACAATACTCCTCGACATGAGTAAATAAATGTCCACACAAGACTCCCTGATACGAGTATAAACTATCTACAAGTTCAAATAGAAGACTCATTGACACGAGTATAAATTGTCAGCAAATTCAAATTCAACGCTCCATGACGCATGAGCCTAAACTGCATGTTACTCCTGGTCCGCACGAGTATAAACTGTGTACGACAAACTCCTAGTCCACACGAGTATAAACTGTGTACGACAAACTCCTGGTCCACACGAGTATAAACTGTGTACGACAAACTCCTGGTCCACATGAGTCTAAACTGTGTACGACAAACTCCTGGTCCACACGAGTATAAACTGTGTACGACAAACTCCTGGTCCACACGAGTATAAACTGTGTACGACAAACTCCTGGTCCACACGAGTATAAACTGTGTACGACAAACTCCTGGTCCGCACGAGTATAAACTATGCACGACACACTCCTGGCCCGCATGAGTATAATCTGTGCACGGCACCCCCAATCAAAACCATGTCCCTTTGAACTACGTTATGACTTGATTCTCTTTAAAGAGATACGTAGGCAGCTTAACATTTGTTAAGTTCAGTCATGTTTTCGTTTGTTTGTATCAAATTTGTGAAGCAAAAAGCAAATTAAGATATAAAGGCAGCAGGTAAACATTCTAAAAGCAGTAAAGCAAAGCCAAAGATGCAGTGATGAATAAGAAGAGGAAAAAAGATAAGAGAGAATATGGATTTTATTAATAATATCATTACAGTTCAAAAAAAAAGACATTGAAATGAAATGGTTTCAATACAAACTAATGAAAAATATTCATACTGGATAACTCATCTCGAGCGGCCTCCAAAGCTTGTGTAACAGTCCTTAATTCATCAGCAATGGAATCTTCTAGGATAGGTGTTTTCTTTAGTACACCAATGTCCCTGGCAGCAGTTTGGGCTCCAAGCTTTGCATTTTGAACGGATTCACGAAGATGTTCAACCTTTTGGGATACTGTTTCCTTCTCCTTCAATAGGGTCTCAATTTCTTCCGCAATCTGCTTCAACATAGTCTCGGATTCTTGCAATTGCTTGATATCTACAGCTTCTTTGCCTTTGTGTTCATCAGCACGCTTCCTTGCATCGGTCAGACGCTTATTAACTTCTCTCCTAGACAGCCCATCAGCAAGTTTTATCTTCACGGCATCATACGCATCAGCTTTAGTAAATAAGAAGTCAAATGATGCTTCTAAAGCAGATCCGTCAATCTCTGGAGCGCTCTTGAAATTATTCACCATTTTGAGTCCCTCATTCCGCATAGAAGATAAGGAGCTGACAGAAGTCCTCTTCAACTTATCTTGAAAGCTTTTCCACACTTTCATATTAACTAGTTTCCTAGCATCCGTGATCTCGGCATCAAAGTTAAATGTTGTAATTTCTGGAGCTTCCATTGTAGTAATTGGAGGATGAGACTCGGGCACAATAGGAGAAATTTGATTTACATCATCTACTAAGCCTTTAAGGGCTGCAGCGGAAGCTGATCCTTCTTCCTCAAGTTCGTCATAATCAGAGCCAAATACAACATCCAGATGCTACAAAAAAAGGGGATATTAGAAAATAGTTATATGTATGGAAGTATGGAATTCATAATTAAAAAAGGGGATTGAAAACCTCGGTTTGAGTTATCAGGACGTGCACAGGAGATTCACCTCTTTTGGTCCTCTTCAAGTTTCGGTCTGTGCTACTCTCATTTGAATAAGAGAGACCACTCTTTCTTTTTTTCGCTACACCTGACGTTCCAACAATCACCTTCTGAGGAGGTGGGGCTTCTAACGATACAGTTGCTTCATCAATCTTGGCATTATCCGAATTGCCAATAATGTCAACTTCTTCTTCTACGGTGTGGCTCGGAACAATTCTGATTAGATCTGCCATATGATCTATAAAATAAGTCCCATGAATTTGAGAGGACCACTCAGCATACTTTGGTGAGCAGAAGTTTCTGAACTCTGTGGGGGGCATGGAAAAGTAGCTTTAGAGCGAGAATTGCGTAAGATACATCGCCTCCAAAGCTGAAGCCCTTGCTCTAAAGTAGACTCTCGAAGGTCTGTTCTCAGTTTCCCTGGAGTATCTTCTTGATAAAAGCCAAATTGACGGCTGAATCGATGTGGGCCGTAAGGTTCAATAAAAAATCTCCCATTCTGTCGTAGAGTGAGATAACTCATACGAATAGCAATGAAGAAGCCCCAATCACGCCAAGATGCTTGGTCAATATCAATATACTCTCTTGGATTATTTATTCGGCGAACATTACAAAGCAAGGAAGCATTACTTCCATTTTGAAGTCTTTTGCGAGCATTAGTTGGAGTAAAGAACTTTGCTCCATTCTCACCTGAATATGTTACCATTAAAGGGATCTTCAGTTCATGTGGATTTGGATAATGAGTATTGAAATAATGAGCCAACCAGGTGTACACAAAGTGTACGGGAAATGTTGACTTCAGCTCAGAGGGTCTAGGATCATTTGAAATTTTGTTCAAGCCTCAATAGATATTCGTCAAGACTGGGACGACAAGTCCAACTGACCTTCCTGTAGCCATCAAGCTCGCTACCTTAAAGATTCCAGGACGTATTAAATCTACTTCATCGGTAGGGAGTACGAAAGAGCAAAGCCAGTAAGCCAGATAAGCAGCCAGATATGTCTCATCTTGGTGCATAACATCAATACCGAGCATTTTGAAGGGTCCTATTTCTGCAGAGGTTCATTTCTTATGATCACCAATAATCCCATTTGGGTTGTGTGTTTTCTTGCGGCGGTTCTTCCTACTCTTCTCTACACGTACAGGAGGTTTCTTGTATGATATAGGCCGACAAAACCAAAATTTTACCCATCGAGTGAGTGAAACAGAGTCAGTACCATCAAGACTGCGAAGTCTATGATAGGCGTGCAGCAAGTGCCGACAACTAGATGGAATATGTAAGCCATTGAGATCACGATCATTGAAGAGTTCAGGTTTATCGGGCACAACCTCTTCATATAAATGACCGGCTAGTGGCAAGCCCGTCCAGTTGTACAAATCCCATAGAGAAATTAATATTTCTCCAAAAGAAGTGAGCAAAGTATTGGTAACAGGGCACCACGCTTCACAGAAAGCTTTGATGATCTCTTGGTTGCAGTCGTATGTGAATAAGGATGCAAAAATTGGGTCATAAATCTTTATTCTTGCAAGATCGTCATGATATCTGCTTAGGACAACTTCAGTCCATTCCCAATAGCCAGGAGTATAACGGAATTCTCCAGGAAAATTCACCGAATTGCTCCACTCTGCATGATCATCAATTATTCGGCGCCCTAATGTGGGCAAAGGGTCAAGGTTTTCATCTTCGGTATGGTTAATTGCCTTCAAAATTACAACTTCGGTTTCACCCAAGTTCAGATCTTCAGTCCAAGTCTTTAGATCAGGTTCGCTATTCTCGCAAGGAATTTTGTCTATAGGTGCACCCATCAAGGGTCTCTCAATCGGAAGATAAGTTGCTCCATCGGATGGTGAGTTCTTATTGTCAAGAATCACCAATTGGCGCTTATTGGAGTCTATGACTATACCAGCGAAGTAAACCATCTTGAAGTTGAATTAACTGCAAGGAAATATGAGAGAATATATCAGCAAAAGTGGTTCAAATTAATTTATATTTCTTTGATTTAATTAATTAAAAGGCCCAAAAAAAATTCATGGGTCAATTAATTATTAAATTCAAAATTATAAATTAAACGTATGATGGGAAGGGTCTAAATATTGAAAGCAGCACAATGGTGGGTCTCAAGCCCAAATTGACTAGTGTGTCAAATAATAGGCCTAAATTGGATTAAATCCATCAGGCTAAGTGAGAGTAATAAGGGACAAAGGAAATGTTGACCCAAATAAATCAACATTAAAGCCCAAGATTAGCATGCAACTAAAGCAAGCCCAAATCAATTTAATAAATTGGGCCTTTGAGAATCAAATTGAGCCCAATTAAGGGTCAAAATTGAAATGGTGGAGTCAAAATTGGAAAAGGAGATTTATCTCTTCAGAAGCAGAAAAGAGGAGAAAATGACGGATATCATCCTCCCCGCAAATCCCACCGACTGAAGCCGGATTCCAGCCTCACCGCGATCGTCGCTGCCCAGAAACTCCGACCAAGACAGCGACCACTCCACCATCTCTCCGTCGAAGGCTGCTGCCGGATTTAGACTCCATCCATTGTTACTCGTTCTTGGATTCGCCGCCACCGTTCACCTGCAATCACACATCGCCAGCGCCCCTCAGCCATCGGTCTCTCGACTGCCGTGCCGCCGTTGCGCGCTGCTGCCTCCAGAAGCCACCGCGATGCCGACGGGGAAGCGAACAAGAGGCCACGCTAGTCGCCATCCTCGCCTCGGCAAAGCCCGCTGGGCACGTTCTCCAAATTACGAAAACTGCTATTCCCTTCACTGGAGTATGCCGTGTTCGCCATCATTATCGTCCCGCTGAAATCACGAACAAGATGCCAGTCGAATTATCTCCTCACTCATCGCTCAAGCACCGCTGCCGCAGGAGAATCCCATTACCCGTCAGCAAAGGCCAATGCCCCTTCTAGTTGGAAGAGGCGCTACTCGCTGCCACTTTATCCAGTCTCACGAAAACAGAATGTTTACTCCGCTCACACAGCCGGGTCTGTCGCCCGTCGTGGCATATCAACAAGGAAGATACCAAACACTCCTCAAGGACGTCAAAACCCTCGCAGCCGCCACCAAACCACCACGAGTGGTCTCCCATCGACCTCGTGCCATGTTGCTGTTGAAAGGCCACGCACTACATTGTACCACTAATCATTTTCAGGGACAAACGTTAAAGGGACAACTGAGGGACAACCAAGGGACAAACGTTATTGTAAATTCCATTGAAAGGGATGAGGCTCGCCATCGATTCCTTTGAAGAAGAAGGACGAAGCTTGACCGAAAGAACACGAATATATAGAAAAAAAAGCAAAACAAAAAAAAAAGAAGTGTGATGAGTTATTACCTTTCTAGTATGAAAGGTATTCTCCCTTGGTATCTCAGAAGAAAGAAGTCTACAAAGAAGTAAAAAATTTATGCTACCTGTGAAGAAAATTGGAGAAAAGAAAAGAAGAGCTGTAAGTGTCTTACACTCGATTGGTGAAAAAATCAAAGACCTTGGGCCTTCTTATATAGTGAAGAGGCTGCAGCAAATTATGGAAATTATCTTGGTGAACAAGAAACAAATATGTCCCATATTCTCTTATCTTGGTGAACAAGAAACAAATATGTCCCATATTCTCTTATCTTGGTGAACAAGAAACAAATATGTCTCATATTCTCTTATCTTGGTGAACAAGAAACAAATATGTCCCATATTCTCTTATCTTGGTGAACAAGAAACAAATATGTCTCATATTCTCTTATCTTGGTGGACAAGAAACAAATTTATTCCATATTCTCTTTTGAAGTGGGGCATAAGAAAATAAATTGGGCCACTTAAAATTGGGCCAAGAAAAAAGTTTATTTGGAAAAAGTATTTTTTTTCAATTGCAAAAGCCCAAATTATAAATGCTGAAAATAAAAGGGACTTTTGCGATTCCTTCACAACAAGACATGGCGTCCGTGAAACAAATCGCAAGGGGGCATTTGTAAGCAGTTAAAATTTTATTGTCCAATTAATTGGCGACATGTGGATTTTAGTAATTAAATATTAATTTATTTTGGAATTTAAATAAATTAATTCCTAAAGTAAATTAATAAATAATTTGGGCCCAACAAATTAAATGGAGCTTAAATTAAATGAGGCCTGGCCCAAGTCAAATAAACCCCAAATTAAAGGAGGTCTGACTGAAGTCAAATAAGCCCATACAAATTAAATCAGGCCCAAATAAAATAGGCCTGATTACAGCCCAAACAAGTGGAGGCCCGAGCCCGCAGGATATGGCCCAAATAACTCTGGACCAATCAGAATGCAGGACATATATGAGGGGGTCTTCACCTCTCACCTATATAAAGGGGTCTCCTCCATTCATTCCAAATACACACTGAAGCATCTGAAGACAAAAGCTCTGAAGAGATTAAGAATACGAGCAGTGCTCCCTTGAATACTTCAAGCATCTTCAAGTCAAGAACGACAAACGACCCGGGATTAAGGTGCGGAGCCCCCCAAATCGAGCGTTCTTCATAAACTAAGTTCTTCAGTGTTCTTCGAGACAAGAATGACAAACGATCCGGGATTAAGGTGCTGAGCCCCCCAGATCGAATGTTTTCACATCAAATACGTTTAATCCAAACAAAGGCTCGACACCTCTGGATAAACGTTACAAAGTCCTAAATTCGAGCTCGGACAAGCTTCAATTGAAGATCCGACTCCACACACGCTGTCAACACAGTCAGCGTACACTCCAGTCAACAAAGTCAAAGTCAGCGCCGTCAACACAACCAGTCAAAGTCAAAATCCACGTTGGTTCGAGAGAAGAATCAGAGGATTGATAGAGATTGCTTCCTTAATTATCAAGTTTAATCCTTCTGGATTATTATTGTAATTAACTTGTATTTATTTTATTATAAATACAAAAAATTTGTTGTTACACATACTTTACACTTTACTATTTAGAAAGACTAAGTTATTCTTAAAAAGTCAATAAAACTACTAAAAAAATTCTCATATTTATCAGGACTTGTATAAAAAAAATTAGTGTTTTTCTTAAAAAAATAATGAAGCTAGTAAAAAAAATTCTCATAGTATGTATCAAAGTAAAAAAAAATTTTAGCCCCCTTACAAAATTGATCTAGTTCCGCCCCTGGGAGTATTTATTACTTAGAAATACAATTTTATCATTAAAAACCAATAATAAAATTAATATATACTCTCTCTATCCCATACTTATGTTCACACTTTTCAATTTCATCCATCTCACACTTATCTTCACCATCAACAATTTAAGTTAATTTAACTTAAAAAATATCTCTCACCTAACATACATAAAATACTTTATAATTTATTTATTACCTAAAAATACTACAATACTCCTAAAAAGTTAATAAAATTATTATTTTTGGTACCTGTATCCGTATTCGATTAAAATAACAATTACCCGTATCCATATACGTCCCGTTTAAAAAATTTAGACAATAACTAGAATGAGCCTGACTTATTTTTCAAATTCATAAGACCGGATTTTTTAGTGTATTGGGTCAAAAAGATTTAAAATGAATCCTCAATTTTCTCCTTTCTCTCTCCACTGGCACTCTCTCTTTATATGTGCAACCCTCTATTTTCTCTCTTCTTGCAATCATATATTTCCTCTCTCTATTTATCTCTCCACTAGATCCTGCAATCATCTCTTTTCTCTCTCCACTCCTTTTTTTCTCTCCACTGAATCTGGCAACCTCTCTTTTCTCTTCCCACTAATGAAATCGAAAATATGAGAACTCAAGAATTCCTCCAAGAAGATGACATCTGCCGCTCCTTGCTCCATCTCTCCATCGCCGTCGACCACCACTCCTCCGCCTTCCTCCCCTCTAAAACCACCACCACTGAATTATGTTGAATATAACAGTTGAAAGAGGATGATCTTGCATATTGAAGACTCCAACTCAAATCCACCGTTACACGCATGATTGAGGCTCATGAATAAATAGGCTATTAATATGGATATTATTGGATCGGTTACACATAATTTCCATTACACATGTCATATTATATACAAGCTTATTGTATTTTTATTTCAAGAGTGTGAGAATAAACATTTGTACTTATACTCTATTTTGATTCTCTAAACGGTTGTGATAATATTCAACATGGTATCAGAGTAGGTTGATTTAAAAAAAAAAAGGAGTTGATAGAAAGCAACAAAGCATGGATCGTTTCATAGAATTTGCAGGTAATACTTGTTCTTCAATATTTTGCCCAAGTTTTTCACTATTTTCTGAAATCCGCAAGGATGGTTGGATAATTGATACCGGTGCTAGTAGACATATGTGTTATGATGCTACACTCATGAATAATTTAAGTACTATTAAGGGGAAAGTTACAGTATGTTTGCCTGATGGGTCCACTAAAGTGGTAGAATATGAGGGGGAAGTGTGTATTACTCCTGATCTCACTATCAAGCATATTTTCTATATCCCAAGTCAAAAAATAATTTTTCTTAAACTTTGTATCTATATTTCTTAAACATAAATCAGGGACGGAGGGTGAAAAATTTTTTTTTCTTAAATTTTCGAACGAGAGTAAGAAGTGATGGAGGGAGTGGTGGTAGTGATAGAATGAGTTGTATTTTTGTCGCATTCTCTTGAATTTGAAACCGCGGTGAGTAATTTTAAACACAAAAGGCGGGAAACATGGCCCCAAACTTGGCTACTTTCTCTCTCTAGCTTAATGTCCCCCGTCACTGTCAACGCGCCTTTTCTTTTCCCCTCTCATTTTTTTCTTCTTGTTTTTTGTCCAACTTTTGTTTCCAACCTACCCCTCTCTCTATCTAGGATTCGCTTTGCTCTTCCTAAGCTACCATTTGCTGTCCTTCTGCTTCAATTTTCAGTACTGCTGCCTCTATTTTCGCTCAGGTGTTCTCTGATTACCAGGTGATTTCCAGATGCCACTTTTGGTTTTGTGTTCGGGTTTGCATATTAGTTGCTTCTAGTCATTACAAATGTTGTGTTGGCTTCTTGCTGCGTGTTATGCTGTTATTTTGATCCTCTGATTCAGATTTATTGTTATGTCATCCTTCTTGTTATTTTTTTGGGGGATTTGAAGTGTAACAGAGTAGATCAATAATATATGTTTAATATATCACTAATATCAGTATATCAGTAGTATACGTTTAATTTTATAAACCCTAGAAAAAAATTGTGAATGCTGCAAATCACTGATGGCAGATCTAGCTAAATTATCACGAAATTAGTTCTGAACTCCTTTTTATTTATTTATTTTTGGTTTCTAAGCAGGATATGATGGACAATGAGGTGAGTAGAACGGACTCATCGTGGAAGAACAGTAAGGTTTATTCAGAGAATTCTGAATGGGTAGCTGAAAATATCAAGTGTAAGTATAAGCTCCAAATTCACCTAATATTGCCTTCTTGTTTATACAAAATATGAACTCTATTTACCCTTAATTTCTGAATGGTAGCATTAATACTATCTTTATCATCATTATGCTTGCAGTTTTTGTGTAGCTAACATATAGATTCTCCACACACTTAAAAAGACTGCTACTCTCTTTACACTTTAGTGTTCTTACCAAAAGTTGGAAGAAAAGAAGTCACCGAAATCAGGGTCTTGGAAATTGTAATATTTTAATTGTTGCAGGTTTGGATCAGATTGTGAAAGAAATGCTGCTGTTGATTGGACAAGATGGAGGTATTTCCACTGAAAAGCCTCCAATGCAGCCTGAGTTAATTGCTTGTATCAAGGAAATCTCCCACAGGCATCATTTGCTTGTGAACCATTACAATGATGTTACTGGAGAATTGAGGGATTATGAGAAAACCAGTTTAGGCCCTCAATCAACATATCCTTTTCTAACTCCTGAAAGGAAAAATGGGATGCCAAATGTTGAAGGCCTAGGTGTTCCTGCTGAGTTAAGTTCTGGTGGGGGGATTTCAGATATGACTCCAATTGAAGGCTCTGAATCTTCAATATTGTCATCAGATTCCGATTCGGAGTCATACAACTCATCTCCTGAAAAAATGCTTAAACATGAAATTGCAAATGTGCAACCTGAGATTTCAGAGATGGTAGGAGGGATAGCCCTGGACGAGCTATATGAAACCATGAAAGAAAAAGAATCTGGAAAATATGAAATGATGATGAGGCGAATCTCGGACCGTGAAAAACAATTCGAGGCTACTAAAGAAAAACTAAAGTTGGCAGAAGAAGAAATTGATAGACTGAAATTCCAACTAGAGAACAATGCAGCAAACACTGTTATATTAGCTAATGTAGAAGCACAGCTCGTGCTGGCCAGGAATCAGATTAAGGTGCATGAGGCTGAATCGGATGAGGAGAGCAAAAGGTCTTTGATGCTCCAAAGGCAAATAGTTGATTTGGAAGGCGAACTCGAGATACAGAAACAAAAAGTTCATGAGTTGGAGGAGAGTGTAAAGAACTACACAGGGGAGTTGTTAGATCGTGACTGTGAGATAGAGAAACTGAACGCTGATCTGCTAGGTGCATCAGCAAACTTGGATCAGGAGAAACAGCGATTTGAATCCTCTGTTCTAATGTTATCCGAAAGCCTGAGTTTTCATGAGGCAAGGGCCAATGAACTGCAGAAACAATGCGAATCATTTGAAGCTGAAAAGGTTGAGATGGTAAGAAAGCAAGAAGCCCTGGAAGCCAGTTGGCAAAACAATATTGAGTATGTGAAGGCAGAGCTACTTGAGAAGATTGAAATAGTGGACACTTTGAAAGAAGATCTTGATAATCTGAGACTACATTATGAGATGGCAGTGCTAGAGAAAGATTACGCCAAGGACTACTCTAAGACACTCAAGGATGATCTAAGTGTCTGCAAAGATCAGATTCTATGCATGGATATGGATATGAATGAGTTGCGTTCCGAAAATGAGAGGCTAAGTTCAAGATGTCATGGTGCACAAAAGGCGATAGCTGAATTACAATCAGACATCAAGAACTGCAAGGCCGAGATCTCATACATAGCTGAGGGGAAGAAGGAGGCTATACGGCAGCTGTGTTTTTCGCTCGACCATTTCAGAAGCGCCTATGAAGAACTGCACGACAGCACATATTCCATCAGCAAGCGGCGGGCAGCCAAAGTCTCGTAGATTTAGTGAAGTTCCTTGATGCTTTTTAGGTGCTCCTTTCCTGTAGTTATTTCAGTGTTGCATTATAATGCTTATGGCTCCAATCTTGAATTCATGTTTAAAGAGTGTTTGATATTGCAGTTATTGTCGTATGTGTTTTGGTAAGTAAATTCTCAATGCTGGGACCTCTCAGGGAATGAATATGTTCTTTTTCCATTTCCAGTTCTTATAGTTTCTTCTGGCATGATATTATCTGTATAAACTTCTTTTTTACATGTATGAGTTTGTTAAAAGAACAAATATCACAATTATGAAGCATTAAAAATAGCACGCATATAATTCTAATTTCACAGTTTGATCTCAAAAGCATCACAAACTCTTCAGTTGATTTCACTTCGGATTATTATGTGGAAGATATTCTGATGAGGTTAATAATAAAAACAAGAGTTAGTCTTCTGAAAATTGGGTTTATCCCTAGCGTCCGTCCGGCCGAAAGATTCTCATTTTATTATATTGGGGTTCCATTCAAGGGTTTCCATTTTCTCCTTTTAGTAAAAAGGGTCCACCACTACTCATCACATCCCTCTAATATAATAACTACTCAATACATATAAAATAATACTCCCTCCGTCCCACGTATTTTTACCCACTTTCCATTTTGGGGTGTCCCACGAATTTTTACTCATTCCATTTTTGGCAAAAATACATATTATTTTATTACATACTTTTTACAATCCCAACAACTTTAATTACTTTTTTACACTTTATTCATCATTCCCAATAACTTTATTCATTTTTTCTTTTTAAATTACTAATTTATCCCTACTTTCTCTTACATTATATATTAAAAAAAATAAAATGTCTTAATCTTCGTGCCCGTACAAACGAGTAAAAATACCCGGGACGGAGGGAGTAACACTTTTCTTAATCCACATGCAAAAAGTAAACGACCACCTTTACTCGGGATAGAGGAAGTAATATAAATTTGTTTTTCTCGATTTACACAAGTGTTGCCTAAAAGCAAAATGAAAAGGAATTGTGTGCAGCAGTGCCCTGACTTTGAAATAAAGAACAAAGCTTTTTTAAACTTAAGTCAATCATTGGTGTGGTTGATGGGCGATTTTCACCGAAAATAATAAAGGGATTTGAATAAAGGGAAATGTTATTTGGCCCTGCCCAGCCAGAATGAGGTGTTTTTGTAATGCAAAATGTCAATAATATACTTTACTTATAAAGAATTAATCATTAAGAAAAATAAAAGATTAAAGGATTAATAGTTATCTTAATCTTTATTTCGATTGCGATTTAGTTTATATTTATGAAAATTTATAAAAAATATCCTACTTTAATAATGAATGGCAATTCAAAGTTTCAAACTATCGGATAGGAGGACTGCCTGTTGATGAGGTGTCATTCTTTTGCCCTATCACCCTCCACGTGTAAAAAATAATAAATAAATAAATAATGTCACACATATTTCATTTAAAAATGTTTAATCTTCATGTGAAGAGTTCATGAAATAATTCAATTGAACAATTATTATTTTTTATAACTATTTATCATTTTTTATTAAAAATATTATCACTTTTTATTTTTCATACAAATTGTTTATGAAATTCTAATGGGATGTACATCATTTTTTCTTGATGATGTATCACTTGGATTAATTACTCATAAGTACACACTTTATACCCCTAATTACTATAAGATACATTGATTTAAAATAATTACTCTCACATACAAAATATTAAAGTAAAATACCAAATATAAACCTAAACCAATACACTTTTAAACCACAAACCCTAATCCCTCACCCACCGCCGGACCGTCGCCCGCCCGCCGAAAAACTGTCGCCACCAGCCGGTCGCGCGGAGCACTACTGGCCGACTGCCGGAAAACTGTCGCCGCCGCTGCCATCGCCAGAGCTCCGCCAGTCGGTCGCCAGAGCACTGCCGGACCGCCGCCGGACCACCATACTTTTTTGCTGCACATATTTTTTTTACTGCACACACTTTTGCTGCACATGAACTTTTGCTGCACACAACATTTATGTGCAGTAGGGGTAATATTGGAATATCACTACTATATATTTATGTAGTTAGTAGTATTATTTTTGTATGTTTGTATCTCATAGTAATTAAGAGTTTTTTTGTGTACCTATTAGTACTCCTACCGTATCATTTTTATTAAATTAGAGATGTTATCACTTTTTTATATATCTTTCGATTTATTTATATAACAATTAAATAGATTATCATTTTTCAGCAATTAGATTTCACTTTATTAGAAATATTATTACTTCTTATCATCCAACATAAGTTTATTTCTCTAAATTAATTATAAAAGAAATGGTAATAATTATAAAATAAACTTAAATTATTTTGAAAAAGAAAAATTATACTCTCTCCATCCCATATTAACCTTTACATTTACTGTTCCACGTTGTTTAAGAAAAATATTTTTTTGACCAACTTTTTTTTATTTTGAGGATAATTTAGTATTTTTAGGTAATAAATAAAGTGTAAAATAATGTTATGTGAAAGTTATTGTGTAACAAACAAATGAGAAAAGTGTAAAAGCTATCATGGGATGGAGGGAGTACAAAAAAAAGACTAAAAGAAAAAAAATGGCAAAAAGAAATAAAAAATCTAAGAAAAGATAATTAGATACTCACTCTATCCATTGTTAATATGTCCATTTGCATTTTGCACTTAGATTAAGAGCTATTATTATTTTATGTGTAATGTGTAATTATATTAGTAAGGAGTGTGAGTCCCATATTTTAATTGTATTAGTGACGTGTGTGAGTCTCATATGTCTAAAAAGAGAAATAGATACTTTAAGATTGGATAACCCAAAAAAGTAGATTAATACATTAAGGAAGGACGAAAGGAGTAAAAGAGAATGATATACGTGATAGGTAAATTTCGAACTTGCAACATACAAAGTTTGTTGATGTTTAATCCGTAATATGTTCAAGAATTAATATTTAGAGTCATTTTGGTGTGAATCGGGTTTACACATGAGTTACATTTATATAAAATTACTTTTAGTACATAAAGTTACTCTTTGAAGAGTAATACTCCCTCCATCCCTTTCAAATAGTATTTTTTTTTATTTTAGGCGTCCCACCCAATTAGGGTTGTAAACGAGTCGAGCCAAGTTTTACAAAGATTGAGTCCCATTTGTTAAGAAATAAACGAGCTCGAACTCATTAAGGAAAGCTCGTTTTGTTCGCGAACATGTTTGTTAACTTGTTCGCGCACGAACTTTTGTTTGTAAACATGTTTGATAACATGTTCATGAAACTTTTGTTCGTGTTGAACACTTATATAATTTCATTCATAAACATAATAAACAAACACACCACTATCCTAAAATAACAAAAATATTTATCAACTACCAATAATTTTTTTATTATTTCATAAAAATAAGGAAATTTAACATGTATAAATGCTTTCAATAGTTTTAATATTATATTTATATTTATAAACGAACATTTAACAAGCTTGTTCATGAGATTTAACAAACGAGTTATGCAATGCTCAAACTCTGTTCATTTACATAACGAGCTTAATCTAACAAACACAAACAAGTCCTTAACGAGCCGAGTTATGAGCTGTTCGCCGCACGCTCTATTTGTTTACACCCCTACACTCAAAGAGTCTCTTTTCTTTTTTTGCACACATGAGGCCCATACTCCTACTAGTACAACTATCTACTATAAATTAGATAATAGTACTCCTTAATCAACGTGTAAAAATCAAAACACCCTCTTTGGGTGGGACATAGAGAGTATTTTTTTATTCAGAAGAGTAATTTTTTATGTACTAAAGAGTACTCCCTCCGCCCCTCAAGGTATTTCACGTATTCTTGTGCTCGGTGTTTAAGAAAAAATTATTTTTTAATATATAAAGTAAGAAAGAGAAGATGTATTTTAGTTAATTTAATGAAAAAGGTGTGTAAAATTATTGGGATGTGTGAAAAAGTAAGTATTATGTTGAGAAATATGTAAAAAGTATTGTAATGTATTTTTTATTATTTTTAGTAAAAGTAAAGTGTAAAATATTTTGAAGGACACACTAAAAAGAAAATTGTAAAACACAACGGGGGGTGGAGGGAGTAATTGATAAATCAGGGTATGCTAGAAATTTGAAGAGTAATTTTTTTTAAAGTAATGTAGTTTATTTCTGTAAAGTACAATTTTACATATACTAAAATATGAACGGTAAAAATAGGGTTCACATGTGAACCCGGTTCACACAAATGTTTACCTAATATTTAATTTAATTAGATATTATCTGCTCTGAGTTAAATATTTTTAATTGGAGCTTTGTATCACGCTATGATATCCGTGAAATGCTTTCACAGAAGTCTTTTCCTTTATTCTTTCTTCCCCATTCTCTCTCCATTATAAGAGTTAGTCTCTTGTGAACAGGGATCACGGTGTAAACCTTATGGCTCCCCCACAGGATTTACGAAGCCACAGGATTTACACCGTGAATCCGATTTACATAAATATTTATCCTATTATAATTATGATAAAAAAAATTGTATTTAGTTTATTAGATTATGAATTTTATTTTTATTTAAGAATTAAATTTAATCTAATGTACTAAAGGATATCGAAAAGACAAGTTCTATTGTGAGACCTCAATTTTGTGAGACAGATATGAGACGATATCCATATTTAATTTAACCCATTTTTCCTTTTAATTTTTCTATAAATCTGTTTTTCATATCCCACTAAAATCTCCATTAAATATATATGAAAGAAATTTATTACCAAAAAAAGGAGAAAGAAATCTTCTAAATTCCAAGATAAAACACATGTCCCCAAAATTGAAAATAGAAAAATGAAAAAAAAGAGAAGAAGATCTTTGACACATGAACATAACCATATGTATTTCCAATTCCGACGAAATTTTCAGTCACAACTCTCCCTGATATTCGTCGAAAAAGTCGTGCCCACCGGTGAGGCCACCGTCGCTGACTTCATCAAATTCGCCACCGAAGAGATCACTGGGAAAGAAAATTTCAAACAAGTCGTTGACTCTCATCGTGAAGAAGAAAGGCATGCCAGACCTCACATGGTGGATTTGGAGGTGTTTAGATTTTCTTCGAGGTGATTTTATTTTTCTTTGATTGCAAATGTATTATTACTAGAAGGTATAGTTAGAACATGATTTTTTTCAATATTGTTGCTAGAAGTTATAGTTAGAACATGATTTTTTTTCAATTTGTTTGATAATTGTAATTTTTCTTCGAGCAATCATGTTTTTTTTTTCTTTTTTGCATTCATGTTGTAATTCTTCTTATCATCGTAGTCAAAATATATTTAACAGTCATGCATAATATACTATAACAAAGGAAGATCATACTCCAACATTAACGTAACATACATTCATCTAACATACAATAACACAGAAATAATAAAGAATAATCAATCCGCTACATACTATAACATTCGTACACCGCGGTGCACTACCTTCCTCACTTCGTCATAGTCATTACACTTTACAATAATAATTATATACTATAACACGGTAACAACATAGAATAACTCAAAATGAGTACACTTTTTAGCTAACCTAGCTATAACATAGATATAACATACTATAAGACGGAAACGATGTACTACAACATCAACCAAATATACTTTCATCTAATATACAATAAAATATATACTGCATAAATTACATATTATAGCCGATCGACAACATAATATAACACAAAAATAAATACTATGAGACATATGCAATACACTTTTAGATTAGAACATACTATAACACAAAAACGACGTATATGCAATACACTTTTAGATAAAATATTACAACACAAACATATAATGCTATAACACGAGAATGACGTACTACGACATCAATAAAATATTGTTTCAGGTAACATACAATAACACAATAATTACATACTATAACGTGGATTTGACATACTATAAAATAACATAATATACTTTTAGTTGACATACTATAGCACTTACATTGCACACAATAATATGTAAACGGCATACTATAACACCACCAAAATATTCTTCCAACTAAGACACAATAACACAAATATTATATACTATAACCCATCCATGACATACTATAACTCATGTAATGTACACGAGCGTTGATGAGAATGATTTATGATTTGTAACGATGATTCACCGAAGTGAAAAAATGGTCACGAAAAAAAATTTTATGATTTAAATTCATTCCATAAATTTAGGAACTATTAAAAATAAATGGATATTAATTAGTCATTATCGATCTAATAAATTTATAAACTACTAAAGAAAAGGGGGTTGACTAATCATAATTATTTATAATTGACAAGGAACAAAAACATGTCTAGAGAGAAAGAGAGTTTAGAGTGCTGAGAATGAGAATTTGGGTAGTGACCCTTCTTTAAAGTGGCAACTTGTGAGACTGAAAATAAAACTTAGGAACCCAAACCTTAGACACGGCAATTCGGCGGAAGAACGGAGAAACTATTGGATCAAGGTAACCACTAAATTTGTCTTTCTATTTCAGGAATTTTCCTAATGAATGTACTATTGAGGCATTGGAGAAGAAATTCAGAAAGATTGAGAAAATTAGGGATATCTTTATTCCTTATAGAAAGAACAGAGAAGGCCATAAATATGGATTTGTTTGCTTTGGAGGAAACATTGATAAGAAGAGAACATAACTTATATTGAACAACACATGGATCTGTTCCTTCAAGCTTAGGGCCAACATCTCAAAGTTTGAAAGACAATCGACAAAGCAGGCCCTTAGAGTAGAAGAAGCAAAGCCTCGAAAAACTAATAAAATACCAATCTCCACGAAGGGAACACAAATTGTATAAAGATGCAGCAAAAGAAACAGAGAAGATGTCAGAAAGCAATAATCCACTAAATTGTCCAAACTTTGTAGGTTTATACTACAAGTCGGAAGAGGAAGATAGGACATTTACGAGTAAATGTCTTACGGGATAGTTAAAAGAGAAATTTCCATAGACTGAAGTTGGAGAGCTCATTAAAGATTCTTGTAGTGAGAATGTGAAGGCTTCCTATATGGGTGGAAATCAGGTTCTATTCTATTCTACAAATCATTCATAGGTCCAAACTGAGGAATTAGAAGAGATATTAAAGAGGTTTGAGTTCATTAGACCTTGAAAGAAAGAGATGTCAACAATAAAAGAATAATTTAGACAAGGTGGTATGTGATGGGCATTTTTTCAACACATAATTAATCCCCAAGTATGAAGGATGTGATTGTAGCTTAGATAAGCGACCAAGTTATATTATCTAACCCAAAGGAAAGTTGGTTATCAATTTATTAATAACTAAATTAACTAAAACTATTATTTGGCAATTTAATTGGAATATTATTATTAAACTACTAAATAGAATAATTAAATAACTAATAAAATAGAGACATTAGAGAATAAACGAGAGTTGAAAAAGTGAGAAGATAGGTAGCTCTTTGGACCATCCAGTTTCATTAATTAATCTCCCTTCTGTATATCAATGTCTGACTCTGCCTTGTGGAATATGGATGCATCACTAAGCCATGCGAATCTACTCTATAGACACAAGTAGATAAGTGTATAACACGTGTGAATTACCTCGGAGCAAGAACACAATTTCACCCCCCCTTTCTAGGTATTATCAATATCAATTATTTTCCGTTCACTAAGTACTCTAACCCGATATGATCTCCCTTTATAGGTACTATGAAATTATCCTCTTTATCCTACTTACTAACCCGAATTGAATTCGATTAACAAGTATTTATATAAGATAGTTCTAAAGAAACTTCAGTGTCCTCTCACTTAGAATCATAACATAGAATCCTGCTCAGCAATGAACTTACTCAATCAATTACCAAGATATATATTCAGACTCTATATAATAGTTAATGATGCACAAAACAACTCTGAGTATGAATTAAAAATGAATAGTCAAATATAAAATAAATCCAGAAATAGTGTTGTACAGAGTATACACACGGAAGTTCAATTAAATAGTAACACCTTCATAAATCTTAGAACTACCAAGGCGGTTCTAGCCCATGACATTTCGAAGAACATTCATGGAGTTTGGATAGATCTTACCCATAGTTTTAAAAATTAAAAGAAAGATTAAGGATCAAAATAAACCCTAGATGTGGCCGCCATCACTTCTCGCTCTGTCTTAAATCTTCACTTGGTTCTCACTAGATTCGCTACTGGAATCTCTCTCTACGTCTCCTTCAGATGGAGTTAGGGTTTGGATGTGGTGTAGGATGGATGTGGAATCTAATTCTCTTTTTTGATGTGATCTACATCCCTTTTTATAATTATAAGCTCTTCTTATGGACCTTTACTGGGCTTTTTCTTAGAAAACACACACATGCATGCACTAGATGTAAAATCCCGATGTTATGGTACTGACGTGTTTCAGCTCAACCAGACTTCTCTTGGTCGAGCTGCGTGTCTGTAAACTGAAACTTTATTCTCCTCTCAGCTCGACTTAACTTCCTGTGGCTCGACCAAATCACCTTGGTCAAGCTGCACAACCTTGGTCGAACAACCTCTCTATAAACTGAAGACCTCCAGCTCAACTTCCTATGTGTTGCTCGACCAAACTGATCTTGGTCGAGCTACGACTCCATGGTCGAGCTATGCCTCGAAAAATGCATTTCTCCAATTTTGAATACTTCTAATCTATTTTCCTGTACAAATATGCTCAAATAGCCTCCGTAGCATCTGATTCGTGATATTTTCATATACAACCCGATTTGTCTTAATAATAGACCAAATCATATTCAATTTCTACACAAATCAGAGCTCAAAACACGTGAATTATCACTCTCATCAGTATGGTATCCTGATGCATGCCTGGTACCTAAAGTTCTTTAAACTCATTGCTATAAAATTTGGGGATATGTTATAAGTAGATGATGACACTATGGAGAAAAGTGTGTTGCAAAGTGCTAGAGTTTTGTTGAAGATTTCTTATCCAGAGATTCCTAAAACACCTTTTCCGGTCAACATTGATGGTAAAGTATTTCATATCATTATAAAAGAAGAAGAAGAGGATTTAGATGAGGGTTATGATGAACTGTCCATTTGAGATGTGTGTTATTCAAGGGAATATGATGCTGACTGATCATGGTCGAATCTTAACGGAGAAGTTGATGAGTCCGATTCAGGTGATTTTCTGGTGAAAGAAACGACAAAAAAGGAGATGGATGACGGTTCATCTCCCAATCATACAA
Source organism: Pogostemon cablin (assembly GCA_023678885.1). Classification (NCBI taxonomy): domain Eukaryota; kingdom Viridiplantae; phylum Streptophyta; class Magnoliopsida; order Lamiales; family Lamiaceae; genus Pogostemon; species Pogostemon cablin. The sequence goes on along the minus strand of CM042979.1, from coordinate 19,107,142 downwards.
AAGCATTTAATGTGTCGTGTAAAAATTCAAATATGGTCAGAGAAAGGCATACAACGAATCAAGTAGGTACACTTGTCATGGAAAACTCACAGGCTTTGAGAATATGCGTGGAGTCAAACAAATATGTAGAAAATTGGGGCCCCAATTCTGGAATTTAGCTGCAACTCAGAAGAGAGTATTGCTACAATGGGCCATAAGAATAAAGATAAATATTCCCCTGGAAAATTCAAGAAATAAACCCATAATAGTATAAAGTCTGATTTGTTGGGCCCAATATTTGCTCCAATCCAGAGACTTCCTACAAAGAATGTTCTAGCCACATGAGCACAAATCATCATCTCTCTCAAATGAGGGTATTCCAAATAAAGACTCAACTGATGCAGAAATCTCTTTTACATTAATTGACAGCACATCAAGCTTGAAATATGATCACATGCTCAATTCAGGTATGGGAAACTCTTCTAAATTACCTTCAAGTATAGGGGCAGTGAGAAAACTTGCAAGAATGAAAAGGAGCATCCAACATCTATTGAAATAGAACAACAGCTTCGAAGAAAATATGTGGAACTCAAAAGAAGAAGAAAGTGAAATATCATTAGAGGCAAGAAAAACATGAGAGGTGGGTGATGAGAGTGATAATTCACGTGTTTTGAGCTCTGATTTTTTAAGTGGAAATTGGGTACGATTTGGTCAATAAACAAGGCAAATCAGGTTGTTTATGAAAAAGTCATGAATCAGATGCTAGTAAGGCTATTTGAGCATATTTATTCAGGAAAATAGGTCAGAAGTGCTCAGAATCGGAAAACACAAGTTTCGAGATGTCGCTCGACTTAGAGAGGAGCCGCTCGACCAAGCTATGTTGGTCGAGCGAGGGTGGATTTAGTCGAGCGAGGCACCGAACAGGATTTCAGCTTACAGAGATGCCACTCGACCGCTGCTCAACCAAGCTCGAAGCTGCTCGACCAAGCCATTCTAGTCGAGCGGGGACACACCGTTCTAATTTTGGTAATTCCGACTCTCCTGTGCGTATTTTGGCATATTTTCCAAGAAAAAACCCAGTAAAGGTCCATAAGAAGGGTTTATAAGTATAAAAAAAGGGAAGCAGATCACATCAAGAAGAGAGATAGATTCCACATCCATCCGACACCAAATCCAAACCCTAACTCCATTCACAGGAGCTATTGAGAGAGATTCGTGTAGCGAATCAAGTGAGAACTAAGTGAAGATTCAAGACAGTGCGAGAAGCGACAACGCCCACATCTAGGTTTTACTTCGCAACTTAATCTTTCTTGTAATTTTCAAGACTATAAGTAAGATCTATCCAAGCATCATGAACGTTCTCCGAAATGTCATGGGCTAAAACCTCTATGGTAGTTCTAGGGTTATGAAGGTTTTTATCCAGTTAATTGAATTTCCGTGTGTATACTCCGTACAACACTACTTATGGTTTATTTTATATAAGATAATGCATTTTTAATTCATACACAGAGTTGTTTTGTACGTCATTAACTGTTATGTAGAGTCTAAATACATATCTTGGTTATTGATTGAGTGTGTTCATTGCTGAGCAGGATTCTATGTTATGATTCTAAGTGAGGGGACTCCGAAGCTTTATAAGAACTATCTTATACTCCCTCTGTCCACTATTAATCTATCCATTTCACCATTTTGGACCATCCATCTTTAATCTATCCATTTCCTTTTTGATTATGGGACCCATACCCTCTACTAATACAAATAAAATATGGGACCCACACCCTCCACTAATACCACTACTAATAATACTCCTTAATCCACATGTAAAAAGCAAATGGATATATTGAGGATGGATGGAGGGAGTATATGTATTAATTAGTTGAATTAAATTCGGGTTAGTAAGTAGGATAAAGAGGATAATTTCATAGTACCTATAAAGGGAGATCATATCGGGTTAGAGTACTTAGTGCACGGGAAATAATTGATACTGATAGTACCTAGAAGGGGGACGAAATTGTGTTATTGCTCTGAGGTAATTCACATGTGTTACATACACATTTACTTGTGTCTATAGAGTAGATTTGCATTGCTTAGCGATGTGTCCATATCCCACAAAGTAGAGTCGGACATTGACATACAGAAGGTAGATTAATTAGTGAAACTGGATGGCCCGAAGAGCTACCTATCTTCTCACTTGTTTAACTCTCGTTTATTATCTGTTGTCTCTATTTTATTTGTCATTTAATTATTTTGTTAATTAGATTAATAACCATTCTCTAATTCAATTGACAAATAGTAGTTTTCATTAATTTAGTTAGTAATAAATTGATAATCATCCATCCTTTAGGTTCGATAATATAACTTGGCTACTTATCTAAGTTACAATCACATCCTTTATACTTGGCGATTATTGTGTATTGAGAAAACGCCCATAAAGTTTCTGGCGACATTGCCTGGGACGGTTGTCCTTATCAATTTTATTATTTCTAGTTTAATTGAAGATATTCCATACTTGTCTTCATTTTCTCATGCTGAATTTTTCGTAGGTGTATGCATACTAGATCAAAGGGAGCAACACTAGCATGTTTTGATCCGGAGATCGGAGCGTCATCGAGGAAAAAGAAGTCAAAGAAAAAGTAGAATAAGAACGTGGAAGCAACTGAAACTCTTGATCTAGGAGTTGACATCGAAGTAGCGAACTCGAAAATGAATGAAGCTACAACCGAAGACAAGTTGATGTTGGATTATATACTAAAAGTCTAGCTTTTTGTATGAACAATGTTATAACAAATTATTTGAAATGAGAATCATATGATCAAATGATTGCATCTTATAATTTATTTATATGTACGATGCAATAGTCCACTTACTTTATACTGTAGATAATATGTTGTGCAACAACACGCGGAAGATCATATTATCAGTTTCCTTATAAAGTATAAACAGATGCTTACAACCAAGATAGACGGGAACACTCTATCGGGATGGTTGTAGTGTGATTTGGTATTAGTTTGTCTTGACTATAGAATCACATTAGTGCACTTCGTGTGTATTGAGCAGGACCGCTTGAGATCATTTGATTTATACTGACTATATAGGAGAACTTGATCTCTGTTATTATGGATGTTCGTGCTCTTAATCCCTATACAACAACCTCGACACGTAAGGCAGTATGTATTTCTTTGATTCATCAATGGGTGAGATTTACATATAATTAAATCAATAAACTCGGTGAGTTGGGAAATAGTGTTGTCTCTATGGTGTGCTGTTGATTGTAGAAGGAATCCGTGTCTGATATAGGTTGATGATGTCCCCTTGAGGAGCTCATAAGGATTATCATGTAAACCCTACAGGTGGATTTATTCCGGCATGATAATGAGGTTGAGTGGTACTACTCTCAGATGAGATATTAATTAATGGAGTTGTCAGTAACTTAATTAATTAATGGGCATTGTAGATCTTAAACATGGGGAGACTAATGGGCTCATAATAAGAAGGAGACCATAACATAATTATGGGAGTAGAACGGTTGTGCAGTAATAATATTTTAGTGGTATATATTATTATTATTGGACTTAAGTATAAGCTTTGGGCTAAGCTTGGATACTTAAGCCCAATGGAGGCCCAACTCTAATTCATCTCAACTGTCCAGAAACCAAAATCTAACTGATTAATCATGCCTAACATTGTGAGGAGGGTGAGGGAATAGCAGATTGAGAAGATCTCGAAGATCTTTGCCCACACGACGTCGAGATTGGACTTGGGAATACAGTAGAAGATCAGAAGGTTGTTTGCTGTTGCTGTCTGTCAACTTCTACAATTTTTATAAAATCGTAAGGAAGTGAGAATTCGATGTGTGAAAATACTGATGAAATTCCACGGAAGAGATGATCATTTTGGCGCATAGATCACTCAAATTGGAGATCAGAAGAGGGAGTTATGCCTAAAACGGTGAGGCTGCGCAGGCTGCCAGCGAGAATCCTTCTTCTTCAATATACCCTGGTGAAAGGTAATATGTTTCTTTGATTTCTTGCTTCCGCTGAATTAGAAACGTATGGAACCCTAATGGTTTATGTTAACCAAACGATCGAATACCAATACTTAATCCCTATATAATAACCTCAACACGCAAGGCAGTATGTATTTCTTTGATTCATCAATGGGTGAGATTTACATGTAATTAAATCAATAAACTCGGTGAGTTGGGAAATATTGTTGTCTCTATGTTGTGTTGTTGATTGTAGAAGGAATTCATGTCCGATATAGGTTGATGATGTCCCCTTGAGGAGCTCATAAGGATTATCATGTAAACCTTGCATGTGAATTTATTCCGGCATGATAATGAGGTTGAGTGGTACTACTCTCGGATGAGATATTAATTAATGGAGTTGTCAGTAACTTAATTAATTAATGGGCATTGTATATCTTAAACATGGGGAGACTAACGGGCTCATAATAAGAAAGAGCCCATAATGTAATTATATGATTAGAACGTTAGTGCAGTAATAATATTTTAGTGGTATATATTATTATTACTGGACTTAAGTATAAGCTTTGGGCTAAGCTTGGATACTTAAGCCCAATGGAGGCTCAACTCTAATTTCTCCTCCTGGTCCCTGCTGTAGCCCATATATAAGTCATCTCAGCTGTCCAGAAATCCTAATTGATTCACGCCTAACATTGTGAGGAGGGTGAGGGAACAACAAATGTAAAAGATCTCGAAGATTGTTGCCCACACGATGTCGAGATTGGACTTGAGAATATAGCAGAAGATCGGAAGGTTGTTTGCTGCTGCTGTTCGTCAACTTCCTCGAATTTTCTAAAATCGTGTGAAACTCCAAACTGTACTTGTGATACACCGTTGGAAAGCCACTGAAGAGAGGATTATTTTGGCGTATAGACTACTAAAATCGGAGATCAGATAAGAGAGTTATGTCCAAAATGGTGAGGCTGTGCAGGCTGCCGACCTTTCTTCTTCAACATACCCTGGTGAAAGGTAATACGTTTCTATATTTTCTTGCTTCTCCTGAATATAGAATCGTATGGAACCTTAACGGTTCACGTTAACCAAATGATCGAACGCCAACAGTGAGAAGCATAAGCAGTCAACATGGCCCAAGAAAGGGCAAATCCGAACAATTTTGCCATCCGTTAAGTCTTTAAGAACAACGGAGGGGATAATTTGGGGTTGTTAGGAGTGCATGAAGCCGAAGCGGACTTTGACCTTCAGCCCGCTCTTATCAGCATGATAGAAAGGAACCCTTTCTCTAGAGGATTTTTAAAGATCCTCAACAGCATCTGAATAAATTCCTTGGATATGTAAATACATAAAAAAATGCAGAAGATCATGAGGATCCAAGGAGGATCGTATTGTTTAAATTCTCTCTTATTGAAAGAGCGAGAGATTGGTATGACACTCTTCATGCTGCTGAGTGTACTACATGGGAGCAATTGAAAGTGAAGTTCTTGGAGAGATACATGCCACCTTCGAAGGTGTTTAAAAAATGAAATTGGACTACATGCCACCTTCGATAAATTGGACTTCAATCAATTTGCTATCGGTAGTAATGAGAAATTCCATGAGGCATGGGATAGATTCAAAGAGATGTTAATGAAGTGCCCCTAGCATGGATTATCTAAAGCTCAATACATCAGTATTTTCTACAGCGGGTTGGATTGTGATTCTCTTGTTCTACTCGATGCTTCATCGAATAGAGCATTACTTGCGAAGATAGATGTTGAGGCCGAAAAGCTCTTTGAGGATATTTCGATGAATTTAAGAGATTAGACTATTGATAGAGTGAGGGCCACCTATGTACTTGGAAAGGTAACGCAGGTTGAACACACCATGGTAAAGTCAAGTTGAAAAGACGAGATCGTCTCTAGCTTGGCCAATATCAACAAGTTACTTGAATTTCAGCAGAAGTAGATTACAGAGTTGTCACTGAGAGTACCAATGATGCAGCAGCAGGATGTTGGTGATGAATGATCGATCCAAGAGGAATTAGAAGAGGCGAACTATGCCATTGGTCAAAGTATTCAAGGAACTAGGTATCAAAATCAAGGAAACAAAAATTACCAAGGAATTACAACAATCGTGGTCCCTCGGGTAACTATCAACAACCAAGGAGGCCGGAATTTTCGTGGAGCAATCTGAATGCAGCAATCAAACCTCCTATGGGTGTTGATCCTGGTGATAAGATCGAGGAGAGAAACCTGGTTTGAAAGATATTGTGAACCGATATGTGGCTAGGAATGATGCAAGGGTGGATCATTTGAAAGTAAAGATAGATTCAAATCATGAGGAGTTATCCAAGAAGATGAAGGGTCTGATGGGAGAGATGGCAGGGAATATGAATAAGCTTACGCAGACAATTGAGAAAGGTAAGTTTCCTTCTCAAAGCATAACGAACCCAAAATCTTGTAATGCCATTACTTTGAGATCAGGAACGCAGTATGAAGGTCCAATACTACCAGTCGATAAAAATGGAGATGATGTGTGTCCGTTCGACCACCGCTCAACCAAGACTCTTGGTTGAGCTACGGTCGAGCGACACTCTAAGATTCTGAAAGGTCACGATCAGGTTACAGGCACCTCGCTCGACCAAAATAATACCGCTTGACCAAATATATCTGGTCGAGCTGAGGTCAAGCGGACACTTGTATATCTGGACTGTCAAACTTTGATTACAGATACCTCGCTCGCCCACTATCATATCGCTCAACCAACCTTTTATGGTTGAGCAGAGGTTGAGCAAGGTCAGTCGACTCTGATTTCCGTACAAGACATTATACCTGCAATTTAAAACACTCCAGTACCATCATAAGAATAGAATACTGATTTGATAGTGTAGAAGAAGTGGGAAAGAGCCAAGAGATTGAGAGCTGAGAAGAACAAAGCGAAGAAGGTTGAACGTGATGAGTGGGGAATCCCAAAGACTAAGTTACCTCCTCCTTTTCCTTTAAGGTTAGTTAAGAAAGCATTGGAAGAAAAGTTCAAGAGATTTTCAGATATCATGAACAAAATTAGCTTGAACATTCCATTCTCCGAAGCAATCATGGAGATGCCCTACTATGCCCGATTCTTAAAAGATATCATATTAAAGAAGAGGGGCTTGAACAAAGTTGAAACTGTTAATCTATCTGAGAACTATAGCTCAATCGTTCAGAAAAAGCTGCTAGCAAAGTTGAAGGATCCCGGAAGCTTCATTATTCTATGTGAGATTTGAAAGGGGCCGGCACGAAAAGCTTTGTGCGATCTTGGTGCAAGCATCAACTTGATGCCCTTATCCATATTCAAGAAGCTAAGTTTGGGAGAGCTCGCTCCTACGACAGTGGCTCTACAATTGGCGGATACATCTATGACTTTTCCGAAAGGGTCATAGAAGATGCTCTTGTAAAAGTAGAGAAGCTTGTCTTTCCTGTGGATTTTCTTGTGCTAGAGATGGAAGATGACAAGGATAATGTACCTCTTATCTTAGGGAGGCTATTCCTTGCCACTGCTGGAGCTATGACAGATGTCCAAAAGAGGGAGCTTAGACTTCGCATGGATAATGAAGCGGTTCTTTTCAACCTCGACAAAGCAATGAAGATGCCTATGGAGACACAGTGTTACAGCATTAATGTGGTGGAGGAGATCATGAAGGAAGACATGTCCTTGATTATTTCAAAGGATCCCTTGGAGACATGCTTGGCAGAATTTCTTACTTTTCCCACTATAGAGCTAGATGAGCTCTCCAATGAGGTATGTATTGAATTTTTTTAAAAACTTACTTGCTTTGGGTGATGATAGGTATGAATCAAAAGAACCAAGTTTGAAGAGGTGAAGTGGACTAGGCAGTACCTACCCTTGGATAGAGAGAGCACACTGAAGGAAGAAAAGAAGTAGAAGTTGAAGCCACTACCGGAACACTTGAAGTATGCCTATCTAGGTGGTAATGAAACATATCCGGTAATTGTATCTTCTTCCCTTACAAATGATCAACTCGAAGATTTGATAAATGTACTTAGGAAATATAAGTCTGCTATTGGATGGTCTCTTGATGATTTAAAATGTATTAGTCCATCGTATTGCATGCATAAGATAAGGTTGCTAGATGAAGCTAAGGGATGTATTTAGAATCAGCGAAGGGTTAACCCCGAGATTCAAGAAGTGATTAGGAAGCAAATCATAATGTGGTTAGATGCAGGAATTATTTATCCCATTAGTGATAGTCCCTACGTGAGTCCATTGTATGTTATAGCTAAGAAGGGAGGCATGACTATTGTGAAAACAGATGATAGGGAAACATTACCCACTAGGATTCCTACGTGATGGCGTGTGTGTACGGATTACAATCAAATTATGATTGCACCTAAGGATCAGGAAAAGACTACTTTTACTTGCCCTTATGGAACATTTGCTTTTAGAAAGATGCCTTTTGGATTATGTAATGTGCCTGCTATTTTCCAAATGTGCATGATGGCCATATTTTCTTGGTTGATAGAAAAGATCATGGAGGTGTTTATGGATGATTTTTCTGTGTTCGGTTCCTCCTTTGATATTTGTTTGTCTAACCTATCTACTATTTTGAAGAGATGTCAAGAAACTAATCTTGTCTTGAATTGGAAGAAGTGCCACTTCATGTGAGAGATGGGATTGTTCTTGGGCATCATGTTTCGGCCAAAGGATTGCAGGTTGATAGAGCTAAGGTGGTGGAAATTGAGAAGCTTCCACCACCGACTAATGAGAATGGAATGCGGTCCTTCCTTGGACACACAGAATTCTATAGAAGATTTATCAAAGACTTCTCAAAATACTCCAAACCGTTGTCTCACTTACTTGAAAAGGATGTTACTTTTAATTTTGATGATGAATGTCTAACAACTTTTCATGTTTTGAAGGAGGCACTTATTACTGTACCTATCTTGATCACACCGGATTGGACTCAGTCATTTGTACTTATGTGTGATGCAAGTGATCTAGCACTTGAAGTGGTGCTTGGGCGGTTGAGAGATAAGAAGTTCTGTGCCATCTACTATGCAAGTAAAACTTTTGATGCAACACAAAAGAACTACACTGTCACTGAAAAGGAGTTTTTAGCTGTTGTGTATGCATTCAATAAGTTTTGATAGTATTTGGTTGGCATGAAGACTATAGTGTCTACTGATCATTCTGCGATCTGGTACTTGATGGAGAAGAAGGAAGCAAAACCCATGATTATTAGATTGATTCTTCTTCTACAAGAGTTTGATATGGAGATCCAGGATAAAAAAGGAACAGAGAATGTTTTGGCGGATCACCTATCAAGGTTAGAGACAAGAGAGCGTTGTGATGATTCTTTTGAATACATAGAAGAGATGTTCCCAGATGTGAAGATCATGGTGGTGTTTGCTGAAGGAGCAGAGAAAGGTTGTGTAGTCGCTGCTCAAGGAATGGATCAATGGTACGCTGATTATGTAAATTACATTACATCAGGTGAAATTCCTAAGGGTCTCAATAGGTATCAACTTTCCAAATTCAAGAGAGATGTTGAGACTTTTATATGGTATGATCCATTCGTCTACAAGATTTGTACAGATTCTATCGTCCATAGGTGTGTGCCCGAGATAGAGATGGAGAGTGTTCTTGATTTTTATCATGCACAATCTAACGGGGGGCACTTTGGAGCCCAAAAGACTGCAGCGAAGGTACTTCAATCCGCTTTATATTAGCCTATCTTGTTTAAAGACTGTGAATCCTATGTAGCGACATATGACAGATGTCAAAGGATGGGAAACATAAGCAAAAGGGATGAGATGCCACTTCAGCTAAGCATTGTAATAGAGATTTTCGATGTATGGGGAATTGATTTTATGGGGTTGTTTTCCCATCTAATGGATTTCTCTACATCCTTCTTGCTGTTGATTATGTTTTTAAGTGGGTGGAAGCGATTCCCACTCGCATGAATGATGCAAATGCAGTGTTGTCATTCTTGAAGAAATATATTTTTGCCCGCTATAAAGTTCCTAGAGCACTTGTGAGTGATGGAGGTTCACACTTCGTCAATAAGCTTATTGAAAGAGTTCTTAAGGAATATGGTGTTAAGCATAGGGTTACTACACCCTAACATCCTCAAGCGAATGGGTAGTCCGAAGTCTCTAACCGTCAAGTGAAACAAATCCTGGAGAATGTAGTTGGAACCAATAGAAAAGATTGGGCAATGAAGCTCGATGATATTTTATGGGGGTTCCAGATGGCTTACAAGGTTGTACTAGACATGTCACCTTATCAAATTATCTATGGAAAGTCGTGCCACTTACCCGTAGAGATTCAGCACGTCTTTTTGGGCCATGAGGAGTTTGAACTTATCCATTAAGGAGGTAAAGGAGTTGAGGATGACTCACATCAATCAATTGGATGAGTTTAGGAATCAAGCTTTTAAGAACTCGGTGATCTATAAGGAGAGAATGAAGAAGTGGCATGACTCGAAGATCACTTTCAAGGAGTTCAAGCAAGGAGATGATGTACTACTCTTTAACTCTCGATTAAAGCTTTTTGCAGGAAAATTGAAATCGAAGTGGACGGGACCGTTCATTATACATAGAGCCTGCGGAGGGGGGAGTTTTGAGTTGATGGACAAAGACAGAGACATCATAGCAACGAATGGGCATCGATTGAAGCACTTTAAGTCACTCGATGATGATTGCAATATCTTTGAATATACCTTACATTGAAGTGGTACCGTCGTGACTCTCTGACGTTAAACATGAGTATCTATTGGGGTCTTGCCCTTCCATTTTATTATTTAATTTATTTTGTTTGAGTATGAAATTTTTATATTTAAGGTGCTTACTAATCGGCAATTATATCTCTTTGCAAACTTAGTTTCGACTATAGTTTCTACTAAGTCTAGGGGGTGTGATGTTCTTACCTCATCATAGCACCAAGAGTATAATCTTTTCTTTGTAATGGTTGCTAGGGGAATTGATTTTTTACGATATATTGAAACATTAACCGGCTTTGATGTGTCGATTTTTTTGCAATTTGCCTAGTGTTTAGTGGTGTTTTATTTTATTTTGTAGGTGAACGGAGTTATATATGATTTAAAGAGTCTAAGTAGTGGTTCTCTAGTTATTATTTTGGCTTGATATGATGCTTAATGTTATTTTAGAGTCTGAGTTTTGTAGGGGATGAAGGAAATCACAATAAATAGAGGGTCAGAGGGCTGCTCGACAAAAACTTTCTTCGCTCGACCAAGAACTAAGGTTGAGCAGTGGTCGAGCGACAATCACGACGTGTGGTTCAGAGTTATCAGCTTACAGAGTGGTCGTTTGACCAAGAAGGAGGCCGCTCGACCTGACAGGTAAGTCAAGCGGTGGTCAAGTGGGAGCACGAGAATGATTTCAAATTATAGAGCCACCGCTCGACCTGGCCACTTGACCCGAGCAAAGAAGAAAATTTGCAAATTTAAGGTCAGTTTCAGCACGCGCTCGACCATTTTCTCGCCACCCTCTCTCGAGCACTCATCCCGAACTATAAGATTTTCACTCCATACCCTTAGTATACTCTTCTCTACCCAAGACAAACACATTCCACATGAATTTTGGGAGATTCAATTTGAATTTAGGGTTTTTTCTTCTAAAGTTAGTTTCTATTCTTCGTCGCTTATTCACATCCATGGCTGGAGATAAAGGTATGTTTTCTTGACTCATTACCCTTGAATTGTATTGTCATGTGTTTAGTTTAGTTGGGTAAGTGTTCAAGCATGCTTTTGATTTGGTTTGAATTTGAATTTTGGGTATTTTTATTGAAATTTTACATTAGTTTGCATGAGTTCAATTGTACATTGGATTGATGGAATTTAATGAAATTGATGATGCATATGATACGGGCTTGGGTTGAATTGTTGAATTTATGCATGGGCTCGTTGATTTTGAGTGACGGTTATGATTAATTGGAATGGTGGAATTATGTTTATTTGTTTGGGTTAAATCTTAAGTATGTTGGTATTTGTTGGAGTAAAGTGAATTCTTTGGTGTTACTTAGGACATTCAATTGAATTTCTTCACGATATAACTTGTGAGGTTTATTGCTTCAATTTATGAAAGCTTGTGAAGTTATGGAGAGGTTAAGTTTGAATTGGTTGTGCATATGATTTGAAGTCTTGAGTAGAGTCTATGTAATGACTAGTCCTAGGATTGGTATATTCATTTCTATGCCTATGTTTTGTATTGAAATTTAATTTTTGTAGGAAAAGGCATAGCATCCTCGTCTAAGAAGAAGGGATTGGGAGCACCAAAGAAAGGAGAGATGGCTAAGAGGCTTAAGAAAAAAAAATTAATTCCGTTCGATTTTGATATACAAATACCGGAGTGGGAAGAAAAAGAGGAGCTATGAGGAGTAATTTCAAGAAAGATTGCTCGGACTCGTTATCAGGACGATCAAGCCATGGTGGAGATAAATATAATCAATGACATCAGGTGGATGTTCAACCAAGTAGGAATCAGTGGGTTCATGAATCTGAAGATGGAGACCTATTTCCACATCACAGCTGAGATGTTGTGTATGCTAGTAGTGATTCGTGGAGAGCACTTTTTTCCGGAGAGTGCTTGGTTTCAGATTGGAGGGGAGCTTCATTTCATTTATATGTCCGAATTTAATAGAGCATTTGGATGCCCGAAGAATATGTCAACGAAAGAGGACGAAGGATTTAATGCTGATGAGTTTTGGAGATCAATTACAGGTTTGCAAGGAGCTTATGATCCTCAAAGATTGAGGGTTGCTTTCATTCGAAATTCGATGATCACTTACATGGATCGGATCCTCGAAAATACCATATTTGCCCGAGCTGAATGAGGGTGTATTCCGAGAGGAGAGCTATATGTTCTCTGGTGTATGATGAACAGAGTCCAATTCAACCTTGGTGCGTATCTATTTCAGTAGCTGCATTGGTTTACTTCACACATGTTTCAGAAGGTCAGCATAGGAAGGCTGATTACTCCGATTATAGAGCGCTATAACGTGGAGTTTTCAAGATATAGGCCTATCCTAGGTGATCCAGATTTGATTATGTCAGCGTGTCTGTGTGAATGAACTTGGCTCGGAGAGAGGATGGTATATGGATGTTCATCCGATGGATTAACCCCATTTCTTTCAAGATGCCTTTCTCTCTCATTGATTTTACTTCTGTTCAGATCAATGCGAACTTATTGATGAAAACTCCTCCCCATGTCGCAATCTCTACTACTTGTCGTGCTAATATAGATTGGAGAACAGTGGCTCTGATGCAGTTGGACGGGGTCTATCTAGACCTTGATATGATTTTAGTAGGAGATCCATGGGAGAATGAGGAGGATGACGAGCCACATCAGCCGTTTGAGCAGCCGATTCTTGAGGTATATATGGAGATGTCTCATGATTTTTCGGAGATGGGAATTCCTCCAATGCAGCCACCGCCACCACAACAGCAGCAGCATTATGATTTTTAGCAGGCTCAAGATCGCTTTAATAGAGAGCAATTCCAAATGATGCATGAGCACTTTGTCGCATTGAATACCAACCAGCAAGAGACGAACCACCAACTTACTTTAGCAAATACGAACTATGCTGCGCTCAACCTCGGGTATGATGTAATGGATAGAAGGTTGGGAGATCTATATGAGAATTATGAGGCTTTGGATAGGAAGGTCGATACCCTACAAAGAAATTTCGATGATTGGCGCAATGATAATGATGATGATGATGCTATGGAGGAGTAGTGTGCGCCAGATTTTTTCCTTTGTTCGTTTCCTCTCATCTCCCTTCTATTTTTCACTTGACAGGTTGGGTTTGGAGTGAGTGGTTGAGTTGGGTTATTTGAGATTGATGCGTGAGTGGCATGTACTTGATATTGATTATATTGAGGTGTGATGGATACTTGTACATTGATGATGATTTGATGGATTGAGTAGATATATTGACTCTTTTACATGCATATGCACTTGTATATAATATATGTTGATTTTGTTGATGAGAGGTATGTATGTTTGATTACTTGTAGTTTATGTAAGAATCTATATTGATTGCCTACTTTGAAGAGTGCTTAGGAAATCTATTATCCATGTGAGAATTTGAGCCTATTAATCATACTGCATGGATGCATGATAGTTTATTCTTGAGAGTATCGTTCATATATTCATATTCTAGAACTTGGCTTGGAGTCTTGTGTGAGATTTATAATTGTTAGATAATAGGACATTATCATTGTTAATTGAGCCACTTAGCCAAATTTTACCTATCCTTATAATGTGTATATCATTGTAAGCCCTGTTGAGCCTTAAAGTTTTTTCTTTGGCAATCCTTTTATAAAAAGCCCTTATTTTTCCTTTACTTGAGCATTAAATATCCCATATACTAGTAGAGAGTTGAGGTGAATAAGTTGCTAGTGATGATTATGAAGAAGAAAAGAAAGGAAAATTGGTGATAGTGATGTAGAGCAAAGAAAGAAATTAATGGTTAAATCTTATTTAAGGGGTAGTGCCTGAAACCGGTACCCTGACTGCTTAAAAGGTTAGTGCCCGAAATTGGTACTCTATCGATTGAAGAAGAAGAATGATGTTGATTCCAAGTAAAGAAGGAGGAAAGAAGTATTGAAAAGATCATGAGAAGAATGGAGAAGAAGAATGACGTTGTTTGATGAAAAGCTAAACTCCAAGGTAAATTCCCTACTAGTGAATTAGTCACTTTATCTATATTCTTCTACCTTTACCAAAGAGCTAACATTACAACCCAAAAATAAGTCCTTTGTGATCCTAGTATTAAAATAATTATGGATTGATTTTTGAGACCCATGTCAAGCTTATGGTTACGCAAATATATAAATTGATTTTGAGCGTATATACTAACCCTTAATGTGTACATTTGTTACACTTGAGAGAAAGAGTAAACACTTACCTAGTGAGTTAGATGACTTTGTACTCGTAGAAGTATTGTGATTAATTAATTTTTTGCATGGATGAAAGATATGATGATTGCATGTTTTGAATTGATAAAATTGCATGTGTTATTATAAGTTTTGCATGTATGAGGATCTTGTGAATCACACTCTCTTGCCTTTGTTTTGATGTCATTGCCTCGGGACGAGCAACATGGAAGTTTGGGGGTTTGATGAGAGTTATAATTCACGTGTTTTGAGCTCTGATTTACATGAAAATTGGGTATGATTTGGTCTATAATCAAGGAAAATCGGGTTGTTTATGGAAAAGTCGTGAATCAGATGCTACTGAGGCTATTTATACAGGAAAACAGGTCAAAAGTACTCAGAATCAGAAAACACGAGTTTTAACACGTCGCTCGACTTGGAAAGGAGCCGCTCGACCAAGCTATGTTGGTCAAGCGAGGGTGGATTTGGTCGAGCGAGGCACCGGACAGGGTTTCAGCTTACAGGGATGCCGCTCGACCAAGCCATTCTGGTCGAGCGAGGACACACCGTTCTAATTTTGGTAAATTCGACTCTCCTGTGCGTATTTTGGCATATTCTCCAAGAAAAAGTCCAGTAAAGGTCCATAAGGAGGGTTTACAAGTATAATAAAGCGAAGCAGATCACATCTAGAAGAGAGTTAGATTCCACATTCATCCAATACCACATCCAAACCCTAACTCCATCCGCAGGACTTGTAAAGAGAGATTTGTGCAACGAATAAAGTGAGAACCAAGTGAATATTCAAAATGGAGAGAGAAGCGATAGCGCCCACATCTAGGGTTTACTTCGCAACTTAATTTTTCTTGTAATTTTCAAGACTATCTTTCTCCGAAACTTCATAGACTAGAATCGCTTTGGTAGTTCTAGGGTTATGAAAGTTTTTATCTAGTTAATTGAACTTCCATGTATATACTCCGTACAACACTACTTGTGGTTTATTTTATATAAGATAATTTGTTTATAATTTATACTCAGAGTTGTTTTATACATCATTAACTGTTATGTAGAGTCTTAATACATATCTTGGTTATTGATTGAGTGCGTTTACTGCTGAGCAGGATTCTATGTTATGATTCTAAGTGAGGGGACTCCGAAGCTTCATAAGAACTATCTTATATAAATATTTATTAATTGAATTAAATTTAGATTAGTAAGTAGGATAAAGAGGATAATTTCATGGTACCTATAAAGGGCGATCATATCGGGTTAGAGTATTTAGTGCACGGGGAAATAATTGATACTGATAGTAACTAGAAAGGGGGATGAAACTATGTTCTTGCTCCGAGGTAATTCACACCTGTTACATGCATATTTACTTGTGTCTATAGAGTAGATTTGCATGGCTTAGCGATGCATCCATATCCCACAAGGTAGAGTTGGATATTGACATATGGAAGGAAGATTAATTAGTGAAACTGGATGGCCCGAAGAGCTACCTATTTTCTCATTTGTTTAACTCTCATTTATTTTATGCTGTCTCTATTTTATTTGTTATTTAATTATTTTGTTAATTAGATTAATAACCATTCTCCAATTCAATTGACAAACAGTAGTTTTTATTAATTTAGTTAGTAATAAATTGATAATCATCCGTCCTTTGGGTTTGATAATATAACTTGGTCGCTTATCTAAGCTACAATCACATCCTTCATACTTGGGGATTATTGTGTGTTGAGAAAATGCCCATCAGTGGGAAAGAAGTTGGGTCTTAAGCAAAGTTCAGATGAGGACATGATAAAACAAATTATGCAATTGGAGAGAGAAGACCGTTTAAAGGCAAAGAAAAACAAGAAGAACACAGAAAAAGGAGGGTCAAAGATTCCCAATGAAAATGTTTAGTTTCAATGCAAGAGGAAGATGTTGAAAAAACAAAATATAGATTTTTATTGTATCTAGGTGACAAAATTGAAATCTATTGGTGAAAATTTTTGTAGAGCAATTTGGAGGAATCAAAATTACGATTGGGCTTGTATAGATGCTGAGGGACGGTCAGGTGGTATTCTTACAATATGGAATAATAAAATTTTCTGCAAGGTAAGTTCTTGGTTCACTAAAGGTGTGCTAGTAGTTAATGATTTTTTAAGAGAAGATGGAAAGTAAGTTTGTGTCCTAAATGTATATGAACAATGTTCACATTTTGAAAAAGCTATTCTGTGGGAGGTTATCAGTTTGGTTCTTGAACAACAAAAAAAAAGTTATATTTGTATGCTGGGAGCTTTTAATGTAGTATGATTAGAGAATGAAAGAGTTGGAAGAGGGACAATATGAAAGAGTTGGAAGAGGAACAACTATTGATCATAGAGATATTTCTTAACTCAAGCAGACCTCATTGAGTCTTTGAGAGGAAGATTTTTCACTTGGTTCAGAAAGTATGGTTCATGCAAGAGCAAGTTAGACCGGATTTTTGTGAATGAAAAATGGCTTAATAGATGGCCATATTACACTTTGAAAAGTTTTGGAAGAACTTTCTTAGGCCATTGTCCTCTATATTTTGAGAAATCTAATAATGATTGGGGACCAAGGTCTTTCAAATTTGTTAACAATTAGATAACTCACCCCAATTACAAAGAGTTCATAAGAAAAAAATGGGAAGAACGTATTATCTCAAGTTGGGTTGGTTTTCGTTTGAAGGAGAAATTAAAACTCATCAAGTTAGATCTCAAGAAATGGAATAGAGAGGTGTTTGGTAATATTGATAATTCCATAGAAGAAAAGAAATTAGAAATTGAAAACTTGGATCGTATTGATGAAGTTTTTGGATTAGAGGATGGAAAAATTATCAAAAGAAATTAGACTACGATTGAATTATTGAGAATTCTTATCTGACGGGATAACTTCCTAGCTCAAAAGGCTAAGGTTAAATGTTTAACAAATGGGGATGTAAATTCACGATTCTTTCACGGATGTAAATTTGTGGATGGATTCAATAGAATAGGTAAAAAAGAGTATATTCCTTCATTTCAGCAATTAATTTAAGTCCCGTAAGATCACTCGACCACATATTGTAGGTGACATTTTTCAGAGAAAAATATCTAATTATGGAAATAAATTGCTAGTAGCTAAATTTTTTGAAGATAAAGTGAAACAAGTAATCTGGTCAAGTGAATCAAGCAAGAGCCCTAGACCTGATGGGTTTACTTTCGCCTTCTTGAAAGATAATTGGGTTAACATGAAAGCAGAATTGATGCAAATGATGGATGAATTCTATGACAAAGGAAAGATTGTAACAGGATTAAATTCCTCTTTCATCGTCCTCATTCCTAAAAAGGAAAATAATCTGTCTTTAGATGACTATAGACCAATATCCTTGATCGGAGGTCTGTATAAAATCAACGCAAATACATTGGCTAATCGAATCAGATGCGTGCTTGATGAAGTTATTTCTGAAAACCAATCTGCCTTTGTGAGGAGTAGACAAATCTTGGATGGGATTGTTGTTCTTAATGAATTGATTGATGAAGCAAAAAAAAAGAAGCATAAGGAATCATACTTAAGGTTGATTTTGCTAAGGCATATGGCTCTGCTGACAGGGATTTCCTGGATGAAATGATGAAAGGCTTCAATTTCAATACGAAATGGAGAAAATGGGTGATAGAGTGTGTAACCACTGCTTCTTCTTCAGTCTTGGTAAATAGAAGCCCTTTTAGGAAACTTCAATTTAGAGAGAGGTTTAAGGAACTGACTCATTTTCTCATCTTGATAGTGGTAGAGGGATTGAGATTACTAATAAAAAGGGCAGTGGAATATGAAATCCTTGAACAGTCAGTTTGGGCAAAGAAAAGATTAAAGTGTCTCACCTTCGGTATACTGATGATTCAATTTTCTCATGCCCGGGAAAGATGGAAAATGTCATTGCAATCAAACATTTTCGGGCTTGGAAAATGTCATGATTCGAATTAGTTTCGGGATTGAAGGTAAATTTTCACAAGTGTAGAATTTGGGATTGAATATGGATGATTATATTGTTCGAGTCAATGGCTATTTATTTGAGATGTGTAGTAAGTAAAAATCCTTTTTCTTACTTAGGAATCAATGTTGGTATTATTCATAGTAAGGCTGCATCTTGGGGAAATATTGTTGATAAAATTTACTAGAAAAAATAGTCAGGGATGAATATTTCTTTTGGAGGACGAATTACTTTGATTCAGGCTGTTCTCTCCGCGCTACCGACTTATTGTCTATGCTTCTACTTCATACCAAAGAAAATAATGAGAGAGATTATCAGTGGGCAACGTAAGTTTTTTTTTTGGGGAGAGGTTGTTTTGAGGATAAAGAAAAAATTCCATGGGTTAGGTGGGGTGATATGAGGTCTGTTATACAAAAGATAAAGAGGGGCTGGGAATTAGAAATCTGGGTTGTTTTAACCAAGCACTTCTAGGGAAATAGGTTTGGATAGTGTTAAATAATTAAGAGTCAAAGTCATTAAATCAAAATATGGAGAAAATTCTTTTTTGGTGGGAAAAGATTGGAGATCGAGTAGAAGTGAAGGGCGAAAAGAAGCACGGATTTCCAATTGGTGGAAAGATATTTGTGAAATTTTCTCGGGAAAAGAGGGTAGAGGCATGAAAGGGGAATTATAAAAAATAGTGGGTAGAGGAGATAAAATATTATTTTGGATAGATTGGTGGGTTGGAGAGGATCCGTTAATAGAGAGTTTTCCTAAATTATTTAGACTAAGTGAACAACAAGAAGCTCGAATAATTGATGTTGGAGCGTGGGGGATGATGGATGAAGATATAATCTTATTTGGAAAAGGGAATTAAGGGAGAGAAATAAATTTGCACTTAACGAATCTTATGTCATGTTTAAACATGTATCATTTTATTAAAGAAGAAGAAGATTATTGGAAATGGACACGAGCTGCAAATGGATTATACTCGACGAATTTAGCCTACAAGTATGATGTGAAAAAAGAAACAGAAAAGGTATCACTTGAAGCGGAGGCTTGCAGGAAAGTATGGGAAGAGTTTTACTCCTACGAGACATGCTATTGTTTGGAAGGTCATTAAGCAAAAACTACCAACAAAAACAAGTCTTCAAAAGCGTGGATTGCTATGGGCAAACACTGCTAAAATTAATTTCCTGATAAAAAATATAATTACATTATATTATATTAATTAATTATGGATAATATGTTGAGATGACCCGTCTCACAACCCGTCTTTCTTATGACCCGTCTCATAAGAGAATTTCTTTATTGAGAAAGAATACTCCCTCCGTCGTCCCGTGTAAAATTTTAATGTTTGCTTTTATTCATAGATTACTAAATATATACTCCCTCCGTCCCACACGTTAAAGTTTACCTTTTCCTTTTTAATTTGTCCCATGTTAAGATTTACAATCATTTTTAAAACAATTAATTATTCCATATAGGACCAACATACAACACTAATACAACTACCCACTTCATTTATATATTATTTCTCTCACCTCACAATATATTAAGATATTATATCTCTTAATCTACGTGTAAAAAGTAAACGTAAACGTTAACGCGGGACAGATGAAGTAATATTTTAATAGATAGTACGTTGAGAAATTTAATATACGTGTAGTGGGTAGTTGTATTAGTGTTGTACGTAGGTCCAATGTAGAATAATTAATTATTTTGTGTGGGTCCCACTTAATTAAAAAAGAAAATGTAAACCTTAACTTGAGACAAACCAAAATTGAAATCGTGAACCTTAATGCGGAACAGGGAGTACACAGTATATATTTTAATTAATAGTTGATTTGCTTAATTATATTAAATAACATGTGAGTTAAAGATAATATTCATAACTAATAATCAAAATATACGTATATTTAAATAAATTGAAAAAAAAATAAATGTAAAATTATATTTTACATATATGTATGAAAATTTTATATAAAAACACTACAGATGTAAATTAAAAATAAGGTAAAGACTTATTTGAGACTGTCTCACGTAAGCCCTTAATTAAACATATAAAAAGTGATAACATTATTAGCGAAAGTGAGTAGTGATAATATTATTAACAAAAAGTGATAATACTGCAGTGAATTATTTTATGAACAATTTATAGTATAAATCAAAAGTGATAATATTTTATTCCGAAAGTGATAATAACTTTATCATTTTTTATCCGTCTCACGTAAGGGTTTATGTGAGACGGTCTCACATAAGACCTATCCTTAAAATAAAAATAAAAATATTCTGTGTATACATTCATTTTGATATTACTCTTTAACCTTGCAATACTACAATACAAAAATGTCACTTTCTTTTTACACAAAATATAGTCAAAGTTAACAATATCATACACTTTATTATATTCAATTAATACTCCCATCTTTTTTACTCCCTCCGTCCCATAAACAAATTCATACTTTCTATTTTTGTCTGTCCCATAAATAAGTTCACACCCCCAAATAAGGAAATACACACAAATCAACAACCCCACAACACACTTTAATTTCAAAATTGCCACCCCTTTACAACTCACATAACTTACTTTATAATTTATTTATTATCTAAAAATACCAAACTACCCCCAAAAAACAATTTTTTCTTAAACTTCGTATCTACAGTAACTGTGAACTTCTTTATGGGACGGAGGGAGTACATGATTATAACAAAAAGTTACTTTTCTTAAATTTCGTGCCACCAAATATGTGCATGTATTCTTAGGACTGAGTGAGTATAACTTTTTATTTTAACTATGTATTGTGTATGAAATACTCAACTAAGCCACTATCACTTTTTATTAAAATATTATCACTTTTCATCTATTTCACGAGAGTTTTCATGCTAGACGGTCTCAAATAAGTCTTTACCTAATCTTCCTATTTAAAAGAGTAAAAATTTATTACTTTAAATAGTATTTTATTTATATAATTGATATTGTGTATTGTTTCCATTTTAAAGTATGCAAGTTTTATTGGGACGGACCAAAACAAAAGGTGTGCAAGTATTCTTAGGACGGAAGAGTAATATTTTTAACAAAAAGTGATAACATCTTTAATAGAATATGATAACTATTTAAGAAATCTTATAAAGAGCGGTTTTACTTGAGACGGTTGACTTGTCCAAAAATAATTACGAGTTTACATCCTATGCATTCAGGTGCATGTGTGCACCCATATATGTATTACTTTTAATTCAATAGCGTAAGATTATTATGGCCTAGTGTCATTAATAATTAAACATATAAGATATTTATTATGATCAAATGTCTTAAATAAAGATATGATTTAAATAAATAATATATATGAGATAAATAAGGTCATATATATTTATGAATAACAATCACATTGATAGAATGTGATTTGATAAAGATTTAATATCCCGATTTGGTCTTCTCTCTACCTATAAAAAAAGATACAGTTTTATAAATTCTCTATCACATAAAGTCTTACGTACTGTGCCCTAAAGAAAGGGGCGAGGAGAAAGAAATCAGTTCCCAGAGCAATTCGTAGGATTGTATCAAATGATGATCACCATTCATGGCGTCTCAAGGTATGTCTTCTAATTGTTATTAAGAGATGTAAAAATCATGAAGATCTAAGATTCATGTCAATTAATAAATTAATTATTTACGAATTTATGCTTACATGTGGTATCAGAGCATGATTTTGAATCTCATGATTTTTCATCGAATAATTAACATTAAATTTGAATGGAATAAATTCGCGTATTACGTTCTTGATCGGATGAAACTATCATCAAAACATGTAGTCTTTCTATTGTAATACTTACGGTAAATTTACAAAAGTGTGGTCAAGATTAAATTATTATTTTTTGGACTTACGCAATTTATAATTTGATTGATTGATTTAAGGAATATTGTTCCCATTAACTTGATTGATTCAATAAGTCCATTTCTCTTTAATCAAGATATTTTATGCAATTAATGATTAATCTTTATGGAATTAAATTCGTAAATAGTAATATTTCCATGTGATGCATAATGTACCCAAATTATTATTATAATTACTAATTTCATGAATATGTACTTATTCACACTTTATTATCTACGCATGAATATTAAAGACAATGAATATATGTGAATATTACGTATGATGATGTATTGCGAATTCAAGTGACATGCATAGTAATTATAAGAAATTGGTTAATTTCCGCTTAAATTCATCATGTTAATGAAATGTCATGATAACAATTGGCATGAATTATGAATTGATCTATTTATGTACGATTACTTATTTTACTTAAAGGATATAAAGAATTATGATTGACTTATGAAAATGTTTAATTTACACTTATAATTAGCGTTCAATTATGATAAAATTTTAAGCTATAATTGATGATATTAATTGCATTATTCTATTATAAATGATGATTTAAATTGTACCACGATTGAAATGTGTACTTGTACTTTTATGGCTATTCGTATATTATAATGTAACTTATGAAAATTTATGTAATAATTATTCATTATATTCATCTTACTATTGAACATAATCTATTATGAGAATCTTTGGAAAAATTATAATGAATGATTTTACGATTTAAACTCATTTAATGAAGTCTGTTAATCACCAAAGTAGTCTGACCTAAAAGTTTATAATGATAAATCGTATCATTAAATTTTAATTTTCCATATTTATGTGATGCTTGAATAGAAAGAATTATTGTATGGTTTATTAAAAATTTCATAATTATAAGACTTTAAATTCACCCAAATGTGATAACTAGTCTCGATAATTCATTAATATGAATGTGATAAAATGATAATTAATATATTATGATAATTTGTTTTGTATGTCCAAAGATGATAAAATAGTTTTAATGAAAATATTTAATTATCAAATTATGTTGAATATGCAAGCATCATTATGATTATGATCGTATATAGTTGTATCGCCCAAAGGAGAACTTCAATATACATTTATTGCCTTCAATCCTGAATCTGTTGTTAAATTACTTAAGATATTTATAGGAATAAATTATATTATTCTTATTCTTAAAATTACCTATATTATTTAGTCTCTATTCGCATGCTGCGTCTGTTTCATTACAAAATGGATTAAAGTAAGTTAAATAGTGCAAATAAATCTAATTTTACCAAAGTGACTTGAATTTTATTTGTCACTTCAAGATAAATTGCTTCTTTACTTGTACTAGCAATAAAGCTTAGTAATCTGACTATAATGCTTGAGTTAGATCAAACAGACTGAGCCTAATGTTTATGCGAATGAATATGACTAAGATATTAAGTTTATAATACCTAAATTACTAATAAATCTCTTGATGAAACATTAATGGCTACCTTAACAACCATGAAGTTTGATGGTTCTTGTGGCATACATGAACTTATCATTAAAGATAACAAATATTGCAGCAAGACTTAAGCTTTTCATAATGAATGTGATTGAAAACTTGTGTAGTTTACAAACTTACCACCTTCTAAGTATGATCTATTCCAAATGAACCATTACACCATGAAAAACAAATGGAATGTGAATTAAATTCACATAGTGCTGAAATTAATGTTGGTTCAAAAGGAATGGTTTAAGAAAGAATTTAAACATTATGTTCGTTTAAAAGAAATAATAATGAAGTTGAAACCAAACGTGGCATTAATGTTTGGGGTAACTCTCTAAAAGAATTATTCCAAAAAATTAATTAAGAATAAAGCCTTTCATGATCTAGGCTTTTACTGATCTTGATATTTGTATGAATTGCATTAAAGGAAAGTAAACTAAACACATAAATAATAGAGCCACGATAACTACACAACTTCTTATAATAGTTTACACCGCTAATTGTGAGTCTTATGATAATACCTTTCTTAAAAGTTTAATGATATTTCATCATTTTTAATTTTAAATTTAAATTTTTACATTATGTTTGTATCTATCTTTACAAGAAAATTCTCATTCTATAAATACTAGATAAGCATTTATTAATGAAGTTGAGAAAATTAGATAGAAAAGTGAAAATTATAAAGATGGGAAGAAGTGACGAATTTTATGGAAAGTATATATGATGAATTATCATGCTCAATCACTAAATTACAAGAAAAACTGACATTTATACTTAATATTGCACACCACAATAAATTATTGTTACAGAATGATATAATCGTACTTTATTGAATATGGTTGGAAGCATGTTAAATGATCAATCTATACCCATATTTAGTAGATTTATGCACTTAAAATGCCACTTATTTGATGGTTGAGTTTCTAGTAAAGTAGTTTTCAAAACACCTTATGAACTGTGAATGGATAGAAAACTCGATTTTAGGCAGTTGCATATTTTAAATTGCCCGGTAGGGATAATAATTTACATCCACATGAAAAGAAATTGGATAAAAGAAATTTAACTAATTTCTATATAAATTACCCATAAAGTCTAAAGGGTATGTATTTTATAATCCTAACCATAGTAGGAGAATTTTAAAACTAGATTGTCAAATTCATTATGAATTGTAAAATCAGTGGAAGTATAAAACCGTGAAATGTGGTTATTGAAGAAGTTTGGTGGAGAATTTGAAAATACATTTGATAATGTGGTATAATGAAATAAGCTAAAATTTGATATTATAATAAATGATAAAATTCCAGTTTTGGAACACATCTCAAGTTTTCATCATTCTCCAAAGCATCTTTTGTCAAACTAGATACACAAAGTGGACTTTCTTTGCATACAAATATGTTTCACAAAACATTATTGTCATAATCAATTTTCATAGGTGGAATTGAGACATTAGATATTCTAGGGACAAGTGTTGCAAACTTCATTTTCTTAAACCTAGTGTCCAATTCCAATGACTTCCCAATCTTATCATAAAGCTCGATATACAAGATGCTTTTGAAAATGAGAAGTGGGGTCAAACTCACCTGACCAATCTCTTTGTGCTTTAATATACATCCATTATATTCTCCCTCCTCAAAAAAGACATCACAACAAACTGTAATCCACAATATTGTTGGATTGTATACTAAAAGTCTAGCCTTAGTATGAACAATGTTATAACAATTTATTTGAAATGAGAATCATATGATCAAATGATTGCATCTTAAAATTTATTTATATGCACGATGCAATAGTCCACTTACTTTATACTGTAGATAATATGTTGTGCGACAACACTCGGAAGATCATATTATCGGTTTCCTTATAAAGTATAAACAGATGCTCACAACCGAGATAGACGGGGACTCTATATTAGGATGATTGTAGTGTAGTTTGGTATTAGCTTGTCTTGGCTATAGAATCACATTAGTGCACTTGTGTGTATTGAGTAGGACCGCTTGAGATCGTTCAATTTATACTGACTTATAGGAGAACTTGATCTCAGTTATTATGGATGTTCGTGCTCTTAATCCCTATACAATAACCTCGATACGTAGGGTAGTATGTATTTCTTTGATTCATCAATGGGTGATATTTACATGTATTAAATTAACAAACTCGGTGAGTTGAGAAGTAGTACAGTCTCTATAGTGTGCTGTTGATTGTAGAAAGAATCCATGTCCGACATAGGTTGATGATGTCTCCTTGAGGAGCTCATAAGGTTTTTCATGTAAATCTTGCAAGTGGATTAATTCCGGCATAATAATAAGGTTGAGTGGTACTACTCTCGGATGAGATATTAATTAATTTGAGTTGTCAGTAACTTAATTAATTAATGGGCATTATATATCTTAAACATGGGGAGATTTTCGGGCTCATAATAAGAAGGAGCCCAGAACATAATTTTGGGATTGGATGGGTAGTACAATAATAATATTTTAGTGGACTATATTATTATTATTGGATTTAATTATAAGCTTTGGGCTAAGCTTGGTTAATTAAATCCAATTGAGGCCCAATCCAATTTCTCCTCCTGGTCCCTGCTGTAGCCCAGTATATAAGCCATCTCAGCTTCTGGAAACCAGGACTCTGCGCCATTTTTGACGTGAGAAAAGGAGAAAATCAGATTGAGAGAATTCTGCAGATTGTTGCCCACACAACATCAGGATTCGACTTGGATTCGACTTGGGACATACAGCAGAAGATCAAGAGGTGGTTGACTACTGTTCATCCTCTACATCAACCCTGAAGAAATATAAACTTTTATTTTACTTCCGCTGTAATTGTTTACTTGATTTCCTAACAGATCACGCTGAGCCAAACGATCCAATAGCCAACAATTGGTATCAAAGCATTGGTTTCTTAGTGAAACGTGAGACGTTGGGTAGGGTTTGATTCATACGTGTGTTAATTATCAAATTGATAGCATGTATGATAGGGATTATGTGATTATTTGATTTTATCGGGGTATAATTGTATGATAGAAAGCATGATTTTAGGGTTTGTATAATTATGTATTATCTATGAAACCTTATATGAATTATCTGCCCTAAGTGATCATTGTTGATGAATATATCTCACTGGACATCACCGTATACACACACGGGCCTGATGGGCTACACGCTGAGCGACGGAAGGATGTATGGTGAATATACACTCTGGATCGCACACTCGCTCGCCTTGATGGCTTAACATATGGTGACCATGAACGACGGACGAAGAAAGATGATGAAAGAAGGCAGTGGCGATGACTGACGTCAACGTTGTGATGCGGCTGCAGCCTGGTGATTCTCGTCGATGGCTGCAGTGGCATGATAATTCGATATTTTAGATGGCATCGCGATGGGCTGGTGATGACTGGGCTGCACGATGAGCAGCAGAGGCGCTGGAGGCTGGGCCTTGTTCGACGAGGATTTTACTGATGTTCGATGACAGAACGGCGTCGACTGGTAACAATCCGCTGTGAACATCGACAGTGGGTTCTGGGTGTTTTTGAACATGATAGGCGGGCCTCGCGTCGGGCGTTCAGGTGATAGCGGCGGGTGGCTGGTGAGTCCCTTGATATTTTCGTGCGTCAGAGGCAGCGATGGTCGAGACAGAGGCGGCTTCCCGGCGAATCCCCTGGTGATTCCTTATGAGTCACAGGTTGCTGGGGCGGGTCTGAAGGGCTTCCGATTGGGCCAAGACAGTTTTCGAGCGGGTCCATGAAGATTTTAGTCGAGTCAGTAGCAGTTTCCGTCAAGTCATGAGGCACTTTTTGATCTGGTCAGTCAGCAAGGTGTGATTGATGAACGGTGGTAGCGTGGCATCGACTGGTGTAAATAATAATTTATTTATTATTTTATTTTCCACATAAGAAGTGTGGATAAGAGAGAAGGTGAGGGAGTTAATAATACGTTATAAATAACTCCCATCTTTTGGGAATAAAAGGACTGCATGGCAGTTGTCCAAAAGAGAGTAGAGCGTATTCAGAATATGTAGAACGCAGAAGCAGAACGCGTACGACTGAAGCGTTCATGCGCAAGGCAGAAGCAGAACGCGTACGTGAAGCGCTCATACGTTTGCGTTACAGAACGCGGAACACAGAACGTGAAAGCGTATCTCTCTCTCCGATTTTCTCTTTCCATTTCACTACAGATTATCATATTCCACACAATAATACAACATCGTGGAAATTAATTCACAACCCCGTGTTGTGAGATTTGATCCAGAGATCACGGTTTACACGTGAGTACCAACAGGTTCGTGTTTCTTCCGCTGCAACACAATCCTACGGTGAGAGGTAAGAGATTCCTCTCTATGCATGTTGAGGAATGTGTGTTTCCAACATTGGTATCAGAGCCAATGATTGGTACTTCGTTTTCCTTCTCTGGATTTCTTGCGTTAAAAGTTTTCTGCTTTTAATTTTTGAAACATTCTCACATTATTTTGTTTGAAGTTATATGATTGGTGAATTGTGTGACTTTGATGAGTTATTTATGTGAGTATGAGGCAGATTTACGTTGTTTCCGGTGGGTATATGTGTATATGACTTGTGAATCACCATGAATGGTTGTGGGTGTGATTTTTCGTCATTTTTTCGAGCAAGAAAAAGCATGTTTTGATTATACCACTGGATAGGGCTCGTCGAGAGGAGTTCGTCAGTATTTTTTTGCATTTTTTGGCCTTGTAAAACTCAAGTTATGAATTTTTGAAGTTTTTTCGAAATTGGGGCTAAACTGCAAAAGTTCAGAAACTTCAGGGGTTGATATTTGAAAATTCGATAAAGTTTAGGGACTTGATCGTAATTTCGAAAAACCTAAAGGCGGACCGGGTCAATCAGACGGATCCGGGTCAGACCCAGCAGAATCGGGTCGGGCCAGTAGGTCAACCCGTGACCGGATCCACTGGAAAACACGGCGGCAGGCGGAGGCGCGTGACTTTCACACTCCGGGAACCAGCGGTGGCGCGTGACTCCCACGCGCCGGTATCGGCAGTGGCGCGTGTGTTACACGCGCCGTCAGTTGTCGTCTCCGGTGGCACACGCGCCGGAATCACATTGCTTCCAGCCGCGCGTGGCGGCGCGTGCGGGCACGTGACAGCCAGTGGCGGCCGCTGCCGGCGCGTGGGAGCGCGTGCTGACGCGTGGATGTGTTATGCCGGCGCATTGGGGCACGTGCGGGCGCGTGCAATCGTTTTCCAGCCACTGTTTGATGTTTCCGATGTGTTTTCGATGCATTGAGTCCGATGGTGATGTTTTCGAGAATGTTTGACGTCATCTTTAGTGTGTATATGTGTTGTTGCTTCATTTAATGACATATTTATTGTATACAAACCTACGGGGTGGCTTTTGGTTGCAAATTTCGAGGAATATGCACCTTAATGTGTCATTTAATTCTATATTTATGGGGTTTTGGTGATGTTTAAATTGTTCAAACTCCTGTAGCCTATGAAAGTGGGAGCTAAAATGAGTTGGACTGATTCACTTGTGAATATACCTATTGCATCTTGGAAAGTTGTTTCCATATGCATTAAATAGAGAGGAAATTCATGTGATATAGTTTGACTAACACTGGTATGTTTGTTTTTGGTTGCTCATTTTCTCAAAGGCATGTCAGGACCGGGAACAATTTCAGAGGAAGACATTAGCACTAAAAATGAAATCCTCCATGAATTCTTGAATTATAAAATGAAGCCTACACACAACACAAGGGACCACACAATTGATTTGATCGAACTATACAACCGATTGTTGCCTTTGATTTATAGCAATGCGATTCCACGTGATAAGTATTTCGAAGTTTCCTGTCCTAAGACCTGGGCGAACACTTTGCCTCTTTACCTACAAAAGGATTTTTGGGTTCAGTGGGAGACTTATGAAGTGAAGCCTAATGGTCGACAAATTATGGAAGATTTGGTTGATGTTTCTGTAGCAAGAGATGGGACACATGCACTAAGATCAGCCTGCTTAAGGATGGGAAGGATTCGACGTTCTGATTCTTTGAGACTAAGTGGTCGAGAGAAACATCAGATAAAGAATCCTCATATGGATCCTTTGGGGCAAGCTATCTATAGTGTGGGGACTAAGAAATTTGATTATGAGCATCGATGGAAATCTAGTAATGATAAATTAGGGAGATTAATCCATAGATTTTCTTAATTCTTTTCCATTGTATTTCTAATTGGAAACTCAGGGAGTTCATTAGAATTTTATGTTCATGACTTGTCTGACTTGGTATTTTTGCTATTGTGGATGGTTGTTTAAGTTCTGTTTATAAGTGGCTGTTCAATGTTATTGTTGATTACTTGAACAATGTGTTTTATGTTTTGAAGCAAGAATCTAGTATTGTGACACTTGATGAGATTGATGATTAGTAGTCTCCGAGCTATTTTTCGAGATCAAGTCTTGTGTTATTTATTGAGATGTCTGTGTTTGGCTTAACGTAAAACTTAATAAAACATAAATAACATACTGAATCACTATAATCTCTAACAAAGAAATGAACATCGAAATCTATTGTCATTGAGTTGCACAAAGGTGAGAAACTTAATAGTGACAATTATGACACAGACGTCATAAAATTTGGTACATATTGTATGAACAAGATGCATTAGATGCTATAAACCAAGTGATGGCTTATCCAGGCGTGGGTATTGGAAACCAAAAGAGGTGTGACCAAGGAGCATACCAGGCATAGAAAGGGAAAATTCCATTTGCATGAGGTATTCTTGTAAGCTCAGTAATCGATGCGATGATTCATGAATCCCACTGCACATGATATCTGGTTGTATCTACGTGAGAAGTATGGAGGTACATCGATTACAAGGCTTATGCAGTTGACTATTAAGTTCGACACTTATAAAAGGAAACCTGATCATAACATTAGACAACATCTCAGGGAGATGTCTAATATGATAATCGAACTTAAGACTACCGGTCATATGCTCTCTAAGGATCAGTAAGTCCAAGCCTTAATACGCTCTTTATATGATCATAAGGAACATCTTAAAGTCAACTTGACACATAATGAAAGCATCAAAACTTTCAATGATGTTTCTCGTCATGTTGAGCTGGAAGATGAGAGGCTCTGAGCCTCAAAGCCTTATTCTGGGGCCTTCTATGCCAGTTTTACTTCTAAAGGAGCTTCATGCTTCAAAAGGAAAAGGAATTGGAAGAAGAGAAAGAAGGAAAGACGATCTGATGGTGATGGTGGTAAGCCTAACGATAATCCAACTACAAAATTGATGAACAGAAAAAGGAAAACAAGCGTGATAAAAAGAATAAGAAAGATAAAAGCATGATGCCATTTTACAATTAAAGTAAGTTTGGTCATTATGCTCGTGAATGACCTAATCCCGGGAGGGAAAAGGTGGATTCATCTTATTCTATTTTGTGTGAAATTAATGTCTCAAGTACTGTCTTTCTGTCTGATTCTTATCTTTTGAGTATTATAGACTCGGGAGCAACGGACCATGTGACGAGAGACAGAGGAGCTTTTGTAGATTTTGGCCATGTTCCGAAGGGGACTAGGTAGAAATATGTAGGAAACAATGCATGAGTCGAAGTCAAAGGACTTTGGACTTGCAAATTGGTCCTTAACGATGGTCCGAACTTTATCCTACATGATGTTCTATATGCTCCGGAGATCACGCGAAATTTAATTTCTGTTTCAGTTATACGTAATTTGGGTTATGATGTACTGTTCACTAAAAAACTGTGGTAATTAGCGTTAATGATACTTTTCGTGCATCTGGACATATAACTGATGGCTTTAAGATTTTTATATTGTAAAGAATGATGTTTAGTAGTTATGATGATCATTCATATTCGCTAAACACTTGTTCTTCTAGCAATGCAAATGTGAATGATGTTTGGCATGCTAGATTAAGTTATGTTGAGCAAGATGGATGATAGACTTGTGGAAGGATTGTTGAATATTTCTTCTAAGGTCGAATTATCTAAATGCGAACATTATCTTGCTGGCAAAATGACTAGAAAATCTTTTGGTAAAGCCATCGTGTCTTAATCTCCATTAGTAGTAATCCATTCTGATATATGTGGTTCTGTAAATGTGAGAGCACGACATGGAGCTCACTATTTCATTACGTTCATTGATGATTATTCAGTCTATACGATATCTCACGTGTCTGAAGCATTGGATTGTTTTAGACGATACTTGAGTGAAGTAGAAGACATGAATATCTATCAGAACAATTCAAGGAATTTTGTAATGAAAAGGATATAATCCGACAATCAACTTTTCCTTATACACCTCAACAAAATGGTGTTACTGGAAGAAGGAATAAGATTTTGTTGGAGGTGGTTAGATCCATGATGGCACAAGCTAATCTAATGAGATGCGTTGCTTACAGCAGCTTTTGTGCTTAATCGTGTGCCTTCAAAGTCAGTTGCTTCGACTCTATATGAATGTTGGACGGGTAGAAACCTGACTCGAGTAACCTTAGAGCTTGGG
The DNA here is from genome assembly GCA_023678885.1 of Pogostemon cablin. Lineage (NCBI taxonomy): Eukaryota > Viridiplantae > Streptophyta > Magnoliopsida > Lamiales > Lamiaceae > Pogostemon > Pogostemon cablin. The sequence goes on along the minus strand of CM042979.1, from coordinate 19,074,509 downwards.
GATCAGCAGCTTAGTACATGATTCATCGAGTCAGTATGAAAAGTTGGGTCCTAGAGGCAAACATTCTAAGGGTTACGTGTTCATAGGGGATGAGGATGAGAACTTAACTGAGACAGAATCGTGTAATGCTCATTTTCTGGAAACTAAATTTCCTAGTAGAAAGGGCATCAGGGATGCCAGACCTGTTTTCGAGATGGTAGAAAACCAATACCTACAAGATCCAAGTGGGAGTAATAAGCTGATGATGTGGATCTTGATAGTTGATGGTGTGGATCTTGATAGATATTTACCGATTGAGAATCAGGTGATTCTCAATGAGAGCATTTTGTCTACAGAAGACCATCATAAGTTATCTCATCTCGAAAAGTTCTAGGAAATATGTGCACAAAAGGCATTATGACATTGAAGGACATGCCTTCTTGGTTTCACCAGAAAGTTGAGATGTTTTTCCTGATGATGAGGAAGAGCCCAAAAACGTTAAAGAAGCTTTAACTTGTTTGAAAAAGAAGAAATGGATGAAAGGGGAGATGGAGTCTATGAAGTCAAATCAAGTCTGGGGACTTGTAGATCTTCCATAGGGACGAAAGGAAATTGAGAATAAATAGATTTTCAAAATCAAAAGAAATGTTGATGGCTCAATAGAGAGGTAGAAAGCTCGCTTGGTGGCAAAAAGGTTATACTTAATAAGGGTATAGACTACGTAGAAACCTTTTCACCCGTAGTGAGGTTTGCCTTGATTCATCTACTGTTGGCTATAGTGGCCAGTATGGAATTAGAATTACACCAACATGGATGTTAAAGACCACATTTCTCAATGGAGAATTAGAAGAAGAGATCTACATGCAACAGCCTGTAGGATTTATTCTTTGAGGTCGAGAGGATAAAATTTGTAGATTATAGAAGTTGTTCTATAGACTCAAACAATCCTCCAGACAGTGGTATTTGAGATTTTACACTACGATCATCTCATAAGACCACTGTGTTTACGTTAAACGATCCAACAGTTGTTTTGTGATTCTATCCTTGTATGTGGATGACATATTTCTAGCTGGAAATAGAAAAGAGTATCTTGAAACCATTAAAAGGTGGTTATCTTCAAAATTCGAAATGAAAGATATGGGTGAAGCAGAGTACATACTTGGTGTGAAGATCCATAGGGATCGTTCAAAGAAGTTATTGAGTTTGTCTTAAAAGACTTACATCAAGAAACTTTTATAACGATTCAAGATGGACACCTGCAAACCTAATGATACTCCTATTGTGAAAGACGAATCATTGAGTCAGCAAATGTGTCCCAAGGCTCTAGATGAGAAGAATAAAATGGCCAGAGTACCATATGCCAATGTGATTGACTGCAGATTATTCTTTCTGTTATCACTGAATGGGTATACAGACGTTGACTGGAGTGGTAATTTAGATAAACGTAAATCAACTCTCGGTTATGTCTTCTTGCTCAATGATGGAGCAATCTCATGGTGTAACAAGAAACAGACTTCATCTGCAGTTCAAGAGACTATTTGGTTGAGAAGATTCATGAAATATTTGGAGGTCTCAAACACTCCAGTGGGAGCTGTTTTAATTAATTGTGATAATCAGGTGGTTATTGCTTACACAAAATACCCCAAATTTCATGGATAGACCTAACACATTGACATGAAGTTCAACTTTGTTAGAGATATTGTAGATAAGAAGAAAAGTGATTCTTAATTACATTTCTACTCGTTTGAGTCTATGAAGGATTTAAAACGATGTATTGAATATGTACATGTATGTTAATGGAATAGTTAATGGCTTAACTATACATATATGTTTTATAAATTATATGTGATGGTTCATATATAATAGTATGTCGGCAAGTTATGATTGGCTCTCTCATACGAGCAATCGTCTCTGGCTCAGTGGGAGCGCAGAGATGAGATTACGATAGTTAATGTAATCGGGATAGATTTTGCCACGAATCTAATCCAACTTGTTATAAAGCTAAATCGACGGAGATCCTATACGTTGGAAGGAGGATATCCGGGTTAAGTGTATGGGACACACTTGAACTTTAATTTACACGATGTCTAAATTAAATGAAATACGACATACGCTTTCTTGGAAAGAAGTTAAAGACATTGTGACATGTGTTTTAGAAAAATGACATGTGCTAAGTTGACCTCAAAAGGATTGAGAAAATAATCCCTATTTTCTCAAAGGTATGAGTCCTTATCTATTGGTTACCCTTATGACTTTCTACTATATTCTAAGTCTTCACTTTGGTGTTGCTACTTTAGCATGCTACCAAAAGAGCTATGGTTAATAACGGCGATGCGGTACATGTCTAGGAAAGCAGCTATAGTGGGAGACTGTAGATACTTAGTGAGATGGGAAGAACCTCTTAATTTAACATATACTATTGTGATTCATTGACTAGTCAATCAAGCAGTGTCTTGATTATGAATACATAGTAATTTTGCAAAAGGGTTGAATATGCTCTGACAAATTCAGGGATTGAAAAGAGATATGTCAATTTATGTTAAATGTTCAAGAGTTCTGGGGTATAGCGAGCTTGTTGAGTTTCATTGATAAATTGGTTGAGTTGCTATATATCTCTAACAAGTGTATAGCGATTAAAACTCATATCTCGTGGGTCACACGATGTATTAATTTATGCGAGAATATGATTTATGAAGAAATAGAGTCAGGCGGCTTTTTGACTTCATATGTGAGTGGGAGATGTAAATAATAATTTATTTATTATTTTATTTTCCACATAAGAAGTGTGGATAAGAGAGAAGGTGAGGGAGTTAATAATACGTTATAAATAACTCCCATCTTTTGGGAATAAAAGGACTGCATGGCAGTTGTCCAAAAGAGAGTAGAGCGTATTCAGAATACGTAGAACGCAGAAGCAGAATGCGTACGACTGAAGCGTTCATGCACAAGGCAGAAGCAGAACGCGTACGTGAAGCGCTCATACGTTTGCGTTACAGAACGCGGAACACAGAACGTGAAAGCGTATCTCTCTCTCCGATTTTCTCTTTCCATTTCACTACAGATTATCATATTCCACACAATAATACAACATCGTGGAAATTAATTCACAACCCCGTGTTGTGAGATTCGATCCAGAGATCACGGTTTACACGTGAGTACCAACAGGTTCGTGTTTCTTCCACTGCAACACAATCCTACGGTGAGAGGTAAGAGATTCCTCTCTATGCATGTTGAGGAATGTGTGTTTCCAACAACTGGAAGCACCTCTCAGTGGTGATCGTTTTGCGGGTTCTTGACGGCAATGGAAGCCTGGCGTTGATAGTCGCTGCAACTAATGCTTCTGGCTTATCCATGGCGGCTCCATGGCGGGCCTGTGGGATGGACGTGTGACGTTGGAGGCGCAATTCCGAATGGCAGGGCGGCACGACTCTGGTAGGCTGATAGAAAGGCGGCCGGAAGCAGTGAGGACCACTAGTAAACGTTTATCGCTGCGAACACTTGTATGGCTGGAATCGAGAGTTAGCATCACGAAGGGCTTTTCTCTCACTGGCTGGCGGATCGTCTCAGGCAGCTGGCGGCTCATTTCAGGCGGCTGGCGGCATGAATCCAGTGAGCTGATGGCACCACTGCCGAGAGCAGCAGTACCAAATTCTTCGCGTGACAACTGTCGTGGGGAATCTGATTGCGGCTGCAAGGTGCAGGGTTGATGAACATGATTGCTGGCTAATGGGTTTGGGCTTATTTCCTTTTTGGGTCAACCTTCCTTGTTGGGCCAAGTTTAATTATTGGGCTGAATTTCTTTTATTTGATTTGGGATGAGCATATGGTCCATGGATAATGGGCTTGATTAATTATTTAGTATGCTCCTCATTTTGTGTTTATTTGTTGCTCTTGGGCCCATTTAATTGATCCACTAATTATGCTATTAATTCATAATATATAATTGATTTAATTATTTTTATTTGATAATTAATTGTTATATATGTAGCATGTTCTATGTGATTTAATTTTTTAAATTAATTGAAATAGAAGCATGCTAAAATGTATATTTTATTTCTAAAATATTATATGCATGTTAAAAACCCTCGGTGTTAAATAACTAAGTGGGAGAGGGGATTGGTAATTAATTTTCACGACCTCCATTATTGGTTTGTTAGCGATGTGAATAAACTTGCGCGTCGGCATTAGAGCATTCCTCCCCATCGAATGAGTTTATTCATGGATTGCTGGAACAGACTTCATTAAATAATTATGTTTGTAATGTGATGCATATGAACTTGCGCGTTGGCATAGACCTTCCTCCCTATCGGATAAGTTTATATACAGTTCACTGGTACAAACTTATAATTGATGACTGTATGAAGTTATCCGAGCGCGTGTGTACTTCTCTATCTGTAAGGCACATAAGCTTGCGCAATGGACTTGGGGTCAAATAATGGTATACACTTAGGTGCAAATAATATGTATCCTCCCCATCGGAGTCACTGCTATTATTTGTATGGCTAAAGAGGAACCGACTATTAATTATTTTGTCATGAGGTTAAGTTGACAAATAAAATTAATGGATAAAACCTTCTCTTGTAAATATTCGGGTTTGTAAATGTCCACACTATCGTGGCTTGCAGACTCACGGTGCTTGAGATATCAGTGAATTTATATTTTATATTATTTTTGAGGAAATCAATATAAATGGATAAATTCGAAGATTTGATCGGTATATTTATTTGTGATTCTCTGAATTTCAAATGGTTTTATCTCACTTATTATTACTGGAAGTAATTATATTTACTGGTCCAAAATTAGTTGATTAGAAAAGAATCTTGGTTTTGAATTTTACTACTTAAGAAAATAAAAATGTGTTCTCACTAAGGATGTTCTGTGATGCCTATTAAAATCTCTAGCGAAGAGGTGAGAGGTTCATAGAAATATGATGGTCTCATGCAACTCTTCGGATACTTGAGTAAGTTAAAAGACGGTAGGTCATGATTGAATTTGATGAATGAATTGGAAATACATGGAATAGAAGTTGAAAGGGAAACCTAAGTCAATTTTATTCTCCAAAATTGCCTAGATGTTTTAAGTAAGTTCCACCTGAATTACGAGAGGATGTATATTGTGAAAAATTTCTGACAAAACATGAGCAAAGAAAAGCCATTTTCATCATGATGTGAACAAGTCACTAGACGTTGAAGCTTGATTAGTAATGGCATCTACTGACACTTATATGTAGATACTGGAATTACTTAAAGAGTGTAACTAAGTGATGATGAGATTATATGGACATGGGTAATACTACGAGAGTAGTGGTTGTTGCAGTGGGAGTCGTTTATTTATCTAACGATATGAATAAACGATTGATTATGAGAAATTGTCTTTACTACGTTTTTAATAGAAAGAATTTCATTTTAGTTTCTATATATTTACGGATGGATACTCCATTTCATTTAAATGACATGGTCATAGTAATGAAGGATGGAAGTATAATCTGTTGTGGTACGTTGGCGGACAATTTGTACACTCAGAAATCATGTTTATACCACGGATGCAACAAATAGTAATTAATAATGCATATTCTAATCTTAGAGAAAGGAACCTTCGAAAATGAACTAAACATACTTTTAGCATCTAAGACTAGATCAATTTTACTTGAGTAGGATTCAAAGGTTGGTAGCCGATGGACCGTAGGGTTTATCTGAAGTGGAAACTATCTAACTTGCGAGTCTTGCTTGAAAGTAAAAATAATTAACTGCCTTTTCAAGGCTGTGGGGTGTAGAGCCAAAGATATATATATTGGAATTAGTTCATTCTTATTCAAGCAGACCTAATATTATCCAGGCGATAGGTGGTTATGAATATTTGTCAATCGATGATTATTCTTAAAATGGATATATTTATTTGATACACTGCATGTCTACGTTCTTTGATTAATTCAAGAATTGCAAGGCTGGTACAGTGAAGCGTCATGGAAAATATATTAAGTCATTACGATTTAATCATGATGGCGAGTATCTCTTAGGATAGTTAGGAGCTATTAATCAAAGGTTGAGATTAAATCTCAAGTAGTCTACACCAGGCATACCCCAGCTGAATGGTGTGGCGGAAAGAAGGAATAAGACTATTATGGTGATATTTAGATAGATGATGAATTATTTGGAATAATTAAATTCATTTTATGGATATGCCTTAGAAACAGTAATTCGTAAAATATTTGTCTGTTTGTGGGATATCCTAGAAAAATGGACGGTGATTCATTTAGTCCAAAAGATCAAAGGGTGACTGTTAATACAAACATCGGATTTTTAGAAAAGGACTATGTAATAAATTACAAACCCATGTATAAGTTGTTCTAAAGGAAGTGAGAGGGAAAACACTAAGTATTAGTACCAAGTGTACAAGAGGATATACCACAAGGTAAACTGCATCACATGTCAAGTCTGATACACAATTGCGTGTAGTACTTTGTCATAGTGGGAGGGTTGTTTGACAAACCGTAAAATATATTTTGGGAGAGTCGTGAGACTTGGTCCCTAGTAAACATGGTATTGTCCCACGGATACGACGTAGCACTACAAGATTAAAATGCGGAATCTTTGTAAGTTGCAATAAATGTTGAAATAGAATCTTCGGATTCTAAATTAAGTCTGGGAGCTTGTAGGACCACTAAATGGTGTAAAAGCCATTGCAAGTGGTCATAGGAAATAAAAGAGGATCATACGGTAAGGTGAAAACCTTGAAAGCAAAGCTTGTTGCGAAAAAGTGTACTCAGAAAGAAATGGTTCGATTATGAGGAAACATGTTCACTGGTAGCTATGCTTATGTTGATCCGGATTCTTTTATTTATTGATGCTCATATTGAATTATGAGGAACAGCAAATAGATCTCAAGACAGCTTTCCTGATTGGAAGTCTTGAGGAAAAACATCTATGTGAAGCAATCAAAGTGATTCATTGCAAAGGGCTAAGAGCATTGTGATAGTTAGCTTAAAAGTGTCCATGGATGGACTAAATCAGACTTCAAGATCATGATACATCCATTTTTTTGAGGAAATCCAGGCATATGGATTTATTCAATGCATGGATGTGTCTTGTGTATTGTAAAGAGTGACGGAAACGTGGTGGTATTTCATGTACTTTACATAGATGATATATTGCTCATTGGAGACAATGAAAGAGTATTGTCGGGCGTAAGGGTATGGTTGATAAAGCGGTATGATATGAAGGACTTAAGAAAAGTAAAATATATCCTTTTGATCACGGTAATACGAATCACAAGAAAGGATGTTATGCTTATCTCAAGTTTTGTGAATTGATACAATCCATACTCGTTTAGCATGTGAATTTATCTAAGTGAATGTGTCTTGAGACACAAAAAGAAGATAAAAGTGATGAAAGCGGTTTCTTATGCTTCGGCGAATAAGGAAGCTTAATCTAAGGAATGCTATGCACGAAAATGGATAACTGTATTGCCAATGGCATAGACAGTGGGTATCAAAGGTAACTCAAAATAAGAATGTTGAACTGTAGTAACACATAATTTTGAAGTACTTGAAAAGGACTATAAATTATATGTGGGCTTATCGGACAGATTCACTGCTTCTTATGAGTTACGTAGATTCAGATTTTTTAAATCAGATAGGGATGACAGTAAATTCACCTCAAAAGTTATGTGTTTAATTTTAGGAAGTAGAGTCATAATGTGGAGGAGTGTTATATAGAAATATATTTCAGACTCCAGACTCCATTATGGAAAGATGATAAATTGTAGCCTATGAGGCAACCAAAGTATCTATATGACTCTAGAAACTTCATGATGGACTTTAAAGTGTTTCTAAGTTTGCCCAAGGTTATCACAGTTTATATTGATGATATTGGTGCAGTTGCAAACTTGAAGGAATCACGAGTCCATAAGGCAATTAAACACATGGAGCGCGAGTACCACCTATTACGAGAAATCGTATGATAAGGGAAAGGTTGTTGTCGCCTAGATTGCATCGGATGATGACATAGTAAATCTATTTACAAGGACCTTAAGGCGAGAGCTTTTAATGGTCATGTAGTGGAAGTGGGAATCAGATGTATGGCAGAAGACATGACAGCATAGTCTTTTAGTATAAGAGGGAGATTGTTGGATTGTATACTAAAAGTCTAGCTTTAGTAAGAACAATGTTATAACAATTTATTTGAAATGAGAATCATATGATCAAATGATTGCATCTTAAAATTTATTTATATGCACGATGCAATAGTCCACTTACTTTATACTGTAGATAATATTTTGTGCGACAATACGCGGAAGATCATATTATCGATTTTCTTATAAAGTATAAATAGATGCTCACAACCGAGATAGACGGGAACTCTCTATTGGGATGGTTGTAGTGTGGTTTGGTATTAGCTTGTCTTGGCTATAGAATCACATTAGTGCACTTGTGTGTATTGAGCAGGACCGCTTGAGATCGTTCGACTTATACTGACTTATAGGAAAACTTGATCTCAGTTATTATGAATGTTCGTGCTCTTAATCCCTATAAAATAACCTCAACACGTAGGGCAGTATGTATTTCTTTGATTCATCAATGGGTGAGATTTACATGTATTAAATCAACAAACTCGGTGAGTTGGGAAGTAGTGCTATCTCTATGGTGTGCTGTTGATTGTAGAAGGAATCCATATCCGACATAGGTTGATGATGTCCCCTTGAGGAGCTCATAAGATTTATCATGTAAATCTTGCAAGTGGATTAATTCTGGCATGATAATAAGGTTGAGTGGTACTACTCTCGGATGAGATATTAATTAATTTGAGTTGTCAGTAACTTAATTAATTAATGGGCATTGTATATCTTAAACATGGGGAGATTTTTGGGCTCATAATAAGAAGGAGCCCAGAACATAATTTTGGGATTGGATGGGTAGTGCAATAATAATATTTTAGTGGACTATATTATTATTATTGGATTTAATTATAAGCTTTGGGCTAAGCTTGATTAATTAAATCCAATTGAGGCCCAATCCAATTTCTCCTCCTGGTCCCTGCTGTAGCCCAGTATATAAGTCATCTCATCTTCTAGAAACCAGGACTCTGCGCCATTTTTTACGTGAGAAAAGGAGAGAAGCAGATTGAGAGAATCCTGCAGATTGTTGCCCACACAACATCAGGATTCGACTTGGGACATACAGCAGAAGATCGAAAGGTGGTTGACTGTTGTTCATCCTCTACATCAACCCTGAAGAAAGGTAAACTTTTATTTTGCTTCCCCTGTAATTGTTTACTTGATTTCCTAACGGATCACGCTGAGCCAAACGATCTAATAGCTAACAATATATCAATACAATCCATAACTGCGTATAACATAGAGTATTAACATTAGTTATAATTCACGGAATATGATTTATATAAAAATAGTGTGATCTTAATTGATGGAGGAAGATATATTTGATAATGACTATAGAAATAGAATAACGACTATGATAATATGATGTACTCCCTCCGTCCCCCGATGTATTTCACGTATTTGTGTGCGCGGAGTTTAAGAAAATTTTGACTTTTTAAGTATAAAGTAAGAAAGAGAAGAAATATTTTAGTTAATTTAATGAAAAAGGTGTGTAAAGTTATTGAAATGGGTGAAAAAGTGAGTATTTTGTTGGGATATGTGTAAAAAGTAAGTATTATTATAGTGTATTCATTACCATTTTTAGTAAAAGTGAAGTGTGAAATACTTTGAGGGACGGATGAAAAAGGAAAGTGTGAAATACTTTGGGGGACGGAGGGAGTAATGTACAAAACAACATTGTAAGCGTTATAATTATTTGTAGTATCAACAAGCATATAAGCTAACGATTATGGTGATAACACTCTAGATTTGAAATAACAAAGAAGGTAAATAGATACTTTATTTATTTCTTATAAAAACACAATAAATATTTTTTATGGTAAATACACTTTTTTATCCATTAACTTTCTCTGATTTTGAGATTGGTCCATCGGTTTTACACTTTTTGAAATTGGTCCATCAAGTTTATAAAGTTCGATAAATTCGTCCTCTGACCACTGTAGCGGGTCTCCCACCCGGTAATGCAGATGTGTAATTTTTTTTAAAAGTAGCGTGTAATAGAAGGTTGACCAAAATTCTCCACATCCACCAGCCATGCCACCGCCACTATTACCATGCTTCACCACTACCACGTCACCGCCACCATTACCATGATGCACCAGCACCACGCTACCGCCACCGTTATCACCTGCACCACCACCACCATGACTATTTCTCTATCTTGCAGCTGTGGGTTGTTCTCGTCGCTAATTTACTAGTTTTTTGGATGAATTTCTAGACCAGGTTGAGACGCAGTCCTCGTTAAGGTTGGGACACAGCAATCACACTGGGTTCCTGATGCATCCAAGGGAGAACTCACTGATGAATCATTCACCGCCGCAATGTCCTTGGTTATTCCTCTAAATTGAAGAATCATTCGTGGCAGATATTGAAAAGGAGCTCGTCTCGTTGCGATGAGCGAGCTCGAAGATCTAGTGGCGATGAAAAACCGAACGGAAGAGATTCTTTGGTGGCAGAGGATTAAAGTAAGAATTGTAACGGATGATAAGTGAAAGTGGGAGATGATGAGTGAGAGTGGAGTATGCCTACCGACTGGAATAGAAGCTACCACAATAGCCGCAAGCGTTCTACGGTGGCATCTGGAATCGTGAGCTCTAAAAGCTCCAAGGGCACGGCCACCATACTTGCACGCCTATGAGCTCCAGTCGGCTGTCGAGAGCAGGTAGGAGATACCGGCGTTACTGGTGAGGGTGCCAAAGCTGAGCCTGCTGCACATCCTGGTCGATCAAATGAAGTGGGAGATTTTTTGGTGGTTTATGTGAGAACGTGTATTCTTCGTACGTGTTTATATACAGTCTAGTAAATGAAGGTACAAGGAGTTACAAATTCACAGCGTCGTGAGAGGGAGTACCTGACTAATATCTAGCTAGGTTCTTCTGGCACCATCATGCAGACAGTGTGGGATGGTCAGAAGAGAAATTGGGATGCCATATGGTTCACTCCCATGCTTGGAAACGACTGTGATCTTTATGGTAAATGTGGGCCCTTTGGAACATGTAATATGGTGCGAAGGCCTATCTATTCTTGTATGAGAGGGTTCGAACATGTGAATGAGGGTGAATGGCAGAGGGTGGATCAATTCTTTATCGCCACTGGATCTTCGAGCTCGCTCATCGTCGACGAGGCGATAGGCGTGGAGAATTGGTCTTCTCTCCAACCTTCTATTACACGCTGTCATTTAAAAAAAATTACACGTCAACATTACTGGATGGGAGACCCGCTACAGCCGGTCAAAAGATAAATTTGTCGAATTTTGTAAACTTGATTAACCAATTTCAAAAAGTGTAAAATCGATGGACCAATTTCAAAATCGAAGAAAGTTAATGGACAAAAAGTGTATTTACCCTATTTTTTATTAACATAATATTAAAATGAGATAATAGACTTTTACTAAATCAACGTCTATTATTGTATTATATATGCATGTAGTATGATAGTTAATGGTAGAATATAAATATCTTAAAAAATTATTAATACAACTTTACATATAGAATAACGAATACGAAGAGCGCATAATGGCATCGTAAGCGTTATGACAATTAACATCATGCATTAATTATACTCATGAAGATAATAACTATAATTGATTTGAATTAATGTGCTAAATCTTAAGAGACACTTTCTCTCTCTCTCTCCCTCTCTCTCTCTCTCTCTCTCTCTCTCTCTCTCTCTCTCTCTCTCTCTCTCTCTCTCTCTCTCTCTCTCTCTCTCTTAAGAATCACCCCCTTATACTCTAAACTCGCGAACTCTAAAAACTATCTCAAAACTTCTCTCTTTCTATGCAAACAAAAAAGTGATGACTAATCCCCTATTTATAGTGGTTAATGAATCATTCTAGAGTGACGGTGCAACTAACTATTTCTAGATAGTTCTTCACCTACCTGCTTGGATTCTTTTAGTATATTTCTAGACCCTTCACACCTCTAATCAATTATTCTCCCAGATTAGTCTAGAATTATAACTTGTATATTTTCAAGGCGCTATTGCTATATGATATATGTAAATAGTGTGATAGTTAATGGTAGAAGATACATATCTTAAAAAATCACTACCACAACTTTATATGAAAAATTACGACTACGACATAACGACATCATAAGCGTTATGATAAATAATATCGTGCATTAGCTTATACTCATGAACATAATAACTATAACTGCTTTGAATTCATATGATAAAGAATTTGAAATGATATTATCTTTCTTTAATGTATAAAGACAATAACAAGTTCTTCATTGGAGAAATAATTGGATCATATAATGGAGTTACATTCATCAATAAACCTTCTTTGATTGAAATAGAGTAAGGAAACTCTATTTGAGAGATTGGTTGATGGTGGATTTCGGAAAAGAGAGGAGAGAAGACGGATTCATCATGAAAATTGGAAGCAAGAACGACGTAATATGATGAGAAGAAGCAGAATCGTGAAAAAGGTCTCGACTTTATTTTAAGAAGCGGAATTTTTATTTTTTTATTTTACAAAAAGGTCCAAAACTTTTATTATTTTTTCCAAAAGTCCATAAAGTATTAATAGTTATTTAATTAAAACCCCATTTTCCAAAGAAAGGTCATTTACAAAAAATTTTATAGAATCATGCTTTTTAAACAAGATTTATTATTGACAAAGCCATTTAAATAAAGACCCCTTTATCTTTCTATATATATGTTTATTAAACCTTCAATGATATGATAGTATTTTCCGTGCCAATTTACATAACGATCTTAATCATTGAAAAACTTAAATCTTTTACACTTCCTTTATTGAAACCTAATTTTCTTTCTATATATGTATATATTTATTCTTTTCCCAATATTTACAAATCACTTTTCAGGTTTAATTTTTTTATCACCTTATGTTTTATTTTCTACTCATTCAATTTTTTTAATTTTTCTTAATTTTTAGTTTTTATGTTCTATTTTCTACTCTTTCAATTTTTTATTTTTTTATATAAAAATTTATTATTTTTATGTATTGAATAATTTTAAATCACCACTTTATTTCTTGAATTTTAAATGTTTTGTTCAGTTACGGGTATTCGCAGACATGGACGGTGACACATTGGGGCATGGGCATTGGGCCCGTCAATTTTTAAAATTTAATACTATATATGTAATAGATATTAATAAATTTTAAGGTAGCCAAAGTTGCATGCATGCTTCATTCATTACAGGAGGTCACGGGTTCGACACCTCGAATCAACGTCCTTCTCTTCCTTTTTATTTCATTGTTTTTTTCCCTAACTAATATTCTTTTTTAAATTATGTTAATTGTACTTTTATTTTTTTATGTTTTCTGTTTTCCTAACTAATATTCTTTTTTAAATTATGTTAATTGTGATTCGCTTTTATTTCTTTATTTTTTCTATTTTCCTAACTAATATTTTTCTTTAAAAAAATTATGTTAATTTTGATGCAAATATTTTATGTATAACATGTTTTCTTAAATTTTTTTTAATTCTTTTATTAAATAATATTAATTGTGATGCAAATATTTTACGTTATCACATTGTATTATTCTTTTATTTCATCATGATGTATAAGATTAAGAAAATATAAATTTTAAAATAAAGTGTAACATTAGTTATTAAGATTCTTATACTTTCTCCTTGAGTCTTCTACGTATTTTTGCATGTTCTATTAATAGTAAAAATACACCGAATAGCTAAAATTTTAATAAATATTATGAGAAATTTTATATATTTTATTAATAGATATAAGTTTATTTAATCATATTTATTAAATATTTATTTAGAATAATAAAATCTAGGAATTATTACTATTTAGTACAAAATATATACTAAAATTACTAGCAGATACAAAGTATATATTTTATTACTACCGGATATAAAAATAGGTGATGAAAAGTCTCAACTACCTATTTATGAATGTCGTTGAATACAACTGTATTGAATATACTATTTTACTGATCATGATTTTTAAATATATGAATTCTCAATGTTTAGCGTATGAATTCTGACAACGCAATATATAAAAACTAGTGAAATTAAATCAATAATTTTGAAATCACAACATTCAAATTCATGAATTCTGAATATTTATTTAAATAGCAGATTTTTTATTGTAATATAATCTTATACAAAAAATATATTAAATATTTTGAATACTTATAAAAATATTTCTAATATGCATATTTCTTATCTTATATAATTTGGATACCAAAATATGTTTAAATATTCTGAAAACTTATTTAATTATTTGTTAATATTGCAAATTTGTTATCGTAATCTAATCTGGATACTAAATATATCTAAATATCCTAATCTGGATACCAAATATATCTAAATATTTTGGATACTTATCTAAATATTTTTTAACACATCATGCAGATTTCTTATCGTAATATTCTGAATACTTATCTAATTATTTATGAATACTGGAGATTTCTTATCGTAATTTAATCTGATACCAAATATATCTAAATATTCTTAATACTTATCTAAATGAGTTACTTACTAGGAGGTACATAAAATAATGCATAATTGCTGTAAACTACATGACTCAAAGTACTATTACTCATAACTACACAATTATGATTGTGATACCATAAATACCCCTATGTATTTGCACAATTTGGTTTTGCATAATTTGGTTTTGCACAATTTGGTTTGCACAAATTTTTTTGCATATTTTAAATTCCGGCAGCAGGCGGCGGTCAACGCCGGTCAACGGTTGGTCAACGCCGGTCAACGCCGGGTGGGTGGGTGAGGGGTAGGGTTGGTGGTTTAAAAGTGTATGGGATTATAAGATTATATTTGGTATTTTACTTTAATATTTTGTATGTGAGAGTAATTATTTAAATTCCTTGTATCTAATAATAATTTAGGTTAAGTGTGTATCTATTGGTGATTTTACCTAAAATTAAATATTTCTGAATTAATCTGGATACAGAATATATAAAAATCTATGTAAATATTTTTTTAATAGGATTATTTTATCGTAATATAATATGGAGTCGTGAGGATTTTTTTTATGGTAATATAATCTGAATACCAAAATATATGTAAACATTTGTGAAAACATTTGAATACTCATTTAATTATCTATGAATACTGTAGATTTCTTATCGTAATCTAATCTGATACCAAATATATCTAAATATTCTTAATACTTATCTAAATATTTCTGAATACATCAAATTTCTTATCATATATAATCTGGATACAGAATATATAAAAATCTATGTAAATATTTTTTTAATAGGATTTTTTTATCGTAATATAATATGGAGTCGTGAGGATTTTTTTATCGTAATATAATCTGAATACCAAAATATATGTAAATATTTGTGAAAACATTATGAAGATTTCGTATCGTAATTTAATTTGATACATTGTAGTAATATCTTTAATTAATTAATTAATTTTGAATACAATACAATTAAACCTATTTCTTATCTAAATATTTTTTAATACATCATGCAGATTTCTTATCATAATATTCTGAATACTTATCTAATTATTTATGAATACCGCAGATTTCTTATCGTAATCTAATCTGATACCAAATATATCTAAATATTCTTAATACTTATCTAAATATTTATGAATACATCAAATTTCTTATCATATATAATCTGGATACAGAATATATAAAAATCTATGTAAATATTTTTTAATAGGATTTTTTATCGTAATATAATTTAATTTGATACATTGTAGTAATATCTTTAATTAATTAATTAATTTTAAATACAATACAATTAAACTTTTTTTCTTAATGTTTGACCACGATTGACTAATCCCAACATATCTCCTATTTTCATGGAGAGATTAATGGTTAATTAATTCTGAATACAATTAAACTTAAATAGGGTTAAAAGTGGTATTTGATTAATATAATTTGGATATTGTACCTGGAAGTAATAAAGGTTAATAAAATGTACTCCCTCTGTCTCATTTCAATGTTTACATATTTCTAATTTGGGCGTCTCATTTCAATGTTTACGTTTCCTTTTTTGGAATATGGGACCCACCTAAAACAAACATCCAATACTAATATACCTACCAACTTTACATTAAATATTATATATTTTCACCCACTATCTATTAAAATACTATACTCCTTAATCAACGTGCAAAAAGTAAACGTAAACATTGAAATGTGACGGAGGGAGTACTAATGGACCCTATAATCTATATACTATATTTATCAACAATTTACTACAATAATAAAAAGTAATAACATTTTTAATAAAAAGTTATTTCTAATAAAAAAAGTGATATCCGTCTAATTGAATTATTTCACGAATAATTTATTAGAATAATAAAAAGTGATAATATTTAAAATAAAAGTGATAAAAAGTGAAAATCATTTATTAAATTATTTTATAAAAAAAATTGTAGAATCAATAAAAAGTTATATCATTTTTAATATATAATAATACTCGATCAAGATAAAGTGATAATAGAATGGTTGAACTATTTAATGAACAATTAATAATAATAATAATAATAATAATAATAATAATAATTTTTTATTCAACTATTAAATATATGTATTATTTACGATGGCAATTGACGAGATTACATAAGCTAGCGTTGCTGATAATGGTAGATAGGCGTGGAATAATTCACGCAAATGCCATACTTTTTTCCCTTAAAAACTCCTAACAAATAACACTTAACATCCTCACAACACCAAAATATAGTATGAAAAATAAATGTATTCATCATCTTAGCAAAATAACACTCAACATCCTCACAACACCGAAATATTATAAAAATAACATGTTCATTTTGCACTTTCTTAACAAAATATCACTAACTTTATTCATATTTTCTTAATCTACATGCTCATGCAAGTTCTTACCAGTACAAATTTGAAATGAATAAATATTATAAATATTAGAGTAGAATTTTATAAATTCAAAGTCCAATTTCGTAATATAATCAAAATAAATAGGCTTTTTAATGCAAAAAAAAATCCACCCAAAATCGAACGTACATAGTCTAAATGAGGTTATACAGCAAACTACATATGGCTTATTAACGAATAAATTAAGGGGCTGAGGCCAAGATATGATCGACAAAAATCATAATTATACATGATTAGCCTAAGTGGTTTCAAGTGTACCTTTGACTTGTAAGTGATTACTAAGGTAATGTTTGGTTCACTAACCATATATATTATTATTAAGGTAATATATAGGTTTGTGAATCAATGTTAGCTTTTAGGGGTTATTAAATAACTTAGGTTAGCTAATATTATGTTTGTTAATCATATTTTTTTGTTAATCATATTTTTTTAATGAAATTAAGAATTAGTAAATGATAAAAATATAAATTTACATTGTTGTCCTTAAAAATTGTAATTTTTACTTTTTTTTAATATTTTTTCTCTTTTTTTTTATCTGGAGTTTCACGTTAAATTTTTAATTTTTTTAAAATTAAAATTAAATTTAAATTTTAGAAAAAAATTTAATGACCAAATTTAAATGATTTCAAATTATAATTTCGTGTTAAAATTTTTAAAATACTAATTTTTGTTAGTATATAGTAGGGGGTAAAATTATCCAGAAACTTTTAATAACACTCCTCCAATATGGCTGTCTGTAAACCCACCAAGAGGTTGAGTTTCACTCCTCCGGCCTGAAAGATTTGACTACCGGGCTGCAAGTTATAATTGAACCTATTACAACCAAATTAATTATTAAGTAGGCTAAGTAGTGTATTAAGGCTTAATCACCTCAAGTAAACATTCCCTAAAAGTCCTCATAATCATGTGTATACAATATTCTTTAGTTTCAAGGCATTACCTTAGTTTGAATTCCTGCTCCGCTATATATATATATATATATCATCTCATATGCCACATCCAACAAATATATAGTGCATAAAAGAGAGAAATCTAAACCATGTCGAAAAACCTTAACTCCAAGGACAACAATTTAGATCACTATTATCCGCATGTCAATCAATCATACAAGTGCTAGAACATGAAAAATATTTGGGGCCAGAAAATCCTAGGTGATCATTAAAAGGGTTAACATGCGTGTATCAACCAAAATTATTCTCAGGTAAGGTACATGATACCACAGGGCTTCACACAAACAATTAATGGTTGCTCAACAAATTCGGAACCACATACAATTAAATGTAAAAGGAGTACAAGATTTGGGTAATTCAGAAAATTATCAACCTCTCAAAGGGAATATGAAATAGCTACCATTTCTGAACATTTGACAACAGTTCTTATCAACTTCTAGACAAAATAATATCGAACTTCCTAGACCGACCATGCAGGGTCACAAAACAGATTGGAGATCAGTAACTCATATCAGGCTTGGAGAATGAAAAACTGTAAAAGAAGGTACTAGTACACTACCACATGGCACGATAGAGCAAGTTAAGAGTTCTATTAACCAAAATAAGTTCCAAGGACATCACTGTAACTATGATCCTCGACTGGAAACTATGGAGACTGCAAATCATGTGGAATTACACCTTTGAGATCTAGTAACTCCTCTAGACCTTGTAACTTTAGTTTCAATATGTATCCAGAATCAAGAATTTGTCTACTAGCTTAACAGGCCAATAATCATTGGACATGCAACATATAGAGAGGAAACTATGGCACTAAGTCTCAACAAAGCCCAGGAAGCATTCGCTAAAAAACATAATTACCAGTTTAGAGGCCATAAGAGTGGAAGAGGACTCTCAAGGGTAAATGCTCAAACAATATAATGATGAGTACGATACCATTAGACATGCTAACTTATGGAAAATCAGTTAGAAAACAGTTCCATTTTATGAGTGAACACAGTAAGAAACTATGCAAATATTCCCACCAAGTAGGATAAACACATAAAACTCTCTTCTATAGTCAACAGGCCAGATTCCATCAATAGCCACCCACCAAAACTAGAAAACAGAGGCACGTGTAGCATCAAAAATCCATCTTTCTTAACTTTATTATGATGTAAATAACAAACAGACAACATCCTTTATATACATATAACCTAGACGCACATTTCTCTAAGATTACTAAACCTCTAAGCAAATTCTTCTACTAACTTCATCTAGCACCATGTATCTTCCTCCTGCAACCAACCATGCTGAAACATCAAGCAGCTAAATCAATTAATATTCAACCACATTAATGCTAAAGGAGACAAAAACTATGGTTTAGTGCAAAAAGAAATTCTATGTGAGGCTCAACAGTGCACATGAATGATTATCCCAGTAGAATCACAAGGCCTGCCATACATAAACTAGGAGAAGGCATCAGAAAGAATAAAAATAAACCAAAATAACATGTTCAATAAGAGATTGTTAGATTAACCATACCATCTCTGACCACAACCAAGGCGTGCCTCACCTTCATTTACATTTAGTAGAGGCAAGCATCAGCCTGAATTCACAGTACGGAGCCACATCCAATAGCAATAGTCATAGTAACATTAAAAACAAGAGCACCAGACAGATCAGATATGTCAGATAAAACAAAGCCAACAGCTAGTGGTACCAGCCATGTGAGACAGTGAAATATCAGTAAGCAACATGGTTAAAGTTTAAACATATAGAATCAAGAAACCAGACACTCTAACTGCAGATTAACCATCCAAATATATAAAGGGTCCTACAAAAGGGATTTCAACAGACAAATTTGTAAACTGAGGGCGTAGTGCAAGACATGGCTGAATGAACTGGATCTCAACTCTCTGCAAATGTAACAGTACAGCAAGGTTATGTGAGTCCCAAACTTCCAACAAGTAAATCATGGCAAGAGATAACAAATCAGGATGACAAGTGCTCCAACAAATAGCCTGTCAAGATATTACATAATGACAAAGAAACAAGTGTTAACATCTGCCAAATAAATCAGTAGAAAGTACATAAAAATGAAATCATGCATGATCAACTATATGAAACAAAAAATATGGACTCAAAAGAGGCCCGAGACTCCAACAAGTGGTAGAGATGTCGTCCACGTGGAATATAGATAGTTGATTCAGTCAGAATATAGCTATCTGCACAGACTCACAAAGCATTTTACATGAGGCAAAACAATATATTATTAACAATGAACTCAAGGTTCTACTGGATGCGTTATTTATTAAAGTTGAAGCTTGCCACAAAATCAATGTGTTTCCATAGTTAAGATAATCGATACAACTAAGTGTAGATAGCTGCATTATGGAAAAAAGGGCCATCAAGATCCACTCAAAAGGTTTGACTCCAGTTGGTGCACAAAAAATTCGTTGTTTTCACTTCCCACAAGTGACAACTCATCTCAGTAAATACAAAAGCTGACTAGCTCCCATCTTCTCAAATTATCACACTACTTAACTGCCTTATCACAAGTTTCCAAATGTGGCTACTCTTCAGGTCATAGTCTGAACCTCACCATTGGGATTTAAATTTTTATTGTAGAAGACCATATATGTGGTTAATTACTCCAAGCAATTCATTCCTCACTTGTTTCATTATTTTACATACACCAGAGAGAACAATTATGTTACATTGTTTTAAAAACACTGTTAAGTTGACATCATTTATACTATATATCATCATATTTAAGGGATCCTTTTTATATTGCTCGGGGGCAGGGGGGGGAACTCAAAATTTCTCAGCACAGAAAATCTTGCAATTCAATCCTAGTCTCCTATATTCCATAAATCACCCCTGCACAGCAATTTGGGTCAAGAACAACAAATTCTCACTGCGACCTCAACATTGCATGATGTTTACATATTAAGAAAAAAGATGGGTAACAAATGTTAGGTTATTTAAGTATACGCAAGTAAAAATTACCAAATCTCTTTTAATACTAAATGCAAAAAAGGAATATGCTTACCTCATCCCAACAGCAATCTTCAAAATAACATCATTACTTCATTTCTGCCATGAACTTCTCATATTCAGAGTCTGAGCTATAGTTACTTTTCTCAGCAGAGGGTGGTGGTGGCGGCAATGGTGGCTTTGAGGACCAAGGAGCATTACTCAAGCTTTGGGAAGGATCAACACTTGACTGTGGTATAGCAGGGGGTGGTGGTGGTGGAACAGCACCATAGAGAGGTTGATAGCTATAAGAGGGTGTCGCATATGGGACCTGGGCATTTGGTTGCATCGAGGTGACAGAATTCCCATAGATATAAGTTGGAACAGATTGAGCAGCTCCGCTACCCTGAGATTGCACTCCAGGTGGGTAACTTTGCTGGGTCTCAACAGATGATGTATAATTTTGCTGTGCATCAGTGGATGAAACAGCAGGTGTTTGGACACCAGAGGAACCTGGAGGCAGTGGTGGAGGCGGGTAATGCACACCATATTGAGGAACTGTTTGACCAGGAACCGGGGGATACATGGCTGATCCTGGAGGGAGAGGGGGGTACGCAGCATAAGGAGGAGGAGGTGGTCCCCAAGGAACTGGAGCAGCAGGGTAGACCCCAGGTGGTGCACTTCCAATTGGACCACCAGTGTTGTACTGCTGGGAGGGGTAGGCACCAACAGCCTGATTCGGAGTAGGATATGATGGCATTGGTGGAGCAGGAGGGCCAGGAGGTACCATAGGCTGAGGTGGTTTGCCTGCGACTCTTACAGCAATTGTTCTACCATCTAATTTGTGTCCATTCATGCTAGCAATAGCATTATTAGCCTGCTGGACATCAGCATATTTCACAAACCCATAACCTTTACTCTGACCAGTCACACGGTCCTTGATAACCTTAGCCATCACAATTTCACCAAATGGAGAGAACAAGTTTATTAAACCATCATCCTCTAGAGTTGGGGGCAGATAGCCAATATATAAGTTTGTCTCATCAAATTCCTTTGGCTTTATTAGGTTCGACCCTAAACCAGCTTGTGTGCTATTAGTTGAAGTGTTGGTACCCCCTGCCCAGGGAGGATTGGTTCCTGAACCCGCAGGAAGAGCAAGTGCTGCAGAACTCGGCTTGATCAAAGATTCCGGAACTGTTCCTCCAAGTTCTGCCAAGAAATTCTGATACTCATCATCCATCTTCTTCCCAGTAGTATTCTTTACCGGGCAATCAATGGTAGGATGTCCACCATCACCACAAATCTTACACAAAACATCGCTCTTAAATGTAGAAGTTCGGGAAGGACATGCATACTGCCGGTGCCCAGGCTCACCACACAGCCTACAGTACTCCTCATCCCTAATAGTACCATTCAAAGCTGCAAGCTCCCTAAGCTGTTGCCTCTTATGCTCATTGAGAACTTCATCAACAGGCTGTAAGAGCTTCTCAACCATACCCGCAGCAGCTTCAAGTGATTCCTGAGTCTCTGCCTCCACCAACACATGAAGATCCTCGTTCTCCGAAGGATCCGGCTTTAAGTCCCGTTTCTGTTGCAGCCTACCCTCTTTCACTGACCCTTTGCCCCGAATAACTATCTTTGCTCCGGTCTCTCTTTCCATCCTCTTCTGCGTGTTTCCTCTAGGACCAATAATCAATCCTATAAAGTTATAACCCGGGTACTCTTTCATTGGTATGTATAACTTCTTTTGAAGCTTTGGAGGCCGATAATCCGCTGGCGGTTTAAAAGCAGGATTTTTCTTAATAATCTGTGATATAATCTCTTGTCTCTCCCTATTCAACTTCTCCCTTGCACGATATTCCCTGGTATTAATTCTAACTCCCATGTTATCATAGATAGGTTCCGGGGAGGGTGACCTAGCACCCTCAGGCCGATCATCTAAGAGCATACCAGATTGCAACTTACGACTGATTTCAAGTAACCTACTATTCAAAGCTTGAATCTCAGGATCAAATTCAATACCTCCCGTGAAATCTTTCATAAAATCAGGCAACTGGATCACGGGCTTAGGCTCGTCATCTGCCCACCTCGACTTGCGTTTTCTTCCACCAGTACCGGTATTTCTATCGCCAGCCTCGTTCGTAGACTCGCTCGGAGGCGGGTCCCACCTGGATCTGCGCCGCCTTCGGCTGGAGGTTTCCTCCTCACCGCCTGAGAGATCCTTGTCGGTCCCGCTGTGGGTATTCGTCAATCCGTTTTCCGAGAGCAGAGGTTTCGGAAAATCAGGTTTTGGAGCTGGCGCAGGTGCGTCGGCAGCGGTGGCTCCGTTGTCAGCAACATCGGAGGTTTTATCTAGGGTTTCAGACTGAGATAGAGGGTAGAAGGAATAATTCTGGAAATTAGGGTATTGGGGTTGAGATTGCGGTTCCGACTGCGCTTGAGAGGGAGAATCCATGTAGTTGGATTGAAGAGTGTCCATTGGAGAGAGAGCGAGGGGAGGCGATAACGATACAGAACAAATTATGAGATGAGATGAGGGATAAAGGATGCCACGGCCACGCTCCTGTTTATATTTAGGGCTAACTTACCGTCGTTTATATATAAGGTCTGTTACTAGGTGTGAGAAAATCTCAGGCTATGTTTATTTTGGTGTGTTATTTTTAAGTTTATGTTTAATAATAATAATAATAATAATAATAATAATATAATAGGAAGAATTTCATATAAATACTTAATTTTTAATTTAGTCTCAAAATAACACCTAATATTAATCTTATCTTATCTTAATCTTATCTTAATCTTAATATATTAAGAAACTTTTTCTTCCCACTTTATCCCTGTACTATATCTTTTTTTTACTTTCTTAACCTTATTATTTAAGCTAATTTATTATTATACATTTGGAATACATTGTACATACCTTTGAAATAGTGACTGTTCAATTTTTTTTAATACATTTGACCGTCTCACTTGCCAAAATGAAGAATACAGTGTAATTATTACAATAATCCGTCTGTGTCGACATAGGCTCTTTGGCTTGCCTTCCTTCCATATTAACCTCTTATAAATACCACCCACACTCACCTCTCAGCAATTAAGCGAAACCCTTTCAACATTTCCATACTCGAATTACATCTTCTTCTTCTCACAATTTTGCTTGCAACTGGCATCCAATCGGATGATGTTGTTTGCTTGATTTAAGGTACTATCAAAATCCCTTATTGAATTCTTGTAGATTTCTACTCTGTTTACTCATACCTTTGATCCACTTCACTCTCTGCAGAGAAAAGAAAAGGAGTTGATCTCTGAGTGTTCGACGATATGCCTGTGAGAAAGAGTCTCAGCAACATTCCATCTCCACCTGCGAAGGAGTACTCTCCTGGATCGTCACCATTCTTGGATACGACTGCGAGACGATTAAGGCAGGAAGAACTCTGTCTGCTGTCATGTCTTCTAAGAAATGGCACGAGCAGAATTGACTTCTCTCCCCCATGAGAAAGATCGTCTCTTCTGAGGCGTTAGTTCACCCAAGTACTGATTCTTCTTCGGAGAGTGGAGAGGAGGAATATGAACAAATCCCTAATTAGGAGGATGTTAGGATGTCGATTCAAGCCCAGAAAGAGAAGGAGAAGCCAGTGTGGAGCTCGATTCTCTCTCAAAAGATGAAAAAAAATGAATAAGGGAATGTAAAGGATAAACTGAATAAGGGCCAAGAAGATCTAGAAGAGGGAGATTTTGCGGAAGAAAAGGAAGTGCAAAGAGGAGGAAGAAGACAATATGTGGGCAAAGATAAGAAAGTGAAGAGGAACCAGAAAGTGACAAGGGGAATGAGGAAGAATCCAAAGATGGAAACAAGGATGAAGATAACGAAGAAGAATAAAAGAAAATTGTAAAGAAGAGAACTAGAAAAGAAAAGTGAGGCAGATGATCTAAAATCTCCCAAGCACCAGGAAGGAAGCAAGAAAACTGTGGAACAATTCATGGCATAAACTCCAACTGCATCTTTCAACAAAACTTTATTCATTGATAGATAGTCAATCTCCTGATAATTAGGATTTTTTTCTAATTTGCAGTGAGTTGGTAGCCATAATTTATCCTCGCGTTCTATTTCTTTCCTGAACTATTTGTTATTCATAAACTTGTGTACAAATAGGGAAAGGCTTGAGACAAGGGATCTTTGGTGATTGCATACCGATCAATTTTGATGACATGATACTAAATTCATGAATATTAAAAGAAATAAATACTACTACTTCTTAATCTTTTTTCTTTGTTTCTAGGAAGTATATCTCATTGATAAGTATAGCTTTAACTCCTGGTACCTTGGAAGGAAAAACTATTCTCCCTTTCGGAAGTTCAGAGCTAGCAAAATGTTCATTTGTTGTATCTTTCTATATCAAATTTTAACAAACATTCCTTTGGAAATAAATGTATATATTAACTTTCATTTTTAGCTTTGACTTAGGGGATATTTATTTTTCATGAAGATTGCTGAGTTGAATCTAATGTCTATAGCCCACGACTTAACATTAAACTAATTGCTCCATGTCCATCTCATATTCAAAGAGATTTTTATACCTCATTAGATTTAAGTAAAAAAAATTAAAGCATTAGAAATTACAAACCTCAAACAATGACCTTGAACAATAAAAACACAATAACAATAATAATGAAATCTAACAAAAGAAATATGGAAATCTTTTAACCTAAAACTCTAAAACAAAAATGTTTGTATGTGGGTATTGCACAATCAATTCAAAACCTATTTGTTCAAGCTATTTTACATGTAATTGGCAAATAAAAAAGAGAATTTCATAAAAAAAAAAAAGTAAACAAGACAATGATATAGTGCTTAATTATGTGAAATAGTAAGTGAGGTGTGCTAAAGTATTTGTTACAGACGTAAAAATTACTTATCGATTGTGAAATGATTTTTTTTAAAGTAAAATGAATGATACATTAAAATTTGGGATTATTATGGGATACATCTGGTGCACCCCATAATTTATAGGCTAAATGGTGGAAGTAGTGGGGTAGTTTTTGCTTTTATTTTTTAATTATTTAGTTTAATTAATGGTATAGATTAAATTAGAGATTGATCTAACGGTTGAAATCGTTCAGGTGCACCGGTGTCACAGGTGCACCGGTGTCACATGTGCACCGTAGTCGAACTCTAAAATATGATTATAAACTATATATTGTTATTATATGATTCACAACATACATACTTTAACTATCAATAAACACAATATACTAATATAATAACCATATTTTCACCCGTCTTACATAACTACATAATTAATCAATAATAAAATACTTCTTTTTAGAATAAATATAAACTCATTCATTTTTACATGTCCAATCTAATTATAAATAAAAATAATATTAAATTAATGAATTGATTTAGTTATATTAATTATTTACTATTTAAAAATTCACATTCATTTTATAATTGTTTTTTTTAACAATTTAATAAATTGCTTTTAAAATTCGTGCAAAAAAAATATTGCATCAAAATGACGTGATGAATTAAAAAGATTCCAGGAGGTGGGGAATTTTTAAAGGAATTAAACCTTATATCAATCATATAATATATTTAACGAATTTTGGACCTAACATTCTCATAGTATCACCGCATACACTATTTATTTCAAAATTTTATTTATTTGATTTAATAAAAATACTCTTCATTTATCTTTTATATATATATATATATATATATATATATATATATATATATATATATATTAAACCATGTTTTTTTAACTCTATGCACATGAAGAGATATCCTAAATTGATTGTGGTTAAATTAAATAAATTTAAAATTATAAATTATTTTAAAATATAGTATAAAATATAATTTGCGAGTAACGTGCAACACACGTTTTAACTTCTAGTTTTATAAATGTTTCAAATTAAGATTTAAATTTAGTTCCTTTTCTCAAATTAATGCCTAGTTTTTATATTTCTTATTTTTTTTCCTCATTTTAAGATTGAGTTGATATCCGGTGCACCCGGGTGCAAGGGTGCACCATATGTGTATAATTTTTTATTCTATTTTGTATACATGTTTCTTAATAATTATATACTTTTTTAGTTTTTCTTAAAAAAAAACTAGCATCCATATGTGTATAACTTTTTTTCAATAGTGTATACATATTTTTTAATAGTTGTATATTTCTTTACACTCAAATTTTCATTAAAAAAACTAACAAACAAATTGTATACATTTTTGTTCATAATTGTATATGTTTATGTTCATAATTGTATACATTTCTAAAAGTGGGTGCACCATATCCTGGGGTGCACCCAGGTGCGGTAGCAGTAGTATTAGCCTTTAAGATTTACCATTAAATTTATTTTTTCATTTCAAGTCATACAAAATAATTTAAAAGTATTATTATACACCTTCAAATCAAATCATAAAATCAAATGTTGTATATCTTATTTTTATTAAAATTTTATATTTTTCTATAATATATATTGAATTAAAAAAAATTACGATAAGCCTCAAATTGAGGAAAAAAAATTAAAATTGAGCATTCAAATAAGACACTTCTAAAATTGAGACATAAACTAATAATTAGATCCTTACATGAAAATTTTCCTATAAGAGAATAATAATAATAATAATAATAATAAAATTAATTCTATTAAATGAAAGTTTTTTTATGGATAATTCTTGCATGACACAGTCTCACGTGAGATCATTTTACATATTTTAAATTAGTTATCGCTTTCGCTATAAAATATTATCACTTTTGCTATAAAATATTATCACTTTTCTTTAAAACATAACTGACGACAGTGGGTGATCAGATTTTAAAAAATTCTTAGGTGCCCAAATTTTAAGTAAATGTGTAAAAATGCTCAAAATGATGGAAAAGTTCTTTACTCGATGTTAATACGATATTAACTTTTAGAAAAGTCATTATCGAGTCAAGTTTTTTACTTGACTAGTTACATATACTTTGACTCGATTGTGACTTTTTTATATTTCGAGTCAAAGTATATCTATCAAGTCAAGTAAAAAAATTGACTTAATAATAACTTTTTAAAAAGTTAATATCATGTCAATATCAAATTAAGGGCTTTTTTGTCATTTTGGACATTTCGAACTTTTCTTAAAAAGTTGGCACAAAAGAATTTTTTTCAAACTTTTTGCCAACTGTTCAATTTTACCTTTCGTTAATACTATAAATTGTTCATGAAATAACATTATCACTTTTCATTATAGAAGTTATCACTTTTTATCTGTCTCACATAAGTCCTTATATGAGACGGTCTCACACAAGTCTTTGCTTTTATTTTTTATTATGTGTCGGCTTCAGAACCCTTATTGATGATGTGACAAATTGTAATTAATTTGAATTAATTTAGTTATTTATAATTTTTTTATAATTAATTTAGAGTGAGTCTCATGTAAACCCGGTGTATATGTAAATCTTATTTTTTAAAAATTACTCTTTAGTATAAAAAAACTACTTTTTGAAGAGTAATAATCTTCATACAGAGTAGTAATAATTTATGTCTCTAAAGAGTATTTTTTTTATGTACTAAAGAGTAACCGATAAATCAGGGTTAACAAGAATTTGAAAAGTAATTTTTTTACTTTAGAAGAGTAACAATTTATGTGTCTAAAGATTAATTTTTATGTACTAAAGAATAATAGGGTTTATATATAAAAGTATGTAAACCCGATTTACACAAGTGTTTGCCATTAATTTAATTAAGTATTTATTTAATTAATTTTAACTAGAAGATAATCTTTAATGGTGTTTATGTATTAAAATTAATTGAATTGGATTAGCTCCTAATCCTATATATATATATATATATATATATATATATATATATATATATATATATATATATATATATATATATATATATATATATATAGAGAGAGAGAGAGAGGAGAGATTATACACCGTAAGAACAAGAGAAATTTGCGAAAGTTTTTATTTTATTACTTTATAAGAATGTCTTCCCGTTTTTACAGTATTACTGATCTTACCCTGTTAGGAGAGCATGGACAAAAAGAGTTAGAGTTATGCGTTAATGTTCAGTAACCAATTCAAAGAATTTAAAAGAGTTTGCATGTGTATCCATGATTCTTATGGATGAAGAGGTATGTTTTATATTTTTATAATGATGAATATATGTAGAATTAAGTTTAATTGTAATTAAAATAAATTTTAAATTTTTTTTCCTTTGATTATAGTGCACGAGTGTAGGGTAATAAATCTTTTCTTTTAAAATTATTATAGTAATACAACATAAAATAAATAAATAAATAAATAAATAAATAATTATATATATATATATATATATCATCACTCTATCCATCTCTTTCTCTACCTCAAGCATTTTTCTCTGCAATAGAGAGAATACCATACAATAATTTCTCTTTGCCTCCTTAATTAGATCTCCCCCTCCGCCTCTGTCTTCAATGCCTTCCTCCGCTGCCCTCATGCTACCCTGGCCTTGCCTCAGCCCTCGTTTTTGCCTTTGTTGGCAGCACTGCTCCACCTCCACCCTCACGGTCTAGCGCCGTCTCTGCTGCATGTCCACCCTTTTGCTTATTTAAGGTATTCTCTTCCTATTTAAATGTATGCACCTTACTTAATTTTTAGTATTTTTTTCTTGGTTTCAATGAAGAATCTCTTCGCAATTGCAACAGATTTGATCTTTGTGATTTTTACTTTTTGTGTTTTTCTTTAGTTAAATCACTTATCAATTGCAATAGATCTAATTTTTGTGTTTTCATTTAATCTTTCATGTTCTCTTCTCAAAATCTTTATGATTTTTAGAGTTTGTGGTTTTCCTTCCATTTAATTTTTCGAGTTCCCTTCTCAATTACAACAAATCTGATCTTCGTGATTTCTCTCATCAAGTTTTGAGAAAGAAGATAGAAAATGTTTAACACTTCCATGAAGACGGAAGATAGAAACTCAAAAAAATCTTTTAAATTTATTTTGGTTTTTCTCAAGAGATGTCGTTTTATTAATTTTGCAATTTTTTTAGTAATTGTATTAATTTTTATTTATTAATGTATATTTCTATCTTCGTAAATGTATTATTTTTTACTAAAATATAAAATTAAAATTGAATGGATATGAGGTAAAAATAATGATAGAGAATATCAATATAAATAAATTTTAAAAATAAAAAAATTATATAATTAATAAGAACAACATGTACATTATTGAATTGCAACTTATACAGTTAGTGATCAAAATGTATCATACATATTTATTATTTAATATATTTAAGAATAAAAGAAATACATATATTTTATATAATGTATACATTAGAACTTAAAAATACTTATATATTTATATCCAAATCTAATAAATACAATAAAGAATAAAAAGTAATACAGTTATTTTAAATACATGTACACATCATTAGATCTTGAAAATACTTGTACATTTATATCCAAATCTAATAAATGCATTAAAGATTAAAAAGTAATACAATTATTTTAAATAAAATATACACATCGTTCTATATATTGTATTCACGATGTCCAACATAAAATTTGTAACTCCTTTTAAAGTATTTCTCAGAAACGTTTGATCTCTTCGTGAAGGTCTTGTAGAACACATCAGAATATGACTCAATCTTTATGCAAATGTTGGAGATACATTGTCCCAAATTAGAGTTGGTCTTGCGTGCCCCCGGGGACACACCGTGCGCCTTTAGAATTTAGTATTATAGGTAATGGTACATTATTTTGTTCTAAAGGTATACACTTTAATTAATAAGAGTACACCATTTTGTTCTAAAGGGTATACACTTTTCATTAATATTTTTTATTTTTCTTAAAAAAATAAAGGGTACACATCTTTATACTAAAGGGTATACAATTTAATACAAAATTCTAAAGGCGCACGGAGTGTGCCCCGTGCACCCAGATGCACACAAGTTTTTCCCCCAAATTAAAACCCAAATATGACTTCAACTTCATGTGTTCCAGTTTCCTTATAAAATTAAAGAAAAAAATACTAATAATGAATCCATCACACTCTAGATAAGAGTTAAAAAATTACAATATATATATATATATATATATATATATATATCGATCATAAATTCTTAATTACAAAAAGTATATAAAATTCTCGATTTATTAATATCGAACGCAAATCGAGAACAATCATAAATATTTATGAGAAAATCTGTGATTATTTGGAGAATCAATGAAGAATTTGAATAACTAGGAAAATCAGTCAAGACAATTCCAAAGATCAGAGAAAAATAAAAAAAGACGATGTAGATTTTGAAGAATCGGAGAGAAAAGATATAGATTTCAGAAAATTAGGGAATCGAAGAAGAATGGTGAAAATTTACACCTTGGAGACGCAGATCCATATGATGGTGATCGGATCATATGACCTCATAATCCGTTCAGGTTCCATGAATATCTAACGCAGCAGAATAATCAGAAAGAATTATCTTTCACCGAAGGCTGGCGGAGAAGTTTGACGAACTACAAAAATAACCTCGTGATCTTCTCCTGTATTCATATGCCTCATCTCGACGTCATGTGGGTGACGATCCTCTAGGCGATCTCAATCCACAGTCTCTCCCAAAATAATTTCAGGCCTAATTTCATCTTGAAATTAACGAGATTTTAGACGTTTGAATTTTTCGTCTCTCCTCGCTTATTTTCTAAGAAATAACATGAATAATCATTATTTAGACTGCTGAGATTACTTATTTATAGGATATAACAGGGACCATGAGGAAAAATTAGGGTTGGGCCTCACATTGCGCTTAGACATCCAAGTTTAGCCCTAAACTAATACCTTAATCCCAATAATAATAATTCAGTCTACCAAAGAATTATTATTGAACTACCACCCTAATCTTTAGGGCTACTTCTTATTATGACCCTATTTAACTCCCTGTGTTTAAGACATATAATGCCCACGAATTAAATGAGTCACTAACAACTCAATTAATTAATCTCTATTCCAAGAGTTGTACCACTCAACCTTATTACATGCCGGAACAAATCTACCTGCAAAGTTTACATGATAATCCTTATGAGCTCCCCAAGAGGACATCATCAACCTAATTTATTAGGACACAGATTCCTTTTACAATCAATAGCACACCATACAGACAATATAATGTCCCAACTCATCGAGCATATTGATTTAATAATTAAATCTCACCCATTGGTGAATTAAAGAAATAAATACTGAATTACGTATCAAGGTTATTATATAGGGATTAAGAGTATGAACATCCATAATAACTGATGTCTTATTTTTTTATATAGTCAGTATAAATCGAACTACCTCAAGTAGGTCCTGCACAATATACACAAAGTGCACTAGTATAATTTTATAGTCAAGATAAACTAATGCCAAATCATGCTACAACCATTCCGATAGTTTGTCCCAATCTATCTCGATTGTAAGCATCTGCTTATAATTTATAAGAAATTGATAATATGATCTTCCGTGCAACACCACACACTTATTATCTACAATATAAAGTAAATGGACTATTACATCAACGTATAAATAAATTATAAGACGCAATCATTTGATCAATAATTTTTATTTTAAATATTGTTAAAACATTGTTCATACTAAATGTACGTTTTTAGTATACAATCCAACACCATAGCCATCGAATCATTTCGAAGGTGTGTCTGGAGAGGAGATAGCGTGACCAGAGAGTGCAGGTAGAGAGAATGAGAAAAAAAAATTATAAATGAGAAACGATAGGGGGAGAGAGACGAAGCCAATGATTAGGAGAGAGAGAGGTGAAAGAATGAGAGAAAGAGAGAGAGAGTGTGTGGTGAAGGAATGACCCATTAGGGCTGATTAGAGTATAAGTATCCTGATCATGGGTTAATTTTCACCCGGTTGGATACTAAAAACATTTAGTATACAATTCAACAATCTCTCATTTATACTAAACTAGCATTTAAACCTGTGTGTTGCACGGACATGATTAGGAATAGCAACACATAGAGTATCCATTTATTTTGAGGTATCTGTATCTATATGCATTTAAATATCAATTGTCCATATATGTACCCGTCCCATTTAAAAATTTTATTATGATACTCGTACCCATCTCATACTCGTTTATGAATATACCCGCGAGTAATCCAAACCCTTTAAATATTAATTAACTTTATATATATTGTATATTTTTTATTGTTTAAATTAATATTTTAAATATAAAATAAATACTCCTTTCTTTTTAAACTTATCTGCACCAACCCTATAGATACGAAATTTAAGAGAAGTCACTTTTTATCCAACTTTATTGACTTTTAGATGTTTTGTGATATTTTTAAGGAATAAATAAATTATAAAGTTGTTACATATGTTAGGAGGCAGTGATGCTTTTGAAATAAAGATAACTTTTGTGTTTGTTGATTGATGTGAACTTTTCTTTTTTTGGTGCTGAAGATAAGTGTGACACGGACGAAAACAGAAAGTGTGAAGGATAAGTGTAGGACAGAAGTAGGTATTGCAATGGTAGGGTACCCCACTTATTTTGGGTACCTATACCTGATTAAAAACAACTACCTGTTCCCATACCAGTCCCGTTTAAAAAATTTATTATAGTATCCATACCCGTCCCATCCCTAGACATGATGTGTGTAATGGAGTATATATTTTTTTGCTTTATATTTTTTATGTTATTGATCAATTTTATTAAACACTTTCTTATCTTACAATGAATTATTAAACATTGTGTCATTAATATTATTTTAAATTTTTGAAAAGAAATTTAAATTGATAATTTAGATATATGGGTTCACATAATTAAAAAAAATTAATTTTGAAAATTTTATTATGATACTTGTATCCGTTTATCAATACTCACGAGTAACCCAAATCCGTTTAATATTCAATTACTTTATGTATATTTTTATATATTTTTATTATTTAAATTAATATTTTATTGAAATTTTGTATATATCTTAAGTTTAAATGGAGAGTTCACATCATAAGTTTATTGAATCGCTGCAATATGTCAAATGTATTAAGATTTTTGAAAAATAATTTCATTAATAAGGATTTAAAATAATATAAAAATATTCAAATAATAATCTTTATTTCATAATAATGAAATGGGGCTAATTATATTACTAAAATTAAAATGCATTGCTAAAATTAAAAGTAAAATTGAAAATTATACTACTTAAACTAATTTAAAGGCTAAAATAATTAGATATGTTAATCATACATACAATATATTGAATATATTTATAAATAATAATTTATGGCAATTAATTAACAATTAATAAAAATGGAGTATATCAAATAAAAGTTGTAGACAAAATCTCTTGTGAGACGGGTCTGACTCATCACTAAAATATGTTTATTATATAAATAAAGTATGTTTAATGGTTGTTAAAGTATGTTTTCTAAAGTATGCTGGATTATGCATTAAAGTATGATTTTAACGTGTTATAATATGATTTATTATTAACATACTTTAACTACAGATAAGCATATTTTATCTATACAATAAGCGTATTTTAATGATGGATCGACCCGTCTCACAAATAACCCGTCTCACAAGAGAGTGTCTCAAAGTTGTGTATTGATTTAAAATTGTATTTTGATTATTTTGATTTTAACAGTTAATTAAATCTATGTAAAAATGGAGTATCAAATAAAAGTTGTATTTTGAATATTTAACTAAAAATTGAGAAATTGGTGGTCAAACAAATCAAAGGTGGGAATTTGATCACCATAAATCAATGTACAAGATTAAAATTAAAAAATGCTGAAAAGGAAACTTGC
Source organism: Pogostemon cablin (assembly GCA_023678885.1). Classification (NCBI taxonomy): domain Eukaryota; kingdom Viridiplantae; phylum Streptophyta; class Magnoliopsida; order Lamiales; family Lamiaceae; genus Pogostemon; species Pogostemon cablin. Next base: position 19,039,888 of record CM042979.1, on the reverse strand, counting down.
AAATGAGCAGGAAAATTGGATTTCTATTTTGACATTCAAAGTTTGCTTTATTATATATATAAAGAAGACTATGTTACCATGTGAACTGCCATACATCTGATTCTCATTCCTTTTACATGACCATCAAAGGCTTTCACCTTAAGGTCTTTGTAAAAGGATCTACTAGGTTATCTTCTGATGCAATCTTGGCGACAACAACCTCCCCTCATCATACGATTTCTCGTATTAGGTGGCACTTACTTTCAACGTGTTTAAATGCCTTATGGACTCGTGCTTCCCTTAAGTTTACAACTGCACCATTATTATTACAATAAATTGTGATAACCTTGGGCAAACTTGTGAATTACATCCAAGTCCATAATGAAGTTTTTGTGCCATACGGATACCTTGGCTGCCTCAGAGGCTCCAATTTATCCTTTTTCCATGGTGGGTTTGAAATATATTTCTGTACAACACTCCTCCTTATTATTGCTCCACTTTCCCAAATAAACACATAACCTTGAGGTAGATTTACTTCCGTCTCTATCCAATTTGAAAATCCGAATTTATGTAAGCCACAAGAAATAAGGAATATGTCTGGTAACCCAACATATAATTTTCTAGTCTTTTTCAGGTACTTCAAAATATGTCTTTCCACTGTCCAACGTGCTTGTTCCGGGTTACCTTGATATGCACTGACTATGCCATCGGCAAAATAGAACTCCATTCTCGTGCATAGCGTTGCATAGATTAAGCTTCCTTATTGCCAAAGTATAAGGAACCGCCTTCATCTCCTTTATCTCCTTTTGTGTCTTAGAATACATTTTCTTAGATAAAGTCACTCCATTTCTGAAATGTACAAAACCTTTGTAGGAGTTGCATGCTAGTAAGGATTGTATCAATGTATGAAGTTTGAGATAAGCGCAACATCCTTTCTTGAGATCCTTATCACCTTGATCGCAAGAATATGTTTTTTTTCTCTTAAGTCCTTCATTTCAAACTGCTTTGACAGCCATACCCATATGCCTAACAATACTATTTCATTGTCTCCAATGAGCAAAATACCATCTACGTACAGTACAATATGTACCACCATATTTCCGTCATGTTCTTATATACACAAGATTCATCCGTGCATTGAATAAATCCATATGCCTGGATTTCCTCATCAAAACGGATGTACCATGATCTTGAAGCTAGTTTTAGTCCAAAGATGGACTCCTTTAAGCTTGCACACCAAACGCTTTTTGCCTTTTATAATGAATCACTCTAGTTACTTCACATGGATATTTTTCGATCCTCAAGACTTCCATTCAGGAAAATTGTCTTGACATTTATTTCTTATACTTCATAATCCATATGAGCAGCATTAGACAATAGAATTTGGATCGACGTTAACATAACTACCGGCAAAAAGGTGTCTTCATAATCGAACCCTTCTTTCTGAGTGTACCATTTCGCAACAAGTCTTACTTCAAAGGTTTCCACCTTACCATCTGATCCTCTTTTGTTTTGTAGACCCACTTACTTTCAATTGCTTTTATACCATTTGGTGGTTCTACAAGCTCCCACATCTAATTTAGAATCCATAAATTCTATCTTAAAATCATTGCCCTTTCCTAAGATTTCGCATTTTTATCTTGTAGTGCTTCGTCGTAATTCCATGGGTCAATTTCATGCTTACTAGGGATCACGTCTGATGACTTTCCCAAAACATAAATCTTTCCAATTATCAAATAACCCTCCCACTATGACGAGGCGCTACAAGTAATTATGTATCAAATGTGACACACGATGCAGTTTACTTGTGATGTATCCTCTTGTACAATTGGTACTATATTTTGTGATCTCACTTCTTCAAGAACAATTTATTCATAGGTTTGTGGTTCATTACATAGTCTTCTTCCAAAAGTCTGGTGTTCATGCTAATGATCGCCCTCTGATCTTTTGGACTATAAAATAAACTACCCTTTGTAAATCTAATATCCCACAAACAGACAAACATCCATACAATATTCTAACTTATAAGTATCTCCCTTTAACACACGTGCCGGAGTACCCCAAATTCGAATATGTTTAAAATTAGGCTTGCGCTTTATCCATAATTCTTTAGGAGTAAAGGGTACTGATTTAGAAGGTGCCACTACAACATAAAAAGATTAAGACAACATATATAATATGTTGCCTATTACCTTGTTTTAGGAAAAATGCTATGTTGTCAAAGCCTGTGTTGTTTTAAAGTCTATTTACGACAATACATTATATGTGTTGTCTTTGTGCGTGTTTTTCTAATTTTTTTTAAATGACAACAAATTATATGTGTTGTCTTTATGCATCTTTATTCCTATAAATTTTTTAAATGACGAAAAATTATATATGTTGTCTTATTTTGCTAAAATAACACATTTATATGTGTTGTCTAATGTATTAAGTTTTTTTATTGATTAATATATTTATTAACCTTTCATTTTGCCCACAAAAAGTAATAGGAAAAATTTCAATTTTGGTCCCATGAGAATTAATCATTGCCAAAATGGTCCTTTTTCTAACAATTTAAGTCCCATAAGAATTTTTAGTTATTTTCCCTAAAAAACTAACGGAATATAACACGTGAGATTCACATCGCTGTTAGTGTATTTATTTTGAAAATATCCAAAATAAAATTCTCTCTAAATTAATCCTACTCTTCCAAAAATACTGCACCCCTCTCTCTCTCCCCACTTGCCCTTCCTCTCTCATAATCACCTTTCGTCAATATCTATCCTTCTTTACCATAGCCGCTGCCTCTATATTAAATTATATGCCTATGTGCTTGCATTCATATAATTCAACAAAATTTTGTAGGCAGATTACCCCAATCTTAAACACAATTTGAAAAATCCCTAGGGCTTACCCCAATTATTCGAGTCCTAAATTCTGAGTGGATAGTCTTATTCTGGGCTCTCTTCCTTTTCTCCAAATCAATTCTAAGGTTTAAAACTCTTCTCTTCATCATTTTCTTCACCTTCTTCCTCCTCCAAACTTCGGGATATGATTCAGAATGCAATTCAGAAGCTAAGCTCTCTAAGCGCGTCCGTCAATGGCAGATGCCACTCCAACGTGCCTTCCTCCATTTACCACATGAATTCCCTGGGAAATAACCTGCAATTGTTCAGATCTATCTCTGAGATCTCCAGCTTCTTCATCCACTCCACTCTGACCAAGAACTTGGAGAATCTCTGTTCGCCCACTTCCAAATCCCGAATCTGCCCTCATCGTGCCATTTTCACAACTCGTCGATGCTTTTCGAGTCCTTGCCGACGGTGACGAGGGCTATCAGGAGGCACCGCATCCCCTTGTTTGCATTTCTAAAGTCCATGGCGGTCAGTTGCTGCCAGAGAAGGTCAAAGGAAATGTCCTTTTGGGAGGTGTAGAGGTTGCCGTGGGGTGGAGAATTTGGAGGAGGTAGTGGGTGGCGGGCAGCGGAGGAGAAGGAAGGTGGCGAGGCGGAGGAGGTTGGTCGGAGAAGGAGTTTGTGGCTTCAGTAATGGTGGTGGGGGCAAGTTAATTGAGTGGCGCTGTCGTAATGAGTGGCGGTGGGTGTACACCGAATTGAATGCATTGGTGGTCATTAGCGAGAGCATCATACCGATGCTTTTGAATAGTTTTTTTTAGATTTATTTTTGGAATTGATTTGTGTTTGAAAAATGATTGAGGTTGTTGCCATTCTCGAATATTTGGACGATATTTTCTTATATTTTTTTCCTTTTCTTTTCCAATCCAATGGATTCCGTCCAAAATTAACGGATGGGACCAAAAGTAAAACTTTTAGGATCAGTCTATAGGTATGGGACTATTTTTGTATATCAACAATTCTCACGGGACTAAAATTAAAATTTTCTCAAAAATAATATATACAAAATTTACTAATTAATTGATAAAAGAGATAATAAAATTAAAAAATAATTAAATGCATTCTAAATAATCCACAAAATACAATATTAAATAACCATCTCAAATCCAAACGTTGACAAAAAGCAAAACATGCAATTTCAAAAAAACAAAATAGCTAAGAGAAATCCTAACACTTCTCTCATTTTAAGCTTCAAGCATAGCAACGGCAAGTTTTATTACTTCTCTCATTTTAAGCTTCCCAATCAAAGGATCTCGGACTAAGCCATGTACATCACGTGCAGAGAATTTCTCAACAGCCCAGTGTGCTATCTTACATGAATTAACAAATATCTAACAAACAAGAACTTACTCCCACATTAAGGTTTACATTTTTTATTTTGGGTTGTCTCAAGTTAAGGTTTATATTTTCTTTTATTGTCAAGTTGGGCCCACACAAAATAATCAATTACCCACAACACTAATACAACTACCCACTTTACATTAAATATTATTTATCTAACCTTCTATACATTAATATATTATATCTCTTAATCTCCACGCAAAAAGTAAATGCCAACGTTAACACGGGACGGAGGGAGTAATTCTCAGAATAAATGGAGTAAATTATGTAAGTATCTAAGAAAATAGTTACATGAAATTAGCCTTATTGTTAAATTCATCTGCCATTTTGATGGAAAAATTCAACTTTGAGCTGAAAAAAAAAAGTAAACACAGTAACTATAGATTCAGGCTTTCACCAACAATAATAAACATTGGAACCCATTTTCTTGATAGTGAGACTAAGATGAAATAATAGTATAAATGCTTCTTGAATTTAAATAGAAAAACAAAGCAAGGAAACCCCGCTATCAAGTAGAAATCACAGCCAAACTAATCTACAAAGGATTCACACTTGAATGAAAAGAATCAAGCAAGCATAATACAACAGGTAGAAACGAAGATAAAGAACAATACAACAAGATCACTACACCAAAGCTACAGAATTACCCAAGCATCCAAGCTACTTCATATCATCGAAAATAAGAAACTCCACTAACAGAGAGACCCAAGGAAACAGATTGGAAGAAATGAGTAAGATTATTTTGAAGTGGACAGGGTGTACCATGTTTAGCAAGATGATCAAAAATAGAACCTATGAGAAGCTTGAATTGAGAAAATCAGTAGCCTTAGAAATCACTCCGAAGGCAGCCGAAAGTGGCTGGAATAGCAAGACGAAAGACACAAAATATTGAAATTAACTCTAAAGGGGTGTATAAAAAATGGAGTACCGAAATACTGAAACTAGGAATTCTTCATTTAATGTAGTAAAAAATTGAATGATGAATTTAAATAACACATCAAATTAATGAATAAATAAATAAATAATTTTAAAAAAAATTGTCCAAATTAGATAGTAATGATGATTAATGGGATTAAAATTTGAGATAGTCTGAAATTGCTTGTCTTCATTTTCACTCGATGCTGGTGCTAGGACCAAATTAACTATAATTAATCTGTTCATTACCCTTAACTCATACTCATAGTAATATCTACTTCTACTCACAAATATATATGGATTATACGCATTAAGAAAACCTAGCCTCTGTTTTTATGGAATATTCCAAAATGAATTTGGTAATTCCAAATAACTCATCAATTATCTAACTATTTTTATAAGAGTCATATTTCTTCTTTCTGGCTCACCATTTTGCTGGGGTGTGCTCAGTGCAGATAATTGGAATTCAATCCAAGCCTCTGATAAACAGCTCCTAAACTATCTTAAGAGGTACTCGCCGCCACTATTAGATCATGATGTCTTTATATATTTTCCATGACACTTCACCACATTTGCCTTGTACTTCTTGAATTAATCAAAATACTCAAACTTGTTGTGCATCAAATAAATATATCCGTATCTAGAATAATCATTAATTAAGGTGATGAATATTCATAACCACCTCTCGCCTAGATAGTCTTAGGACCGCATAAATCAGAATGAACCATTTCAAACATATCTTTGGCTCTACACCCTTTGCCTTAAAAGGCCTTTAATCATTTTTCCTTCCAAGTAAGACTCACAAGTTATATAGTTTTCACTTCCAATAATCCCAAAGGTCCATTGGCTATCAACCTTTGAATCCTACTTAAGTTAATATGATCTAGTCTTAGATGCCAAAGATATGTTTGGTTCATTTTCAGAAAGGTTCCTTTTTCTTATTAGGATTAGAAAACACATTATTAATTTCCATTTGTTTCATCATGGAAAAACACGATTTAAGAGTGTACAAAATGTCCACCAACGTACCACAATAGATTATAGCTACATCCTTCATTGTCATGACCATGTCATTTAAATGAAATAGAGTATCCATCCATAATAACATAGAAACTGAAATCAAATTCATTCTAAAAAAAGGTATGCAAAGGCAATTTCTCAAAATCAAATGTTTATTCCTTTCATAAGATAAATAAACATCTCCCACAACAGCCGCCACTTTTGTAACATTACCCATACTTATGGTACTCTAACCATCACTTAGCTATCAGGTTTAATGGAACCCCCACAATGAATTACAGACATGATTAGTGGTTCCAGTATCTACACAGCACGTGTCAGTAAATGCCACCACTAAAAATGTTTCAACAACTAATGAATAAGATTTACCAACCTTGCTAACACCATGACGAAAATGCCATTCCATTGCTACATTTTTGTTAGAAGTTCCCCACCAAATACAATCATTTGTAATTCAGGTGAAATTGCTAAATAAACTTCTAGGCAAACTATGGAGAATAAAATTGACTTGGGTTTCCCCTTCAATTTCTGCTCCAGAGATTTATAATTTATTCATCAAGTTAACCATGACCTCCTACCTTTCAACCTTACTCAAGTATCCGAAGAATTGCATGAGATTGAACATCAAATCTATATGAACTTCTCTCTCCTCTTCACATCAGACATTTGTAGGTACCAGAGGGCATCCTTAGTGAGAACACACTTGTTTTCTTTAGCAGTATGAAATTAAAACTAAGATTCTTTTCTAATCATTTAATTTGGACCAGTTAGTAAGTTTTCTTTTAGTTAACAATAAGTGAAATGAAAAACCATTTGAAAATAGAGAATCACATAAATAAATACACAAATCAAATACTTCAAATTTAAAATTTATATTGATTCCCTCAAAATTATATAAAATAAATTCAATGACATCTCAAGCACCGTGAATTTACATTCCACAATAGTGTGGATGTATACAAAACCGTAACATTCACAAGAGAAGGTTTTACTCATTAATTCCATTTGACAATTTAACCAGCTTATAATAAATAATTAATGGTCGGTTCATCTGTAACCATGCAAATAAAAGCAGTGACTCCGATAGGGAGGATAGATATTAATTGCACCTAAGTGTATACCATTATTTGACATCAAGTCCCATACCCAAGCTTGTGCCCCTTCAAATGGAGAAGATCACACGCGCTCAAATAACTTTCTACAATCATCACTAAGAAGTCTGTACCAGTGATCCACAAATAAACTCATCCGATGGGGAGGAAGATACTATAACAAATACATAAGTTTACATGCTACAAACCAATAATGGAGACACGAGAATAATTAATTAATCTCTCTCCCACTTAGTCATTTAACATAAGGGTTTTTACATGCATATAATATTCATAAATAAAATACGCAACCTAGCATGCTCCTAAGACGACACATAAGATAGTAAATCATATAAAACCATGCATCCATATATAACTATAATAAACATGGAAAATAACCAAAATTTCCAACTATTATGGCCTTGTCATATATCATATTGATTGTTTGCCATCATCCCCAAATATGGCAACGCTCAAAAGCCGCGAAAACTGAAAAATCCTCCAAATCTTACGATATCGAAATTATTAAAAACTTTCAGATTATCAAAATTATCTAAAACTTTCAGTTTATTGAATTATCAAAAACTTCCAGATTATTGAAATTATCGAAAAGTTCCAGTTATCAAATTATCGAAACTTCCAAATTATCAAAATTATCAAAAACTTCAAAATTATCGAATTATCAAAAACTTCCAGATTATTGAAATAATCGAAATGTTCTAAATATCAAATTATCGAAACTTCCAAATTATCAAAATTATCGAAAACTTCAAAATTATTGAATTATCAAAAATTTCCAGATTATCGAATTATCAAAACTTCCAGATTATCTAATTATCGAAAACTTCTAGATTATCGAAATTATCAAAAATTTTCAAATTATCAAAACTGAATATTACACACAGAACCAAAAAATCCATCAGCTCTGATACCAATTGGTGATGATCGGATCATATGACCTACGTATCCGTTTGGGTTCCATATATATTCAACGCAGCGAAATAATAAAAAAGAATTACCTTTCACCGAAGACTGGCGGAGAAGTCTGATTTGCAAACTACAGAAACAACCTCTTAATCTTCTGCTTTATTCATATGCCTCGTCTAGACGTCATGTGAATGATGATTCTCTAGGCGATCTCAATCCTCAATCTCCCCCGTGATAATTTCAGCCGCCTAATTCCATCTCAAAATTAAGATTTTGATATTTTAGACATTGTAGGTGTTGGTTTGTATACTAAAAGTTTAGCTTTTTGTATGAACAATGTTTTGACAATATTTGAAATGAGAATCATGTGATCAAACATTTGAAATTTTATTATTGCAAAAGTCCATTTACTTTATAATGTAGATAATATGATGTGCAGCGTCACACGAAAGATCATATTATCGGCTCCTTATAAAGTATAAACAGATGTCCACAACCAAGATAGACAGAGACTATCTATCGGTATAGTTGTAGTGTGATTTGGCATTAGTCTGTCTTGACTATAAAATTACACTAGTGTACTTAGTGTGCATTGAGCAGGACCGCCTTGAGATCATTCGATTTATACTGACTATATAATAGAACTTGATCTATGTTATTATGGATATTTGTACTCTTAATCCCTATACAATAACCACGACACGTAAGCCAATATTTATTTCTTTGATTCATCAATGGGTGAGATTTAATAGTTAAATCAATATGCTCGGTGAGTTGGGAGATGGTGTTGTCTCTATGGTGTGTCGTTGATTGTAGAAGGAATCTGTGTCCTAACGAAATTGGTTGATGATGTCCCCTTGAGGAGCTCATAATGATTATCATGTAAACTCTGCAGGTGGATTTATTTCGGCATGATAATAAGGTTGAGTGGTACTACCCTCGGTAGATATGTTAATTAATGGAGTTGTCAGTAACTTAATTAATTAATGGGCATTGCAATAATATTTCTTTAGTGGACTGATTTATTATTATTGGACTTAAGTATAAGTTTTGGGCTAAACTTGGATGCTTAAGCCCAATGGGAGGCCCAAACCCTAATTTCTCCTCCTGTTCCCTGTTGTAGCCTATATAATAGCCAATCTCAGCAGTCCGGATAATTACTTCACATGCATAATACACGTGAAAGAGAGATTAGGGATTGCAGATTGAGATCGTCTTGTCGATCGTTGCCCACACAAAGACATGGCTTAGGAATACAACAGAAGATTGGAAGGCCGTTTGTTCCTGCAACTGATGATCAACCTCTACATTAACCCTGGTGAAAGGTAATACGATTCTACTCTTATGCTTCCGGTGCAGTAGAATTGCATGGAACCCTAACGGTTCACGTTAACCAAAAGATCCAAATGCCAATAATTGGTATTAGAGCGTAGGTTATAAGAATAAACGTGACATGTTAGGCTAGGGTTTGAGTGGAATATGTGATATTAGGGTTTAGGGTTTAACGCTTAATCCTTGTTGAAACCCTAATTGTACACCACCACACACATCACTGCACGATGGCTCATCGGGGTATTGAGCGGCCATTGCAAGGCGACTGTGGCTGATAGTCAACGGTGGGTTGTTGCGGTGAAAGGATGAAGTCGTGACGGGGTGAAAAGGCCCAACGTTGATGACTGCTCTTATCGGGAAAGTCAATGATCGACTGCGGCGGAGGGTAGCGACGTTAAAGTTGGAGGCTATTTTCGAAGGAATTAAAAGTGCGACTGGTGAGTGGGTGAATACAATCCATGGTCGTGCATCTTGACAGAATTCGATGGAGGTCGATATGTTGAAAGCCGACGACATGATTTATCGGTGTACAGGGCTGCACCAGCAAGTTCGACGGCAGGCCTGTTGTGGTTTTGGGCACTGAGGATGACTTCCGGGTGGATATGGTCAGTTTTTGGTCGAGCTTGCAAGGGTTTCGATTGGGTCTGCACTCACTCGGTCTAAATCATGGCAGGCAGCGCCCTGGTGCAACGTGGTTGACGTTGGATATGTAGCGGTGACAATCGATGGTGTTGGGTTTTTGGCAGGGACGTTGTCAGTGCTAGGATTGGCAGAGTATAGTGGCTGGTGTCCGTGAAGGCAGTCATAGAATCCCCTTGGATGGCGACTTATTTCCAGTGGAGTTCAGCGGTGGGTAGGGAGAGGTCTCGATCGAACTAGACAGTGTTTTGATCGGGCCTGGTGTAATTCCAAGCGGGTCTTTATGAGTTCCGATCGAGTTTAAGTTTTTTCTCCAAGCGAGTCAGCTGCCAGTTTCGATCGGGTCTGCACCTAGTGTTGATCGGGTCTAATGATACTGGGGTAAGTTCGACGCGATTTTGGCATTTCTCTTGACGTGTTGGGCAAGCTTGATGCCAAGCAGCGTGGCAGAGGATTACTTGATAGCCAGCGGCTTATGGGTGTAGGAGGCATGGCTCGAAGTTTGGCTGACTGAGGCGTGGCTGGCAATAGCTTCGATTATCGGAACTACTGATCGGCGGTGTAGACTTGCGATCATTGGTGATGACATCATGGCGAGCGCTAGATCACATCGCGATGGCAGTGACGACGATGATCACCACGGCTTCAGGTTGGCAAGAAGTTTCTGGTGATGCTGGGTAGCGAGCTTCCCCAAAGTTTGACCAGCGAGTTAAAAAAAACTTAGTTCGAAGTGGTTGGGACGTCCGGCAGCCAATTTTTCCAATGTATTCCGGCAAGTTCACTTTTCCATCGGCGATGACTTGGCAGTTGCATGGATGGGAAGGCACCGATAAAGGCTGTGAATCCATTTGGGTTGGGTGACTTGAAGGACAAATTTACCTACTTGTTGTGCAAGTCATTATTTAATTGCTTGGAGTGTTAACCAAGTCAACCTATATTTGGCAATTACTTTTATTCCTTATATATAATTGCTATAATTGTTTTATTTATCAATTATTGTTATATATTTGGATAGGATGCATGTGCTATTTGATTTAATGCTTTAAATAGTAGCATGCTTAGTTGCGTATTATATTCGACATATTATATGCATGCAAAAACCCTCTTGTTAAATAACTAAGTGGGAGAGAGATTGGTTAATAAATCCCGCGGCCTTCATTGTTGATTTATTGTGTGATGCAAGTAAGCTTATGAGTCGACTATAGTGCCTTCCTCCCCAACAGATGAGTTTTATTTGTGGATCACTGGAATAAATTTTATTAAATAATTATTATTTGTAATATGATGCACATGAACTTATGAGTCGGCTATAGTGCCTTCCTCCCCAATGGATGAGTTTTATTTGTGGATCATTGGTACAAATTAATAATTGATGATTGTAGGAAATTATTTGAGAGCGTGTGGACTTCTCCAACTGTAAGATACACAAACTTGGGTAAATTACTTAATATCAAATAATGGTATACACTTAGGTACAATTAATACGTATCCTCACCAACAGAGTCACTGCTATTAAATTACATGGTTAAAGGACAACCGACTATTAATCATTGAGTCATAAGGTTAATTATGATGTATGGAAGTAATGGGTAAAACCTTCTCTTGCGAATGTTAGGGTTTGTATACGTCCACACTAACGTGGCATGCAAATTCACATTGCTTGAGATGTCAATGAATTTATTTTATATTGTTTATTGAGGGAATCAATATAAAATTTAAATTCGAAGTGTTTGATCGTCGTATTTATTTACTTGATTCTCTGAATTTTTGAATAGTTTATTTCACTTATTGTTAACTGAAAGAAATCATATTTATTGGTCCAAAATTAAATGATTAGAAAAGAATCTTGGTTTTAATTCTTATTGCTTAAGAAAATTAAAATGTGTTCTCGCTAAGGATGCCTTCTGGTGCCTATTTAAGTCTTTAGTGAAGAGGTGAGAGGTTCATAGAAGTATGATGGTCTCGTGAGACTCTTCGGATACTTGAGTAAGTTAGAAAGGCAAGAGGTCATGGTTAACTTGATGAATGATTTGGAAATACTTGGAATAGGAATTGAAGGGGAAACCTGGCTCAATTTATTTTTCAAAGTTTTCCTTAACATTTTGAGCAAGTTTCACCTGAATTACAAGAAATTGTATACGGTGGGGAACTTCTGGAAAAACATGTGGCAAAGAAAACTCAATTTCATCAAGATGTGAACAAAGTTAGTTTCTTATTCACTAGTTGTTGAAGCATAATTAGTGATGGCATCTGCTGACACGTTGTGTGAAGATACCGGAATCACTAAATGTCTACAACTAAGTGAGGATGAGATTACTATGTACATGGGTAAAACTACGAAAGTAGTGGCTGTTGCAGTGGGAGTTGTTTATTTATCTTATGATATGAATAAACGTTTGATTATGAGAAATTATCTTTATGTACATTTCATAGAAAAATTTGATTTCTGTTTCTATGCATTTAAGGGATGGATACTCTATTACATTTAAATGACACGGTCATTATAATGGGGGATGGAGTTATAATTTCTTTTGGTATGTTGGTGACAATTATTACACTCTTAGATCATGTTTATCCCATGGATGCAACAAATAGTAATTAATAATGCATCTTCTAATCTTAGTAAGAGAAAGGAACCTTCGAAGATGAACTAAACATACTTTTGGTATCTAAGACTATATCATTTTACTTAAGTACGATTCTAAAGTTGATAGCCAATGGACCGTTAGGTTTATTGGAAGTGAAAACTATCGAACTAGTGAGTCTTACTTGGAAGTGAATACGATTAATTGCCCTTACAAGGCAAAGGGGTATAGAGCCATGAAAAGATATGTTGGAAATGGTTCATTTTGATTTAAGTGATCCTAAGATTATTCTGTCGAGAGGTGGTTATGAATATTTGACGATTATTCTAGAAACAAGATATATTTATTTGATGCACTGCAAGTCTGAGTACTATGATTAATTCAAGAAGTGCATGGCTGATGCGGTAAAGCGTCATGGAAAATATATCAAGTCACTGCAATTCGATCATAGTGGCGAGCACCTCTTAGGATGTTTAGGAGCTGTTAATCAGAGAATGAGATTGAATCTCAAGTTGTCTACACCGGGCTCACCCCAGCTGAATGGTGTGGCGAATAGAAGGAATAAGACTCTTATGGTGATGGTTAGATAAATGATGAATTATTTGGAATTAATAAATTCATTTTATGGGTAAGCCCTAGAAACAACATGTCGTATTGCTGTTTGTGGGATATCCTAGAAAAATGAAGGGTGATTTATTTATTATTTCAAAAGATCGAATGGTGATTATTAACATAAATACTAGATTTTTGGAAAAGGACAATGAAATAAATCACAAACCCATGTATAAGTTGTTCTAAAAGGAAGTGAGAAGGAAAACACATAGTATAGTACCAATAGTACAAGAGGATACCACAAGTAAACTGCATCGTGTGTCACATCTGATACACAATTGCATATAGTGCCTTGTCGTAGTGGGAGGGTTGTTTCACAATCGGAAATATTTATGTTTTAGGAGAGTCGTAAGACTTGGTCCCTAGTATATATGAAACCTACCCATGAATACGACGAAGCACTATAAGATCGAAATGCAGAATCTTAGTAAGTTGCAATGAATTTTGAAATAAAATCTATGGATTCTAAATCAAATCTGGGAGCTTGTAGGACAACTAAATGGTGTAAAAGCCATTGGAAGTGGTCATACAAAATAAAAGGATCACATAGTAAGGTGAAAGCCTTAGAGCTATGTTCAAATCGATCCGGATTCTTTTATTTGTTGCTACTCATTGATTATGAGGAATATCAAATAGATGTCAAGACAGCTATGTGAAGCAACCAGAGGGATTCATTGCAAAGGGCTAAGAGCATTTTGAGTGTAAGCTTAACAGTGTCCATCGATGGACTAAAGCAAGCTTTAACATCATGGATCATCTGTTTTGATAAGGAAATCCAGTCATATGGATTTAATCAATGCTTGGATAGGGTCTTGTGTATTGAAAAAGAGTGATGGAAACGTGGTGGTATTTCTTGTATGTACGTAGATGGTATCTTGCTCATTGGAGACAATGAAAGAGTATTGTCGGGCGTATGAGTATGGTTAATAAAGCAGTATGAAATGAAGGACTTAAGAAAAGCAAAATATATCCTTGTGATCATGGTGATAATGATCACAATAAAGGACGTTGTGCTTATCTCAAGCTTCATGAAATGATACAATCCTTACTCGTTTTAGCATGTGACTTTATCTAAGGATTTGAGTCTTAAGACACAAAAGAAGATAAAATAGATAAAGGCAGTTCCCTATGCCTCGGCAATAAGAAAGCTTAATCTATGGAATGCTATGCACGAGATTGGATATCTATTTTGCAAATGGCATTTTCAGTGGGTATCAAGGTAATCCGGAACAAGAATATTGAATTGTGATAAGACATAATTGAAGTGCCTGAGAAGGATTGGAAATTATATGTAGGCTTACCGAATATATTCATTACTTCTTGACGGTTACATAGATTTGGTTTTTCGAATCATGGGGATGGTAGTAAATCCACCTCAAGGTTATGTGTTTAAATTGTGAAGTAGATCCATAGTATGGAGGAGTATTATATAGAAATATATTTCGGACTCCACCATGGAAAGATGATAATATTGGGGCCTTGTGGCAGCTAAAGTATCTGTATGGTTCTAGAAACTTCGTAATGGACTTAGATGCGATTCTGAGTTTGCCCAAGGTGATCATAATTTATTATGATAAATGGTGCAGTTGTAAACTTGGAGGAATCACGAGCCCATAAGACACTTAAACACATTGAGCGCAAGTACTACCTGATACGAGAAATCGTATGATGAGGGGAAGATTGTTGTCGCCTAGATTGCATCGGATGATAACCTAGTAAATCCTTTTACAAGGACCTTAAGGCAAAAGCTTTTGATGGTCATGTAGTGGGAGTGGCAATCAGATCTATGGCAACGAATATGGCAGCATAGTCTTTTAGTATAAGTGAGAAATTGTTGGTTTTTATACTAAAAGTCTAGCTTTTGTATGAATAATGTTTTGACAATATTTGAAATGAGAATCATGTGATCAAACGTTTGCAATTGTATTGTTGCAAAAATCCATTTACTTTATACTGTAGATAATGTGGTATGCTGCGTCACACAGAATATCATATTATCGACTCCTTATAAAGTATAAACAGATGTTCACAACCGAGATAGACGGGGACTATCTATCGATATGGTTGTAGTGTGATTTAGCATTAGTCTATCATGACTATTAAATTACACTAGGCACTTAGTTTGATGCGCATTTTCTTTGCATGCCAAATTAATCCCCAAGTATTAAGGATATCAATTGTAGTTTAAACAAGCGACCAAGTGAAATATCTGGATTCTGCCATGCTCTAGCCATGTTTAGCTCAGTGTGTTATTCATTCCTTTCCTTCCTCTCCTTTTCCTAGTGCACACGTACCTCAGAAAAAATTCAAGGTTAGATAGAAATAAATAATCACAAATAGAAGTCTTAATCAAACTAGAAATAATAAATCAATAATAACAGCCGTCCCCGACAACGGCGCCAAGAACTTGATGCACATTTTCTTTGCACGCAAAATTAATCCCCAAGTATTAAGGATATCAGTTGCAGCTTAAGAAAGCGACCAAGTGAAATATCGAACCCAAAGGACGATGTATTATAATTTTAATTATTTACTAAATTAATTAAGACAAGTTGGCAATAATATTTGAGGTATAGAATTATTAATCTACTAAATATTTAATTAAAATAACAATTAAAATAAAATAAACACTAGAAGAATACAAATGTGGCTCAAGTAGGAGAATAGGTAGCTCTAGGATAATCCAGTTTCACTCATTAATCTCCCTTTTGTGTATCAATGTCCGACTCTGCCTTGTGGAATATGGACGCATCACTAAACCATGCAAATATACTCTATAGGCACAAGTAAATAAGCGTGTAACACATGTGAATAACCTTGGAGCAAGAGATATAATTTTACCCCCATTTCTAGGTACTATCAGTATAAATATTTCCCCTAGGATTGGTACTCTAACTCGATATGATCTCCCTTTATAGGTACTATAAAATTAACCTCTTTATCCTGCTTATTAACCTAAATTCAATTCAATTAATAAACATTCATATATAATAGTTCTAATGAAGCTTCGGAGTCCCCTCACTTAGAATCATAACATGGAATCCTGTTCAGCAGTGAACGCGCTCAATCAATAACCAAGATGAACATTCAGACTCTATTCAAAAGTTAATGATGCAAAAAATGACTCTGCATATGGATTAAAAATGCATAGTCATATATAAACTAAACCACAAGTGGTGTTGTATGGAGTATACACACGAAAGTTCAATTAATTCATAAAAAACTTTCAAAACCCTAGATCTACCAAAATAGTTCTAGCCCATAATATTGCGAAGAACAATCATGGGGGTTAGATAGATCTTACACATATGTCTGGAAAATACAAGATAAATTAGGAAACAAATAAAATCCTAGATGTGGGAGTCGTCACGTCCTTCTCCGTCTTGAATCCTCCTCTTGGTTCTCCCCCTGATTCCACAGACGAATCTTCAAAGTGATGGATGGGTGAAGGAAATGATGTGGATGATGGTTGGGGGTGATCCCCCCTCATGGGGTGTAGGATGATTGTGTTGTGGTCTCTCCAATCTAATGAATAATAATGTGATCTACATCCCCTTTTATACTTGAAAGCTCTCCTTATGGACCTTAGATTGGCTTTTTCTTGGAAAACATAAAAATACATGCATTGGGGTGTAAAAATACGGATCTGCAGCTAGTCAGGCATTTGGTTGGACCATGGTTCGACCTTCATGGCTTGGACGAACCAGAGTTGTCGTGGTCGAATTGGTCTGAATCAGCTTGCGCAGTCTCACCGTTTCGTGTATAACTTCTACATCCGAGCTCCGATTTGAGTGAGTCTTACACTCACGCGATCCTCTCTTCTTTGGTTTCTATAAGTATAAAAAACTCATCGAAACTCCAACAATTGAATGTATAACAAGTCATGCAAAGTGGCGTAGCCATTCTGTTCGGCACAGCTTGCGCGACGTCACCATTTTGATCATAACTTTCTCATTTGGAATCCGATTGATGTGTTCCTTATGCCAAAAATTATCCTCTCTTCTGTGGCTTTCCAACCATACATTACACTTCCAGTTTTAAGCTCCACACGAATACATAAATTACACAAGTTGGACGTGCATTTTTAAGCTTTCTTGCACAAGTTGCACATTTTCTCCAACTTTGCATTTTTTATCCTTTTCCACCTAAAACATAATAAAATACCTCAAATGAACCTTTTCCTCAAATATATTGCATATAAGACACTTGTGCTAATATATAACAATAATTTTCATAGAAAAAGTGTTAAATTGGACACTAAAATACGCTTATTTTCACTCTCATCAGTGTGCATTGAGAAGGACCGCCTTGAGATCATTCAGTTTATACTGACTATATAATAGAACTTTATCTCTATTATTATGGATGTTCGTACTGTTAATCCCTATACAATAACCTCAACACGTAAGCCAGTATTTATTTATTTGATTCATCAATGGGTGAGATTTAATAGTTAAATCAATATGCTGGTGAGTTGGGAGATGGTGTTGTCTCTATGGTGTGCCGTTGATTGTAGAAGGAATCTGTGTCCTAACGGAATTGGTTGATGATATCCCCTTGAGGAGCTCATAATGATTATCATGTAAAAACTGCAGGTGGATTTATTCCGACATGATAATAAGGTTGAGTGGTACTACTCTCAATAAATATATTAATTAATGGAGTTGTCAGTAACTTAATTAATTAATGGGCATTGAATCTTAAACACGAGGAGATTAACTGGCTCATAATAAGAAGGAGCCCATAAGTAATTTGGGATTAGGGTGGCAGTGCAATAATATTTCTTTAGTGGACTGATTTATTATTATTGGACTTAAGTATAAGTTTTGGGCAAAACTTGGATGCTTAAGCCCAATGGGAGGCCCAAACCCTAATTTCACCCCTGGTCCCTGTTGTAGCCGATATAATAGCCAATCTCAGTAGTCCGAATAATTACTTCACACGCATAATACACGTGAAAGAGAGATTAGGGATTGTAGATTGAGATCGTCTTGTAGATCGTTGCCAACACAACGTCAAGACGTGGCTTAGGAATAAAACAGAAGATCGGAAGGTCGTTTGTTCCTGCTACTGATGATCAACCTCTACATCAACCCTGGTGAAACGTAATATGATTATACTCTTATGCTTCCACTGCAGTAGAATTGCATGGAACCCTAACGGTTCACGTTAACCAAAATATCCAAACGCCAACAGTAGGAATTTTTTCTATCTCCTCACTTATTTTCTAAAAAATAACATGAATAATCATAATTTAGACTGCTAAGACGGTTTATTTATAGGCTACTACAGAGACCATGAGGGGAAATTAGGGTTGGGCCTCCCATTGGGCTTAGGCATTCAAGTTTAGCTCTAAACTTATACATTAAGACCAATAATAATAATTCAGTCCACTAAAGAATTATTATTGAACTACCACCCTAATCCCAAATTATATTATGGGCCCCTCTTATAATGAGCCTGTTTAACTCCTAGTGTTTAAGATATACTGATAGAGCAAGAAGGAATAAGTTATTATAGTATTTTATTTCATGTCAATAATTTCCTTAATTTAGATTATTTAGTTTCCTATTTTCTTTATTTCCTTATTAGTACTAATGTCTAGGGTTTGTTCATGGGCCTTGAGCCTATTTAAACTACGTATGTTGCTCTAGGATATCTCATCAATAATATTTATTTTGCAGCCTTAATTGGTTTGTTGCAGAGTTCATCTCTGTGGCCTTCTTTGAAGGATTGCAGCCTTACGACTTGTGGCAGATAATTTTATTCTCCGTGGCCCTCCTCGATATATTATTTCTATATGTGTGTATTTATTTTATTGATCCTGTGTTCGTATTCCATCAATTGGTCTGACCTGCCCTTTCTTTGCCTCAATGACGAAAACCCGCTCCATGATAGAGAAAGAGAGACTCGAATCAGTGGCAACGGCACATGAGGAGATGCAGAAAATCCTCACCGTATTCATGGTAGGAATTGATAAGAAAATTGATCGTCTTAAGCCCATGTTCTAATCGATACTTCAAAAACTGGACACCACATTGCCGCAGGGTCAAAGAATCGCACCTCCACCAACAACAACTTCTATGAGTTCGACATCTTCTCAATCAACTACAACCCCACAGATGGTTAACCCCAGATACATGGGATAGTGTAGCATCTAAAATTAGATCTGCCTACTTTTGATGGGTCAGATCCCTTGGCTTGGCTTGCTCAAGCCGAGCAATATTTTCTTGTCTATAACACCCCCATCCATGATCGTGTGAAACTGGATATTGGCATGTCCGGGAAGGCAATGTGTTGGAGTCAATAGGTTTTACGACACAACCCTAATATTCTTTCGGAGAATTATTCTCAAGAATTGGTAGCGAGATTTGGGGACATTGTTATGATATCCCACATCGATTCCACACGCAAGTGTAGAAAGGCATATAAGTGGGGGTCAACCCTTCACATTCAGCCATGGTTTTGGGTGAAGTTAGAGCTCCTAACTTATATGCCTAACAATTTGGTCCGACCTGCTGGATCTAGACGGGTCACGGGATAGGGCTACCCAATGTGTGGGCCCAGAGGTTGCCACCCCGAATGTGGGCCCAAGGGGGGTTGCCACCTGGAGTTGTGGGCCAGGTGCGGGTTACAACCCGGAGTGTATCATCTGTGGACGTCCAGTTCAAAGGGGGATGGATTGTTATGATATCTCACATCGGTTCCACACGCAAGTGTGAAAAGACATATAAGTGGGGGTTGATGAGAGTGAAAATAAGCGTATTTTAGTGTTCAATTTAACACCTTTTTTATGATAATTGTTGTCATATATTAGCAAAAGTGTCTTATATTCAGTATATTTGAGAAAAAGGTGCATTTGAGGTGTTTTATTGTGTTTTAGGTGGAAAAATGATTAAAAGTGCAAGGTTAGAGGAATGCTGAAAAATGCATATTCAACTTCCATAATTTTTATGTGTTTGTTTGGAGCTCAAAACTGAAGATGTAATACATGGTTGGAAAGCCACGGAAGATAGGATCGTTTTGGCATAAGAATCACTCAAATCGGAGATTGAAAGAGGAAGTTATGCTCAAAGTCGTGAGGTCACGTAGCTGCCATCGAGAATTTCCAAAAATTTCTGTAAATTAGCCCATAATTCCTATTTCTTGGAGCACAATTAATCTCCTATCACATAATCCTCCATGATTCACCCATATCTTTTCTTTTACATTCCCTTCTCACACCTATATATATTTTACATCATTATTCATGTGAGGAGCACCGCAACACAATCATCCTACCACCCACAAAGGGGGATCACCCCCCAACCATCATCCACATGCTTTCCTCCATCCATCCATCACTGTGAAGATTCGTCTGTGGAGTCAAGAGAAGAACCAAGAGAAGGATTCAAGATGGAGAAGGGCACGACGACTCCCGCATCTAGGATTTTATTCATTTCCTAATTTATCTTGTATTTTCCAGACATAGGGGTAAGATCTATCCAACCCCCATGATTGTTCTTCGCAACATCATGGGTTAGAATCGTTTTGGTAGATCTAGGGTTTTAAAGGTTTGTATGAATTAATTAAACTCTCTTGTGTGTCCTCTATACAACACTACTTGTGGATTGATTTTATATATGATTGTGCTTTCTGAATCCATATTCACGGTCGTTTGTGCATTTTCAATTGGTATATAGAGTTTGAATACGTATCTTGGTTGTTGATTGAGCGCGTTCACTGCTGAACAGGATTTCATATTATGATTCTAAGTGAGGGGACTCTGAAACTTCATTAGAACTATCATATATGAATGTTTATTAATTGAATTGAATTCGGGTTAGTAAGCAGGATAAAGAGGGTAATTTTATAGTACCTATAAAGGGAGATCATATCGGGTTAGATTCCAGACGTGGGAAACACTCGATACTGATAGTACCTAAAAAGGGGGTGAAATTATATCTCTTGCTCCAAGGTTATTCACACGCGTTACATGCATATTTACTTGAGTCTATAGAGTAGATTTGCATTGTTTAGTGATGTGTTCATAGTCCACAAGGCAGAGTCAGCCTGCACTTGAGAGGAAAGTTAAGTAGTAAAACCGAATTATCTTAGAGTTACCTATTCTCCATTCTTGAACCACTTTCATATTCTTCCAGTGTTATTTATTTTATTTGTTATTTTAATTAATTGTTTAGTAATTGATAATCAAACCTCAAACTTAATTGCCTTTTGTCTTAATTAATTTAGTTAATAATTAAATTGATAATATGCTGTCCTTTGGGTTCGATATCTAACTTGGTCGCTTGCTTAAGCTGCAACTGATATCCTTAATACTTGGGAATTATTTTGTGTGCAAAGAAAACGCGCATCAGGGGTCAACCCTTCACCTTTAGCCATGGTTTTGGTTAAAGTTAGAGCTCCCTAACTTATATTCCTAACATATACAATGCCCACTAATTTAATAAGTTACTGACAACTCAATTTATTAATTTCTAATCCAAGAATTGTACTACTCAACCTTATTATCATGGCGGAACAAATCCACATGCAGAGTTTATTCCTTCTACTATCAACAACATACCATATAGACAGTACCATGTCCCAGCTCACCGAGCTTATTGATTTAATAATTAATTCTCAACCCATTGGTGAATCAAAGAAATAAATTCTGAAATACGTGTTGAGGTTATTGTATAGGGATTAAGAGTACGAACATCTATAATAACTGAGGTCGTGTTCTTTTATATAGTCAATATAAATCGAACTACCTCAAGCGGTGATAAGCATTTTCTCAACACACAATATTAATTCCCAAGTGTGAAGGATGCTATTGTAGCTTTGATAAGCGACCAAGTGATTATCGAATCCAAAGAACGTATTATTATTAATTTAATTATATTCTAATTTATTAAAACTAATATGGTAAAATAGTTGTGGTGATTTAATAACTAATAAACAAATAATTAAAAGAACAATTAAAATAAATAAACAGTAGAGCTAAAACGAAAGTGAATAAGTGAGAAGATAGGTAATCCTTCGGGCCATCCAGTTTTACTTATTAATTTTCCTTCTGTGTATCAATGTCCGACTCTGCCTTGTGGAGTATGGATGCATCACTAAACCATGCAAATCTACTCTATAGACACAAGTAAATAAGCATGTGACACGTGTGAATATCCTTGGAGCAAGAGATATAATTCACCCCCCTTTCTAGGTACTATCAGTATCAATTATTTCCCGTGCACTTAGTACTCTAACCCGATATGATCTCCCTTTATAGGTACTGCGACATTATTCTATTTGTCCTACTTATTAACCCGAATTAGATTCAATTAACAAGTATTTATATAAGATAGTTCTAATGAAACTTCGGAGTCCCTTCACTTAGAATCATAACATAGAATCCTGCTCAGCAGTGGACACACTCAATCAATAACCAAGATATGTATTCAGACTCTACATAACAGTTAATGATGCACAAAACAACTCTGAGTATGAATTAAAAATGCATTGTCTTATATAAAATAAATCACAAGTAGTGTTGTACGGAGTATACACACAGAAGTTCAATTAACTCATAAAACCTTCATAAACCTTAGAACTACTGAAGTAGTTCTAGCCCATGATTGATCGAAGAACAATCAAGGTGGTTGGATAGATCTTACCCATAGTCTTGAAAATTACAAGATAAATTATGATGCGAAGTAAACCCTAGATGCAGGCGCCGTTGCGTCTCTCTTCGTCTTGAATCTTCACTTGGTTCTTACTTGATTTGACAGACGAATCTCTCTCCACAACTCCGTGTATGGCAGTAGGGTTTTGGATATTGTGTAGAATGAAGATGGTGGTGAATGGCTATCTTCTCCCTTGCGTAGGGTCTTCCTTTTATACTTGTGAGCTCTCCTTATGGACCTATGATGGGCTTTTTGAGTGAAAACATGCACTGAAGGTGTAAAAATACTGATCCAGACGTGTCCATCATATCAGTTTGACTAAGACCCCTAGTCAAACTGATCAAGGCCTGGTCGAATCGCCGATCGAATCGGCCTGTACATCACTGGCAGGTAGCTGGTTCGACTCGAATGGTAGGTCGAATCAGAAGCATCATGGTCAAACTGCAACTGCTTCTCTTTAGGCTTCTTGTTCGACTACAGTTCGACCATTATGCTTGGTCGAACCACAGTGTCATGGTTGAACCACACTTTTGTCGTCTCTTTTCGCCTGGTTCGACCATGGATGTTGGTCGAACCACTCTGTTGCTGGTCGAACCTCGTCCCTGCTGGTCAAACCAGGTGCCTACGACACTCTTTCTCTGGTTTCGATCACTTCTATCCTATTTTCCTTTGAAAATCCACTCAAATGGACTTAAACGCACTTGATTCATGACTTTCCACTATACAACTCGATTTATCTTAACTTAAGATCAAATCATACATTATTATCACACGAATCAGAGCTCAAAACACGTGAATGTATACACTCATCAAACCCCCAAACTTACATGTTGCTCGTCCCGAGGCAGCAAAATCAAAACCATAGGAGTAAGTGTAAATTTCACAAGTCCATCTAGTTAAGTACAAGTCATATCCACAATGCAACTCTATCAATTAAAAACAAGTATCACTCGTATCATATATTTCATTCATGCAAAACATCACTCAATTATAATACAACTCGGAGTACTAAGTCATCTTTCTCACAGGATAAGAGTTTACTCTCACTCTCAAGTGAAAAATACACTTAAACAGGTTAGTATATACGCTCATATTCAATTCATATTCCTGCGTAATCATAAGCTTGGCAAAGGTCTCAAAAATCAACTTATAATCACTTCGTTACTGGGATCACAAAGGACTTGCTTTTAAGTTGTAATGTTGGCTCTTTGGTAAGGTGGGAAAATTTAGATAAAGTGACTAATTCACTAGTAGAGAATTACCTTGGAAATTTGCTTTTCATCAAACAACTTCTTTCTCTCCATCTTATTCTCATGATCTTTGCGATTCAACTTTTCCTTCTTTTCCTTGGCATCAACATCATCTTTCTTTAAAGTACACGGGTATCAATTTTGGGCACTACCCTTCTAAGCAGTCGGGGTACCCGTTTCAGGCACTACCCCTAAACAAGATTTAACCATATTTTTTCTACATATCATACCACTCAACCAAATTTCTCTTCCTTTTCTTCTTCACACAAGCTAACATATATTCTCAACTCTCTACTAATGAATACGGTATTCAACAAAGCTCAAGTAAAGAATAAATGAAGGCTTTTTAATCAAGGCTTGCCAAAGAAAAAACTTTTTTAATGGCTCAAAAGGGCTTCCAATGATTTATTCAGTATATGGGAAGGTAAAATTTAGCTAAGTGACTCAAATAAACAACAATGGCCTAAGATCATGTCCTAATAACTAATCAATCATAAGTCTCACATAAGACTCCAAGCCAAGTTCTAGAATACGGTCATATGAACGATTCTCACAAGAATAAACTATCATGCATGAATGTAGCATGATTTCAGAAGGCTCAAATTCTCACATGGGTAAATAGATTCCTAAGCACTCCATAAAGCATGTAATCAAGATTAATTTCACTATGAAATCCACATATTTAACAAGTAATACATGCTTCTCATCAACAAAATCAACACATGTAAAATACAAATGCGACATACTCAGCAAAGAACCCACAATATCAATCCAAAAATAAGTATCCCCAACCAATCCAACCTCAAGTATCAAGTATCACACC
The DNA here is from genome assembly GCA_023678885.1 of Pogostemon cablin. Classification (NCBI taxonomy): domain Eukaryota; kingdom Viridiplantae; phylum Streptophyta; class Magnoliopsida; order Lamiales; family Lamiaceae; genus Pogostemon; species Pogostemon cablin. The sequence goes on along the minus strand of CM042979.1, from coordinate 19,014,822 downwards.
TCAATCCTATCTCAAATCAATATATGTACATGACACTCACGCCACAAACACTCATCCTACAAAGAGAAAAATAGAAGGGAGATTAGATGAAACAGACAAAGAAAAAACCTGACGCACTCTACTCTTTCGGAGCATCATCCTCGTCATCTTCATCACCATCACTCATCTCCATGCGCCAACGATTGAGCTCCCTATGGAGATGATTTATCTTCCTATCTAGCTCACATTCATCGGCATGCATCTTTTCCAATCTCCTATCCATCTCCACATAATTAGTATGCAGTGCGTTGTATCTCATATCGAGCGCGGCATAGCTAGTGGTAAGCAAGTCCAACTAGTGGTTCGTCTCTTGCTGATTGTTGTTCAGGTTGGCAAGATGCTTATTCATCAACCTAAACTGTTCCCTGAAGTACTCATCAGGATCGCCCCAATACTGCTGTTGTGGCACTGCTGGAATTGGTAGTGGTAGCATCTCATGCTGCTGCAGAATATCTATCTCAGGATAGACCTGCTCCTCTCCATGCTGCTGCTGTGGCTCGAATTGCCTTTACTGTCATTCATTTACAATCCTCTGCAGCTCCTGGTGCATCCCGGCAGTGTACATCTGAGCCATGGTCCTCCAATCACTTCTCCTCAAGCACGTGATTGATATAGCCTCGTGCGCCAACGTGTTCATCAACTTATTATCATCATTCCAGATCGTAGTCAGACCTCTCACATCATATGGACACATGAAAGAGAAGGACTTAGATCCCCTAGTGTACAACTAATCTCCATCCCGATGATATCCAGCTTTTACACATGCACTCATAACTAGATCCGAATCCTCCAGGATAGGTGTAATGCCAGTAACATCCATGTGGTACGACTCAGCCACATGAGTAATCAATCCTCCAATATTCACTCTCTGAAATTTGGAACTCCTGAATCTGTAAAGCTGCTGAATCAGATACAATCCCAATTGAACCTTACTCTATTCAACATACACCAGAGAGCATACAACTCCTCCTAGACACACAACTCCTTTCAGATCGGGCGAATAGTGTATTGCCCAAAACTCTATCCATATACCAGATAATAGGGTTCCGAATCAACGAAGCTCGAGCATCCTTGGTCTAGAAATCCATATCCTCTCCGAAAATCGCTCTCCAAAAATTATTTGCATTGAAATACCCATTCTCATTCCTAGAGATCTCTCTCGGAGTTTCAAATAACACGTTGAAATCCTCAGCTGACCATGTTCTCGTCTCACCTCTAAGCTGAAATGAACACTCATACGGAAGAAAACTAGCACCCTTCTTGATAGTGATTGAGCACAAAACCTCTACAGTCACATAAAAGTACGTCGGCCTCATAAGCTCCATGAAATGACGAATGCCCACTTGATCAAACATCCACATGATATCCTCACATATATGCATCGTCATCATAGCCCCATTATCTTGGTACCTCGTTCAAGCGATCTTATCAGACATATTACCATATCGATCCTTTATCTCCTCCCAATTTTTCATTCGAATCTTAAAATCCCTAGGCAGCCTCTCCTTAAGCCTTAACTCCTTTGTAACTTCATCCTCACGAGACGGCCTATCTTGTCTTTTCTTAGATCGAACTTCAGTCTCCTTTCCTATTCCTATAAAACAATACTTCAATACCCAACGAATACAAGAAAAGCAAACTAAATCTAGTTCAAACTAACTATACATGAAACTCTACTCAAGAATTCAAGTTAACAAGTATAATTCATTCAAAACAAGCATGCTCCAAACTCTATGTGTCAAAAGTTTAACAACAATGAATCATACACATACTATTTCAATTTCACTTCATCTTCAACTCTTTAATAGGAACTATCAACAATTTCATCAACCACATCACTTCCTCAAGCATGCATCTATCAAATTCAATAATTCAACTCAAAATTCAACATGCTTCACTTCACTACTCAAATTACTCATCAATTTCATGTAAACATCAAGGTCTAGCAACAAATCAACAATTAAAATCGGACACATTACTTGTTCATATGAGATTTTTTAACAAAAATTCAAATTACACCATGAATCTCTATAAAAACTAGTTCAATCAACTTGCCCACTTATAATCAAGCAATAGAACTTCAATCCTAGGGTAATAGAGTCAAGAGAACATACCTTTGGATCCAGCCATGGCTTATGTGAACTAAGTACGAAAAATCCCCAAATTGGATGAAGAACCCTAGTTTTGCAACTAAATTGCTCCAAATCTGCAAGAAATTGAGTATGGGAAGGATGGAAAGTGGTTTAATCGGAGTAGAATCAAGTAAAATTAAAGTTTGGAAGAAAAGGTTTTTGGTTCGAAGAGGATTCGAGTGAGGGTGGTGTGCAAAGTGATCGAAACAGGGGTGGAAATTGCATATAAAACACTACTTACCTACACGGTTCGACTCGAACCAGGTGGTTGAACCACCTTGTCGTGGTCGAATCAGGCTTCTAGATGATTTTCTGCATTTGGTTCGACCCGAACTGTTGGTCGAACTAGGGTGTCGTGGTCGAACCCGCCTGTTACAAACTTTAAGGTGGCTGGTTCGACCTGAACTCCTGGTCGAACCACAGCCTGCTTGGTCGAATCGACCTATAATAAATTTTTGATTGCTGGTTTGAACTCCCTCTTTGGTCAAACGTCTGGTCGAACAACATCACTCTTGGCCGAATCGACCTGTAACAGATTCTCTAATCCATGGTTCAACCTGGACTGCTTGGTTCGACCTGTCTCCATGGTCGAACCGAGCCCCTGTTCCTTTGAAATCCACTATTCTTCATCCCCTGCAAACTTTAAGCTCAAAAACGATCATTAGGTACTAAAACAGAGCAAAAATAAGTTAGAGATCCACTATTAAGACTCATAAATTGTGTGCATATACTCCGCATACGACTCAATAAATAAAACACTACAAAACATTAGGAAAATTGCAAAAAATTGACACATCCAAACCGATTAAAGTTTCAATATGTCACAAAAAATCAACTTCCCTAACAAACGTTACAAAGAAATGATTATACTCTTGGTGCTACGATGAGGTAAGTACATCACACCCCCCAAACTTAGTAGAAACTATATTCAAAACTAAGTTTGCAAAGAGATGTAATTTTTTATAAGTAAGCACGTCAAATATAAAAATTTCTTATTCACACTAATGAAATTAAATAAAAAAAAGGGAGAGCCCCCAACCAGTGCTCTTGTTTAACGTCGGAGAGTCACAATGTTACCAATTCAATGCAAGATATCCTCAAAGATGACACATGTATTATCCAGCGACTTATAATGCTTCAATCGATGCACATTCGCCACTATGATGTCTCTGTCTTTGTCCATGATATCAAAAGTCCTCCCTCCGCAAGCTCTATGGATAATGAACGGTCCTGTCCACTTTGATTTCAATTTTTCTACAAAGAGCTTTAAACGAGAGTTAAAGAACAATACCTCATCACCTTGCTTGAACTCCTTGTAAGTGATCTTTAGATCATTCCATTTCTTCATTCTTTCCTTGTAGATCACCGAATTCTTGTAAGCTTGATTCCTGAACCCATATAGTTGATTGATATGAGTCATCCTCAACTCTTTTTGATCATTAAGACACAAGTTAAAGCTTCTCAATGCCCAAAAATCTCTATGCTAAATATTTTCACCTACATTTTAGTGTCTTTTTATATGTGTTTTCGTATTATTTTATCCGTATTTTATATGTTATTTAGTTGTGTTTGGTGTTTTTATTGAAATGTGTGTGAATGAGCTTAAACTTAAGATTTTCACTTTTTATTTGATGCTAAACATGATAAGGAAGATGTAGGAAAAAGCGGATCTCAATTCGGAGTTGAAACGAGGGAGAACGAGCCAAAATAGTGAAAGAGGAAGCAGGGCAGCAAGAACACGGGCCGTGTACAGCGCACGGCCCTGTAAGAAGTGGCCGTGTGCTGTCACTCGAAACACCAACTCGGCCACGCCTGTGGCCGAGTGCAGAACATGACCCGTGTCCAGTACAAACACACGGCCCGTGCACCGCGCACGGGCCTGTCCAGAAAGCCGTGCGACAACGTCAGAAAACACAACACGGCCACCCCTGTGGCCGTGTGCTGCGCACGAGTCATGCGCTGTGTTAGAACACGGGGCGTGCGGCGGAGCTCTAGCCGTGTTGGTGCAAAAACGCAGGAAATTGCTGGAATCTTCTAGAAGGCCCACATGGGGTATAAATAGACCTCATTTCAACACTTTGAGGAAAAAAATCCGATTTCCAACCCTTCTACACACACCTCACACACCATTTCTTCCATTTCCCACCATCATCTTCATCCATCTTCATCCACCCATCAAATCTTCAATTTATGGTGCTAAAGACTTAAAAATCAAGAGCTAGAGGTGGAGATCAAGAAGAATAGAAGATTCTCTTCAAGAAATTGATAGGGAAGAATCCATTCATTTTGTATTTCTTTAGATCTCAGACTATGGGTGTTTGTAATGAATCATTTATTTGTTTTGTTACTTTTATCATGATAGGCTAATCCCTCTAGTGGGATTAGGAGCATGAATAGCATATTAGATTTATATTGTCATGTGGATTAAATTGGTTTTTGGTTTAATTGATATTGATTTCTATTCATGGAGTTTAATTACCTTGATGTTGTGATGGCATGGTTTGATATTTATGAATGTTTATTGGTTTAATGGATTGTTGATCAATGGATTATTTGTGGTAATTAAATGCTATCATGATGTTCATGTATGTATTGCTTGGAGTGAGACGGAAACGACCCTCTATAGTATTAGGAAGGCATGAATAGACATTGAGTTTGGGTTTGACCGAAAGGATATTTGAATTCAATGAGGGGAACCAATCCATTCGTTGGCCTTAGTACACAAAAAGGGAGAGTTAAATCTAACTAGTACCTAGATGGAAGGGGTTAATGTTGGGCTTTGATCTTAAGTGCTTTTGGGAGTCTAAAATGGATCAACAACCTTTGTAACCCGAAAGGGAGCTTAGGATACATTCGTGATCACCCTTAGTCTACATCAATTGAGTTGAATTCCTTTTGCATGATAATATGAATCGAGTGTGCTTGGATGTTTCTAATCCCATGTTTTTCCATACTTGAACTTTAGCACCCATTTTATTTACTTGTCATTTCTCTTATTTGCTATTCTTATTTACTTGCTCCTTGTTTTAGTTGTTAATCATCTCAAAACCCCCCGATCATCTTTACAAAAATGACATGAACATGAGCTCACGTATTTTGCTAGTCCAAACATAACTCCTTTATGGATTGATAATTTTTCTTGGGATATACTACAACAACGATCGAGTATTCTTACTCGTGAGTGCGACAAAAATAGGCAAACAAGAAAATGGCGCTGTTGCCAAAGGGGAGTTTGACGGACTAGTCGAGTACTGTGTTATTGTTTTAGTTGTTCTTGATAAGGATTCTTTTTATTTTCTTTTATTTATTATTTGTGTTTGTGGTCTCACTCTTGGCCTTTTCGTAGGTGTTTTATGATCACAAGATCAAAGGGAAATGAATGGATCATTCCTTTGAATTTGGAGATTGAAAGGACCGCACGACAAAGGAAGCGAGAGAGGCGTAAGGCGAGAAAAGAAAAGATGGAAAATCAACGGGGAGACAATGTTAATTATGACCCACCCCAAGATCCATTACAAGATCAAAGGGGGGTACAAGAAGGAGTGCAAGAGAATCAAGCGGAGATAATGAGGAATTTCTTTGATCAAAATCAAGAGTATATGCAATTGCTTGCCAATCAAGAAGCTCAAAGGATATTTCAACAACAAGAGTTGCCAAGGCCTAGAGCAATTCAGGATTACTTCCAACTGAGAGCCGTGCACAATATGGTTCCTCCGGTTCAAGCCAATGATTATGAAATTAAGACCGGATTGATCAACATGGTCAAAGCAAATCAGTTTGGGGGAGGTCCTCTTGAAGACCCGAACACTCATCTATCTACTTTCTTGGAGGTTGTAAATACCGTCAAGATAAAGGGAGTGTCGGAGGATGCTATTCGAATGAGGTTGTTCTCTTTTTCTTTAAGAGACAAGGCTAAAGCATGGTACAATACAATTCCTTTGGGAAGTTGTAATACATGGGAAGATCTTGAGCAAAGGTTCCTAAACAAGTACTTTCCTCCTTCAAAGACGCTCCAATTGAAAAGCCTTATAACTCAATTTAGGCAACTTCCGGATGAAAATTTTTATGAAGCATGGGAACGCTACAAAGAGATGCTCCGAAAGTGTCCTCAACATGATTTTCATGAGAATCAACAAGTGGCTTTCTTCTATCAAGAGTTGAATCAACAAAATCGGATGCATGTAGATGCCTCATCCGGAGGGTCTATATTTGGAGTGGATGCTATGAAAGCAATGGAAATTTTTGAAGATATTGCAATGAATGCTTATCAATGGCCTTCCGAGCGAGTAATGGGAAGTTGTGCATTTGGAACGATAGCTCAAGTGAAAAGTGTGCATAAAGTGAAGAGCGATGTGTTTCAAAGCCAAGGCATGAAAGAATTTAATGAGAGCATCAATGCTTTAACTAAGCAATTGAATTTGATCACTCAAGGAGTGAGTCAAGGGGAAAGTACGAGTACTACCTTGAACGAAAAGAGTAATGTGATGCAAAGTGTAGAGGATGTTGCCTATTTGGATAGGAGAAATTACCAAGGGAATTTTCAACATCAAGGGAATTTCCAAGGTAATTTTCCATCTAATCAAGGAAATTTTCATGGAGGAAATTATCAAGCGCCGAGAAAGCATGAAAATCTTTCTTATTCTAATCCTCAAGCTGCCATGTCATTTCCTCCGGGATTCGATCCGAGTGCTAAGCCGCCCAATGGAGAAGGGAAGTCATCGGTGGAAGAGACATTGCTAGCATTCATGAAAAAGCTTGAGGCTAGAATGGAGGAAAATAAGAAGAAATCCGATAATAGGATGAGAGCCTTTGAGTATCAAATGGGTCAAATTGCTTCTTCCGTGGGATCACAACACTAACAAGGAAAATTCCCATCTACCACGGAAATAAATCCAAAAGAGCATTGCATGTGCATAAAGGTGAAAGAGGATAGTTTGGTTGAAGAAGGGTTGGTGGATTGCATGGTGGATGAAGAAGAAGAAGAAGCAAAGAAAATAGAAATTGAGTTAGAAGAAAAGAGGAAGAAATGGAAAGAAGAGCACGTACCTAAGTGGAGAAAGGCTAAGGAGAAAAGGGAAAAAGAAGTGGAATATGAACGTGATTATTGGGGAATTCTGATTACTCCTTATCCACTCCCTTATCCTCAAAGATTTGTTAAAAAAGAAAAGATAGAGGAATTTCAAAAGTTTGTTGAAACTTTGAAGAAGAAATTTGAAGAGAAAAAGAAAGCGAAGCTAGTTGAAACAAATGAACCATTGCATGAGGAGCCTTCTATGAAAGTTGGTGATCCGGAGAAGTTCGTTATCCCTTGTGAAGTTGAAGGAAAGAAGGTTGTTAATGCATTGTGTGACTTGGGAGCTAGTGTGAATGTTATGCCTCATTCTCTTTTTGAAGAATTGGATATTGGAGAGCTCAAGCCTTCCACTACATGCCTTCAAGTGGCGGATGGATCAACTATTAAACCCTTAGGGGTGGTGGAGGATGTAGTGGTTGAAGTGAAGAAGTGGACTTTTCCGGTGGTTTTTGTTGTCTTGGAGATGAAGGTTGATCCTCAAACACCTATGATCTTGGGAAGACCATTCTTAGTCACGGGGAAAGCTCATATTGATGTGGAAAGAGGAGAACTTTCTTTGAGTTCAAATACGGAGAGTGTTACATTTTCATGTAACAAAGCAAGAAAGAAGGATGATTCTTACCTCAAGCCTCCAATCCTACCTCCGGATGATCCTCATGGATTTGAAAATTCTTACCCTTTTAAATATTCTAATTCTCTTTTTCATGATTATATTGAAGATTTTAATCTTACCTTGTCTTTGCTTGATATGTATAGGAATGAGGACTCGGACATCGAATGGAAGGTTGATAAAGGAGAATTTTTTTGGCCTTATGGAGACGAAGCATTTCCATCCACAATTCTTCGTGATGATTTGATAATTATAAGCAAGAATGGAGAAATCATGTTGATGGAAAAGAAAAGAGCCAAGAAATTTCTCAAAGTGAAGATGAGAACCGATGGGGTCTTAGATTTCTCCGACTGTTAAGAGCTTACATTCATCCGACTTGAAGACGTTAAACTTAGCGCTAAATGGGAGACAACCCATTCTTTTTATCTTTTGTTGCTTGTTTGTTTTGGCCTTGTAGGTTGATCGTGCTCATAAGAGAAAAATGCTCATTGAAGAAAAGAGAAATGCTTCATGGATTCAAGTTGACATGTTCCACAACTTGTTGCAAACTTAATTCGTGACTCTTGTCTCGAGTTAAGTTTGGGGGGTGCTAGTGCGTGGTGGACATAGCTTGAGTCGTATGGATGCGGTTACTTCTCAACAAGAATATCATCAATGAAAACTACAATGGTAAGTCTCACCACTTTTTGCAAACTTAAGTCTCAACTCTTGTTTCGATTTAAGTTTGGGGGGAGAGTGTGTGGTGTGACTCACCACTTGAGTATGATTCTTGTAAAATTGGACAAATTTTAAAATTTTTCTCATGAGTTTGGGTTGATTTTGGTATGATTGGTGGTGTTGAAGTGCATGATAGTCCATATTTATAATGAAATAGTTGAACTAATGGTGTTTGTTGAGTATTTGAGTATGAATGAGAGGTATTGGAAGCATGATGGAGCTTGGAGCTAACGCTTTCCTTACAAAATGCCTATCGAGGGAGTACTCTACACCTTATCATTTTACTACTTGAAATGAATTGAGTTTGATTTGGATTGTTGTGACTAGCATGCTACCTCATGTGTTATGTTTGTGGGAGGTTTACTTTCGTAACTTAGGATTTTCTTTTCAATAAAGGTTGGGATGAATGTGTGCTTAATTTTCTTATGGATGACGGTATTTTGTGTTTTTGCATGTTTTGTGTTTTTGTTGTGTCTTGTTTGTTGAGTCCTTATTTTTATGTTGTGTGTATTTTCATTCTTGTCTTGGGATGTTTGGTGGTTTGTTTAGGGATGTCGTGAGTCATTTTTGAACGTGAGTGATGATAGGTTGTGGTGATAAGTGATGACAAATTATGATTAAGAATCTCTACACTTTCAAATTGTGACATGTTTTACTTAACTTGTTCAATTTTGAGATGAATGTGGTGAAATAAGTTCCTTAAGGTCCGAGCACAAGCTTGTGAGCATTTGAGCCTCAACCATGCATACATGGTATTTCTTCATGAGTGGATCGGTTGTGTTTGATAAGTTAGAACTTGCTCAAGGACTATAGGAACGAGCCCGATTAGTGGAGATTGGTGAAATGATCTAAGGCAATCCTTGTTATTACAGTCATTGCCATATATGTTCCCTACCATGAACATCATCCTTAGTTAACCATTTTGAGCCTATAAGCCTATTTCTTTTGAATTTAGCACATTACAATCCTTAATTACCCATTCAAGCTTATATATACCTTTGTGTGGGTGATTGAGGAGATGGTAGCTAGAAAGGATTGATTGATTAGAAAAAGAAGAAAAGGGAATGGTAAACAAGCAAGAAAAAGGATGAAAAGAGCAAAAGTAAGAAATGGACATGCAACCTCAAAACAGTGAAAGAGTAAAGCAACATCAAAATGCTCAAGTAAACAAAATTCAAAGATAGGAAGCATGCATCAAAAGAAGCTCAATCCAAGAAAAGTTAATGAATAGGGCTTGAGATTGTAAAGATAAGAAAGGAAGAAAGAAAAGTGGAGAAATTGAGGAAATTGGTCATCTCTTTGATTACTTACACTTGTTGAGTCACTATTATCCATATCTTCCCTGCCATACCAAATAGCCTATCATTACATCCTAATTAAAGACCTTTTTGAACATTGACTGAAACTTTGGTGGTTTGTGAAAATAGTCCGCGAGCAAGCTTATAGCGAGTCAAGCCAATCGATTAATGAGTGTGATTTACCCTATTTCAAAAGAGCGTTGAGAGACATCAATATCCATTGTGAGGCTTGGACTTATAGGAACTATATTACACTTTATTCTCTTTTGATTGAACTTGTTAATTTCTCATGTCATGATTTTAATATTGTAGGATGACTTAGCATAGTTTGTTGTTATTATTGCTAACGATATGTTATTGCTTATATTCGTTTAGTCTTTTCTAGGTGAAAATTTCTCCTCTTGGTTTGTCATTTTCGTTACTCAGGGACGAGCAACACCTTAAGTTTGGGGGGTTGATTAGAGCTATTTTCACCTACATTTTAGTGTCTTTTTATATGTGTTTTCGTATTATTTTATCCGTATTTTATATGTTATTTGGTTGTGTTTGGTGTTTTTATTGAAATGTGTGTGAATGAGAAATCTTCATCCACCTTCATCCATTTTGATCCATCTTCATCATCTCCATTAATTCTCCATCAAAACTTCATCCCTTCTATTGGGTATGAGAGATCTCAAGGAATCAAGAGCTAGAGGTGGAGATCAAGAAGAATAGAAGATTCTCTTCAAGAAATTGATAGGGAAGAATCCATTCATTTTGTATTTCTTTAGATCTAAGACTATGGGTATTTGTAATGAATCATTTATTTGTTTTGTTACTTTTATCATGATAGGCTAATCCCTTTAGTGGGATTAGGAGCATGAAGAGCATATTAGATTTATATTGTCATGTGGATTAAATTGGTTTTTGGTTTAATTGATGTTGATTTCTATTCATGGAGTTTAATTACCTTGATGTTGTGATGGCATGGTTTGTTATTCATGAATGTTTATTGGTTTAATGGATTGTTGATCAATGGATTATTTGTGGTAATTAAATGATATCATGATGTTCATGTATGTATTGCTTGGAGTGAGATGGAAACGACCCTCTATAGTATTAGGAAGGCATGAATAGACATTGAGTTTGGGTTTGACCGAAAGGATATTTGAATTCAATGAGGGGAACCAATCCATTCGTTGGCCTTAGTACACAAAAAGGGAGAGTTTAATCTAACTAGTACCTAGATGGAAGGGGTTAATGTTGGGTTTTGATCTTAAATGCTTTTGGGAGTCTAAAATGGATCAACAACCTTTGTAACCCGAAAGGGAGCTTAGGATACATTCGTGATCACCCTTAGTCTACATCAATTGAGTTGAATTCCTTTTGCATGATAATATGAATCGAGTGTGCTTGGATGTTTCTAATCCCATGTTTTTCCATACTTGAACTTTAGCACCCATTTTCTTTACTTGTCATTTCTCTTATTTGCTATTCTTATTTACTTGCTCCTTGCTTTAGTTGTTAATCATCTCAAAACCCCCCGATCATCTTTACAAAAACGACATGAACATGAGCTCACGTATTTTGCTAGTCCGAACATAACTCCTTTATGGATTGATAATTTTTCTTGGGATATACTACTACAACAATCGAGTATTCTTGCTCGTGAGTGCTACAAAAATAGGCAAACACTAAACCTCTACGGGTAAGTGACACGACTTCCCATAGATGATTTGATAAGGAGACATGTCAAGCACAGTCTTGTACGCAGTTCGGAACCCCCACAAAACATCATCAGCTTCATAGCCCAATCCTTCCTATTAGTTCCGACTACTTTCTCCAAAATTTGCTTAACTTGTCGGTTGGAGACCTCAGCTTGCCCATTAGCTTGAGGATGATAGGGTGTAGTAACCCTATGCTTCACACCGTAATCCTTGAGCACTGTTTCAAGAAGCTTATTGACGAATTGGGAACCTCCATCACTTACAAGTGCTCTAGGAACTCCATAGCGGACAAAAATATATTTTTTCAAGAAAGACAACACGGTCTTTGAATCATTCATACGAGTAGGAATGGCCTCTACCCACTTAGAAACATAATCCACAGCAAGTAGGATGTAGAGAAATCCATTAGATGGGGGAAACGGCCCCATAAAATCGATTCTCCATACATCAAAGATCTCAACAATAATGCTCGGTTGAAGTGGCATCTCATATCTTCTACTTATGTTTCCCATCCTTTGACATTTATCGCATGTCGCTACATAGGATTCATAGTCTTTAAACAAAGTAGGCCAATAAAGAACATATTGAAGTACCTTAGATGTCATCTTTTGAGTTCCGAAGTGTCCCCCGTTAGGTTGTGCATGGTAAAAGTCAAGAACACTCTCCATCTCTATCTCGGGCATATACCTACGAAGGATAGAATTTGTACAAATCTTGTAGATGAATGGATCATACCATATGAAAGTCTCAACATCCCTTTTAAACTTTGCAAGTTGATATCTGTTGAGATCTCTTGGAATTTCTCCTACGGCAATGTAATTGACATAATCCGCATACCATGGATCCATTTCTTGAGCAGCTACTACACAAGCTCTTTCCGCTCCTTCAGCAAACACCGCCATGATCTTCTCATCAGGAAATATCTCTTCTATGTACTCAAAAGAATCATCACAATGCTCCCATGTCTCCAACCTTGATAGGTGATCCGCCAACACATTCTCTATTCCTTTCTTATCTCGGGTCTCCATATCAAATTCCTGCAGAAGAAGGATCCATCTAATGATCCTTGGCTTCACTTCCTTCTTCTCCATCAAGTATCGGATCACAGAATGATCCATATACACAATGGTCTTCATGCCAACCAAATACTGACGAAACTTATTGAATGCATACACAACAGCTAGAAACTCCTTTTCAGTGACAGTATAGTTCTTTTATGTTGCATCAAAAGTCTTACTCGCATAGTAGATGGTGCAGAACTTCTTCTCATTCATCTGCCCAAGCACCACTCCAAGTGCTTGATCGCTTGCATCACATAGAAGTACAAACGATTGAGTCTAATCCAGTGTGATCAAGATAAGCGCAGTAATAAGTGCCTCCTTCAAAACTTGAAAAGCTGTTAGGCATTCATCATCAAAAACAAAAGGAACATCCTTTTCAAGTAAGTGAGACAACGATTTGGAGTATTTTGAGAATTCTTTAATAAATCTCCTATAAAATCCTGCGTGTTTAAGGAAAGACCGCACTCCCTTTTTATTAGTAGATGGTGGAAGCTTCTCAATCACCACCACCTTTGCTCTATCCACCTGCAATCCCTTAGCCAAAATATGATGCACAAGAACAGTCCCATCTCTCACCATGAAGTGGCACTTCTCCCAATTCAAGACAAGATTAGTTTCTTGACATCTCAGTATTCTGCTCTTTGGATAGTGCTGGAGTAGCATCAACGTCAAGTAAAGCATTCAGCATGGAAAACGGTGCCGAACAAGGCGGTTCGACCATGGTTCGACCAGGGGTACTAGTCGAACCAGGTGTGTAATGGTGGAACTGAGCTTCCGAAAGTGTGCTCTTCCCCTTACAGGCTGGTTCTACCACGGTTCGACCAACAGGGTTGGTCGAACCATAGTGATCGTGGTTGAACCGTGCTTCAAACAAAATAGAGTGCTCCTCACATGGTGATTTGACCATAGTTCAACCGAAAGGGTTAGTCGAACCATGCTTGACGTGGTCAAATCGCACTTCAGAAAAAACAGGGGGTCGCGTACAGGCTGGTTCGACCACAGTTCGACCAACCTAGTTGGTCGAACCATGTTGAGCATGGTCGAACTGATCGGCTGGAGCTTTCAAAATTGTTTTCGGCATCATCGGTCCTTTATATTGCGTTCCAGACCTCAACGTGATGATATGGCACTACTTCGGGTTTGCTATACTTTGAGATAGAAGCTTACCCTTCTCTACGGTTTGTGTCAATTAGTTAACATTCCCGGCCATCTGCCCCATCAACAATGTCAAGTCCTTTATCTGTTTAGATATATCCTCATGATTAGCATCAATCTTTGCCTCTAGCTTTGCCTCTAGGCGATCCACTCTTGCATCATTCCCTGCCATGTACCTGTTCACTGTATCCTCAAAACCAGGTTTTTCTTCTTTGACCTTAGCACCCGGATCAACACCAACAGGAGGTTGTACTGCTGTATTAGGATTACTCCATGAAAACTCCGGCATCCTTGGTTGTTGATAATTACCTGGGGGACCACGATTGTTGTAGTTCCCTTGGTAATTCCAGTTTTCTTGATTTTGCAACCTCGTTCCTTGAATACTTTGACCTATGGCATAGTTCGCCTCTTCCATCTCCTCTTGGCTAGCTCCTTCATTACAAACATCCTGCTGAATAATTGGTACTCGCTGGCTATGTCAGTAATCTACTTTTGCTGGGACTCGAGTAGCTTGATGATATTAGCCAAACTAGAGACGATCTTATCTTCTCTACTTGACTTAACTATAGTACGTTCAACCTGTGCTACTTTTCCAAGAACATAAGTGCCTCTCACTCTATCAGTCGGCCAATCTCTTGAATTCATAGAAATATCCTCAAAGAGCTTTTTAGCCTCAACGGATGACTTTGTAAACAGTTCTCCATTAGATGAAGCATCAAGTAACACTCGAGAATCACAGTCCAATCCGCTATAGAAAATGCTGATGTATTGAGCTTTAGATAGCCCATGATGTGGACACCTTCTGAGCAAGTCCTTGAATCTATCCCAAGCCTCATGAAACTTCTCATTACCATTAATAGCGAATTGATTGATTTCTTGTTTCATCTTAAACACCTTTGAAGGTGGCTTGTATCGCTTCAAGAATTTCAATTTCAATTGCTCCCAGGTAGTGCATTCAGCAGCGTTAAGAGTATCGTACCAATCTCTCGCCCTTTCAGTAAGAGAGAATTTAAACAAAATAATCCTCCTCGCATCCTCATGATCTCCTGTGCTCTTTTGTGTGCTTGTATCCCAGGAATTTATTCAGATGCTGTTGAGGATCTTCAAAGGTTCCCCCAGAGAAGGGACTCCATTCAATCATGCTGATCAAAGAAGGGTGAATATCAAAATCAGCTCCAGCCCCTCTTGCTCCTAACAGCCCCACATTGCCTCCTCCGTTTTCTTAAAGACTTCACGGATAGCAAGGTTATCAGGATTCATCGCCATGTTGACTGCTTCTGCTTCCAAGTTAACTTCGGTTGCAGCTTCAGTCACTTGCGAGTTCAGCTCGTCAACTTTAACTCCTAAATTAAGGGCCTCTATTGTTCCACATCCTTGTTCTTGTTCTTCTTCTTCTTCTTCCTCGACGATGCTCCAATCTCTGGATTATAAGGTTCTAAATCCCCTAACTTTGATCTAGTGAGCATACACCTAAAAAAAATAAGCATTAGAAAATCAAGACAAGAATAAAGTAGTCTCAATTAAACTAGAAATAATAAACTAATAATTAATGCCATCCCCGGCAACGGTGCCAAGAACTTGATGAGCGTTTTCTCAACACACAATATTAATCCCCAAGTGTGAAGGATGCTATTGTAGCTTTGATAAGCGACCAAGTGATTATCGAACCCAAAGGACGTATTAATATTAATTTAATTATATTATAATTTATTAAAACTAATATGGCAAAATAGTTGTGGTGATTTAATAACTAGTAAACAAATAATTAAAAGAATAATTAAAATAAATAAACAGTAGAGCTAAAACGAAAGTGAATAAGTGAGAAGCTAGGTAGTCCTTCGGGCCATCCAGTTTTACTTATTAATTTCCCTTCCGTGTATCAATGTCCGACTCTGCCTTGTGGAGTATGGACGCATCACTAAACCATGCAAATCTACTCCATAGACACAAGTAAATAAGCGTGTAACACGTGTGAATATCCTTGGAGAAAGAGATATAATTCACCCCCTTTCTAGGTACTATCAGTATCAATTATTTCCCGTGTACTTAGTACTCTAACCCGATATGATCTCCCTTTATAGTTACTATGACATTATTCTCTTTGTCCTACTTATTAACCCGAATTAGATTCAATTAACAAGTATTTATATAAGATATTTCTAATGAATTTTTGGAGTCCCCTCACTTAGTATCATAACATAGAATCCTGCTCAGCATTGAACTCACTCAATCAATAACCAAAATATGTATTCAGGCTCTACATAATAGTTAATGATGCACAAAACAACACTGAGTATGAATTAAAAACGCATTGTCTTATATAAAATAAACCACAAGTAGTATTGTACGGAGTATATACACGAAAGTTAAATTAACTCATAAAATCTTCATAAACCCTAAAACTACCGAAGCGGTTCTTGCCCATAATTGATCGAAGAACAATCATGGTGGTTGGATAGATCTTACCCATAGTCTTGAAAATTACAAGATAAATTAAGATGCGAAGTAAACCATAGATGCGGGCGCCGTCGCATCTCTCTCCATCTTGAATCTTCACTGGGTTCTCACTTGATTCGATAGATGAATCTCTCTCTATAGCTCCGAGGATGGCGGTAGGGTTTCGGATGTTGTGTAGAATGAAGATGGTGGTGAATGGCTCTCTTTTCCCTTGCGTAGGGTCTTCCTTTTATACTTGTGAGCTCTCCTTATGGACCTAGGATGGGCTTTTTGAGCGAAAACATGCACTGAAGGTGTAAAAATATGGATCCGGACGTGTCCAACACATCAGTTCGACCATGACCCCTGGTTGAACCGATCAAGGCCTGGTCGAATCGCCGGTCGAATTGTCCTGTACATCACTGGCAGATAGCCGGTTCGATTTGAACGGCAGGTCAAATTAGAAGCATCATGGTCGAACTGCAACTACTTCTCTTTAGGCTTCTGGTTCGACCACGGTTCGACCACAATGCTTGGTCGAACCACAGTGTCATTGTCGAACCACACTTCTGTCATCTCCTTCACCTAGTTCGACCATGGATGTTGGTCGAACCACTCTGTTGCTAGTCAAACCGCGTCCCTGTTGGTCGAACTAGGTGCCTACGACACCCTTTCTCTAATTTTGATCACTTTTATCCTATTTTCTTTCGAAAATTCACTCAAACGGACTTAAACGCACCTGATTCATGACTTTCCACAATACAACTCGATTTATCTTAACTTAAGATCAAATTATACATCATTATCACATGAATTAGAGCTCAAAACACGTGAATTTACACACTCATCAAGCGGTCATGCTCAATACACACAAAGTGCACTAGAGTAATTTTATAGACAAGACAAACTAATATCAAATCACACTACAACCATTTCGATACTTTATCCCAATCTATCTCGGTTGTGAGCATCTGTTTATACTTTATAAGGAATTGATAATATGATCTTCTTTGTGATCCCACATACCAAATTATCTACTCTCTCTATCCCACAAATGTTTGCACTCCTTCTGCGACACGGAGATTAAGAAAAGTGATAACTTTTAGGGGTATTATGATATTTTTCAGTAATAAATAAATAATAAAGTATTTTTGTGGATTAGGAGAAGTGATTATTTTGTAAATGAAGTGTATGGGAATGGTGATTGTGTTTTGACTTTTTATTTTTTTAGGAAGGTGCAAACTTTTATAGAACAACCCAAAATAGAAAATGTGTCATCTGAAATGGGATGGAGGGAGTACAATATAAAGTAAATGGATTATTGCATCAATAAATAAATAAATTATAAGATGTAATTATTTGATTAATAATTTTAATTTCAAATATTGTTAATAAACAATCCAACACCATAGCCATCGAATCTTCTGGAAGACGTGCATGGAAAGGAGATATTGTGACCAGAGAGTGCAGGAAGAGAGAATGAGAAAAGAAAATTGAAAATGAGAAACGGTAGGGAGAGAGAGACAGAACTAGCTTACGATTAAGAGAGAGAGAGAGGGAGAGAGATAGAGTGTGTGTGTGTGTGTGTGTGTGTGTGTGTGTGTGTGAATGACCCATTAGGGGCTGATTAGAGTATAAGTATTCGGGTCATAGGTTAATTTTGACCCAATTGGACACTAAAAATATTTGTACAATAGTAATTGCCATACTTATAAATTATTATAGTCAAATAGAAGCTATCAAATCTTACTATTCGAGTAAGCTTTTTATAAATGATGATATTGAGGAGATACGTAATTATAAATCCAGGGAAAACTTAATATTATAAATTAGAAATAAATTTGAGGTCAATTCATGTACATTATTAACTTATTTTTCTATCACAGTTTACGATCTGAAAAGATATGCACCAGCCAATATTTTTCAAAATCTTTGTTAAATGTTAATGACAATTGCACGAACGATTTTTTAAATACTTCGGAGATGAAGACCATGGCCGAACTTAATGATATATAAGAGGTATATATATCATAACTATTGCATAAGTTGGATTAAATTTCCTTGCTTATTTAAGACATCCCATCTTGAATTGTTTTTAGGTTGTTTTTTTCCTATGGGAAGTGTTCAATTTTTTCCAATTTTATAGTAGGATTTTAGGGGATTTTGTGCTTGATAATTATTGTTATTAGTTTTAACGTGTTTACTGATACAGAGTGTGTGAAAGAGAGTTTTTTAATATGCTTTTGTTTTTAAACATTTTACGTATAGGTGTCTTTCTATATTATTTACGCAAGGACAACACAGTTACAAACCGAAAAAAATTAGTTTACTATGCTTGCAAGAAATGCGTTAGAAAGGTTTAGAATGACAAATTTGGTTATAAATACAATTTATGTAAGACCTATGCATAAGAAGTCTAAACCAGGTATGATTTATTTCTAAATATGTATACAAAATAGTAGTTGATTTAAGTTAATTACGAATTATTTATTATAATGAAAATATTAAAAAAAAATTGTTTGATGATTTGAAATAATGTATTGATCAAATTGAAAAATGATAATTATAAGATACATTTAGACGTAATGGATGTTACTAGGACTTCATCAATACTTGTTTATATATAGATAAGAAATAATTATTAAAAAATAGTAAAATCATATATTTATTTATAATCATAGCATATTACAAAACAAACTCACATTAGACAATGTTTACGTTCTTTTTAAATAAAAAATATACATCTAAAATTTTACTATTCTAATAATTTTATAATATTATAGAGTACAATTTTCATACTAATATAATACTAATGAGTATGTTGGTAAAGTTGTGCATTCATAGTGATGAATTTTTTTTTGCTGTATATATTTTACCCGTTAAGTGTAAAGAAATATCTTGTGAATTGTACGTGGGTATAATATGTATGTTGGTAACGTTGTCAATTCACAGTGATGTACTCCCTCCGTCCCACCCAAAGAGGGTCTTTTGCTTTTTGCACGTGGATTAAGAAGTATTATTATTATTTAATGTGTAGTGGATAGTTATATTAGTGGGAGTATGGACCCCATATTTTAATTGTAATAGTAGGTGTGTGTGGGTCACATGTGTGTAAAAGAAGAAATGTGACTCTTTGGGTGGTGTAAGCAATTAAAATTTACGGTCCAATCAAATGGTGACGCGTGAATTTTATTGAGTAAATATTAATTTTAATTTATTTTGGGAATTTAAATAAATTAGTTCCTAAAGTAAATTAATAATTAATAAATAATTTGAGCCCAACAAATTAAATGAGACTTAAATTAAATGAGGCCTGACTGAAGTCAAACAAGCTCATACAAATTAAATAAGGCCCAAATAAAATAGGCCTGATTACAGCCCAAACAAATAAGGTCCAAGCCCGCAGAATCAGGTCAAATCAGCCTGGACCAATCAAAATGCAGGGCATTAATGAGGGAGTCTTCACATCTCAACTATATAAAGGGGTCTCTTCTCTCATTGGACACACACAAATATCTGAAGACAAAAGCTCTGAAGAGATCAAGAATACGATCAGTGCTTCCTTGAATACTTCAAGCATCTTCAAGCGAAGAACAGCCACCAAATCGAAGTGAAAGGTTCTAAACCCCTTCGATCCGGCGTTTTTCAAAAGAACAACAGCCAAATCGAAGTGAAAGGTTCTAAACCCCTTCGATACGGCGTTTTTCAAAAGAACAACTGCCAAATCAAAGTGAAAGGTTCTAAGCCCCTCCGATCCGGCGTTATTTAACTCAAGTTCTTCAGCGTTCTTCGCGAAAAGGTTCAAGAATAGCGTTTTAATCCGAACAAAGGTTCTATCCCTCCTGATTAACATTATACACTTTAAATCCGAGTCCGGATAAGCTTCAATTGAAGATCCGACTCCACACACGCTGTCAACACAGTCAGCGTACACTCCAGTCAATAAAGTCAAAGTCAGCGCAGTCAACACAGTCAGCGTACACTCCAGTCAACACAACCAGTCAAAGTCCAAGTTGGTTCGAGAGAGAAGAATCAGAGGATCGATAGAGATTATTTCCTAAATTATTAAGTTCAATCCATCCGGATTATCTTTGTAATTCGACTTGTATTTATTTCATTATAAATACAAAATTTGTTGTTACAAATTTTGGCACGCCCAGTGGGACCATCTCTACCTCTCATCTCTTCTCTCCACAAGTACAAAGAATGACTCCTCTCAGGATTGCAATAAGAAGACCTTCTACCTTGAAGCATTCAGAGTTGCAAACTGAAGAAATTCAAAAGATAACTCCACTCAAGATTGCGATACGAATGCCTGCTGCATCAAAGCCTCAAGAATTGCAAGCTAAAAAGGTTGGAGTCGTTACAAGAAGTATTCCCGAAGGATCCGTAGAGGCAAATTATATGGTTGGGATTACTCTCAACAAGCCATTGCACGGAGACAAGAGTGGTGAAAATATTTCTGCTTGTTCAACTCCTCGTTCAACGCCAAGCTCACCATCTGCCTTAGCTGTAGCTGCAGTAATGACAATAAATACTATGACCATTGAGGAACAACTCACAAGTATGATGAGAGCCATTGATGGACTCAACAAGAATATGGAAGCTCAAGACGTAAAGATCTCCATACTTATGAAGAAAATGGAGAATGTGGAGATAAGTCATACAAATGAGAAAGAAGTTGAGGATGAGCGCGAGGAAGGAGACTCAGCGAAACACCATCCTTTTGAAAAGAAGCCAGTTGAAGAAAAAATACAAGTTTCAACTGACAAAATGCTTCATGTGAACCAACTGAAGAACATCATTTTAGAAACGATAAAAGACAAGTTTGAAGGGAGCTCAAAATCCCTTGTTGCCTACAAGAAGCCATATACAAAGAGAATTGACAACTTGAGGATGCCAGCTGACTATCAACCTCCCAATTTTCAACAATTTGACGGCAAAGGCAACCCAAGACAACATGTGGCGCATTTCGTCGAGACATGCAATGATGCTGGGACCTACGGAGATCACATGGTGAAACAGTTTGTTCGCTCTCTTAAAAGAAATGCGTTCGATTGGTATATCAACTTAGAAGCCAACTCCATCGACAGTTGGGGGCAAATGGAAGAAGTGTTCCTCAACCGCTTCTACAGCACACGAAGAACTGTTAGCATGATGGAGCTAACAAATACTCGTCAAAGTGATGAAGAATATGTCATCGACTACATCAACAGATGGAGGAGCCTCAGCCTCAATTGCAAAGAGAAGCTGTCAGTAACTTCAGCTATTGAAATGTGCATTCAAGGGATGCCATGGAATCTTCGCTACATACTTCAAGGAATTCAGCCAAAGACTTTTGAAGAGTTGGCTACAAGAGCTCACGATATGGAGTTGAGCTTGATATCAAATGATATTGAATGACCATCTATTCAAGACTCCTACGAGTTTGAGGACATGCCTTCTGATGAGCTCGTGGAAGACGAACCACAAACAAAGACTGCAGTTTCCATAAAGATTCATAGAAATGAAGTGGAAGCAAGAGAAAGCAATGCATCCCAGGATTGGGGGCAATGAACTATTGATAAATCAAAGACAAAGCTCCTTGACATGAGCGAAAACTGTCCACATAATGCTCCTTGATACGAGCTTAAACTATCTAAAATCTCTCAAGCCAAAGCTCCTTGACATGAGCTAAAACTGTTTGCATTACGCTCCTTAATATGAGCTAAAACTATCTAAGATCCTCACAAATTCAAGGCTTCTTGACACGAGCATAAACTGTCTACATTACGCTCCTTGATATGAGCTAAAACTATCCAAAATTCCACATAAAGCTCCTCGATATGAGCTAAAACTGTCCACACAAACGCTCCTTGATATGAGCTAAAACTATCTAAAATCCTCACAAATTCAAGGCTCCTTGATACGAGTTAAAACTATCTTCACACAATGCTCCTTGATATGAGCTAAAACTATCTACACATGATGCTCCTTGATATGAGCTTAAACTATCTGAAATCTCCCAAGTCTACACACGCAACGTTCCTTGACACGAGCGAAAACTGTCTACATCACGCTCCTTGACATGAGCCTAAACTATCTAACACAAATCAAATGCCACGCTTCTTGATATGAGCTAAAACTGTCCACATGATACTCCTTGATATGAGTTTAAACTATCTGACATAATTAATGCAAGGCTCCTTGACACGAGTATAAACTGTCTACAAATTCAAATTCAAGACTCATTGACATGAGTATAAGTTGTCAGCAAATTTAAACACAACGCTCCATGACGCACGAGCCTAAACTGCATGTTACTCCTGGTCCGCACGAGTATAAACTGTGTATGACAAACTCCTGGTCCGCACGAGTATAAACTGTGTACGACAAACTCCTGGTCCGCACGAGTATAAACTGTGTATGACGAACTCCTGGTCCGCATGAGTATAAACTGTGTACGACAAACTCCTGGTCCGCACGAGTATAAAATGTGTACGACAAACTCCTGGCCCGCATGAGTATAAACTGTGCACGGCACCCCCCCAATCAAAGCCATGTCCCTTTGAACTACGTTATGACTTGATCCTCTGCAAAAGAGGTACGTAGGCAGCTTAGCACTTTACTAAGTTCATTCATAAGTTAAGCCATTCACATCGAGCCTATGAAGTAAGCAATAAAGTTGAAGTATGGATGAGTTGAGAAGCAAAGGTTGACGAGAAGAAGACGGTGGTGGAATGCTAATTTGGGTGAAGAAATTCCAATTATTGATATGGTGAAAGGAGTTTAAATTCTTGGAGTGATACATTAATCTCAAAGTTTGAGAGTGGTGGAGTGAAATGATGAAGGAGTGAACTGATAAAGACGATTCATGTTGTCATATCATATATGTTGCAAGTGGATTTATATTAACAAAAGATGGGTTCGAGTTAATTTAAATTTATGGATTTAAATAATTAAAAGTCTCAAAATAAATTATGGGATCAATTAATTAGTAAAATCCAAAATTATAAATTAAACCCATAGAGAAGCCCAAGATATTAAAGTGGGCAATTAAAATAATTCATGTGGGTTTAATTAATTGAGCCCAAAACATGAATTAAAATTAAATGGCCCAAGAGTTGAAACCCAATAAAAAAATTAAATAGCAGGGTGGCCCAAGGAAAAAAATTAATTGGCCCAAGTAGAGAATGAAAAAATCAATTGGCCCAATTAAGTGGAGAATCACGTGGGTGATGGAATGAGAAGCAGATTTGAGATTGGGATGAGGTTTGAAAAAGTCAAAATTAAGGATTTTGTTCCTTCTTCAAGAAGGAAAACTTGAAATCCCTTCTCTCTCCACAAGAACAAACGATATGAATGGTTGGGGATTCGAAGGGAAATTAAGCTTTTCCCACGTTCGGACATCGTCAAGAGCTGCGTTACCGCCGACCACCACCAGCCATGCCGCCAGTTTTTCCGCCCAACCCGACGCCGAGCTATCGACCAAAATCGAGAACTTCACTTGCAGCCAGCGCCAAATCTGCACGCCATCGTTCGCCGATGGCTTGTCACCATCTTGAAACTATGAATTAGCGACGGTTTGAAGCACCGTCAGCCTACATCACCTTCTTCATGGAAGAGCACGGGTCTGAAACATCGCGGGTGCAGGTTTGTAACACCACCGTCGTCGTCTTCGCGGGTTATAACACCACTGTTGTCGTCGTCTTCACGGGTCTGTAACACCGCTGTTGTCTAAGCGGGTCTGAAGCACCGCCATCAGCGCGGTTTGTAACACCGTCGCTCGGCTATGCCATCCTCACGGGTTTGTACCGCCGTTGTTGCCATAGGTTTGAAACACCGCTATTGTTGCCATTGAAGTATCACCACCATCGCCGTTCGAGGGTTTGTAACACCTCAGCCATCGTCTTTGCAGCTCGGTAACACCGCGCGGGTCTGAAACACCGGGTTTGAAGCACCGCTGCTGCAGTTTGAGGGTTTGTAACACCTCAGCCGTCGTGTCATTGCAGGTTTATAATATCGCTGTTGTCGCGGGTTTGAAACACCGCCACCGCTGTCATCGCGGGTTTGTAACACCGCCATTGTGGTCATCGTGGGTTTGTAACACTGCGGACTGCGGCTGTCGTCATCACAGGTTTGTAACACTGCTGTAGTCGCGCAGGTTTGTAAACACTGCTGTTGCTGTCATTCTTGCGGGTTTGTAACACAGCTATGGGTTTGCTTGTTCACTCGACAAAGAGATGCCGCCATCTGCCATGAAGAAACAAATAAAAGAAGAATTATTTTTCCATAAAAAAATAGAAGAAAAGAAAAAAACCAGGAGCTAAAGGAATAATGTATTCCGTGTGAGGAAGAAACAGGTCATGATACCCTATTATATAGTGATGATCCCTTCATTATATATGGAAATTATTTGTATATCGGGGGACAAGAAATAAATTTGTTCCATATTTTCTAATCTTGGTGAACAAGAAACAAATATGTCCCATATTCTCTTATCTTGGTGGATAAGAAACAAATTTATTCCATATTCTCTTTTGGATTTGGGCATAAGAAAATAAATTGGGCTACAAAAAAAGAGGGGCCCAAATGTTGAAAAAAAAATTTACTTTTTGCGATTCCTTCACATCAAGACACACTGTCCGTGAATAAATCGCAAGGGGGCATTTGTAAGCAATTAAAATTTACGGTCCAATCAAATGGTGACGCGTGAATTTTATTTAGTAAATATTAATTTTAATTTATTTTGGGAATTTAAATAAATTAGTTCCTAAAGTAAATTAATAATTAATAAATAATTTGAGTCCAACAAATTAAATGGGACTTAAATTAAATGAGGCCTGACTGAAGTCAAACAAGCCCATACAAATTAAATCAGGCCCAAATAAAATAGGCCTAATTACAGCCCAAACAAATAAGGTCCAAGCCCGCAGAATCAGGTCAAATCAGCCTGGACCAATCAAAATGCAGGGCATTAATGAGGGAGTCTTCACATCTCACCTATATAAAGGGGTCTCTTCTCTCATTGGACACACTCAAATACTTGAAGACATAAACGCTCTGAAGAGATCAAGAACACGAGCAGTGCTCCCTTGAGATCTTCAAGCATCTTCAAGTCAAGAACGGCAAACGATTCGGGATTAAGGTGCGGAGCCCCCCAAATCAAGCGTTCTTCATATATTGAGTTCTTCGGTATTCTTCGAGCCAAGAACAGCATACAACCCGGGATTAAGGTGCTAAGCCCCCCAGATCGAGTGTTCTTCGGATCAAGTACGTTTAATCCAAACAAAGGCTCGATGCTTCTGGATTAACGTTATAAGGTCCTAAATCCGAGTTCGGACAAGCTTCAACTGAAGATCCGACTCAACACACTGAAGCATTTGAAGACACAGACACTCTGAAGAGGTTGAAACACGAGCAACGCTCCTCAGGATCTTCAATACAAGAACAGCAAATGACCCGGGATTAAAGTGCTAAGCCCCCCAGATCGAATGTTTTGCATACGTTAAGTTCTTCAGTGTTCTTCAAGACAAGAACAGCATACGACCCGGGATTAAGGTGCTGAGCCCCCCAGATCGAGTGTTTTCACATCAAATACGTTTAATCCAAAAAAAGGCTCGATGCCTCTGGATAAACGTTACAAAGTCCTAAATTCGAGCTTGGACAAGCTTCAATTGAAGATCCGACACCACACATGCTGTCAACACAGTCAGCGTACACTCCAGTCAACACAACCAGTCAAAGTCCAAGTTGGTTCAAGAGAGAAGAATCAGAGGATCGATAGAGATTATTTCCTAAATTATTAAGTTCAATCCATCCGGATTATCTTTGTAATTCGACTTGTATTTACTTTATTATAAATACAAAATTTGTTGTTACAGGTGGGATGCCCAAAATGGAGAAAAAGATCCTTTTTGAAGGGGATGAAGGGAGTATTTTTCTTAGTGTATGTGTAATCGGAGCTATTTTCACCTAAATTTTAGTGTCTTTCTATGTGTATTTTCATGTCGTTTTATCTATTTTGTGTAGCTTTTGGCTGTGTTTTATATTCATATCGAGATTCATGCTATAAATTGATAAATATATGAAAATGAGCTTAATTGTATACAAAATAGGTGAATAAAGGAGCAAAATAAAGTCGGGAGCCGAAATGGGAGGAAAGGCTAGAAGTCAACAGAACTCGACTCGGGGCATGAGCTTGAGTCGAGTCTGCGCATGCAAATACTTGTCGAGCTTTGACACTCGAACATGGAAGTCGAATGTACACACCTAAGATGTGAACTTGGCCTTCCCTGTTCGTCGAGCTCCTGAGCTCGTGTCGAGCCCTGTCAAGTGCAGAAACTGCCGAGAAAATGTGTTGCCACTCGAGTCTAGCTCTGAGCTCGAGTTGAGTGCGGTACATTGTTGGAATTTTAATCAGCGATTATTCTAGAAGGTTCCAAGCTTATCATTTTTTTTATCGGACAAAGTTAGTCGTTAGTATAGTTAGTAGTTGTCCATCAAGAACCTATACACCCTTCTATCTCCAAGCCTCCTTATTACTCCTCTCCTTTCGTTCCCAAAGGAAATCGAACCTGGGTCACTCACCTTAGTTAGGATCCCAGTGGCCAGGTGGTTCCAGGCTCATAAATACTCCATTTGCGTTAATTTGACTGGAGGATCGGAATCATTTTGGATGGTTTCTACACCAACTCTACACCACATTTCACACACACATCCTCTCCATTCCATCCTTCCATCCATCCTTCATTTCCATACTCTTCATCATCCAATCCATTTGATTTTCTCACATCTTTCATAATTCCATCACCTCTCACCAATCTAAGTAAGAGATCTTGGGTGAAAATTGTAGCATGATCAAGGAGGAGGAAGTTCACCTTCAAAGGGGAGCCAACTTTCCTTTATTTTATTATCTTCTTCATTATATGGCTCAATTGGAGCAAGGCATAAATTGTATTGAATTTGTAATGATTTGTAGTGGCTAGTCCTCATGTGAGGCTAGCAATATGATTGGTTAAGGATTATATAGATATTGCAAACCACATGTTTGATAAATTGATTGTTATGAATATTTTCTATCATGAATGCTTATTCTCATCTCTTATTATTACTTGTGTGGTTATTTGATCATGGCATGTGAAATAGAGATAAGACCTTGATTGTATTTTATGGTTGAATAATTGAATCATTTGATAGCATGATATAACTCTTTTAAGTGCGACTTGAGATTAAAAGATTCAATGCATGCTTAGAACCTGTTCATGTTAGAACATTAGTAAGAACTACTTGTGAAAGTGTTTGACCTAATGAGGGGAACCAAGCCAATACTCACTTGATCTTAGAAAGGGTCATAAGCAAACGTCCCTACCTACTAGAGAAAATTATTCGTGATAATATCTCTACACCAGTATTTTAGTAGCCATAAGTACCTATAGGAATTAATGTGAGAATTGGAGACACTCTTAAGAGCTTTTTAGAGATTATATTAGGTGTGAATGACCCCATATGTAGTCTACATCCTAAGTATCTGGTGAAGGAGCTCAGGTGGAACTAGTGAGTACCTTAATATCATAACATTAAGTTGATCTATGCATGTGTGTGTGTGAGTCTCTATAAGTCATTTCCATGATGTTGCTAGTCTTATATACTTTTTAGATTGTTCTACCTTCATCCATCTTCCATCTCATGTGTATCTTGCTTATTCGTTTGCTATTTTATTTTCCTTTCTTTCTTAGTTGTTAATT
Organism: Pogostemon cablin; assembly: GCA_023678885.1. Classification (NCBI taxonomy): domain Eukaryota; kingdom Viridiplantae; phylum Streptophyta; class Magnoliopsida; order Lamiales; family Lamiaceae; genus Pogostemon; species Pogostemon cablin. The sequence continues at coordinate 18,986,868 of CM042979.1, read as the reverse complement.
GTAGGATAATTCTCAACCTTATCATCGATTCGTCCTTCTAGAGTGAGCATCTCTTGAATATGGCTACACTACATTCTCCCTTGGGTTCGATATTATTTTTATTACTTGGTGTTGAGAGTGAAAATCAGCGTGTTTTAGTGTCCAATTTAACAGTTTTTTTGTGAGAATTATTGACATATATTAGTACATGTGTCTTATATTCAATATATTTGAGAAAAATGTGCATTTGAAGTGTTTTATTGTGTTTTAGGTGAAAAATGGACCAAAAGTGCAAAGTTAGAGGAATGCTGAAAAATGCACATTCACATTGCATAATTTTTCTGTATTTTTGTGGAACTCAAAATTGATGATGTGATAATAATTGGAAAGCATGGAAGAGATGATCGTTTTGGCGTAAAAATCACTCAAATCAGAGTTTGTACGAGGAAGTTATGCTCAAAATCGTGAGGTCGCGCAGCTGCCAGTGAGAATTTCCAAAAATTAGCCCATCTTTCCTATTTCTTGGAGCATTTCCTTATCACATAATCCTCCATGATTCACCCATATATTTTCTTTCCTTATTTTATTCCCTTCTCACACCTATATATATTTTACATCATCATTAGAGGCCACAATGGGGATCACACTGTGAATATTCATTTGTGGAATCAAGAAGGAGAACCAAAAGGATTTGAAAAGATGGACGAAAAAGGAAGGAGATTACTACACCAATGGTTTTCATGATTCTTTTCTTCTATTTTCTGATTTTCCAGATATATGAGTAAGTGTTGCCATTTAGATCTTTTGGTTAACGTGAACCATTAGGGTTCCATGCAATTCTACTGCAACAGAAGCATAAGAGTATAATCATATTACCTTTCACCAGGGTTTGATGTAGAGGTTGATCAGCACGATCAACAGCAGCAAACGACCTTCCGATCTTCTGTTGTATTCCTAAGCCACATCTTGACGTTGTGTGGGCAACGATCTACAAGACGATCTCAGTCTATAGTCAATTTGCTTTTTCACATGTTTTAGGCATGTGAAGCGAGTATCTAGACTGCTGAGATTGGCTATTATATAGGCTACAACAGAGACCAGGAGGAGAAATTAGGGTTTGGGCTTCCCATTGGGCTTAAGCATTCAAGTTTAGCCCAAAACTTATACTTAAGTCCAATAATAATAAATCAGTCAACTAAAAAATATTATTGCACTGCCACCCTAATCCCAAATTACGTTATGGGCTCCATCTTATTATGAGCCCGTTAGTCTCCCCGTGTTTAAGATTCAATACCCATTAATTAATTAAGTTACATACAACTCCATTAATTAATATATTTACCGAGAGTAGTACCACTCAATCTTATTATCATGCCGAAATAAATCCACCTGCAGGGTTTACATGATAATCATTATGAGCTCCTCAAGGGGACATCATCAACCAATTCCGTTAGGACACAGATTCCTTCTACAATCAACAACACACCATAGAAACAGTATCATCTCTCGACTCACCAAGCTTATTGATTTAATAATTTAATCTCACCTATTGATGAATCAAGGAAATAAATACTGGCTTACGTGTCGAGGTTATTGTTTAGGGATTAAGAGTATGAACATTCATAATAATAGAGAACAAGTTCTATTATATAGTCAGTATAAACCAAACGATCTCAACGGCGGTCCTATTCAATATATAGAAAGTGCGCTAGTGCAATTTTATAGTCAAGACAGAGTAATGTCAAATCACACTATAACCATACCGATTGACAGTCCCCATCCATCTCGGTTGTGAACATCTATTTATACTTTATAAGGAGCCGAAAATATGATCTTCCGTGTAACGTCGCACACCACATTATCTACAGTATAAAATAAATGGACTTTTGCAATAATAATATTGCAAATATTTGATCACATGATTCTCATTTCAAATATTGTCAAAACATTGTTCATACAAAAAGCTAGACTTTTAGTATACAATCCAACAATCTTCCACTTATACTAAAAGACTATGCTGCCATATTTGCTGCCATACATCTTATTACCACTCCCACTACATGACCATCAAAAGCTTTCACCTTAAGGTCTTTATAAAAGGATTTACTAGGCTATCATCCGATACAATCTAGGCGACAACGACCTTTCCCTCATTATACGATTTTTCGTATCAGGTAGTACTGGCTCTCAATGTGTTTAAGTAACTTATGGGTTTGTGATTCCTTCAAGTCTGCAACTGCACCATTATTATCATAATAAATTGTGATAATCTTGGGCAAAACTCATAATCACATCTAAGTCCATTACGAAGTATAACACGCTCGCCCTGCAACCAGCCTGTCCGGACGACCAAGCCTTGCCGGTCTCGTCAGCCGCCCATAAATGAGCCTCCAGGCAGAACATCTGCCGTCAGCCCAACCTGTGCACCCGATTGCGACCACCGGAAGGCGTCGGCTGTTGGCAGCCCCGATCGATGTCTAAAGGTGATACCATCAGCACCGCCGCGGAGCCCCTAGCCTCGCCGGTCGCCTGATAAAACGCGTCGACAACCACCATCGACTCGCCCGGAACACGCCTAAAAGGCGACCGGAACTTATCTCAGATGCGACCGAAACCTGCCTCAGACACTCCAGGCGCCGCTGCGATGCCTCCAGCTTGTCGCCATCAGATCGTCCGACCGTATACTTCCATGGACTCGCCGGAATCGCTAGGAGACTCGCCCGAAATCATCAGGGGACTCGCTCGGAACGCCGCTTCCAGCGTCCGCCGCCGTCCATCAACATCGTCGGTCATGGGCTGATATGGAGCATGCTGCCAGCCGCTTGGAACTGCACAACCCGATCGTCCAGGGAGATGACTCCCTCTAAACCACCCAGATCGCCGGTCTGTTGCAAACCAATCCAGTGCCATCCTGCCCTGCTCGTTGATCCCATTCAGCGCTTGGCAACCACCGTCGCCTGAATCGTCCAGCCATCCTGAAGCAACGCTAGCCTTCCAACCAGCCGTTGGGACAGTCGCCGCCAGGTCACGACGAACGTCTTTCTTTCACGCAGTCAGCCCATCACCCGATCGTGCAGCCTTTGATCAGTCTTTCTCTCGTCGTCGACCAGCAGGCTGTGATCAGCCGTACTTCTCCTGTCGTCGACCAGCAGCATTTTCACGATGGAATAGACGTGTATGAACCGTGCAGTGATTAATAAAACAGCATTCTTATTCATTCGTACATGTCAATAAGGGCAATCACGTGAAATAGAATAATACAAACCCTTATTCATGCTATTTCTATCATGCTATAATTGAAACACGAAAAGCACAAAAACATGTGATTACATCCGGATCATAACACATAATCATATAATCACAAGACCCTAACCTTACGATTCACGTTTCACCACGAAACCATCGCTCTGATACCAATTGTCGGAAATTGGATCGTGCGGATCAACGTGAGATGAAGGATAAAAAAAAACAAACAATTAGCAGCGGAAGCAAAAATAATTGTTTACCGTACTTCTGGGTCGATGTAGAGGATGAACAGCGGTGAAGAACACCTCTGATCTTCTACCGTATGTCCCAAAGTCAACTCTGGTGTTGGGTGGTCAACAATCCCCAGAGTTCTCTCAATCTGCTCTCTGTTCTCTCCCGTGTGTCAAAAGAGGCACAAACTTAGGTTTAACAGGAACTGAGATGACTTATATACTTGGGCTACAGCAGGGACCAGGAGGAGAAATTGGGCTGGGCCTCAATTGAATTTAATTAACCAAACTTAGCCCAAAGCTTTTAATTAAATCCAATAATAATAATATAGTCCACTAAAATATTATTACTGCACTACCCGTCCAATCCCAAAATTATGTTCTGGGCTCCTTCTTATTATAAGCCCGACAGTCTCCCCATGTTTAAGATATACAATGCCCATTAATTAATTAAGTTACTGACAACTCAAATTAATTAATATCTCATCCGAGAGTAGTACCACTCAACCTTATTATCATGCCGGAAATTAATCCACTTGCAAGATTTACATGATAAACCTTATGAGCTCCTCAAGGGGACATCATCAACCTATGACGGACATGGATTCCTTCTACAATCAACAGCACACCATAGATACAGCACTACTTCCCAACTCACCGAGTTTGTTGATTTAATACTTATAAATCTCACCCATTGATGAATCAAAGAAATACATACTGCCCTACGTGTCGAGGTTATTGTATAGGGATTAAGAGCACGAACTTCCATAATAACAGAGATCAAGTTCTTCTATAAGTCAGTATAAGTCGAACGATCTCAAGCGGTCCTGCTCAATACACACAAGTGCACTAATGTGATTCTATAGCCAAGACAAGCTAATACCAAACCACACTACAACCATACCGATAGAGAGTCCCCGTCTATCTCAGTTGTGAACATCTGTTTATACTTTATAAGGAAACCGATAATATGATCTTCCGCGTGTTGTCGCACAACATATTATCTACAGTATAAAGTAAGTGGACTATTGCATCATGCATATAAAATAAATTATAAGATGCAATCATTTGATCAATGATTCTCATTTCAAATATTGTTATGACATTGTTCATACTAAAGCTAGACTTTTAGTATACAATCCAACACGACCAATACAAACCTGGTTCGACCTATCAAACAGGTCGAACAATAGTCGAACCTCGCCAAGATGTTTTGATTGATGCACCTGATGTTCCTTTTGATGTCGATGCGACTCCAGTGGTACGGAATGAGCAAAGTACAGATATAATAGCTGAGAAAAAATGGGAAAGAGCTAAGCGATTAAGAGCCGAAAAGGAGAAAGCAGAGAAGGTTGATCGTGATGAATGGGGGATTCCCAAAACAAAGATACCTCCACCGTTTCCCTACAAGCTAGTGAAGAAGGGATTGGAAGAGAAGTTCAAGAAGTTTTCAGAGATAATGAACAAGATAAGCTTGAACATCCCTTTCTCAGAGGCAATCATGGAGATGCCATATTATTCTCGATTCCTTAAAGACATATTGATGAAGAAGCGAACCTTAACCGGAGTTGAAACGGTAAACTTATCTGAGAATTGTAGCTCAATTATTCAAAAGAAGTTGCCGCCAAAGATGAAAGATCCGGGGAGCTTTACTATTCTATGTGAGATCGGGAAGGGGCCAGCACGGCGAGCTTTGTGCGATCTAGGGGCAAGCATCAATTTGATGCCGTTGTCCATCTTTCAGAGGCTTGGTTTGGGGGAGTTGACCCCGACAACAGTGGCTCTCCAATTGGCAGATAGATTAATGATGTTTCCGAAAGGCATTGTTGAAGATGTTCTTGTAAAGGTGGAGAAGCTAGTCTTTCCTGTGGATTTCCTTGTACTAGAGATGGATGATGACAAGGATAATGTTCCTTTATTCTTGGGAAGGCCATTCCTTGCTACGGCTGGAGCTATGATAGATGTTCGGAAGGGAGAACTTAAGCTGCGAATGGACAAAGAATAAGTACTTTTCAACTTGGACAAAGCAATGAAGATGCCAATGGAGTCCCAGTGTTATAGTATTGACGTGGTGGAGGAGATTGTGAAGGAGGATATGTCTCTGATTTTGTCAAAGGATCCTCTTGAGACATGTTTGATGGAGTCTCTTACTTATCCCACTACGGAGCTTGACGGACTTTCTAACGAGGTATGTATTGAATTTCTTGAAAACTTAATTGCTTTGGGTGATGACAGGTTTGAATTGGAAAGAACTATGGTGGAAGAAGTCAAATGGACCAGGAGGTACTTGCCTTTGGATAACGAAAGTGCTTCAGTGGAAGAAAAGAAAGAGGAGTTGAAACCATTGCCGGAACACTTGAAGTACGCTTTTCTTGGTGATAATGCAAAATATCCGGTAATTGTATCTTCTTCCCTTAATGATGATCAACTTGAGGAGTTATTAGATGTCTTACGGAAGTACAAGTCTGCAATAGGGTGGTCACTTGATGATTTGAAAGGTATTAGTCCTTCGTATTGCATGCATCGGATTAGGTTGTTGGATGAAGCCAAGCGAGTGTTCAAAATCAGCGGAGGGTGAATCCCGCAATTCAAGAGGTGATAAGAAAGCAAATCCTTACGTGGTTGGATGCTGGAATTATATATCCTATTAGTGATAGTCCCCATGTGAGTCCATTGCATGTAGTTGCTAAAAATGGGGGCATGACTGTAGTGAAAGCTGAGGATGGAGAAGCTATAGCCATGAGGATTCCTACGGGATGGCGTACATGTGTGGATTATAGGAAATTAAATGAGAATACGTGTAAGGACCATTTTCCTCTTCCTTTTATGGATCAAATGTTAGATCGTCTTGCAGGGTATGAGTTTTATTGTTTCTTGGATGGATACTCGGGGTACAACCAAATCATGATTGCTCCCGAGGATCAAGAAAAGGCCACTTTTACTTGCCCCTATGGGACCTTTGCTTTTAGGAAGATGCCGTTTGGATTGTGTGATGCGCCTGCTACTTTTCAGAGATGCATGATGGCGATTTTTGATAGTTTGATAGAGAAGATCATGGAGGTGTTCATGGATGATTTTTCAGTTTTTGGTTCCTCTTTTTATATTTGTTTGTCTAACCTTGCTATTGTTTTGAAGAGGTGTCAAGAAACTAATCTTGTCTTGAATTAGGAGAAGTGCCACTTCATGGTGAAGGATGGGATTGTTCTTGTGCATCATGTTTCCGCCAAGGGATTGCAAGTAGATCGTGCTAAAGTGGTGGCAATTGAGAAGCTTCCACCACTGACCAATGAAAGAGGAGTGCGGTCCTTCCTTGGACACGCCGGTTTTTATAGGAGATTCATAAAAGACTTCTCAAAATACTCTAAGCCCTTATCTCATTTACTTGAAAAGAATATTCCTTTTGTGTTTAATGATGAGTGTCTAACAGCTTTTCAAGTTTTGAAGGAGGCGCTAATTACTGCCCCTATCTTGATCACACCGGACTGGACTCAACCGTTTGTACTTATGTGTGATGCAAGTGATGTAGCACTGGGTGTGGTGCTCGGGCAGCTAAGGAAGAAGAAGTTCTGCGCCATTTACTACGCGAGTAAGACTTTTGATGCGGCACAGAAGAATTACACAGTGACTGAAAAGGAGTTTTTCGCTGTTGTGTATGCATTCGATAAGTTCCGTCAGTATTTGGTTGGCATGAAGACGATTGTGTATACGGATCATTCAGCGATTCGGTATTTGATGGAGAAAAATGAGACAAAGCCTAGAATTATAAGGTGGATTCTACTACTTCAGGAGTTTGACATGGAGATTCGGGATAAGAAAGGAACAGAAAATGTGTTGGCAGATCACTTGTCAAGGTTGGAGACTAGGGAGCATTGTGATAATTCTTTTGAGTATATTGAAGAGATGTTCCCTGATGAGAAGATCATGGCTGTGGTTGTTGAAGGGACTGAGCGAGCGTGTGTGGTCGCAGCGTAAGGTATGTATCCATGGTACGTGGATTATGTTAATTACATTGTCATTGGAGAAATTTCAAGGGATCTCAACCGATATCAACTTGCGAAATTTAAGAGGGAAGTTGAGACATTTATATGGTATGATCCGTTTGTTTACAAGAATGTACAGATTCTATTGTCCGAAGATGTGTACCCGAGATGGAAATGGAGAGTGTGCTTGAGTTTTGCCATGCACAACCAAATGGGGGGCATTTCGGAGCGCAAAAGACTGCAGCTAAGGTACTTCAATCCGCTCTCTATTGGCCTACATTGTTTAGAGATTGTGAGAGCTATGTGGCGTCTTGCGATAGATGTCAGTGCATGGGAAATATAGGTAGGAGAGATGAGATGCCACTGCAGCCTAGCATAGTTGTGGAGATATTTGATGTATGGGGGATCGATTTTATGGGGCCTTTTCCCCCGTCGAATGGGTTTCTCTACATTCTTCTTGCTGTGGATTATGTTTCAAAGTGGGTGGAAGCGATTCCTACTCGCTTAAATGATTCAAAAATTATTTTATCTTTCTTGAAGATGCATATTTTTGCCCGTTATGGAGTTCCTAGAGCACTAGTTAGTGATGGAGGTTCCCATTTCGTCAATAAATTTCTTGAGAAGGTGCTTAAGGATTATGGTGTTAAGCATAGGGTTACTACACCCTATCATCCGCAAGCGAATGGGCAAGCAGAGGTCTCCAACCGTCAAGTCAAATAGATTCTGGAGAAAGTGGTAGGAACTAATAGAAAGGATTAGGCTATGAAGCTCGATGATGTGTTATGGGGGTTCCGAACCGCTTACAAGACGGTGTTAGATATGTCACTGTATCAAATTATCTATGGGAAGCCGTGCCACTTACCTGTAGAGATTCAACACAAAGCGGGGCTTTGCGACGCTTGAACTTGACCCTCAAGGATGTGAAAGAGTTGAGGATAACTCACATAAATCAATTGGATGAGTTTAGGAGTCGTGCTTACAAGAATTCAGAGATTTATAAGGAAAGAATGAAGAGGTGGCATGATTCTAAGATCTCATACAAGGAGTTCAAGCAAGGAGATGGGTACTACTTTTTAACTCTCGATTGAAGCTTTTTGCAGGCAAGTTGAAGCCAAAGTGGACGGGACCGTTCATGATTCATCGAGCCTTAGGAGGGGGGAGTTTTGAGCTTATTGACAAAGATGGAGACGTTATCGCGGTGAATGGGCATCGGTTGAAGCATTATAAGTCGCCGGATGATGCGTGTGTCATTTTTGATGATACCTTGATCTGACTTGGTACCGTCGTGACTCTCTGACATTAAATATGAGCGCTTGTTGAGAGCTTACTCTTCTGTTTAATTGTTTTATTTCTTTTATGTGAGTAAGAAATTTTTATATTTGACGTGCTTACTTTTTGGCAATTACATCTCTTTGCAAACTTAGTTTCGACTTTCGTTTCTCCTAAGTTTGGGGGGGTGTGATGTACTTACCTCGATAAGCACCGACAGTATAATCTTTTCTTTGTATTGTTTGTTAGGGGAGTTGGTTTTTGCGGCCATATTGAAATTTTAATCGATTTTGATGTGATGATTTTTTACAACTTGCCTAATGTTCAGTGGTTTTTGGTTGTGTTTTCTTTTACGGAGTTACTCATGAATGATGTCTTGTGGAACAATTTCTGAAGTTGTGCTCTAGATTGTACCTAATGAGTTGTGTTGAAGCTTGAAGTGTGTAGTGAATGAAGAACACTCAGTTTTGAAAATCAGAATGATGGTTCGACCAACGCCAGGAGTGGTTCGACCAGTGCTGGAGGTCAAACGAAAGCAGAGGAAGTCGAATCGGAGTCGAAAGTTGTCCAGTGAGGTGGTTCGACCTAAGCCATATTTGTTTGACTTGTTCAGAAGGTCGAACCTGAGGTCGAACCAGTCAGTTCAAGACACTCTGTTTTCCAGAAAATGGGTTCGACCAATTCAAGGATTGTTTGACCTGATCAGCAAGTCGAACCCAGGTCGAACCGAGAAGAGCATTTGTCCAGAAGGTAGGTTCGACCTCGTCATCCATTGTTCAACCTGTTCAGGAGGTCGAACCTGAGGTCGAACCAAGCCAGGTACGTAACTTAAGTTCGATTTTTCGAAGGGTTCGATCACTTTTTCGAAACACCAAACCTCGAACCCTCTTCGAACCTCTACACCATTACACAAATTCTTCAATTACACTTGATTGCACACCGATTACATAATATTACACTAAGAATTTACGAATTGGGTGCGGATTTGGGCGATTTTCGTCGCAAATTAGGGCTTCAGTCGCGACATTCTTGTGTGTGTGTGATTTTGATCGGTTGTTCACCATGGGCAAGTCAAAAGGTATGTTTTTCCAACTCAATTACTCTAGGATTGAAGGTTTAGGTATGCAATTCGATGTGAATAAGAGGATTGATGTTGAGTATGGTTGAATTTCATGGTGAATGTTGATATTGTGACTTATTTCATATGAATTCTTGTTTGTTGGTTGAGAATGTTTGATTATAGATTGAACTTGATGGTTTATGAGAATTGATCAACAATATTGTGCAACTATTAGGACAAGCATGTTAGTTTGGTTGAATTGGTATTCAAATTGGAGTAGTTCATGTTCTGAATTGTTGAAACTGTTATGAATTGCTTGAATTATTGATGCATGCTTGTTGGTTATTTAAAGAATGTTGATTGAAGATGTTTTGAGCATGTTGAATAAGCAAGTGGTGTTGAGACGATAGTTGGAGTGATTATGCATTGATGCTTGAAGTCTTGAGTAGAGTATGTGATGTGCTAGTCAAATACTGGTTTTCTTGTCTTGTTGGTTGGATTAAAGTATTTAGTTTCAGGAAAGGGACAAGGATCAAGTAAAGGTAAAGGAAAGGCAGAGGAGGAAAGATCGAAGAAGAGGCATGACAGGCCTTCGAATTTGGACAAAGTGACAAGGAAACTGAGGCTACAAGATCGTTTACCCGAAAATTTCAAGATCCAGATGCAAGATTGGGATGAGATCAAAGAGAAGTGGGAAGAAGTTTCAGACAAGATAGATCGCACTCGATACCAAGATGATGAGGTGATTAGGATAATGAGAGTAGGGGATGACATATTTTGGATGTTCGATCAAGTAGGGATCCGGAGATTCATGGAGTTGAAGAGGCCGACATACTTCCATGTTACAGCGGAAGTAGTTTGCTCATTTGAGATGGAGAAGGACCCGCTTGGGTACCCATATCAGTGTACGTTTCAGCTTGGCGGAGTGAGTAGGAGATGGACGTCTGAGGATTTCAATGAGTTGTTTGAGACGCCTTTAGAGATCCCTCGATTGGAAAGTACTGCATTCAGTTCAAATCGGTTTTGGAGGGAGATCACAGGGGAGATTCGAGACTATAAGATCAGACAGGCTCGTGCTTCCGCAATAAAGAACCCAGTCTTGAGGTACATGGACCGAGTCCTGAGCAACATTTTATTCGCCCGCTCGGAGGGGAGTGTTGTGTCTAGAGGAGAGCTTTACGCCCTGTGGTGTATGCTAAACGGGGTGCAGTTCAATATTGGAGCTTATTTCATTGCGCAGCTGCATCGATTCAAGACCATTGGATTTCAAAAGGTGAATATTGGAGGGTTACTGACGATCGTGGCTGAGCATTACAACTTGGATTTCACCTGCATTACACCAGTAGAAGGAGAACCCGATTTGATGATGATCACGTGCGTGAAGGGAGGATTTGCCCATTTTAGAGATGGAGATTGATTCTTCACGAGGGGTCTCAAGCCTTTCGAATTTATGTTCCCCTTCAACGTGAGCAACTTGACAACTATTCGGGTAGCAAGGAATAAGTTGATGAATTCTCTCAGACATACCGCCTTATCCATGGCAGTGAAGTCGGGTGGTGATTGGAGAGCGGTAGCGCAGATGTGTGCTGAGGGGAGGATGGCTGAGTTACAGCAGATCATTGATCAAGGAGAGTTCCGTCCACCTCAGCCACAGCAGCCTGAAGAGGAGGATCAGGTAGATGAGCAGCCGGAGATGGAGATTCCGGAAGAAGAGCAGCATGACGCGCCTCAGCATGCTCCGGTACCGCAGCAGCAGCGGGCAGTCCCAGGTACACGGGAGCAGCTTCGCTTGATTCATGAGCAGCTGGTCGTGGTAGTAGCTGCATAGCAGGAGACGAACAAGTAGCTCGCGCTCGCTAACGCCAACTACACCACGCTGAACGAGAGGTACTCTGCCTTGGATGAGCGTGTTGGAAGAGTGAGTAGTCGAGTGGATGTGATGGATAGGCATATTACCAGTCTGTGCGGAGCTGATGAGAATAGGATGGATGAGGATGACAAAGATGATGATGAGGATGATGATGCTCCTAGGGAGTAGTTTCAGGTTTTCTTTTGGCTTCTCCGATTCATCTTATCTCCCATTCTTCTTTTTATTCTTACAGATTGGGGTGTGATTCATGTGTGAGTGGCATGTACTTGATATAGTTGATCTTGTATGATTGATTTGTATATGGGCTGTTGATTCTGTGCATTCATGTGTTCATGTGTTTATTTTCATTGAAAAGAGCATGTATAATTTGAAAAGTATATGGAATTCATGAGGAATTGATCTTGATTATGTGCTATGAGGAGTATTAGGAATTGATTACCTATGTGAGGATTTGAGCCTCTATCATGTTTGATCATGATAGTTTATTTTTGAGAGAATCATTCATATGAACGTATTCTAGAACTTGGCTTGGCGTCTTGTGTGAAATTTACAATTGATGAAATATTAGGACATGATCTGAGGCCATTTTTGATTAATTGAGTCACTTAGCCAAATTTTACCTTTCCTAATGATCCTATAAACCTTTGGTAGCCCTGTTTGAGCTTTTAAAAGCTTTTTCTTTGACAAGCCAAATAAAAGAGCCTTAATTACCTTATTTGAGCTTGGAAAATACCCTATTCATTGGTAGAGAGAGTGAGGTGAATAAGTGTGCAAGAAGAAAAGGAAGATGGAATGAGGTTTAGTAAGAAAAGTACATGGTTAAATCTTGTTAGGGGTAGTGCCTGAAACTGGTACCCCGAATAGCTTATACATGGGGCTTGAAGTTTTAAAAAGCAGCCGAATGATGTTCGAGAAGGGTAGTGCCTACAACTGGTACCCGAGCGATCAAAAGAAGAATGATGTTGATGCAAGGAAGAGAAGGAAAATCGGAAATTGCAAGTGCAAGAGAAGAATTGGAGGAGAATATGAAGCCGAATGAGAAATCAAGAACCTCCAAGGTAACTCTCTACTAGTGTCTTAAGTCACTATGTCCAAATTTTCCTACCATTTCCAAAGAGCCAACATTACAACCTAGAAACAAGTCCTTTGTGATTCTAGTATTAATTTGATGTGAGTTGCTTTTTGAGACCTTTGCCAAGCTTATGGTTACGCGTAAATATGAATTGATATGAGTGTTTAAACTAGCCTATAGTGCCTCACGCACGTGAGCGAAAGAGAGTAAAGACTTATCTTGTCAGCTAGATTACTTAGTACTCCGAATGGTGTGTGATTGGATTGATTTTACATGAGTGAAATTTATGATGCAAGTAATTCTTGTTTGATTCAATGAAGTGGCATGTATCTTGTTGAATTATACACAACTCCTGTGGTTTAAATTGGTTGCCTCGGGATGAGCAACATGAAAGTTTGGGGGTTTGATGAGTGTGTAAATTCACAAGTTTGGCACCATGTTTTGTGCTAGTTTTGGAGAGTTTTGATGTGGAAATAGGTGGAAAACCTATATATATTGTGAATTAGCATGAATCAGGTGTTAGTGGAGCTATTTGAGTGGTTTTCTTAGCAAAAACGGAGTGAAAGTGCCAAGAATCGAAGAGACGGAGTCGAAGCCATGCTAACCGCCAAGAAATAGGAGGGTTCGACCTGGTTGGAGGAGGGTTCGACCTCTCCAGCAGGTCGAACCAGCATTGCTGAGCTTACAGAAGAAGGTTCGACTAAGACTCAAGTGGTTCGACCTGTCCATCAGGTCGAACCATGGTCGAACCAGTTCGCAGAAAAGAGGATTCGACCACGACGTTTGAGTTCGACTTGCCAGTTGGTCGAATCGGGAGCGGAAATTGTCCAGTAATGAGGTTCGACCTGGGGTTCGACCAAGTCCTAAGAGGTTCGACCTGTTCAAGAGGTCGAACCAGTGCATAATTCTTCCAGTAGCGGGGTTCGACTTGGGGTTCGACCTGTGGCCAGTTGTTCGACCTATTTGACGAGGTCGAACCTACGTGCGAGAACTTACCTTATCCGGATTTTCGAGGCCGAAACGCGTGAGATCACTTAGAAAGCCCATTCCAAGCCCTAGAGACGTGATTACAAGTATAAAAGGAGGCTCATACAGAGAATAAGGAGAGCTTTTGATCATCAATCATAAGAGAGACAAGAGTAGAGGTGGTGATCCATCTGGAGGGCTGTGACAGAAGTTCGCTGAAGGTTCAAGTAAGAATGATCAATCTAACCATGATTGTTCCTAGATCAATCATGGGCTAGAACCACCTTGGTAGTTCTAGGGTTATGAAAGTTTCATGATGTAATTCGTATTTCGTGTGCAAAACTCTGTACAACACTACCTGTGGTTTGTTTTATATAAGATTGCATATTTAATCCATACTCATAGTCGTTTTGTGCATCAATGATCGTTGTGTAGAGTCTGAATACATAACATGGTTATTGGTTGAGTGCGTTCACTACTGAGCAGGGTTTATTGTTATAATTCTAAGTGAAGGGATTCCGAAGTCTTATTAGAACCGTCTTATATGAATATTCATTAATTGAATTAAATTCGGGTTGATGAATAGGATGAAGAGTATAACTTTATAGTACCTAAAAAGGGAGATCAAATCGGGTTAGATTCTAGACGTAGAAGATAATTGATTATGATAGTACCTAGAAAGGGGGGTGAAGTATATCTCTTGCTCCGAGATTATTCACACGTGTCAAGCGCATATTTACTTGTGTCTATAGAGTAAACTTGCATGGTCTAGTGATGCGTCCACAAACCACAGGGCAGAGTCGGACACCATCACATGAAAATACGAATTGCTAGTAAAACTGGATGACCCGATGAACTACCTATTATTCTTCTTGATCACAACTCACTTCTCTCTAACTCTTGCTATTTCTTTTTGCTATTTCGATTAGAAGTCATTGTTCCTTAAACCTTTACAATTACCAAACATAGTCTAAAGTATACTAGAATATAATGAAATTGATGTTTAACCGTCCCGTGGGTTCGATATTGTAACTTGGTCATCTTCGCGACTACAATTGATATCCTTATACTTGAGGATTAATTTGTGTGTTGAGAAAACCCCTATCAAGGCACTACACGCAATTGTGTATCAAACGTGACACACGTTGCAGTTTACCTTGTGGTATATTCACTTGTACTCTTAGTACTAATACTTTGTATTTTCCCTCTCATTTCCTTAAGAACAATATATACATGGCATTATGATTTAATAAATAATCCTTTTCTAAAAATCTAGTGTTTGTGTTAACAATCACCCTTCAATCTTTTGGACTAAATAAATCATCACCCTTCATTTTTCTAGGATATCCCATAAACAGATAAACATTCATACGAATTACTGTTTCTAGGGCATATCCATAAAATGAATTTAATAATTCCAAATAACTCATCATTTATCTAACCATTTCCATAAGAGTCTTTCTCTTATTAGAATTAGAAGATGTATTATTAATTACTATTTGTTGCATCCATGGGATGACCATGATTTAAGAGTGAACAAATTGTCGCCAACGTACTATAACAGATTATAGCTCCATCCTTCATTACTATGACCATGTCATTTAAATGAAATGGAGTATCCATCCGTAAATGCATAGAAACTGAAATTAAATTATTTCTATAAAAACGTACGTAAAGACAATTTCTCATAATCAAGCTTTTATTCATATCGTGAGATAAATAAACAACTCCCACAGCAACAGCCACTACTCTCGTAGAATTACCCATGTATATTACAATCTCATTATCACTTAGCTGCAGACTTTTAGTGACTCTGGTATCTACACACTATGTGTTAGCAGATGCCATCACTAATCATGCTTCAACGACTAGTGAATGAGATACTAACCTTGTTCACATCATGATGAAAATAGCTTTTCTTCGCCATATATTTTGTCATAAGTTCCCCACCATATACAACCTCTCGTATTTCAGGTAAAACTTACTCAAAACATCCAGGCAAATTATGAAGAATAAATTGATCTAGGTTTCCCTTTCAATTTCTATTCCAAGCATTCCCAATTCATTCATCAACTTATCCATGACCTCTTGCCTTTCTTACTTACTCAAGTATCTGAAGAGTCGCATTAGACCATCATATTTCTATGAACCTCTCACCTCTTCACTAGAGACATTAATAGGCATCATGGAACATCCTTAGTGAGAACACATTTATATTTTCCTAAGCAGCAAAAATAAAAACCAAGGTTCTTTTCTAATCATCTAACTTTGGACCAGTAAATATATTTTCTTTTAGTTAGCAATAAGTAAAATGAAACCATTTGAAATTGTAGAGAATCATAAATAAATACACCGATCAAATCTTCGAATTTATCCATTTATATTGATTCCCTCAAAATAATATAAAAATAAAATTCACCAATATCTCAAGCACCGTGAGTGTGCAAGCCACTTTAGTGTGGACGTTTACAAACCCGAACATTTACAAGAGAAGGTTATACCCATTATTTTCATTTGTCAACCTAACCTCATGACAAAATAATTAATAGTCAGTTCTTCTTTAGCTATGCAAATAATAGCAGTGACTCCGCTGGGGAGGATACTAATTATTTACACCTAAGTGTATACCATTATTTGATCCCAAGTTCATTGCGCGAGCTTATGTGCCTTACAGTTGGAGAAGTACACACGTGTTTGGATAACTTCCTACAATCATTGATTATATGTTTGTACCAGTGAACCACACATAAACTCATCCGTTAGGGAGGAAGGTCAATGCCAACACGCAAGTTAATGTGTCGGTTACAAACAATAATTTTTAATGAAGTCTGTACCAGTGATCAGTGAATAAACTCATCCGTTAGGGAGGAAGGCCTATTGCCAACACGCAAGTTTACTCACATCACTTACAAACCAATAATGGAGGCCGCGGGAATTAATTACCAATCCCCTCTCCCACTTAGTTATTTAACACCGAGGGATTTTACATGCATATAATATTCTAGAATAAAATACGCAACCTAACATGCTCCTATTACGACAAATAAGGCAGTAAATCACAGAGAACATGCATATAATCCAAATATATAACAATAATTGGCAAATAAAACAATTATATCAATTATATATAAGGAAAAAAATTGCCAAAATTGGATGACTTAGTCAATACTCCAAGCAATTAAGCATGTGTCTTGCACAACAAGTTGGATGTCCTGGGCCCTAAGCCACCTCGCACACCAACCATCAGCAATCAGAACTGCCGCCTGAAGCAGCACCACTCCAGCTATCTAACTGCCCTCCGGAAAAACACTTCGCCAGCAAATTTTGCGTCGCACAACCCGTGACCCTTGCCGCAGACGATCATGTCGCCGGTTGCCCTTTGTCATGCCGCATGTCAACACAGTGAACAACACTCCCTGCTGACTCTATTGTCGGCACGACTCATGCTGAGTGTGTCGGCTGATCGTGCCGACGGCCTGGAAGAACGCTGAGTGATCGTGCTGCTTGCTTTTCCCATTTGCGCCATCCACTGTATGCCAGCCATGCGCCGAGAAGCCCAGCTACATTAGCGCCCGCCAGCAGTCAGCGCCAATCCGTAAGCGCAAAATGCCTCCGTGCATCACACCGCGCCCCATTGCTCGCCTACCACACGCCACCATATGGGCCTTTCTGCTGGCCCAGCAACAATCGAGTGCCACATCGTCCTCGCAAGGCAACCAACGAGCTCTGCATCTACTCGTCCAGCAGCAAATCCTTCTCCGTGCGCCCAATGTGTAATGAGCACCAGCTGTGAAGCCTGCTCTCACTTGGAAAGACGCACGCTGCCTTGCATGATACAGAGCAGTTCTCACCTGCAACCGTGCCATCCCTCTCACTGACTCGATCGGCCACCATGAAGATTGGACCAAGCCACCATGAAAATTCGAACAGAAGCAAGCCACCTGCTCGGATATTGCAGCGGACTCTACCCAGTCATCTGTAAGACTCGATCGGACATCACCAAGGCTCGCCCCGACCATTCTTGGACTCGCCCAGAACAGTGTCGAACTCACCCTAACTGATATGCAGACTCGCCGGCCAGAAATAAGTCTTTTCGCCTGCACAGCCCCATCTGAAAATACTGTAAACTCAATCGGAATCCTTGTTTGACTACCCACGGTGGTAACCAAATGTCTCCCTCTGCCTGAACACCAGGCGCCAATATCGGAAACTAGTGGCGCTCGTCTGCCGCATTCAGTCATCGACCATGCTCGTCGCCATCCGCTGGAAACACCGCGAATAGGTCAGCCACCCATTTGCTGAGCACCTGCAGTCTGTGTGAGCCGCTGAACTTGTCGTTCACGCCACCAGTAAAAGTCCTGGCTGTGAACATTGGTATCGGCGCATGCCCTCCATGGCATGCTCAGCGGCTTCGCCGACCTGTACACTTTCTAGCCTAGCCATGTTGTCGTGTGCCACCATTTCGCTTGTGAACAACCCTTCACTTTCACATCGTCGGTGTACCACACGTCGACCAGCACATGCGCCTGCTCGTCGATGGATACCATCGCACAGTATCCTTTCAGCTTTCAGGACACGATGTACCTCTCGGCAACAACCCCCGTAAGCACTCACACGATAAGCACCCATGCCGTGGTCGACAACGTGCCCGCCTACCGCTCTCAATCTATCCTACAGAAAATAGTCGCCTTTCCACCACTTTTATTTTTAGCATCACCCCACCGAGCTGTCATTGCCATCATCAACCTGTCGTGTAGTGCTCGTGTGCTACCGTGTATAATTAGAGTATTCAACAAGAAATTAAGATTTTCTAAACCCTAATCTACATAGGCATATAAACCCTAGCCTAACGTTTCATGCTTCACCACAAAACCGAAGCTTTGATACCAATTATTGGTGTTCAATCTTTTGGTTAACATGAACCGTTAGGGTTCCATACATTTTTAACAAGCAGCGGAAGCAAGTAAACAAGAAACGTATTACCTTTCACCAGGGTATGTTGAAGACGATGAATTCTCGCCACCAGCCTATGCAGCCTGAGCGTTTTGGGCATGACTCTCTCATCTGATGTTGGATTTGAGGGATCTATGTGCCAAAACGAACCTATCTTCCGTGGCTTTCCGTCAGTATATCACAAGTCCTATTCTGAACTCTGTACGATTTTATAAAAATCATAGAAGGTGGCAGACAGCAGCAGCAAACAACCTTCCAGTCTTCTGTTGTATTCCCAAGTCCAATCTCGACGTCGTGTGGGAGACGATCTTCGAGATCTTCTCAATCTGTTGTTCCCTCACCCTCCTCATAGTGTTAGGCATGATTAATCTCATAGAATAGGTTTATGGACAGCTGAGATGACTTATATATGGGCTACAGCAGGGACTCGACCAGGAGGAGAAATTAGAGTTGGGCCTCCATTGGGCTTAAGTATCCAAGCTTAGCCCAAAGCTTATACTTAAGTCCAATAATAATAATATATACCACTAAAATATTATTACTGCACTACTATTCTAATCCCATAATTACATTATGGGCTCCTTCTTATTATGAGCCCGTTAGTCTCCCTATGTTTAAGATATGCAATGCCCATTAATTAATTAAGTTACTGACAACTCCATTAATTAATATCTCATCCAAGAGTAGTACCACTCAACCTTATTATCATGCTGGAATAAATCCACCTGTAGGGTTTACATGATAATCCTTATGAGCTCCTCAAGGGGACATCTTCAACCTATGTCGGACATGAATTCCTTCTACAATCAACAGCACACCATAGAGACAGCACTATCTCCTAACTCACCGAGTTTATTGATTTAATTACATGTAAATCTCACCCATTGATGAATCAAAGAAATGCATACTGCCCTACGTGTCTAGGTTATTGTATAGGGATTAAGAGCACGAACATCCATAATAACAGAGATCAAGTTCTTCTATAAGTCAGTATAAGTCGAACGATCTCAAGCGGTCCTGCTCAATACACACAAAGTGCACTAAAGTGATTCTATAGCCAAGACAAGCTAATACCAAACCACACTACAACTATCCTGATAGAGAGTCCCCATCTATCTCGGTTGTAAGCATCTGTTTATACTTTATAAGGAAACTGATAATATGATCTTCCGAGTGTTGTCGCACAATATATTATCTACAGTATAAAGTAAATGGATTATTGCATAGAACATATAAATAAATTATAAGATGCAATCATTTGATCATATGATTCTCATTTCAAATTAATTGTTTAAACATTGTTCATACAAAGAGCTAGACTTTAGTATACAATCCAACAGTTGCATGTCGATATTGATGATTTCGATAATCTGGTCGATATCGAAAATTTTGATAATCTGGTTGATATCGATGATTTCGATAATCTGGACGATATTGACGGTCGATATCGATAGTTTCAAAATTTTGATAATCTGAAAATTTTTGAAAATTTGATAATCTGGTCGATATCGATAATTTCAATAATTTGGTTGATATCGATGGTCATATCGATAGTTTCAAAATTTTGATAATTTAGATATTTTCAAAATTTTGATAATCTGGAAGTCTATGCTCGCATTCGTGCTTGGTAGCGAACAATCGAATTCGCTGATATATAACTGTTCATAATTGGTTTAATTTTCTGATTATTGTTATATATGTATGCATGATTCTCTGGGATTTATTGCCTTATTTGGTACAAATAGGAGCATGCTAAATTCGTATTTTATTTTGAATATTATATACATGTAAAAACCCGTAGTGTTAAATAACTAAGTGGGAGAGGGGGTATTGGTAAATAATTCCCGCGGCCTCCATTATTGGTTTGTAAGTAATGTGAGTAAACTTGCGCATTGGCAATAGGCCTTCCTCCACAACGGATGAGTTTATTCACAGATCACTGGAACGAACTTCTTTATGATGATTGTTATCTGAGCGCGTGTGTACTTCTCCAGCTGTAAGGCACACAAGCTTAGGTCGTGGGCTTGGAATCAAATAATGGTGAACACTTAGGTGCAAATAATAAGATCCTTCCCAACGGAGTCACTGCTATTATTTGCGTGGCTAAAGAGGAACCGACTATTAATTATTTTGTCATAAAGTTAGGTTGACGAATAAAATTAATGGGTAAAATCTTCTCTTGTAAATGTTCGGGTTTATATACGTCCACACTAACGTGGCATGTAGATTCACGGTGCTTGAGATGTTGGTGAATTTTATTTTATATTATTTTGAGAGAATCAATATAAATGGATAAATTTAAAGATTTTATTGGTGTATTTATTTATGTGATTCTCTATATTTTTGAATGGTTTATTTCACTTATTGTTAACTAAAAAAAATATATTTACTAGTCCAAATTAGATGATTAGAAAAGAATCTTGTTTTGATTCTTACTGCTTAGGAAAACATATGTGTTCTCACTAAAGGAGTCCTCTAGTGTCTGTTTAAGACTCCAATGAAGAGATGAGAGTTTCATAGAAATATGATGTTCATTCTCATGCGACTCTTCGGATACTTGAGTAAGTTAAAAAGGCAAGAGGTCATGGTTGACTTGATGAATGGATTGGAAAAACATGGAGTAGAAATTGAAAGGGAAACCTAGGTCAATTTTATTCTCTATAATTTGCCTAAATGTTTTGAGCAAGTTCTAGCTGAAATATGAGAGGTTGTATATGGTGGGGAACTTCTGAGAAAACATGTGGCGAAGGAAAGCCAATTTCATTAAGATGTGAACAAGGTTAGTATCTCATTCACTAGTTGTTGAAGCATAATTAGTGATGGCATCTACTGACACGTTGTGTGTAAATACCACAAGAACTTGATGCGCATTTTCTTTGCACGCAAAATTAATTCCCAAGTATTAAGGATATCAATTGCAGCTTAGCAAGCGACCAAGTGAATATCGAACCTAAGGGACAGCGTATTATCAATTTAATTATTTACTAAATTGATTAAGACAAGTTGGCAATTAAGTTTGAGGTTTGAATTATTAATCTACTAACAAAAATATTAAATAACAATTAAAATAAAAGATCACTCGAAGAATACGAAAGTGGATCAAGTAGGAGAATAGGTAGCTCTAGGATAATCCAGTTTCACTCATTAATTTTCCTTTCGTGTGTTGATGTCCGACTCTGTCTTGTGGAATATGGACGCATCACTAAACCATGTATATCTACTCTATAGACATAAGTAAACATGCGTATAACACGTGTGAATAACCTCGGAGCAAGAGATATAATTCCATCCCCCTTTCAAGGTACTATCAGTATCAATTATTTCCCTGGCCAATTGGTACTCTAACCCGATATGATCTCCCTTTATAGGTACTATAAAATTATCCTCTTTATCCTACTTAATAACTCGAATTCAATTCAATTAATAAGTATTCATATATGATAGTTCTAATGAAGCTTCGGAGTCCCCTCACTTAGAATCATAACATGGAATCCTGCTCAGCAGTGAACGCACTCAATCAATAACCAAGATATGTATTCAGACTCTACATAACAGTTAATGATGTACAAAATGACCGTGAGTATGAATTAAAAAAGCACAATCATATATAAAATAAATCCACAAGTAGTGTTTTACGGAGTTTACACATGAAAGTTCAATTAATTAGTAAAAACCTTCACAACCCTAGTTCTACCAAAAAGGCTCTAGCCCATGATGTTAGGAAGAACAATCATGGGTGTTGGATAGATCTTACCCGGATGTCCGGATAAATTAGGAAACGAATAAAACCCTAGATGTGGGCGTCGTCGCGTCCTTCTCCATCTTGAATCCTCCTCTTGGTTCTCCTCTTGATTCCACATACGAATCTTCAAAGTGATGGATAGATGGAGGAAAGGAAGTGGATGATGGTTGGGGGGTGATCCCCCCTTGTGGGGTGTGGTATGGTTGTGGCCTCTCCTCTACTCAATTCCTTGTTCCAATCTGATTTTTGATATGATCTACACCCCTTTTTATACTTGTAAGCTCTTCTTATAGGCCTTGGAATGGGCTTTTTGAGTGATCACACGCATTGAGAGTGTAAAAATACAGATATGGTAAGTTTTCGAGGCTCAATTCGACCTCACTAACAGGTCGAATTAACCCTTCCAGGTCAAATTGGCCTACTGTAAGTCCCAAGTGCTCAATTCGACCAGTACAACAGGTTGAATTGACAGATCGTGGTTGAATTGCTTCTTTTGCCATCCAATTCGACCAGAAGGTTAGGTCGAATTGACCCTGTCTTGGTCGAATTGGCTTGCACAGTCTCACTGTTTTGCATATAACTTCCACATCCAAGCTCCAATTTGAGTGATTCTTACGCTCACGCGATCCTCTCTTCCTTGGCTTTCTATCCATATAAAGAAATCAAGAAAACTTCTAGATTTAAATATGCAATAAGCCATGTAAAGTAGCACAGTCGTTCTGTTCGGCACAGCTCGCGCGGCGTCACCATTTCGATCATAACTTCCTCGTTTGGACTCCGATTGAGGTGTTCTTTATGCCAAATCGCCCTCATTTCAGTGACTTTCCAACCATATATCACACTAATAGTTTTGATCTCCACAACCACACAGAAAAATTATGAAAGTTGGATGTGCGTTTTCAGCATTCTTGCACAAATTGCACCTTTTCTCCAACTTTGCACTTTTCATCCTTTTTCCACCTAAACACACAATAAAACACCTCAAGTGC